>JARFIW010001176.1:1315883-2515883 GCA_036346225.1 Platerodrilus igneus
TACACACAAAGACAATTTTGTTCTCAAAGCGGCGTATACATATCTTGCTGCACGTTTTGTTTCCCAAAGCGGCTTAGCTGTTCATATTGTTCTCGAACCGGCGTATACATATCTTGCTGTGGATCTCTGTTGCCAAACCGGCTTAGCTACCCTACTTACTGTGTTCAAAGAGCACAAATATGGAAACAAAGAAAAGAATTCTGAATGCGTATGTGTGGAGCACAGCACTGTACGGCTGTAAAACTTGGACAGTAGGTGTTCCGTAACCGTTCATTATTTATAATTCCCCTTGTATATCATAAAATACTCCTGCATACCTAATCGATCTTTATACATTATCCCTACCTAATTAAACTAACCAAACACAAAGGAACAGATAAGAAACGAGAGTGTTCGAGCAACCTTCAAGCAATAAACACGCTTCCTCCGATATGCCGTGCATATGGTCGTGATAAACGGAATAAATGTTACATTGAAGTGCGTGATAAGTGAATATTGAATCGACAGACAATCCATCATCAAGTGTAAGCCGTTTCACCGCTTCAAACAACAAGAATATAGTCGAAACTACACCACATGCAACAAGGTTAGTTATCCTATCATTTATTCCACAAAACAATCTGTTATAATTACAATCTGATTATCCATTATTTTGCTGGTTATTTAGGCTATTAACCTTTTATTCAATAATCATACACAAGTCTACACCAAGCCTAGCTTGTTTTCAAATACGCATGCTACAACTTGGTATTTCATTATCTATACTTTAACTCCTAAACAACAACGCGTGTTTTCAAATACGTACGCGCCAGTAGGAGAAGCGAACAGGAAAAAGAAATGTGGCGCTACAGACATATGATGAAGATATCATGGACAGACAAAATTAAGAACAAAGAGGTTCTAGAAGTGGTAGGGGAAGAAGGAAATATGTGGAAAACAGTAAAAAATGCGAGAGATGGGATGATAGGTCACACACTAAGGCATGAGCGAATAGTGCAGAATATATTAGAAGCACAGATAGGAAAAAGAGAGGCTGAGGTAGATCTACGTTAGACTATTGCATATAGATAGTCAAAGATGTAGGCTGTGGGAATTTCAGGGAAGTGGGTAGGCCAGCTCAGAATAGAAATCAATGGAGGTACGCCTTTGTCTATAATAACTTCATCATACGTCTTTTTCTTGTCCGCTTCTCCTACCGTCCAAGTTTCACAGCCGTACATTGCTGGTGCTCCGTATATATGCTTTCAGCAATTTTTTCCTTGCTTCTATATCTGTTGTCTTTGAACATAGTAGTTGCTTTTTTTTTTGTTAAATGTAGCACGACCTTGTACTAATCTTTATTTTAAATCTTTTGCACTTTTCCCATCATGGGTTATTTGGGTTCCCAGGTAGCAAAAATCCTTACTCTCTCCTAAGTTCGCGTTTCCTATCTGTACTCTTGTTTTTGATTTATTTTCCTCTTCTTGGCATACTATTAGTTTAATTTTATTTTTGTTAATTCTCATACCGTACCTCTCTGTTTGAACTGTTTCCATTTTATTAAGAGCAGCTTCTAACTCTTCTTTGCTAGCTGCTAATACCACTATATAATCTGCAAATCTAAGCATATCAATGTTTTGTCCCTATATGTCCCTAAATGTTTTCTTGCATTTGACAGTATTCATTGCCTTTTCCATGTACACGTTGAAAATTAACTAGGATAGGGCACATTTCTGTCTTACCTTTTTCCTAATATTTACTTCTCTAGGTTCCTGCTCTAATTCTATTGCCGCTGTTTGTTCTTTGTATAACTGTGAAGTATCCCTCTATCCCTAAAACTCATTCCAATCTTTTTTAGTACTTCAAAAAAAAAATCGCATTTTACATAGAATCCACCCCACCGCTGCCGTTCTAATTAATTCAATTGAATCCTGGCCCTCTTTAAACAGACAACCACTCTCTTCATCTAAAACAAAAATGCTCCTGCTCAAAGGCTACCTCAGCCCAAACCGAAATCCTAAGATTCACATCCTTAACACACCAATTCCCCTCTCAACAACAGCTCCCTACCTTGGACTCCACATTGACACACGCCTAAAAATGAACTCCCATCTCTCTAAACTTCGAAACTAAACACAAATCATACTCCATAACCTACTTCACGCACTTCCAAAGTCAGTCCACCTCACCAATCCAACACGAAGACTAATCATTAACCACATCATAATCCCGATCATCAGATACGCAGTAGATTCTTAGCTCCCGCTTACACTTCCCTCCTCCAGACGTACGCTCAACACGATCATAAGACCTTCCCTACTCTACACCTCAAGAGCGTACAGAACCACCTTCACAGCGTCCTTGTATACCCTGCTTCAAATCCCCTAATCGAAATCCAACTAAACTACTCACTCCAAATCCGAAACCTCAAACATAACCTACCAATCATCCTACACGACAGAACACTTCACTATGACGAATACCGTACTCTCCCTAAAACTGACATAAAATCCCGAATACATAACTCCCTACTCCATTCCTGGTAAGATTTTTGGTCACGCTCCACTATCGGCAGATATACATTTGATATCTTACCTGATATCACAAACATCCCTCCACATATCCCTTTCTCTAATCCCCCTTCCGTATTAAATTTCATCAATTCCATTTAACTCCTTCTTCTCACTGTCCTTGCAACAATCAATCTCTAGAAACCCCTTATATACACCTGATATACACCTGATATACTCCTGTCCCCTAACCTTTCTACTACAAATCAACCTCAAGCAATCTTCAAACTTTGACCCGTTCTCCCCACTTCCTAACATAAACTTCCTAGTCACTAACTACCCTCAAGAATTAAACTATTTCCTAAATGAAATCCTTTTAACCAAACAGACCATCCACAACCAGCGGCACTAACACACTTAATATACACTCTTGCAATTTACTACCACATCACACTTACACTCGCATTATGCACACAATCAGCCCCACTTTACGTGCGCAGTCGACGACAAAGGTAGGGGCACAAATCCCCCTCACCAAACCTTCAAGAACCCCAGTTGTCAGGAATTATTGCTTCTAATGTCTTAAATACATGTAAATACTATAATGTACGGCTAGTATGGGCTCTGGCCTAGGTATAGTCCACAATAAATTAATTTATCTATCTATCTATCTATTTTACATTGTCGAATTCTTTATCCAGACCTACAAACCCTATATACACGCTTTCTCCTGTTTTTATTGTCTTCTTCATTATAACTCTCTCGTGTTCCCGTGCTTTGCGTAAATCCAAATTGATCTGCTCCTAGTATTTCTTCAGCTCGTTTTTCCATCCGTCTTTGTACAATTCTAGTTATTTTTGATACGTGTGCTGTCAAATTTATTGTTCGAAAATTTTTACATATATCAGTGCCTCTCTTTTTTTATGATGTTACGTTTGAAATCTTTGGACATCTCGCCTGTCTCATACATATAACTTACAAGTTGGAAGAGACATTCTGTTACTGCTTGTCAATCGTCTTTTAGAGTTTCTGCTTGTACTTTATCTCCACCCGGTGCCTTGTTATTTTTCAGACCCTTTAATGCTAATTCAAACTCATCTCAAGTATTGGATATCTCCAGTCATCCTTTTCAGTGTCTGATTCCGTTCTAGTGCTTATAATTTGAGTCCTGTTCTGGTTCTGCACTAAAGACCCCACTAATTTGATTGGACCGCTAGTTCGACTCCTTAGCTCACCGAAATACGCAAGCCATTCTAGAACCTCTTCAAGGTGCAGGTCCATTCAGGTTATAGTTTAATAAAATTCTCAAGGTTTTAGTTAGTCGTCTGGATGCGTTAGAACATTTACTGTCTTAATTTTTCATCGTAAGTGTCCGCAAATTGGGTCAATAATTTTTACTACAGCAATTGGTTTAAAAATTCATAAAACCTAGACAAACTATCAAGTGTACACCCACCATTTGTTATCTTGCAAAACAAGACCGTGTGCTCTTAGAAGCACCTTCCATGACTAATTATAAGTATTTCCGGATGATCATTGAGCGACTGGATTTTAGAAGCGTAAACGTAGCATTAAAAATATGCGAAAAGTGAACTGAAAAGTCTAAGCAGTTGAAAGTTGTAGCTGTCAAGATTAACAAACGAACACGTGCTACTTCATCCCAAAAGTCTAACAATAGGATGAATAATAATTAGTTCAACTTTTAACCCTGATATTGACCTGGAGCAGATGTGCGTGTGTTATAAACGAATTTGCCCTTTTAATCCTTCTTAAATACGCTAATTTTTATCAAACGCGCGTAGGTCGACGGTCGTAATCTTAACGTAAAATAATGCATGCATCCATCATCCATCAAAATTTTTACGGAACGACCGAGGTGAGCGAGCATGAGCAAACATTACAGAGGACGTTGACAATTCTTCTTCTCTTCTATGCATCATTTGTAATTAAAATTATAATTGAAATAAATAAATAAAAAAGCCGTTACATAAGCAAACAGCGTGTACGTTTAATTTCTTTGCTCTTGTGGCGTGCTTAAGGTGAACTAACTCATAAAGGTACAGCTACCATAATATGGCGTTATTTAATTGTGAATCTTTGTTAATCTTGTGTTATATCTGAGATTCATGTGACAGTTCTGTTACCATTTTTAGTTGCCAAATGAGTTGAAGCGAGATAAGTGGTCTGTGGGTAGAGGTAAGAAGCCTTGCTCTGCTTTTTTCTAAGCAGCAGCCAAGTTTGATGTTATTTATTGGGTGGAATTTTGAAATTTCCGACGTGTCGTCAAACCTAATGTAGTAACTTGTCAGGAATGTGATCTTGTTTAATTAAAGTTTCGAGATGCCCAGATAATATTTGGTTTGGACAAATACTAAGTCCGATACCTACTTGTTGATAAATTTTTTGACTTTTGTGACAAAGAGTAACGTAATTAGTTTTAGGATTCGTGGTTTGGGTTAGTCTTATTAGTCTTTGCTAGAATAAATTACCTTACTAAGAATTTAATTATTCAAATGAGAGATATCATTTAAATCTGCTTCTGCTATTTTTAACAGCCTCCTCTACGGGCTCTCTTAAAAGTTTGTTTTTTATGAAACAAAGCTACCAGCTCTCCATCACCAACGTCATACTTAACTTGGAATTTGTCAAGCACTTGACTTTCCAGATATCCGAATACTAGTACTCCTGCACATAACCTTTATAACATATCTTTAATCCGATGCTTGTTTGGCTTATTATTTACAAAATCCCATCTAAATGTGTTAATGAAAGTGGAGAATTTCGAACATATTTAACGCAATTCCAATCTCCATTCCCCCTAGGATTATTTCTCACACCCTTAGCCAAGATTTTTCAGCTAGGAAAATTGCAACTTTACTCTTCAGAATAAACCAATCGTATCTGGACCCGTTTTAAAGATTTCCTTGATTACATTTCCGGTGGGAATGGTGGGATCAACACAGAGAAGTTTTGGAATAGATGCCGTTGACTGAGACAAGTCCTCCAAAGGTTATTAGCCTTATACCGTTTGTTTGCAAGACGATTAATGACTCAAGAGCATAACCCTGTGGTGAATAACTGCACGGTTTAAAATCACACGGTCCAGCTGTACTCGCACTAACAAACAATAGGGAATGACGAAAATCACACCATCGCTTGTTTTGACCTAAATTTTAATTTAGGATCAATGTTTTATGTATTTAGCATAGTTTGCACTCTTATATGAGCAATAGTTAGATTGGGTATTTATTACTTCAAGGATGTCGGGGTTGACGAGAAAACAAACAGTTTTTCATATATACATATACATATATATTGCTGTGATACTTCACCAGCCCCTACGATGGTTTTATTTATTTTTAGCCCAACGGTTGGGCATGTCATAAAATGCTGTGATATTTCTGCCCCACGATTGGGCATACCATAAAATACTGTGTTATTTTCGCCTCACGATTTTGGGCGTACATAAAATGCTGTGTTACTTCCTTTTTATTAATCAAGCACCTATGATGTAAAATGTTAAGTTATGGATTTTCTTTGCCTCAAGTAGCCTATTCAATTAAATAAAGCAATTCTACAATACACAATATAATGATTAAATATTTACAACCTTTTTAAAACCTTCTCCTTTTTCAGAATATTTACATATACCAGATTTAAGAAATTGAAGCCAGCAAAACGAGCCTTTTGTTATATTTAGAGCCCTTTTGAAACGTTTCAAGATGCCTATTACCTTTCATAAATTGATCAAAGAAACCCCAGTTTTGTTGGCTCTTACATTTGCGAAAAAATATTGAATTAAAACAGTTTACAGAAATAAATTATATCAATATAGCTAACCTGGAGTGGTTCAGTAGTTTCTCTGCATCCCCAAGAGGTTTCGTGCCCAGTCTGAATATTTAGAGTCAAATTTGGAAGTCGACATCAAAACCAAAATACTATCCAAATCGATATTCAAAATCCCATAAGTTAATCCAATAAAAGGTTTTCCATCTCCGCAATTAACAAAACAGTAATAGAACATTTACCATGTCAGTGATTACCAAAATTAATTTAACAGGAGATAATCTCCAGATTCGTCTCCAGAGTCCTGTTTTATTTATTTTAGAAATTGTATATTTTTACTAAATTTAGTTTACTTACGTCTATAATAGATCGGCTCACTTGCACAATTTTTAAACTTTTATAAAAAGATTTTCATTTCACTTTCGTATAACTGGTTACGTGAATAATTTAGCACTTTTGAGTATCGTGATAGCCCAGTTTAAAATGTATACTAACTTGTTGCTCATTTGTTATCGTATTTATACGCCTTGCCCCTTTGTTTGCTATTCGTTGTTTTCACGTGTTGGGCGACCCATTTGTCTTATCACTTGTGTACTCCGGGAAATTTTACCAATTGTATAGTTCAATTACTTGGAAGAACTTTCAAGTTGTCACGTATTCATTTATATAACATTACATTTAGTTTAGAAATCCCAGGAATCTTCGTTCATTAAATCACGTATCATTGTTATTTGCTTATTTTAATCTAAACAGAAATAAATTTGGTGTTTGTTTATTTCCTAGTTAAATTGGATTTTTTAACAAATGTAATACTTTTTGTCACGTACGATTTATTCAAATAATGCATAATTTTAGCCTGCGTATACGATGATATATCTGACGCACTTATTAAATATTTATCAAGCCAATTCATATAGGTTTTCCGTTGATTTAATTTTGATGCATTTCGTTACGTTTTTAAATCTTATCTTTGCTCGTAACTACTCTTGGATATTTCTATTTCTTATGCGTTTAATCTCTTGTACTATTATATACAGTATACTCTCAAATAACAATATGTTTAGTGACCTATTTACTCTTATAATATCTGTAATTATGTGCTTTTGTTAACTGGAAGTTTCTTTGTTTATTCTACGACCCCTATGACTTAACCTACCCCTAAACTACTCTATAATTATAGCATTAAATATATATATATATATATATATATATATTGCTATGAATAAACAGGAATTGGAATTATCGAGTCCCGACGTTGGGCCACCTTATTAATATTGCTATGCACCCTAAATTATTCGCGCCCCATCATTTGGTCGACATATAAATATTAATTGTATTTATGAATCTCCGACGTTGGGCTGTGATATAAATATTGCTATGAACTCCCTCCTGGAACTTAACTGGATTTTATCGTGTCTCGACCTTGTCGACCAATAACAAAATTTGATATGTTACCGCCTTACTCGTTATCAATGGCGTATTCAACTTATAGCCCCTCCTTTATTGTTTAGATTTTCAAATCACTCCCATTAACTTTATCTTATGACCTCGACTAGCATTTATTTAAAATTATAAAAAGAAGTTAATTCGATTCTATATAATGAAACAAATATTATGTACAGTTTTGTAAATTATTCAAAATACACTTTTCAATTAATTAATGTTGTAAATCTCATTTGCCAAAAAAATCATATACTTTTTAATCAAATCTAAAGTCACCAAAAAAAAAACCTATTGTTCATAAAAAAAGAAGTGTGGAACATTCAAAACCTCTTTATCATATAACGCCCTTTATACGTATGCAAGTTCTCTGTTTTTGTTGACTTCCTCACATTCATTTATATTAAGCAAATTCAATATCCAAATAAAAAATATAGAAAAATAATGTCTTATAACTAAATATCTAACCTGGTCTATTTTCTTCGCTATTTCCTTCTCGCAATTGACGCATCCATTATCAGCTAATATTCTCCATGCATTCTACCATCCATTTGAATAAAAATTATTTTTTCCCAATTCAGGATTATTACATGCCCATTCGAAATATTGACTATCCACACATTGCATTTAAATTATTGTTATCACCCTCTGGACTACCATTTTTCAACTTATACTTATGCACCCCAATTTATTGTCATCTCATTCAGACTTATTACTTCTTATCAATTTCCCCAAACTTAGAATTGGATTATTCTCCCCGGACTCAGAAATTGTATTATTATTCTCCACGGACTCAGAGCCCTATTATTATTGTGTTTTAGTTTAAAATAAATTCCCCAAAATCTACTTACGCTTAATCGGCAATCATAATTTTCATCTAAGTCGCACTTATACAACTTTTCACTTTAAATTATTATTACGTATCACACTTTGTTTCAGAGTGGCGCACTTCGGCCTTTGTTGAGTTGAAAACTGAGTTCGTTATCACTGTACCTGTTAATATATCATTGATCTCCTACTCCGTCAGTGGGTATGGTCTACAAACTCGTCGCTCATTTTAACCAATCAAATCTTTGCATTTAAAGTAGTTTCTGATGTAATTTTGTATGCTTTCAAATAATTGTGGCCTGGTCGCAGGTGCCTCGTTATCAAACATGCGGTGTTTTGACGAATCCAATCGCTTTTCCATGTTGTACATAAACAACTGATGCAATTCGACTTTTAATTTTCATATCTGCCTGTTATTTACGCAATTTTTAATCACCTCTCTTAATCACAATTATTAACTACTTGTACGCATTTACACTATGCTTCTCGAAGCTCTATTTCTTATCTCCGTATTAACCTAATTGTTTGGAACTCTTTTGAATGCGTGTTTAATTACACTTTATTATGTTTACTTATAAAATACGCGTGTTTCCACTGAAAAATATCATTATTTGCATTGCCTAAATTAACTAAAACTCTATCTACAGGGTGTTAAATATTTACTATTTACTTAATGCATGTGTTCCTTGTTTCTACGCTAACTATGCGTCTTCCTGTGTGTATTTGCGTCGCTTAAAACTACTTATCCTTTATATACTGGGTGTTGACTGTCTACTATTTACAAACTATCTCCATTTATCAAATTTTTTACTACATAAATGCAGTTTTCTGCTTCCTATGGTAATTTCTAATTCCTAAACGACCTTTACTATAAAGTACACCCTTAAACAACCCCTTATCACAGCATAATATATTGCTGTGATCTTAGCCCCACGATTGGATGTCATATTACTTGCTGTGATCTTACCTTTCAAGTCCCAATGTTGGGCGTTATATTTTTATTGCTGTAGTGTCAGCCCTACGATTGATGCGATACAACTTTGCTGTAATCTGTGTCCACGATTATTTCGTTATACAACTTTGCTATGTCACAGCCCCTAACGTTGCCGTTGCCTTTTGAAAACTTTTCTGTTGTGTTCGTACTCGGCTTCTTTCCTCTGCGTCTCTAAATCCTATAATTCCTTGAATTTGTATGCCTCGGCTAGCTCAATCTATTAAACACACAGTGCCCTACGTCACAACAATGAAATTTGTTTAACCCCCTTTCTTTCTAGCTCCTATCTGTTAAAATAATATAAATGAAGCAATCAAAAAACATACAATATAATAATCGATAATATGTATATTAAAAAATTAGCTCCTGAATAGATATTGATATTTATCCGATTGCACCAAAATTTATATTCCCTGAAAGCCAGCAAAAATACCACTGTAATTACTTTTAAGTACTTTTTGAACGTTCAAAACGATCCTCTCTCTATTTTCAAATTCTCAAATGATTTTTGATGACCCTTACAGATATTTGATATAGCAAATATTAAATGTTAAAAATTGAAGAACATTCTTATACTAATAATGAATAAAATCTCTGACCTGTGTTTTTCCTGCTCGTTTCTAAGAACTGCCTCTGAATATCGATGGTTTGCACATCTGGATTGTTACAGCTTGATTTGTTAGCGTAGTTTCTTCACTTGTTGACCAGAATGATTAATTTACTGTTGTTTGAATTCTCCCTTCGGATTTTGGAATGACTTTGAGTTTACTTGTAGTTTAATTTGAGTATCTTGACGTTTATTCTTACGTCTATTTAGAATTTCTTTGAAGTCTGTTTAGACATTTATTTAGTAGTATATTTTGGACGTTTATTTAGTATATTTTCCGTTTTGTGGTACATTTAGACGTACATTTAGAAGTATATTTAGACGGATATTTAGAACCCTAAATTCTTAAATATTATAATTAAATCCAATTAATAGTTTTTAAGAGCAATCGGCTGCTTCTTGTATAAATTGGCACTTTTAATTTTCACTTATTTAAATAAATTATTAATTTTCACTGAGTTCACTTTTACGTAATATTTCACTTTCAATTGACGTGGTCGAACTATTTTCTTATTGGTTTTCATTGTGTGTTTGTTGATCAAGACGTTGTAGCTTGTGCTTATTTCTGCAGAACTCGGTATTTCTAAAAATTCCCTATTCCGACTCTTGGTCAGACATTCCATTTCACACGTAGACGTTCAATTTTGTGTAGCATATTTCGCAGAAAGTCCAAATTTTTATTGCATTTTGTCACGTCTTTCATGTTTGTGTCGACTATACTTCAAACTTTATCATATCACGGACCGCCTGTTATTTACTGTTTGTTACTCCAAATATGTTGGATTTTATCTTTGGTCACGTATTCATATTTTTATAATGACGTATTTGAACGCGTTTACTTATTTATGCGTTGAAATTTTTAATGATATTATTAAATAGCTAGTATGCCAGGTTGTTTATCTCAACCGATTAAGTGTTTATTTTGATTAAACTCGTTGCGTTTAAAACCTTATTTTTGCTTGTTTCTATCCAATTCTGGACTTGTGTATTTAACTTAAAACGTATTATTATACGACGTACACATTATTATTTTTGTTAAATACTATCTGATTATTGTAAATGAGCTTTTCTCTTATGAATTAAATTGGTTATGATTTATATACAGTGTGCTCGCTATTGACTTTACGTAAAATAGTCGATTTACTCCTAATTAATGGTAGAATTGTTTGGTTTTCTTAATGTTAATAATATTTACATGTATCTTACGACCCCTATGACTTAATATACCCTTAAATTACTTTCTTATCATAGCTATATATATATATATATATATATATATATATATAACACACACACAAAGTAGAAAAGAATTAATGGCAAGTGACTCAAATTCAGCTACGAGGGCATCCTGTCGATTCGTTTCGCCTTAATTGGGGCTCATCAGGTCAGAAATTGCAAACTAGTAATATTGAATACAGACACATTATGGGAAGTACAGCATCACCTAGCTCACAGTTTGTGTCTTCGTGTCGTTTCTCTTGACAGCAGGTTTTAGCAACAGGAGATCCGGCTCAACTGTCTTTTTCCATAGCCAAAAGTAATAATTTAAAAGATAAGTAAGTTTAATGAGTCTTCAATCAATACAAAGTAAACAAATTTTTATTGGCAAGTGACTCAAATTTAGCCACAAGGACATCCTGTCGACGCGTTTCGCCCTAATTGGGGCCCATCAGGACAGGAGTAACAAGGTTGTAATATTAATACAGACACATTATGGGAAGTACTGCATAACCTAGTTCAACAATTTGTGTCTTCGGATCGAGGTGTTCATATTTGCCAGGGCAGTCAGGACTGATTTGCTATCGCTGATGATAGAGTTCTCCTCCGTACCAGAGTGGTTGATGACGTACTCTATAACTTCTCTTATAGCTACCATCTCACACTGAAAGACCGCACTCCAATCCACAAGTTTAGTTTGGAATCGGAACACTTCCATCTCCTCCTTATACCTAACGAATACAGCTCCTGCCTCTTCATCGCCCATTCGCGAACCATCTGTATATTTAGATCTTGATCCTCATCGCGTTTTCATGGCCTTAAGCAAACTTGATCCCTTTGACGTCAGCACGATGCCCTAGCTCAGAAATAACAATCTTCTTTTCAACCTCCCTACTGCCAAGACCAACACTTTCAACATTTTCCCGCCTTTTCCCTATATCTACGAATATCCTATTTGTAACCTCCATGACGATATATTTGATTGTTAGAATCCTACTAATCACTAACACTGCCTCCGCGGAAGTGGTCCTGTAAGCCCTCGCCGCCTTGACCCTACATTTGATTTTTCCGATGCTCCACACGAAGGTACTACATTGACCAGGAAGCGAGTTTTTTTTACCTGGAAAATTTTGAATTTTGTCAAACCCTTGCTGTTACAAGCAAGGTAGGGATGTTTAACGTGCGTGAAACACTCACACACCGGACCTCCATTTTACCTCTCATCCGAACGAGGGCGTACTTTTGTAAAAAATGCTCGCCTAACATTTTTCAAGCGGACCGTGTCGGGATTCGAACCAGGGACCTTAGGCGTAGTAGTCACACGCATACCAACCATGTCACGGTGCCGCCCCTCGCCGCCTTGACCGCAGTTATGCGCTGAACGCTCGTCATTTGTCTGACTTCCTTGTCTTTACAACCCTTCGTCCAAACAGAGGCCGCATACAGCTTCGCCAGGTCTATTGTTCCGGCGTAGACTGTCCTCAAGGATTCGCCCCTGAATCCCCAGTTTTTCTTTGCTAATGCCATTATTCTATTGGATATTTCGCTGCCCTTACTTTTAACATATTGCACGTCCGCCTTCCATTTAATTTGTTGTAATTTAACGCCGAGCACAATCCTTACGCTTCAACTCCCAAACGATAGATGGCTACAACGTGGCGCCAAATGACCCTGAAACGTCCAAAGCCACGGTGACACAATGTTCTTTTACCTTCCTCGCTTGCTTGCTTTCTCCGATTACCAACTCTAACACGTCGATAGTCGACTTACCCCCATACCTATTATTAAAACCGCCACCGTGTCGCACAACGTGCTTAATGCGCATGGTCATGATTCTATTTAAAACCTTTCCCAGTACCGTTAGCATCTAATTGGACGATAGCTGTCCGTGTCTGACACAACCGCCTCTTTGAGTTTAGGTATAAATTTCACGTTCTGGACTTCCCAGAAACGTGGAAACACACCCTTCTCTTAGCAAAGATTAAATAATTCGTCAAATACACGCGGGGCCAATACGCGCGTCTCCAGAGCTGCGTCGTGAGGCGATTCCATCATGGTCGGTGGCTTCTTAGGGTTCATCCTCTTAAGAGCCCTTACGACTTTGTGACTAAGAATTGCTTTATCGGCACCTATTCCTTACGCCTTTGTAGCACACCGACGTATCGTGCCGTGCAACTCTACATCCTTTTCTGGATCATCCGTTGGAAAAAATGTTTCTAGCAAATCTTCCGTCGTCCTTTTAAAACTCTCCGTATACTCCCCTTTATCTTTTTTGACATTTCTGAACGCGAACTTCTGTAGTTTACCCCTTATGCAAAATACCTTCCCACAGATACTCCCTGTATGTTTGTTTAGCATTTTTCTTAATCTTCTTTGGGAATTAAACCACTCCTAGTTATTAAAATCATTTTTACTAACGTTTCGATTCATGACCTAGGATCGTTGTCTAAATAATAAAAACTTCAAGTTTGACATTTATGACATAAATTGAAGGTGACTTTGATTTATTGATGTTCGAAATATTTGGTTCGAGTATACTAGGCAAAAATTTTTAAAGTTTAAAAAAAATTAATCAGCTGATTTCACGTTAAGCGTATTGGCTACCTAAAAAAGTCGGTCCCAGGTCGCAACACAAATTGAAGGCAATCATTCTTTTAAACTTTAAAAAATTTTACCTAGTATACTCAAACCAAATATTTCGAACATCAATAAATCAAAGTCACCTTCAATTGATGTCATAAATGTCAAACTTGAAGTTTTTATTATTTTGACAACGATCCTAGGTCATGGATCGAAACGTAAATAAATATGATTTTAAAAACTATGAGTGGTTTAATTCCCAAGGAAGATTAAGAAGAAAAAAACCCTCCCACGAGGTTCTTTTTCAGAATTGCGTGTGCATAATTCTTTAAATCTATTCATTTGCGTTTCTTTAATTAATGTTTTATATTCTCGGTTAGTTTGGTTATACTCGATTGTTCTTTATGCTCTTATTTTGTCCGTGACGCGTTGATAGCGACGCCTTAGATTGTGCGTTTCTGCACGCTTGGTGGTTAACTCCCAGGCTCACCAAGGTAAGCTGCCTTTGAATGTCTTCTTCAGCGGTATGGAATACGCCGACTCATCAACTACCGCGTCGTTTAATTTTTTGGGATTGTTTTTATTTGAGTAGTTTCTCAATTACTTGTTTACTTGATGACTGGTACAAGGTTTAAATGTTACATCATTAATAATATAAAACGCTCGATTTTAAGAACTTTCAAGTACACGTGTCTTTAAAATATAAAATACTTTTAAGTAAATTATGTGTTAAGAGTAATCTAGAACAATTGGAATGTATATAAATTTGCTGTCATAGATATTGCAGTCGGTTCTGATCACGTTTTCTGAAGTTAAATTATGATTATAGCGTTGATTACGATATGTTCTATTTTAAAGGTTTGGTAGCTGTGATATAAGCTAATGTGTGCTGTCGATATAAATTATTGTATGTGATAAACGAATGATTAGTGCTCGGATAATTAATTGTAGTGCTTCGTTAGTGATTTAGAATTATCATTGTAGTATTGAGAAGATAATACTTGTACTGTTAGCGAGCTGAAAATAAATTGTTAGGAGAGCTTTTAGCAAATTCCATTGTAGCTACAAGTTGTTGAAAAGACTTGTATAATCAGTTCGAAAATAAAGAAGAGTTGTTATTACAAATAGAGTTTTCGTTACAATAACCGTCATTTGTTTGCCCTTGTCCAGTTTGATGGAGTTTTTTAAAGTAGTGTTCTGGATATTGAATAGAAACTTATTTTTTTTTTAGAAAACCAAGCATCTTCACGGCTGTTGGTGATACGATTTTAAGAGAAGGTATCTTTTATTGTGGATATATTGTAAATAAAGTGTTTTAGGGGTCTTGACTGATTGACCGTGTCTGATTCGGAGAATGCACAATTCTAATCTCGTTCTTGTAAACTGAGTAATGCATAATGAACCGATTATTTGACCTGTAGAGAATTGGTTTGTTCATGTAGCCTTTTCCTCATAACTGTGTAAAGCAATGTTAAATAATAGTCGTATTACAAAGGAATAATGTTATATACGAGAGGGGCTGATTTTGTTCAACAATTAGGAAGATGATCGCTTTTCTAGATTCTCTAAAGATATTGTTCCAGTGTTATATGCTATCATTTGCCGTAAATTTGAACACTTCAATTATCCTTTCAACAATTTTATCTATTCAGCGGTCATCCAACTCGCTACTACTTGAACACAATCTTCAAATTCAGCGGTTTTTCTTTTGCATATGACTTGCATTTTTATACAACAGTGTGTCGAGCAATTAAGTCTAATACAATTTGTAACATTTGGATGAAGAGAAAACAGTTTTCTCACCAAATTACCCACTACTTCCCTCTTCATCCGTACAATTCCTGTCATTTACTAGAATTTAACAAAAGATTCTGCAAATCATCGGAGTTATTCCTTCAAAAAAATCACACAAAGCCAGCTAGCTCATTATTTGGCGTAGTCGGAAACGTTGATCAACGACCAACTAGCATTCCTTTCTTTTAAACAAAGATTCTCTTCTAAGACAAAATTTGACAAAACACACCCACGTAATTAATTTTTAAAATCAGCCGAAAATAGTCAGGTTCTTATTAAGAGAAAAAAATCAAGGGCCAGCCAGTCCAGTCCACCGACCATTTTTACATATGACGACAACGTTAATTTAATTAAAAAGTCCGGTTCTTGTCACTAATTAGGATTTTCGGAGGTCCCATAAATATTCACCACCAAACTGTAGCGGGCAAGTGGACGTCATTGTTACGTTTATTTCTTTTTGTTGCGTTCGGTGGGGTTCAGTGATCATCAAAATTAAATAATGCGATCAAGATGTTGGCTCTCACAGAACAGTGGAGGTGGGGCGGTTTGACAATAATTCGTTTCGTTTCGATTCAATCAGTTGATGATGGTGAAACAAAGCTGATAAAGACATGCGGAATGAATGCAAGTGACTGACTGATGGGAACAGTAACGAACGGTGGTGATTGCGGTCTTTCTAGTGTACTCGAGACAATTGCATTTGTGGTTAAACTTAATCCGGTTTTATTGTCGCTTCAATTACTTTAACACAATATGGAACGAAAGATATTTCATGGGTATTCGTGTGGTGTAGCTTCTCTGTACATTTTTGTTCATTCAAACATTACTGAATGTGTAAAATTTACTTTCAAAACCGATTAAAATTAATTGGATGTGCACCTTAAAAGGCCAATAACAGTATACAAGAAAGATTGAAGAATTAAATAATTTCACTAAATGATTGCACTAAATCAAAGGAGCAGATGACTCATTTGCCTGTACTGTCTGTACCACTGCCTATACTCTGTGAATTGTATTCTTGGTGGAAGTCATTTTTGAACTCTAATTTTCAAAAACAAAATATTTTTTATTAAGCTACGGGAATCTAGATCAATGGTGTATATCCCAAATTTTCGCTCCTACTTTGATTAAAAGCCGACCGCGAATAATCTGGAATAGTATTTTTTGAGGCTTACATCCGTTAGCCTCTCATATTACAAAGCTTGATTGAAATTAATAAAAAAGAAAATTTAAACATAAAAGTTTATAAATATTTGGATTTTATAAAAGTAAAAATTTATGACATTTAAGTGACAAGAAAAAGACAGCGAAAGTCAAAATTTTTATACTACAAGATAAATCGACTTCACCAAGCAGCCACAATCAGCCTACCATCAATCCGATAAGCCAAGCGTATGCATCCAACATCATACAACCACCACCCTCAGTCGAAGCGTTATCACCCTTCACCAGGTCAGGGAGAATTGATCGCTCACCACCGCCACAAGATACTAGATCTAGAACATCATCGGTAAGTTCCAACCCAAGTAAACGACTAAGAGATTATGATGACACAGAAATGGACGATTCTGACCCACTATCATTACACATCAGCGCTCTAAAACGTGAAATCACTGATTACGTATTTAAAAATAGTAACAAGATAAATCGAACACGTGCTAATTTTCTGCTACAAAAATTTGAACAAATTGCGTTAATTGCTAATGAAGCGGTGCAGAAATACATCTCCGAAGCGAAGCCACTAGCAGTGCAACAATGCCTAAATGCCAAGCTACAAGCAACAGACTAGATAACAACACAAACGCCAATTCAAACACACAATCTCACATACGCCGCCGCTACTTCTCAGCAACCGCTATCACAACATGCTCCCTTAACTAAACCGCCCTCCAGAATTATAACTTTAAAACCCACCACATCCGATACAACATCCACTGAGCTCCTGAAAGTCACAAAAACCACCCTTCGGCCCTCACTTCCTAATCTTAATATTCAAAGTATCCGACCTACCTAAACCTCAGTTACCATACGTATATCCAAACCCACTGACATTAATCTTATCTCCTCTCTCACAAAAAAATCCTTGCAATGTACATCTCCCTAAACCTAAACTCCCACAAATCATAATCTTCGACTTAGACAAAGAGATCCCATTCACAGACGCTCTTAGCTTTATATACATACAGACTTTCTTAGACTTACTTATTACTGAAGATACGTACCGAACAGAAATCTCCATTGTCATCCGCCGCACAAAAACAGATCACTCCGACAACTTAATTCTAAACGTCTCTCCCAGATTACGATCCATCCTCACCACAAATTTCCACATTTTCATAGGTTACAAATACTGCAAAATCAGAGACCTAGTGTCCGATGTTTTAACTGCCAGCGCTTTGGTCAGTCTGCCAAAACCTGTCTATCCCCAACCGCCTATAACCACTGCGCCGGAAGCCACCTCTCCAAATCATGTCCGAACTCCCCCACTACCGCTCCGTTTGCACCAATTGTTCACGCATTAATCGCCCTTACGACCAATCTGTTACTAACCCCAACTGCCCTGTCTATAAGCAATCTCTTTATATGACTAAATTACGCACAGATTGTGAGTTCTAGACAACACTCACGCAAATGGACGCAAGACTCGCACCACTCACATACCAAACTGCGCACAATTCAAATCACCCTCTAACAGTCTCGCGCCGCCACACTAAAGTTATCCCTCACACTCCAAGAACACAACATCCAAATCGCCATAGTCCAAGAACCTTACCTAGTCTGAAATAAAATTCGTAACACTCCACCAAACTGCCGCACCTATATTCACCCTAGCCCACCTGATCCTAACTACTCCTCCGCCATCATTGTTGCAGACCCCCTAATTGACGCTTCTTACCACACCTCCCTATCCTCCCCCAAATAACCGTAATTGAACTTCTCTGGAAATCAGGCATCATTTTCCTCATTTCTTTTTACTTCCAATACAGAACAAACATTAATACCTATTTACACCAACTAGACCACATATTTACAACGATTGGAGACAAACCAATCATCATATCTACTGACGCCAACTCCAAATCCACAATATGGTTTAACGACTTCACTGACGAAAACGGCACTACTTTAGAAGACTTTACACTCCAACACCATCTTCGAATGCACAACTCCTCATCCCATATCCCTACTTGGGAATTCCAATACGGCAAATCTAACATCGACATTACTCTTACCAACCCCCCCAGTCTCAAACCTAATTAGTTCCTGGACAGTTTCAAACATCCATCAATCCAGCGATCATAATCCAATTACATTTGATATCCTACCTAATCTTCCACCCAGAACACACCAGAAAATTGAATCCTTTAACACCCAAAAAGCAGACTGGCCCTTATTTCTAGAATTCTTAGCTACACTCATCGCCGCTTTTCTATCAGTCTCATATGCAAACTTCACACCTCATTCACTCGCTAACAAAATAAGCAACAATATCCTCACAACTGCCTCTAAAACTACACCACGAAAACGAGCCACGCCGTGGTGGACACAACAACTTACACCAAACGCTCACTTACAACCACTAAACACAGACTCCAAAGAGTGAAACGTACCATTGCAGACCCTTTTGCTATTAATACCGTATCTAACACATACACCACTGACAGACGACAATACAAAATTCTCATTAACACCAGGAGATAACAGCACTACCTTGACATAATTTACGATTAACACACAAACCCCTGAAGTACGTACCGTAAACTGATCAAACCTCCCTCCACACACATCCTCACAGCCATTTCAACTACAATCCTTTCCACATTTAAACGAACAATGTTTACCCTCTTAGATACAGCAATACCTTCGACTCATTTTGACATACCAACCCAACCCCAACAACGCATAATCGACAACACTTTAACCCAACCAGACACGCATTCAGACACAGATATTGAACTCTCCCTCTTAGATTCCTTCGTCACTAAACTAAACCCCCATAAAGCTCACGGCCCAAACCTCATCACCAACCTGATCCTACAAAAATCCTGGCCCCACATTGGAGAATCCAATCACCTACTATTCCACAAATGCCTCTCCTCTGGGATTTTCCTGACCCATTCAAATTTACTTCCATCTCCCCTATACTCAAACCCAATAAGTCTTCCGAAGACCCCAAATCCTACACTCCTTACAACACTTGGCAAACTTCTTGAACAGACCATCCTATACAAACTAAACTCACACATAGAACGACATTCTTTACTCTCACCTAACCAATACGGCTTTCGCTCAGCGCATAGCACTAAACGTACAATCCGCTCCCTAATCCAAACAGTCTAAACATCCCCTTATACATATTTAGTCTCCTTATTCCTTCGATTTCCTTTGATGGCCCAATCTTCTTAATCAACTTAAACAAGCTAATTTCCCTTCCACACTACCTTTTAATAAAATCCTTCCTCTCATCCCGAACAGCCACCCCAACCTCCAATTTTCACTTGGTTACGAAACCACTCACCCAAGGATGTCCACAAGGTTCCCGTTTATCACCTACCCTATGAAACTTCGCAATCAATCCTCTTCTAGACCTTAATATCCCAAACACCTCCACCTTCGCTTACGCCGATGACGTAGCTTTCCTTATCCACGGCAACCCCCGGGACTCTGTAGAATCTACCGCTGGAATACTAATTAATTCAATTGAATCCTGGTCCTTTTTAAACAAACAACCACTCTCCCCATCTAAAACAAAAATGCTCCTACTCAAGGCCACCTCAACCCAATCTGAAATCCTAAGAATTCGCATCCTTAACACACCAATTCCCCTTCCAATAACAGCTCCCTGTCTTAAACTCCACATTAACACTCGCCTAAAAATGAATTCCCATCTCTCCAAACTACGAACCAAAACGCAAATCATACTCCGCCTCAAGAATCCAACACGAAGACTAATCATTAACCACATCATAATCCCGATCATCAGATACGCGGTAGATTCTTGGCTCTCGCCCCCCTCCAGACGTACGCTCAACAACATCATAAGACCTTTCCTACTCTTCACCTCAAGAGCGTACCGAACGACCTCCACAGCGTCCTTGAATACCTTGCTTCAAATCCCTCCGATCGAAATTCAACTAAACTCTTCACTCCAAATCCGAAACCTCAAACATAACCTACCAATCATCCTATACGGCAGAACATTTCACTATGACGAATACCGTATTCTCCCTAAAACTGACATAAAATCTCGAATACATAACTCCCTACTCCATTCCTGGCAAGATCTTTGGTCCCATTCCACCACCGACAGATATACATATAATATCTTCCCTGATATCACAAACATTCCTCCATATATTCCTTTCTCTAATCCTCCTACAATACAGTTTCTGTCTGGCCATGGTAACTTCCGTAATAAATTTCATTAATTCCATTTAACTCTTTCCCCGCCACTGTCCTTGCAGCAATCAATCTCTAAAAACCCCGCAACACCCGATATACTCCTGTTCTCTAACCTCTCTACTATAAATCAACCTCACACAATCTATAAACTCTGACCCGTTTACCCCACTTCCTAAAATAAACTTCCTAGTCACTAACTACCCTCAAGAATTCAACCATTTCCTAAATGAAATCCTCTTAACCAAACCTACCACTCATAACCAGTGGCACTAACACACTTAATATGCATTCTTGCCACCTACACTCACGCTATACACACAATCAGCACCACTCCACGTGCACAGTCGATTACTAAAATAGAGGCACAAATCCCCCTCATCAGAACTTCAGAAACCACAATTGTCTTTGAAATAGTTATTCTAAGTTCTTCAAATATATAAATACTTATAATGTACGACTAAGTATAGTCTACAACAATAAATTAATTTATCTATCTAAATCTAGGAAATTGGGGAGAGGGCGGCGACAGATGATGTCGATTCTTGGCACCATTAATATTTTCTTACATTTTTAATTTTTGTGCTATTATTAGGATGACCTTACTTCGATCACACTCGAAAGAAACATAATTTTGGAAGATTCCAACTAGTTACAAAAATCCTATACTCTTACGACGGTTCTCTTTTTAAGTTTTACATATAAAACTGGAATAAACCAGTACTTTTTTTATAGTGGTAAAAGATTTTATATCCGCTGTGTGGGACTCTTCCTTGCTGAAACATGGACATACCCACTAAAAATCCACTTTGATGTCGGACTCGAAATCACTTGTCATAGACCTTATCATCATCACCATCATCATCATTAGGTCTTCAGTCCTAGAACTGGTTGGATGCGTACCCTCATTGTTTCCTAGTCTGAACCAGCCTAGACATTTCCCTGAAATTTGCACAGTCTGCGTCTATCACTATCTGTGTGCTAGTCTGATCTCGGTCTACCTCTATCTCTCTTTTCCTATCTCTGCTTGTAGTATATCCTGTACTATTCTTCAGAAATGCCTTAGAACGTATCCTGTCCTTCTATTTCTTCTATTTTTTCATTTTCCACAGATATCTTTATTCCACTACTATTTCTGCAACGTATTTGTTATTAACTTTGTCTGTCCATGCAACCATCTTCATACATCTGAAGCACAACATCCCAGAAGGCTTCTATCTCTTTCTGCCTGCTTTTTCTACTCCCCCTATTTCATAGATGTACTGTGCTGTGCTCCACACTATGCTTTGAACAGTTTTCTTCTTGTATCTATGTTAGATGTCTTTGAACATAGTTGCTGTTCTTTCTTGTTTGATGCGGTTCGGTCACCTTCTATTGTTTTACAGTTATATACCCTATTTTCCCGATATTCAGTGGTATATGAAGGGGGAGGAGGGGTAAGCAGCCTTTTGCTCCTTTCGCACAATCAACATTCGTTGATAATATTTCACAGCCAACACCTGTAGTTGTTTATAATAACCATCAGATTTAAGAGCACTTATTTTTTCGTCATTGGGTTTTACATCTTGAAACTGGTTGGACTTGTACCTCAGCTTATTTATGTTGTGAGCTAGCCTACACCGTTGCCTGCAATTCTCATAACAGCCGATGTACATGTGATTTTTTTCCAATGCTCCACCCGAAGGTACTACACTGGTCAGGAAGTTAGTTTTTTTACCTGAAAAATTTGAAATTTTGCCGAACCCTTGTTGTTCCAAGCAAGGTAGGGATCTTTAACGTGCGTGACAACACTCACACACGGGACCTCCATTTTACCTCTCATCCGAACGAGGGTGTATTTTTGTGAAAAATGCTCGCCCAACATTTTTCAAGCGAACCGTGTCGGGATTCGAACCCGGGACCTTGGGCGTAGTAATCACACACATACCACTACGCCACGGAGCCGCCTCACAGCCGATGTATAGCTCGATTCCTTTTGATTGTTTTCTAATTATATGCCTTAATTCACCGGGATTCAGTGGTATGTGAAGGGGGTTAAGTAGCCTGTGGCTGGCAAGGTTTCCCCAACACTTAGATATTTGCCGTATTAATAGTTTTTAAATAAATCCTTTCGCACAATTAACATTAGTTGAGAGTATTGCAAAACCAATATCTGGAGTTGTTTATATTAATCACAATGTTTAAGTACAGTTATTAGTTTTGTCATAAGTGTTTCCATCTTGACTGGTTGGAAGCGTACCTCCATTGATTTCTATTCTGAGCTAGCCTAAACATTTTCATGAAATTCTCACAATCTACATCTTTCACTATCTGTGTGCAGTAGTCTAACCTAGGTCTACCTCTATTTCTCTTTTTTCCTATCTCTGCTTCTAATATATTCCGCAGTATTCCCTCATGTCTTAGTCCTATCTCTCCTATGTTTTACTGTTTTTCACATTTTCTTCCCCTACCATTTCTAGCACCTCTTTGTTCTTAACTTTATCTGTCCATGGTATCTTCATCATACGTCTGTAGCACCGCATTTCAAAGGCTTCTACCTTTTTCTTGTCTGCTTCTCCTACTGTCCAGGCTTCACAGCCATACAGTGCTGTGCTCCACACATATGTTTTAAGCAATCTTTTCCTTGTTTCTATGTTTTTGGTCTTTGAACACAGTAGTTGCTTTTTCTTGTTAAATGTAGCACGACCTTTTGCTAATCTTTGTTTAATATCTTTGGCCCTTTTCCCATCTTGCGTTATTTGACTTCCTATGTAGCAGAAATCCTTAACCTCTTTAAGTTCTCGTTACCTATTTGTATTCTTGTCTTTGATTTATTATCCCTCTTTTGCATATTAGAACTTTAGTTTTATTTTTGTTTCATACTATATCCCTCCGTTAGAACTGTTTTCATTTCATTAAGAGCAGCTTCTAACTGTTCCTTGCTATATCATCTGCAAATCTAAGCATATCAATCTTTTGTCCCTGCATAGTAATTTCAAATGTCTTCCTGTATTTGACAGTATTCATTGCCTCTTCTATGCACAAGTTAAAATTAATGGGGATAAGGCACATCCCTGTCTCACCCCTTTCTTAATATTTATTTCTCTACTTTCTTGCTCTAATTCTATTACTGCCGTTTGTTCTTTGTATAAGCTATCTACTATTCGTCTATCACTATAACCCATTCCAATCTTTTTAAGTATTTCGAACATTTTTTTCCATTTTACATTGTCAAATGCTTTTTCTAGATCTACAAACCTTATATATACGCTTTCTCTCATCTTTATTGTTTTCTCCATTATCACCCTCAGATCTAAAATAGCCTCCCGTGTTCCCCTGTTTCGCCTAAACCCAAATTGATCTTTTCCTAGTATTTCTTCAGCTCGTTTTTCCATTCGTCTTTGTACAATTCTAGTTAATATTTTTGACACGCGTGTTGTCAAGCTTATTGTTCAAAAATTTTCACATCTATCCGCGCCTCTTTTTTTTGTATAGTTACAATAATGTTACGTTTGAAATCTTTGGGTATCTCACCTGTCTCATACATAAAGCAAGGACATACCCACTAAAAATCCACTTTGATATCGGACTCGAGATCCCTCGTCATTGACTTTATAGGATCCTTTTTTTTCTCTTCCCGGCGTGACAAAGCGCTCCGGCACCGCCTTCTTGACATTGCATCGGAGGACTTGCGGGGATCTTACTTCCACTGCCTGGTTTTATCTGTCTTTCTTTCTTGTTCTTTCGTCCCCATCTTTTGTTGTTATATTTTTGTTATGTATTTTTATAGTGTCATCCAGTCTTGCTTAGTTTTATCATTATTTGCATCATTTTATTAGGTGTTAGTCGTTATCCTAATTTAATCTGCTCTTCTGTTCTGTCTCTATCCCATCATGCACACTCAAAAAGGGTATGTTCTCGTGTATCTACTTTATTAGGGCAGTACCAGCGTTCGTCTGAGTGTTCTTTGCCTATTCTTTTCAGGTAGCTCGAAAAACACCTGTGTCCACTGAGAGTCTGTGTCAGGTGATAGTTGACAATACCATGTTTTCTTTCGAGCCATGGCGTAATGTCTGGAATGATTTGCATTAAACATGTAAGGAGTGATAAAACGTTGTTTCTTTCTAAACTTAAGCTGTAAATTGCATTTGTAAGCTTTCATTGTATCTCTGTGTGAAATAGATTATTTAGATAATGTGTGTAAAAGAAAGATATTTTCGAATGTATTGAGGATTGTTCATAAATGTTTCTTGAGATTTGTTTGTTCCATTTCATTTTCGTAAAGTCTACAGCCTATTCGTAGCTGAGCTAGCAAGAGAAAACGGTCCCAGTATTTCTATCATTTCTATCTTTCCAATTAATAGTCATTGCACCTTTATTGGTCAGGGCGGCTGTACCCGAATGTTTACATACAATATTAGAAGATTTTGAAATATAAACAGTTATAATGAAAACGATTTTTACGCATCAAGTCACTTAGCTTTTGAACGATGAGTTGAACGTATTCGAATACAGTTCAGTACTAACGAAAATAATTACACAACAAAAATAAATACTGACTGATGAAAGCAATCTGCGTAAATTAGTTAAATGCGTTTCTTGGTTTTATATTTTTTGTTTATAACTTATTCCTGGTAGTGCTTAACACCCGTTTAAAACTAATTTTAATTTTTGTCAGATTAGATTTGAGTGTCCTAAGTACAATTACAATATAAACAATAAAATTATGATACAATTGTTAATGTTATAATTTATTAATAGCAAACGGATTGATTGCATATTGCTCTTTCAATAACACGACATTAAAATATCGCAAGAACTTCTATTTGCAAGACTTTAAATACAAATCAACAATTTCTATACAGTACCTGTTTATATAAATATTAACCGCCACTTAGTAGTAGCAGATAAACGTAAAGACAAACATTAATTTTAATGGTTAGTTGGTTAGTTGCAATTGTATCTAGAGAGCTAGCTGTCTATCTGTTTGCTTGCTTTTAATTTATTTACCATTTGAATGCTGCAATAAATTACGAATCAGATTATAAAATTGACCTCGATGTTATTTTATTTACATCGTTGACAATCTCTACTTATATAGAAACACAAGTAATTATTATTGTTATTACTTTTCTTTATGTTTATGGCATTATTACTGGACAATTTGTTGCTAAAGATTATTCCGGCATTTACTGGAATCTCAAGAATGTGAAAGGATTGATTCTCTCAGCCTTGAAAGTGAAATACTCGGTGAAGAGCATCACAAAGCAATTGTTATTTAAATTCTTCGGAAGCAACAACCTATTTTTTTGCAAAATAATCTAAGTATAGAATCTCCTATTATGAAGAAAGATCCATGGGAAGTATCGAACGGTCAATTCACCTATACTATAAAAATTTTTCACAAAATACCACACGTCTATTTGAAACAGTATCGAGTCGGTAAGTATTTAAAACCAAACTTCGTTGGACCCAGTGGGTATATAAGAAGCAGTGACCCTATTATACTTAAGATTCCAATCCTTATGCCCATGGCACAGAGATACACTGGTATAACCCGAGCCACATTTTCCTTAATGGGTTTAATAGAAGCCCCAGGGCTTCAACATCAGACCCTTAAGACATCCTTTATCGAAAGAGCGTGGTACTTGCGTGAAAGCGTCGCCGTGGATCAATGTAGTAAGCGTAAGACTACGGATCCCAAGGTCCTGGGTTCAAATCCCGACACGGCCGACTGCTTGAAAAATGACAGGTGAGCATTATTCACAAAAATTACGCCTTCGTTCGGATTAGAGGTTCAATGGAGGTCCCGTGTGTGAGTGCTGTCACGCACGTTAAAGATCCCTACCTTGCCTGGAACGGCAAGGGTTCGGCAAAATTCTAAATTTCCAGGCAACAAAAAACTCGCCTCCTGGCCAATGTAGTAGTAAATGAACGGTACTTGCGTTAAAAGGATGTACCAGACAACTCTATTCTCCTTATTTTAGGTTGCAAACTCTTCCGGAACCACCGTACTAATGTGAAGTTAGCCGCCAACTTGCAGCAATCATTTTTCAATCAGCTCTTTTTAAATAAACGTAAAAACTAACTTCACGATTGTAGTTATACTTTCCGCCTTGGCATAACCATTGCTAAGACCTCCCTTAATGCATCTGCAGAAACAAAGTTTAGTGGCGACACGTAGGTGCTTTAAAATCCATTCTTAAAATATAAAAATTAGAAATTAGAGAAGGCAATAGAGTTACATCTTACACGTTAGCGCGACTATTACTGAAACCGTCCATAATGCATCTGAACACAAAAATTTACTTACCGTAGGGTCTTCAAAAACCACCCTTAAGGAATAAAAAAATCAGAAATCGGAGAAGGCAATCGAGTTACACCTTCCGTCTTGTCAAAACTATTGCTGACACAGCTTTCAATGCATCTGTAAAAACAAAATTTACTTGCGACCGACCCGTAGGAGCTCAAAAACCACCCTTAAAAGACAAAAGTTAAAAATCAGCAATGGCAAAAGGCAATGGAATTACTTACACCTTCCGCCTTGGCATAACTATTGCTAATGCAGCCCTTATTGTATTTGTAATACCAAAATTTTCTTGTTGCCTGTAGGAACTTCAAAGACCACTTTTAAAGGATAAAAATATAGAAAATCAGAAATGGCAAAATCCAATTGAGTTATACCTTCTACCTAAGCACAACTATTGCTGAAACCGCTCTTAATGCATTTGTGAAAACGAAATTTACTTGCAACCCTCAGGGGCTTCATTAACCACCTTTAAAAAATAAAAATATAAAAACCAGAATGGCAGACGGCAATCACTTTACACCTACCGTCTCGGCACAACTATTGTTGAGACCGCCCATAATGCATCTGTAAAAACAAAAATTTTGTTCCGACCCTTAGGGTCTTCAAAAAACCATCCGTAAGAAATATAAATGTTAAAGCATCAGAAATGGTAGAAGACCATCGAGTGTCAACTATTGTTAAGACCACCCACGATGCATCTGTAAAACCAAACTTATTTGCTACCCATTAGAACTCAAAACCAGCCTTAAAAGATAAAAATACAAAGAGCCCGAAATAGCAAAAGGCAATGGAATTACAGTTTTCGTATTAGCACAACTTTTGCTGACACCGTCTGTTTGGTCTCTTTGTCGCACGTTTTCGGGTTTAAGTTTAAGTCTTTGTAAATTCGTTGTTGTAAATCAAATAGCAAGGCTGCCATCCCGTGTCCCGTTATATCCTGTCATAAAACCTCCTTTGTGCATGTGGAATTAAGTTGAAAAAAGGGGGTAGTGAAGAACACTTGCTCATATACATCGAAGTGAAACACTTCGGTTCGATAACGTGAGTTAAGTCCTTAGTGTCGCCGAATGTGATTTTATGTGATAACCCCTGAAAAAAACACAGTGAATGTGCAAACGTAACACGTCCAATGAATTCGCCATACAGTCCACTTCGTTGAATAGCAGAAACGACACTTAGAACAATAGAATAACGCGGAGATAAATCGATATATAAAATTATAAGACTCCCGGTGCATTAACACCGTCCTTAATGCATATGTAAAAACAAAATTTACTTGCGACCTGTAGGGGTTTCAAAAACCACTCATGAGTAATAAAAATATTAAAAAGTCAGAAATCTTAAAAGATTATCCAGTTACACCTTTCGTGTCAACTGTTGCTGAGACTACCCACAATATATCTGTAGAAACAAGGATTTACTTGCTACCCGTTGGCCTGAAAAACCACTCTTAAAAAATAAAAATTAAAAACTAGAAATGGTAAAAGGTAATGGAATTACACCTTTCGTCTTAGTACAACTTTTGCTGAAATCGTCCTCAATGTATATGTAAAAATAAAATTTACTTGCGACCCGTAGGAGCTTCAAAAACCACCCTTAAGTAATAAAAATTTAACATCAGATATGGTAAAAGGCAATCGAGTTACATCTTGCATCTTGGTGCTGCATCGGAACCTGGTCTCTTCATACACCTTTTGAAATTATGTGTGCGTGGACTGTCAGGAATCAATTTATTTATAAATAAATACAAATGGCTGCTCTGTTCAGATAAAAGATATGTTTTAATTTGGAGGAGGATGAATCTAGTTGTCGAAATGATTTGAATAATGATGTGGAATTTGTAAATTGTAAAAAAAAACAGAACCTCTCTTGAAAAAAATGTATTATCTATTTATTAAAAAAAACCCTGAAATTATTTCTTATGGTTTCCCAGGCAACCGTCGCCCCTAACAACCTTTCTTACACAACTATTGCAGAACTGGCCCTTAGTGCATCTGAATTTACTAACTCTGCGTAGGAACTCAAAACCACCTTTAAACGATAAACATAAAAAATATCAAAAATAGCAGAAGACAATCGAATTACACCTTCCGCTTAGGCACAACTATTGCTGAGACCGCCCTTTATATATCGGTAAAAACAAAATTTACTTGTAATCGGCAGTGGTTTCATAAACCACCCTTAAAGGATGAAAATATAAAAATCAGAAATAGCAAAAATCAATCGAGTTGCATCTTCTGCCTTAGCGCAACTATTGCTGAAAGCGCCCTTAATGCATCTGTAAAAACAAAATTCACTTACGGGCTTGAAAAACCACGCTTAAAAGATAAAAATAAAAAAAAAAACAGAAACGACAGAAGACATTCAAGTTACACTTTCCCCATTAGCACAACTATTGCTGAGATCGCCCCCAATGCATAAGTAAACACAAAAGTCACTTGCGGGCCCGTAGGGGTTCCAAAAACCACCCTTAAAGGATAAAAATATAAAATATCAGAAATGGTAGAAATGACTGAAGGTAATTGAGTTACATCTTACCGCATTAGCATAACTTTTTTTGAGACTGCCCTTAATGTAATTAACAAAATTAACGGTGTAAAATACATATTATAATGAGCTTTTGTAGAATACAATTATACAAGAAGGGAGGCTGTAGAAAAATTTGGCTGAGGGACATTTGGTTTATAATAGGAATGTACTCACTGTACTCACTACTTTAGCGGCTTTTGCGCATCTGATAGTTAATCACTTGTTTAGAATATTTTAGGAATTTTTTGAATTTGAACTGCATGCACATGTTTTTCTTTAGAGTTATTGTATTGTCGAATATGAAATTCGTTATTTATTGCTCATCAGTTCTTAACCTTGTGGAATAACAACCCTTTTGAAGTTTAAAGCTTGCGATTTCCGCTTTAGTATAGGTGTTTCTAAAATACAATCCCCACATGCCGGTCAGCAAGAATCGGGTTCTTGACGGAGATGCCGCTTTAGGTAGGTGAACTGTAAATTGATAAAATTGGTAAAGAAAGGTCCATTTGACACTGTAAAAAAGATAAAAGGCGGCGCAAATCATACTCTTTTTGTCTGTTCCACAAGGGAAAGACAGAAAACTGTAGTAAAGTCCAGATAATTTAATTGGTACAAAATTAAGCAAGCGAAAAAGCCTAAAATCAATAAATATTTGTAAAGTTTGATTTAGCTACCCAATAATTGTTATTTTAATAGTTATCTTAGGGGGCTTTTCTTGTAGAATTAAGTAGGTTATGACGCATTATATAAATGCAGTTTGGAGTTCTCAACCTGCTCACAATTTTTAGAAATATTCTTATTATGTATTTCGTGCGAATGGTGTGTTAAATAAGACGTTTTTACGTTTCGAAAAATGTAGGTCGTCGTCTTTAACCAACCAGAACGCATAACGAGGAAGGATTGTCGCTTGTACAAGTGAACTAACTATCCGCCATGATGGCAGACGACGCTGAGTTACCTTGCCGAAAAGACGAGTGTTAAGTAGTGCCTGGTCGTGCAGTAAAGTTACCTGTGTAGTCCTTTGCCTTTCCCTATTTACCTATAATGTCTATTTGTTTCGTTATGGTGTTGTAGGTCAACAACGAACTACACTACAATTGGGATGCAGGAGGCCGCTGAAACCCATACACCCGAACATACGTAGTTAGAGGAACAATTCATAGTAATAATTACCGTGCAGCAATTGCCGTAGTATAAGTGTTCTCTAAGTGGCTGTACCTAACTAATTATATGGATTAAGGTAAGCTTGATTTATTCATTGAGTTAATTATTCATTTTGTATTGTAAAATTTGTGCAATATTATTGCGCCCTCTGCACGGTAACGCGATGAACTATATTACCTTTATACCTGTCTAATTGACAAGTAATATATTTACGTCGAGAAAATTACCAAAGTAAATATTAGATGTGGTGTAATTCGAGTCAAGTAAGATGCCAAACACTTAAGTAAGACAAATGAAAAGTAAACTGAGAAACGGGAAAACATTAAAGTGGACGAGAAGAAAGCAGGATCCATACTTCTTAGACCCTCCCGAAGTAGATACCTTATGGCGGTTTCGAGTGTGAAGTTAGCAGCCATATTTTTACAGTAGCTTTTTTTTTAAGTAATCGTAGTAACGTGCTTTCACACTTGGAGCTACACGTTCGACATTGGTACAACTATTGCTAAGACCTCCCTGAATGCATCTGTAAAAACAAAATATAGTTGCGACCCGTAGGGGCTTTAAAATTCACCCTTAGCAGATAAAAATATAAAAAATCAGAAATGGCCAAAGGCAATCGAGTTACACCTTTCATTTTGACACAACCATAGCGGAGACCGCCCTCGATCCATTTGTAAAAACAAAATTTACTTGCGACCCGTAGCAGCTTTAAAAACCACCATTAAGGAATAAAAATTAAAAAAATCAGAAATGGTAAAAGGCAAGTAAGTTACACGTTGCGCCTTGGTACAACTATTGGTAAAACGGCCTTCAATGCATCTGTAGAAACAAAATTCCCTTGCGATCCGCAGGGACTGCAGAAATCATCGTTAAAGTATAAAAATATGAAAAATCAGAAATGCATAAGGTAATTGAGTTACACCTTCCATCGTGGCATAACCATTGCTGAGACTGCAAAAACAAAATTTACTTGCTTCAAAAATCACCATTAAAGTAAAAAATATAAAAATCAGAAATGACAATGCATTCAAGTTACACCTTCCCCATTGGCACAACTATTGCATCTGTGAAGTCTAAATTTACTTGTCCTGAAGATAATCGTCATCTAAGATGCAATCTACATGGAATTTCTTAAATTCAAATATAATTTGATAGGCCAGTTCCCTGCAAGCTTGAATTTCTTGATCACTGGTTCTATCTCAGGCTATGGATGTTGTGTGGGTACCAAAGAAGTACCGAATTGACTATGGTCTATCAGAGCTTGGGTTAGATGAAAAATAACTCTACCGAATTTTCTTTTTGCCTATTCTTTTTCGGGATTAACTTTGAAATTTGTCTTGTTTTTGTTCTTTTCTCTCATCTGCGTTTTCTTTGGATGGTTAATTCTTTCCTAGTCTTCAATATAGTCTTTCTTCTACAAACAACTCAATGGGACATGACCCATTATAAGAAAAAAACGCTTCCGTTGAAACCGCTTTGATAAACTATTGCCCTTTAACAGCCACTAATTTACTATCGATATTTTGCGTTGTATAATGAAGGTACTGCTTCCAAATCGGTGCCACATACGGAAGAGCAATTGCAACATCTTTTCGCTTTTGTGCACCAAGACCTTCTATCTTAGGCATAAATACTGTCTGGACTCTTAATTGGGTTAGCTTTCGCCGCTTTTTTTATACACATGTCTGGTACAACCTAGTTGATAATCTATCACAACCCCCAAGTATTCGATTTCTTAACTTGTTATGTTGCAGCTACTTATTCCAAACTAAATGTTTTTAGTGTTTCTACTATACGTCAGTACGAAAACGCTCGTTTTCTCCGGTGGCATTTGTAGACGATTTCTTCTTCATGCATAGATTAACTGTGTGTAGGTTTTCGTCTCCTTTTAGTTCCAACTCCTATGTTCCTGACGGCTATTAGGATTACCAAGTCATCCGCAGAGCATATGTTCTGGGATATCTATATCCATAAATGTTATTATATCATTATCGGAAATATTCCATAATGTAGGTCCGTGCATTTATATTTCCAATGCTCCACCAGAAGGTACTACATTGGCCAGGAGGCGAGTTGTTTGTTGCCTGGAAATTTAGAATTTTGCCGAACCCTTGCCGTTCCAGGCAAGGTAGGGATCTTTAACGTGCGTAACAACACTCACACACGGGACCTCCATTTAACCTCTCATCCGAACGAGGGCGTAATTTTTGTGAAAAATGCTCACCTGTTATTTTTCAAGCAGTCGGCCGTGTCGGGATTTGAACCCAGGACCTTGGGATTCGTAGTCTTACGCTTACTACATTGATCCACGGCGACGCCCATAATGTAGGTCTCAGGACAAAGGCTTGTGGAACTCTACTTTAAAGCTCTTATCTAGAATTACCATTTTTTCACTTAGATAGAGTTTATCAAGTTGATTACGTATTTTGCCTTGTAATTTATTGATTCTTATATTTTATGAGGCTGCGGTGGATGCATTTTCAACGTAATTTTATATGCTATTTGTTTTATAATACTACTTACAACATCTATTATTGTTCCCCCATTGTGAAATCTATACTGGTTAATATGCTGTCTCCCGCTGTTGTTTATTTCGTCTTGCAGTCTCAAATTTATAAGGTGCTCATACACTTTACCCATAACGTTTAGCTGGCAGACGATTGGGTACTTTTTGGGTTCATCTACTTCTTTTTTGAATTTTTATAAGCAGCGGTTTTCTTTGTTTTCTGATGGAGTGCATGCCGTTGTAATCAATATCTTTAAAATACAGGGAGTTTATAAAAAAACTCCTTGATTTAAAAAAATCATAATTAAAAGCGAAACCAGTAATAAACTTTCGGGTTTTGAACTTGAGTTCAGTATATTGTCCAGATTGTTTTGTTAATATTCGATCGCAGTGCGTGGTCTTGGAGCGAACGTGGTGGGGGAAGAGTGATACTGCTTCCGCCAGCCGGCAGTCGCCACTCACCAGTCATGGCTACGCAGAGAAGACAAATGGGGATATATATTGTGAAATGCTTGAACTATACGTTTTCCCACAGATAGATGATATCGAACTAGAAAAGGGACCGATTGCCTTCCAACAAGACGGCGCGCCACCTCACTATAGCAACCGTGTACGCGATGCATTGAACTTGCGTTTTACATGTGGATTGGTAGACGTGGGCCGATTGCATGGCCACCAAGGAACCCAGGTCTGACTCCACTAGATTTCTTTTTTTGGGGACATGTAAAAAAACATTGTTTATTTCGAGAAGATCCGTGACATTGCTGATTTGAGGGAGAAGATTGTTGCAACTGTAGCTTCCGTTACGCTGCTGAATACTTGGGAAGAAACTGATTATCGTTTAGACGTGGCCAGGGCAACAAATGGTGCACATATAAAACTTTATTCGGTATAAAAAATTAATACTATATAGGTTTAATAACTATTATTTTAACTTTACTGTGTACAAATAAAACTTTAAATCAAGGAGTTCTTTTATAAACTCCCTGTAGACTTAATTTAATTGAGAAAGGTGACACATGCCACACGCACTTAGGCCTCCTAGTGGGCCCATTGTGCTGCTTTCCTTGCCCTAAGTTGGTTCTTCAATACTCAGCCACACGACTCTACAGGTGAATTTGAGGATGTCTGACCAGGGGGGTGTCTTCAATTCCGACCTTCTCAGGCCAGAAATCCCCCAGCATGGATCCTCGAAGTCGGGCGAGTGCCGGGCAGGTGCATAGAATGTACTCCGCCGTCTCATTTTCCTGTTGACAGGTGAGGTCATCTGACAGACCCATCCTGTGCAGATGCTTCCTTATTATTCAATGCCCGGACAGTATACCCACTAGTAGCCGTAATTTGTGTCTCGGCAAGCATATGACAAATTTTTCGTTTTTGGTCATGGGAGCTCTTATAAACATTTTTGCCTATCGGCAGATTGTTGTACAAGCCCGCCTGTCCTTGTGACGACGGTGGGTTATTTACCCTATCATGGAGAACATCACCAATGGCGCAATAGCAGCCGATGGCTCAAGGCCGACAAAGCCCCGAGCCGCTCCTTGTCTCGTCAAAGAATCTGCCTGATCGTTACCATGTACTCTTGAATGCCCTTTGAACCAAATCAGTTCAAGGGCATTAGTATTAGAAGCGAGCACGAGTATATTTTTCGTTACTTCCATTAGAATTTTGACGACCTTCAGCGATACGCTCTCCAGTTCTGGTTCATTTCCACTTTGTATTTTCAGGCATCTTTTTTTAATTTCTTCCTGAGTAAAAAGTCAGAAAAGTCGTTTCTTTTATGCCTATTTCTGTGTTTTCATTATTTTCTATAAAAAACTATTTAAAACACTTATTTTTTCTTCTTTTATTATAAAATTTTAAGAGCATCAATCTTAAATTGGTATCGCACGATTCTATAGAGTACAAAATATGTTCTCATTTAGGTTCTCGTGCAGTTTTGCCCACTTCTCTTGTTTGAGTTTTGAATTTTGTTTTTTAATCATTTTTTGGCATTCTGGAACTTTCTGCTTTTCTATCGTATGTTTAAAATTTGTGAATGAACTCCGTTTCGGCTTTGCCTCATATAAGATACACGGCATTGAAGGAGGAAAAGGATAAAAATATCAAAAGTTGCATCAAATAGTACCTTCTCCCTTGAAAATACCTGCTAATCAGAATGCAGGAACTTACGACATCCAAGCACGCCTTGTAATAAACCAAATCACTGAACGTTGCTACTTTAATCAGACCACATCATTTGAGGAAATTCGTAAAATGTAGAGAAGAAATTTTTCAAAAAGAAAGAGGAGACACGATCTAAAACCATAGGTTAAATGTTTTTAAATAAAACCATTTTTATTCAATTTTTGGAGATTTCAAATTAAAATATGTATCAAATTACAGATCTGTTTAACGTAAGTTTGTTCCCTCTCTTCAACTGTTCTTTTACAATTTGCTCCAATTCTTTTCACTAGGAATAGTAGAGAGTAAAAAATTAATAACAAAACTGCACACAAATTACCGTTACTAAAAAAACTCCAACAATATTTTGTTTTGACACATCAATTTACACACCAGTCCGATGAGTCTTCACTCATTGTTTACCAAACTTTAATGCAAATATGGGAATGAAGACGCAGCAGCGGTAAACTTAACAAGTTCCCTTAAAGGAGGTGAGATGACACTTGTATATCTGCAAAGCGCATTGTCCACCAGCATTAAAACCCATTTTGAAAATTACCTGTCGTTTCGTTTAAATTTAGTACTGTCTGAATCAGATAGACAAGAATAGCAACAGTAGTAGCTTCAGCGCGGGAGCTGATTTAGTATTCAATCGTTGTTGCTTATATGTGGGGCATGCGGGAATTTAAGACTTGACTAATATGGTTAGTGCCAATATAGAAACTTAATGCTTTCTTGATTGTGTTGTATATTATTCGGTGCTTACAAGTATTATTGATTTGTTACGATTTCGATGTATTATTAAATTTTATTTGGTGAAAATATTTCCAAATTCAACTACCTACTGAAATATATCATTGAACCTCGAATAAAGTCTTGGGGTAATCCCTTCAGACAAAGAACCTAGTTCCTGATTGTTTTTTGTTTGTAACTTTCTGATTTACATCATTTTATTTTTTACTTTTAATGGTAAAACACATGCCTACTCTTTAAATTCCATAATGTGTAAGGAACCCTTTTATAACAAAAATTTCTTTTCGGGCATCTCTTGAGGTTCGAGGTTTTCGAGGAGTCGTACTTACCAGATCACGGAACGCGTTTTCCATAATTTGAAGTGATTTTGCAGTTTTTTCCCTTCGGATCTCCTCGCTGTCATGGTCACCGGCAGATTTGTTACATTCGGTGATACCTGTACCGGATCGAAGTAATGGTAGCCGCGGGGCATTTCATAGCTGAGACATCTGACATTATCCTCTAGAAACTATCTTGTTGGAAGCTCCCGAACAACTCAATTACTGATCCACAATGCCGTTCATTACTCAGTGATGGAGGAGGTGTGGTTGTTGGCTACGGGTGACATCACATTTAACGTCGTAAAACGACGATTTCTAAAGGAGGAACTGTTATTGCTGTCGCAGATTGCGGTTATTCGATTGTAACCAACGATGTTTTTCGCTGCGATTCAGAAGTCAGTCGAAGTCACTACAGACACGCGTTTACCATAGCTGATCCATGCGACACCATTTCGTATGAATTCTAGACGCTATCACTAAATCGACACTATGGTACAACGGCACCATTGACGAACGAGTCAACCTCGTAGAAGATGTCATTCAGTAACACTTCTAAAAATCCTAAACATCACGTATCTCACCCCAATCTGGAAATCTTCGCAACACAAGTTTATCATCGACATAACTTTAGCAATTCCGAAATGCCAATAACTGTATAGACTTCAGGACCGTTACCCCACATTATTCAATTCAGTGACCGCAATCCCGTAATATTTAAGATCATTTTAAATTTATCTCCAAGACACTTCACAAAATCCCTTCCTTCAATACAAGCAAATCTAACTGGCCACTATTCCTTAACACCGTAAAGAGACATCAATCCTCAACTCCTTTTTTACAATCTCGATCCGAATGTCTTTGCAAATAGCATAGTACAATCTATCTATCGCGCTCCACACCGACAATCTCTAAGAGACAACACATGACATAAACAAGGCCCTGGTGGAATTCCTTGCTGCAACACGCCAGAAGCCAAGCTACAATCAACGCTTAAGAGGAAGGGTCTGAATGAGATCAGCCGCTTAGAACGTTAATTGCTGAATATGACATACTAGAGCTCAAAATGGAAATCTACGAGGCTAAGACGATTCGTTTGTAAAAAATCATTTGCAACCAAAATGCTGACACCTGGTAAACGTACCGCAGATTAGTTAAATCCCCTCCAACGAGCATCCTAACTATTGCCACTTCCTTACAGAACCCTACTATCCAAAATACTGTATCTATACTACGAACACAGTTATCTTTCCTATTCCCCGGATGTACCGACCTATTTACAATAACGAATAATAAAGTACTGTCTAATCCCTCATCATACTTGCTCTGCTGGTTTCCTCGATATTGACTTCCTAGATATAATAATCTCTTAACTAAATCCTCATAAATCTCCAGATACAGATCACTTATTCAATACCATAATTACAAATTCATGGCTAATAATCCCTCTTCCGCAAATGTCTCACTACTGACTCCTTTCCCGATATCCTGAAAACGTGCAAACATCACTTTTATCCTGCAGCCTGTGAAACCACCTTCTTCCTCACCTTCCTCGAAAAACTCACCCTACAGAAAACTCAAGTTCATATCAAGTTTCATTCTCTGATATTCAGTAACTAACATGGATTCCGTCAAGGTGGCAGTACAGAGCAAACCATCGACTTTCCAATTACCAAAGACCAATCTCCGCAACATAAATATGTCCCAGTTATGTTTCTTGACTTCCCCATATCTTTTGATCTCCTTTGGTGGCCCAATATCTCTAGACGGCTAAAATCAATACAATTCCATCCCAATATTTTCAACATCGTCAAATCCTACCAATCTTTCCGTACAGCCACTGTAAGCACCAATTGCTTATGTGCAATCCTTATTCATCCTAAACAAGCAGTTTATCTTCCCTATCAAATCAAAAATGTTATTCCAGAACGGTTTCCTACACCCCCGCCGTAGTTCTAAAATTCACATCCTAGTAACACCCCTGATTTTCTTCGAATCTATTTCCTACTTTGGACCCCACTTAACCCGTCTAAAAAAGCACACTCGTCTACAAAAAATACTATTCAAAACTAAACGCATTCTATACAACATACAACAATTTCTGCCAAAATCTATCCAAATAACCTAAACAACATAAGGATTTGATTCTAAATAACATCATCATTTCCATTATCCGCTACGGTGTTGACGCCTGGTTCCCTCTTGCCACAGCTATCTCTCGAAGGGTCATTAATGTCATATGCTCCAGTGCCTTGTATGTGTCTCGAGGCTTTTGTATCATCTAGAGAAAGCTACGGAGTAACGAGAATCTCAAACATAAAAATGACAAATAAAAGAACTTAAAGGGACAAAGCGCCGAGGCAATTGACAATAAAAGATAACAACGGCCAGATACTGACAAAAGAAAAAGAAATAATAACAAGGTGGACCATTTCGAATGGACCTGCACCTTGCCGAAGTTCTAGATTACTAGAACAGGTGAAATGGCTTGCGTGTTCTAATGAGCTAAAGAGCCAAACTACAGGTCCAACCAAAGTAGTAGGGTCGTTAGTGAGAAACCAGACGAAGATAAGTCCCCGAAAGAGAGCAGCGGCTCTTTCGGTACCTAGATTGGCAGAGACCATAGGGGTCGGTATGGCAGTCTAAGACACACTACCGTGATGTGGAAGGCATAGGAAACCACCACATTACCTCCCAAGTACAATAATGATGGCATTCTCTGGGGTAAAAGATTTCGGAGTTAAAATAGTCTCCCATTCGGATCTCCGGGAGGAGGCTACTTCGGAGGATGCGATCGGAAAGTTAAGAATAAAAGTTGGGAACATTTTAAGAGTCGGAGCGTGGAATGTTAGAACTATGAAGCAAGTGGGTAAACTAGAGAACCTAAAAATCGAAATGAATAGGTTATCATTAGACATAGTAGGGATCAGCGAAGTTCGGTGGCCGGAGGCGGAGGATTTTTGGAGTGGAGACTTCAGGGTAATTCATACAGGAGCAGAGGAGGGAAATTTGGGTGTGGGGATAGTTATGCGGAAAAAGATAGGATACTGTGTAGAAAATTACTTACAAAAGAATGAAGGAGTACTCATGGTTAGATTAGAATCTAAACCGGTAAACACAGTAATAATACAAGTATACATGCCCACCTCTAACTACAGTGACGAAGAGGTAGAAGCGATCTACAAAGATATCGAAGACATATTAAGACACGTAAAAGGACATGAAAATTTAATATTACGGGGGATTTTAATGCAGTGGTAGGTGAAGGTAGGGAAGGAACGATAGTAGGTTTATTTGGTTTAGGCACTAGAAACGACAGAGGAAATAGGCTGATAGAATTTTGCGACAAGAACAATTTTATCATTACAAACACATTATTTCAACATCATGCTAGAAGACTATATACGTGAAAGATGCCAGGAGATATATGAAGATATCAAATAGATTACATTCTTGTTAGACAACGGTTTAGGAATCAAGTAAAAGACTGTAGAAGCTACCCAGAAGCAGATATAGACACTTACCACAACATCGTAATTATGAAGGTCGCACTTAAATTTCAAAATTTGAAAAAAAGGAACGGAAAAAGGCACTTGGACCTTCAGAAACTAAAAGATGAAGATATTCAAGAAAGATTCGAAAAAGGTCAAATGAATTGCTCAAAGATGTCGGGAAAATATCTGATACCAAGGAAGTAGAAACAGATTGGAATAACATTAAATCCAGCCTCGACATGGCGGCCAGAGATATTCTGGGGTATGCACAAAAGAAAGTAAGAAACTATGGATAACAAAGGATATCCTAAATTTAATAGAAGAAAAACGAAAATACAAAAATAAATCAGACGAAACAGAGATACAAAGCCATAAAATGGGAAATTATTCGCAAATGCAGGAACGCTAAAGAACAATGGATTGATGAAAAGTGCAAAGAGATACAAATTAAGATGGAAGTAGGAAAGACAGATGAAGCATACAAACGAATTAGATTTAATTTTAGGGATATAGAACCGTATAGCAAAAATATAAGGGACGCGAGAGGAAATGTCATCATAGAAATTGTAGAGAAAGTGGTGGGTAGATGGCAAGAATATATAGCAGCATTAGAACAGGAATCAGACATTGAAAATGATGACTTGGGATATCCTATACTTAGAGATGAGTTTTAATTAGCATTAAAGAGTCTGAAAAATGGTATGGCGCCGGGTACAAATAAGGTGCAAGCAGAAACTCCAAAGGCCACTGGACAAGCAGTAACAGAACGTCTTTTCCAACTTGTAAGCTATATGTACGAGATAGGCGAGATACCACAAGATTTCAAACGCAACATCATAGTAACTATACCAAAAAAGAAAGGCGCGGATAAATGTGAAAATTTTCGAACGACAAGTTTGACAGCACACGTGTCCAAAAATATTAACTAGTATTGTACAAAGAGGAATGGAAAAACGAGCTGAAGAAATACTAGGAGAAGATCGATTTGGGTTTAGGTGAAACAGGGGAACACGGGAGGCTATTTTAGCTCTGAGAATGGAAAAAACAAGAGTAAAAGGGGTAAGCGTGTGTATAGGGTTTGTAGATCTGGAAAAAGCTTTCGACATGGAAATTCTCAAAAAGATTGGAATGAGTGATAGGGTTAGTCTGATAGTACACAGCTTATACAAAGAGCAAACAGGAGTAATAGAATTAGAGCAGGAACGTAGAGAAGTAAACATCAGGAAAGGGGTGAGACAGGGATGTTCCCTATCCCCATTAATTTTTAACTTGTACATTGAAGAGGCAATGAATACTGTCAAATGCAGGAAGACATTTGGAATTACTATGCAGGAACAAAAAATTGATATGCTTAGACTTGCAGATGATATAGATATAGCGGTATTAGCATCTAGCAAGAAAGAGTTAGAAGCTGCTCTCAATGAAATGGAAACGGTTCTAACAGAGAGATACGGTATGAAAATTAACAAAAGTAAAACTAAAGTACTAGTATGCAAAGGAGGGAAAAATTATAAAAAACAAGAATACAAATATGTAACACGAACTTACAAGAGGTTAGGATTTTTGCTACCTAGGAAGCCAAATAACGCACGATGGGAAAAGCACAAAAGATACAAAACAAAGATTAGCACAAGGCCGTGCTACATTTAACAAGAAAAAGCAACTACTGTGCTCAAAGACCACAAACATAGAAACAAGGAAAGGATTGCTCAAAACATATGTGTGGAGCACAGGAATGTATGGCTGTGAAGCCTGTACAGTGGGAGAAGCGGACAAGAAAAAGGTAGAAGCCTTTGAAATGTGGTGCTACAGACGTATGATGAAGACATCATGGACAGACAAAGTTAAGAACGAAGAGGTACTAAAAATGGTAGGGGAAGAAAGAAATATATGGAAAACGGTAAAAAAATGGAAGAGATAGGATGATAGGCCACATACTACGGCATGATGGAATAGTGCGGAATATACTAGAAGGAGAGATAGGAAAAAAGAGAAGAAGAGATAGACCTAGGTTAGACTACTGCACACAGATAGTGAAAGATGTAGGATGTAGGAGCTGAGGGAAATGTGTAGGCTAGCTCAGAAGTGAAATCAATGGAGGTACTCTTCCAACCAGTTCCAAGATGGATAAATGAATGACGAAGAAAGTAACTGCACATGATATTTATTATAAGCAACTACTAGCATTGGATGGGCAATATGCTCCAATAATGGTAATTGCGTGAAAGCATTTACTGGAAAACTGTTATTTCGGCAAATGTCTAAGTGTTGGGGGATCTAGGCAGTCACAGGTTGCTTAACCCCCTTCAATAAATCTCAGTGAAATAGGGCATAATATTAGAAAACAATATAATGGGAACCGAGCTGTATTGCTGTGTGAGAATTTCAGGGAACTATGTAGGTTAGTTTAGAAAATAAATAAGTGCAGGTACATGTCCAACCAGTTTTGAGACGGGAAACCCCATGACGAAAAAATAAGCGCAGATAAATCTGATAATTATTATAAACAACTAGTTGTTTGTTGTGAAATATTTGCAACTAATGTTGACTATGCGAAAAGATATATTGGAAAAAATATTAAATCAGTAAATTTTCAAGTGCTGGGGGAACTTGGCAGCCACAGGTTGCTTACCTCCCTTCGCAACCACTGAATGTCGGAGAAATAGGGTATATAATTGTAAAACAATAGAAGGTGACCGAACTGCATCTAACAAGAAAGAACGGCGCCTATGATGAAAGACAACAAACATAGAACAAAAAGTTGTTGAATGCGTATGTGTGGAACACAGCACAGACAGTATGCCTACGAAATACGAGCAGTCTGAAAAGCAGATAGAAGAACAGTAGCAGCCTTTGAAATGCCGTGCTTCAGATGTATGAGGATGGACAGACAAAGATAATAACAAATAGGTTATAGAAACAGTAAGAGAACAAGGATATCTTTGGGGAAAAAATATGAGAAATAGAATGGCAGAATACGTTCTAAGGCATTTTTGGGGAATAGTATGGGATATATGACAAGCAGAGATAGGAAAAACGAGGTGGATGTAGACCTATATCAGATAGTGATAGATGCAGATTATGCAAATTTTAGCGAAATTTGTAGGTTAACACAGAATAGGAAACAATGAGGGTACGCGTCTAACCATTTCCGGGATTGAAGACCTAATGATGATGAGTTGATACCGATTATTTTAAATTATTTATTATGTTATCTTTTCGATACTAGTTGTTTAGATTTTATTGTGCACTTGGTTTTTTAAAATGTGCCCAACACTTAGTTCTCACCAGTTATTAAGATTTTCGTTACAAATTCTTTTTTAAATATATCTCCATTCAGGAGTAAATAAAAGTCTCTAGTTTCCCACTCATAATAAGGATAATAGCATGTACTTTTAGAGAAATAGCGGAAATCATTTAAACTCCCAGCCATTTTCAATAATGATTATTATTATTATTTAAAAAACAGTTACATTATACATCATATCTGCCGGTTAACCAAATTCCCTATAATGAAGTGATTTTTGCGGTACTATAATCGCTTAAAAATGCCTAGTTGAGTTACATACAGAAAGACTCTTTTAATTACGGTATTGTTAAAAAGCTGACGTTGATTACTATTGTGAAAAAACGACCAGTTCTGTCTCGTCCTAGATTAAGCCGAAGATAGCATCGGATCGAATCGTACACGACACCCTAATTATTAACCGTTGGACATTGAATGCTCGGCTGATTTAAAAATAATCCGATTAACGTTATAGGATTGGTTTGATTTGATGAATGAGGCATTTAGTTATCGATGATATATGTATTTGATAGCGAAGTAACTCCGGCATTGCACATCGGTGAAAAGCTATTAAACCGAATTTTTAGTCCATTGATTCATCTAGTTTTTATAGGTGTGTAAAGAGAAGAGAAAACGAAAAGTGGATAAATCAGGTTTTGGCAATAAACTAAATATCAGGTGGTTTTAATTGGATGGGAACCGCGATGAGAATCGTCTAGACCGATCGACGGGTGGTGCAAAATACTTCGTGTGTGTGTGTGTGTGTGTGTATGTAAGTTTGCTTGCAGAGGCGGCTCTCGTTGTTTGTAACAAAAAGTTATGATCGTATTATTAATAAAACGATCGTGTCGAAATATTTTCCGTAAATAATTTTTTTTAATACGTAACGCGTAAATTATGATAATTATATAACATGAGTTACGCAGCTATAGTTCTTTGTAGAATTGTGTGACTTCTTTTTTAACGTCTAGGAACTTTTATCGTTGATATCGGGGGTCACTAAAAAATAAGGAATGAATAATAACATACATTTCCATTGAATATCTTTAAACGAGTTAGTCATAGGATTCTTTGTAAAACATGTCAGAGATTGTCAGTATCCAGAAATGCCAGACGTTCCGGATTTTGCGAATAGTTTCGCTATTGAACCTCTTGTCTACTTTAAAAGTGTTACTATACAACATGTATGTAATTATCACGACATTTTATCAATTTGATTGCCAACATCTATACAAATATAATTTTTAAAAATGACGATAGCATTATATAGCATTTTTATAGTTGTTCACGTTCCCATGTCATCATGATCATTATTAGGTATTCAGTCCTGAAACTGGTTGGACGCGTGCGTACCTCTATAATTTCTTATTCTGAGCTAAGCTACACATTTCTCTAAAATTCCTACAGCCTACATCTTTCACGATCTGTGTGTAGTAGTCTAATCTAGATTTACTTTTATCTCTCTTTCTTACTTACTATGCTTCTAATTTATCCTGCACTATTCCTGCATACCTTACCACGCGCCCTATCATCCCATTTCTCCTATTATTTTACTGTTTCACACAGAGATCTTCTTTCCTTACTATTTCTAGAACATCTTTGTCCTTAACTTTGTCTGTCCATAATATCTTCATCACACATCTACAGCATCATATATCAAAGACTTCTATTCTTTCCTATTCGCTACTCCATATTTCACGGCTGCAAAGTGCTGTGCGCTCCACACACGTGCTTTTAGCAAGTTTTGCCTTGTTGCTATGTTTGTTGTCTTTGAGGACGGTATTTACCTTTTTTGTTGAATGCGGTACGACCTTGTGCTAATCTTCGTTTTATATCTTTTGCACTTCTCCTGTCTTGCGTTTATTTGGCTTCGTAGGTAACATAAATCGCTACCCTCTTGTTCTTGTTTTCTACCTGTATTCTGATTTTGACTTATTTTTTCCTCTTTTTCATACTAGTACTTCACTTTTATTTTTGTTAATTTTCATACCGTATCTCTCTGTTAGTACTGTTTCCATTTCACTAAGCGCTGTTTCTAGCTCTTCTTTGATACAAGCTAATAGCGCAAAATGATCTACAAACTTAAGCATATCAATCGTTTGTTTCGGCTTAATTTTTCCAAATGTCCTTCTGCATTTGACAGTATTCTTTGCCTCTTCAATCTACAAGTTAAAAATTAACGAGGATAGGGCACATACCTGTCTCACCCTTTTCCTAATATTTACCTCTCTACGTTTTTATTACAACTATTTGCTCTTTGTATAAGCTATGTACTACTCGTCTATCCCTATAACTCATTCCAATCTTTTAGAGTATTTTGAGTATTTCTCACCATTTTACATAGACGGATACTTTTTCCAGATCTACAAACCCTATATATATATATATATATATATATATATATATATATATTACTCAAATTTAGACCAGGGTAGAAAATTAATTAATTTTAAACACCATGTATATCAAAGCAGTGGAAAATAGTACGCTTAATTAAAGGCCTACTGTGTAGATTTAAATCATTCAATTAAAATGTAGGGTTTGTATATAATCATAATCAACGTGTAGAAGAAAGTAAAATAGAATCTCATTAGATAATACGCATTATTAAAACCGTGGAGCATAAAAATTTATTCGTTTCGTTAAAAAAAAGGGATTTAGATTATTCACTGGACGCTTTCTATAAAAAGAAGCAGAGTTAAAATGTTCAATTTGTATTTAATTTAATCGTTCCAAGTACTAAAACTATCGAGAAATTATAAAAGACGTGGGGAAGTCGCGTAAGAGCCTTCGGCGTATTAGAACAAGGAACACCTGCAAAGATAACGATGTATATGATAGTCAATAAGCTTCAAGCTATATGAGTGCACGTAAGAAAGCAAGTTTGTGGTATAGAGACAAGCGGGGTGGAATGCATTGGTAGTTAAATGAGGGGAAATATGTAAAACAAGAGCACAGGTTGTAGATAGAATGAACAGGCTAGATTGGCGATTAAGGTTGAAATAAGATGCAAACATGAGAGGTGGAAGCATAACAATTTCTATGTAAAATTAATTAGTTGTTCTCGGACGTGTTGCGAGACGAGTGCAAATTTCAGTAGAATAATTGTGCCGAGCCATCGAAAGGGAAAATAGAATGCGAATTTCTTAAAATCGTCCGTCGCGGGACAAATTCGACTTGCAAGCGAGCCATTATATAAACCCGTGCTGATAGGAGTTTAGCTCTTTTATTTTTGAGTTTATGCGATACTTCAAACAGTTTTGCTCTTTATTTTTTGATTTTATTCGATACGTCAAGCAGAATAGATGGTGATTACGTGCTACTATAACAGTTATTATGCATTAGTGCACTTAGAGAAGATAAATAAAGGTAATAAAGTCTAGTTATATTTGCGGGTATTACTGTACCAATTATCCAAATTAATAACGATAAATAAATAAATAGAAGTATGCAGTTTTGGGTATAGCTTAAAAGAATTATGAATTTCAGTGCTATTTTTCGGGAGTGTTAGTAATCAAATGTTATTCGTAAACGTGATTGGATCCACAAAACAAGATTTAGATATACATAGATGAGTTCCTGAGAAGCCCTGAAACCTTTTTAGACGAATGGTGGTGTAGAAAAATTTTAAAGGCGGTCAGAAATCCGAAGACGTAAACATAAACCAGCTGGAATGGTGGGATTAACAAGGACGATGTACATTGGAGCCACGAGTGCAGTAACCTTCCGGTAACTTATGCTTTGTTGTTCGATCTTTGACGTTTTGGTGTGTGTTGAATATCTTTATAATTTGTTTGATAAAGATGGACAGTAGTAAATTTGTATAAACAACAAATTTTGAATTTTAAGGTAAAATTTTCTTGTATAAGTAGAAAGGAGTATTTATCAGGTTTATGTTTTTGATTATGATGAAAATTTGGGAAATTTACAAATCTAAATCGTGTGCAGTACCATATATAAACCTACCTCAATTACGTTTAGCATTTTTGTCAATCATATCTGAAATTGTCAAGTTTTCGACTTATGTCAGATATAGACAGGAAGCAACGCTCAAAATCACGGCTATAATCCAAGTATTAAGATATAAATATTATAAGTAGTTTTTTACACAAGGTAAGTTGATAAATACTTACGTATTGAAATTAATAAGATGTAATAATAACTTAAACATTTTTAAGTAAAGCCCAAATGATCATATATATATATATATATATATATATATATATATATATATTGCTATGAACTGCCGGAATTATCGAGCCCCTTCGTTGGGCTGTTATATTATTTGCTATGTACTCTAAATTATTCACGCTCCATCATTTGAGCGACCATATTAATATTACTATGTATAAACAAGATTGTAATTATCTCCGACGTTGGGCTGTCTGATTAATATTGCTATCAATTCCCTCCAGAAACTTAACTGGATTTTATCTTGAACCAACCTTGTCAACCAATAACAAAATTTTATATGTTACCGCCTTACTTGTTATCAATTTCCTATTTAACTCGTAGCTCCTCCTTGAACTATTTAAATTAACAAATTACTCCCATTGACTTTATCTTATGACCTCGACTAGCATTTATTTGGAATTATGAAATTCAGTTAATTTCGATTTTATATAATGAAACCAATATATTATGTACAGCTTTTGTAAATTATTTGAAATACACTTTTCAATTAGTTAATGTTGTAAATTTCATTTATTAAACATCATATCTTTTTTACTCAAAACCCAAAGTCACCAAAAAAACCTATTATCTTTATCAACGAAGTGTAGAACGCTCTAAACCTGTTATCATATTACTCACTTATACGTATGCAACTTCTTTTGTTGACTTTTTCACATTCATATTATATTAAGCAAATTCAATATTCAAAATAAAAAAATATATAGAAAAATAAAATGTCTTATAACTAAAAAATCTGACCTGGTCTATTTTCTTCACATCGACGCTTCCATTTGAATAAAAATTATCTTCCCTCAATGTGGGATTATTACATGCCCATTCGAAATATACGCTTGAACCATTGCCTTTAAATTATTGCCATCACCCTCTGGGACTACCATTAACTTATGCACCCCAATTTATTGTCGTTTCATATCAGACTTATTACTTCTTATCAATCAATTTCCTCAAGCTTAGAATAGAATTCTTATTATCATTGTCCTCTGACTTGAAATCGTAGTTTATTTTTCTTTCCTTACTCAAATTGTATTATTCTTCCCCCAGACTTAGAAGTCGTAGTCTATTTGCCCCGGACTTAGAAATTGTATTATTCTTCCCTCGGACTTAGAAATCGTAGTCTATTTTCCCCTGACTTAGAAATTGTATTACTGTTCCCCAGACTTAGAAATCGTATTACTCTTCCCCCAGACTTAGAATTTGAATTTTTCTCTCCGGCTTTAGAAGCCCTATTATTAATATGTTTTAGTTTAAAATAAATTCACCAAAATGTACTTACGTTTAATCGGCAGTCGTAATTTTCATTTTCGCACTTTTACAATTTTCACTTTGAATTCTTATTATTACGTATCACTTTATTTCATAGTGGCGCACTTCGGCCTTTGTTGAGTTCAAAACTGACCTCGTTATCACTGTACCTGCTAATATATTATTGAATTCCCACTCCGTTAGTGGGTATGGTCTACAACTCGTCGCCCATTTATAACCAATCAAATAATTACATTCAAAGTAGTTTCTGATGTAATTCTCCACGATTCCCAATAATTGTAACCTGCTTGCAGCTGTCTTCGTTATCAACATGCAGTGTTTTGATAGATCTAATTGCTTTTCCATAAACAACTGATGCAATTCGACTTTTAATTTTCATATTTACATGTTATTCATGCAATTTTTAATCTTCTTTTTTATCAAAAATGGTTAGCTATTTGCACGCATTTATATTATGCTTCCTGAAGCTCTATTTCTATCTCCGTATTAATCTAATCGTTTGGAACTCTTTTGAATGCGTGTCTAATTACACTTTATCGTTTACTTATAAATATACGCGTGCTTCCACTGAAAAATGTCTTTATTTGCCTTATCTAAATTAACTAAAACTTTATCTACCGGGTATTAAATATCTTCTATTTACCTAATGAATGTGTTCCTGGTTTCTACGCTAACTATGCGTCTTCCTATGTTTATTTGCGTCGCTTAAAACTATTTATACTTTATATACAGGGTGCTGACTGTTTACTATTTACAAACTATCTCCATTTCTCAATTCTTCACTAAATAAGTGCAGTTTTCTGCTGCCTATGGTAATTTCTCATTTCTAAACGACCTTTACTATAAAGTGCACCCTTAAACAACTCCTTATCACAGCATAATATATATATATATATATATATATATATATATATATATATATAGCTATGAAATAGCCTTATTAAGCCCCTACGACGAGTGCCAATTTTTATTTGCTATGCTGGGCCCTTTACAAGCCCCACGATTGCTGCGCGCCCTTTTTATTGCTATGCTATAGCCCCTACGTTGGTGTTCATTTTTATTGCTGTGATTTTTGTTTCACGATTAGGTGTACTTTTTATTGATATGAAATGCCTTATTATGATTGGGCGTTATTTTTATTGCTGTGATATTTTTATTTGATATGAATATTTATTTGATATTATATTTACATTATATCCTTTAAGACCCAATGTTGTACGTTATATTTTATTTGTTTGTTTACTCCGACTAGCTCACTGAATACTCTACTTCCTAATAAATCTTATTTTGCCTTTTAAAAAATAAAACAGTTCAAAATCACACAATATAATAATTGATAATATGTACAATGTTGTGGAACCTCAAAAATTTTCCCTTGTATAGAATATTTATATTTACCAAATTTATGCTTTCCTGAAAGCCAGCAAAAAATATCTTTTAATTACTCTCGAGTACCTTCGAACGTTCTAAGATGCTTTTCCTTGTTTTCATATTTTCAAATGACCTTTTTGATGACTTTTACAAATACATAATGTATAACAAATATTAAATTTGAAACAGTCTTTAAATAATAAAATGTTTAAAAATCGCTAACTTGGAATGGTCACTGGAGTTCCTTCATAGTGTCTGTGGTCTGCATCCCTTGTTGTACCCGCTTTACATATTGGCCAGAATTATCCACTTCAGACGTATTTTTAGATTTGCGTTAAGGCTTAGATCTCGACATGAACATCGACTCAACAAAAGCCATCACAACCAAAATGGCATCAACAAAATGCCGTCTCAATAAGATGGCATCAACAAAAGCCGTCCCAATAAAAGGAGCCGCCACAACAAAAGCCGTCACAATAAAAGAAGCTATTTTGTTAAATATTAATAAATTTAATTAATTGTTTAACTTACGTCTATTTGTAAATCGGCTTATTTTCGTCGCACAATTTCTCACTTTCAAACTTTAATTATTCTGAATTTTGTTTCACTAATTAAATACGTAACTTTCTACTGCATTTCAGCATAGTTTGTACCTGGTTGAATATGAACTAAATGTTTATTCATTTCCTATTGTATTTATAAGACCCTTCCCACCAATCGTTTTCATTGGCGTGTTTATTGATCAAGGCTTGTACTTTGCCTTATCTTTGGCAGACTTCGGTATTTTTGCAAATTCCCTGGTTTAATTTTCGACGAAATGCTTTCTCAGTCACGTAAGCGTTCTGCTGCATTACAGTATTTTTTTAGGATTTCCGATTATTGCTTTTATCCAGTCACGTATTTAATGTTTGTCAATTAAAAGTCCAAGATTCATCATATAATTGAACTGCCTGGTGTTTATTTGTTTGTTACAGAATGTTGGTTTTCTGAACAAACGTATTCTTTCTAGTCACGCATTTAGCGACGTATTAATACGCGTTTGCATATAGATGCGTTGATATTTTCGTCGTAATTATTAAATATTTGGAATGCCAATTTATCTATGTTTCCCGATAATTTTATGTGCTGCAATTAGTTGCTTCTAAAATCTTATCTTTACTTGTAAATTATACTTATACATATTATACGACGCACACATTACTGTTCTAATTAAATGGTATCAGATTATTACTAAAGGAGCTTCTTCATCATGCATTTAATTAAATATCTTTTATATACAGTGTCCCCTCGCAGTTGACTTTTTGTAGACTAGTCGATATAATTGATGGAATTATTTTATTTTCTCAAAGTTAAAGTTATTTATATCTATCCTACGATCCATATGACTTAATCTAACCTTAAACTACCCTCTTATCATAGCATTATTCCCCCAAATTAAAATAGAAAATTTTTAATCAATGCCCTTTTTGGCGCCCAGCGTGAAATTAAATCCCCATTGACTAAAAATTCTTATATTTTTATTTTATTGTTGACTGTTTACACGTCTCCTTTGTTTCAAATTGTTCCCCCAATATTATCTACAAAATTTAATTGATCCTATCTCTAAACTCCTATCCTAAATCCTATATACACCTATCTTAACTTATGATTATGTCCCTATTCTAATCTTTTATCTATACCTATTTTAAATTATAATTATGTCCCTATTTAACTTCCCTATTTACATTAATTTATATTACAGTTTGTACACTTCTTTTAAATTTGCACGAAATTTTCCCCAGATCGTCTCTGAATCTACATCTTTTATTTCGTATGTGTTTTCCCCTATGATTTAATCTATTTTTATTCATAAGTATGCCCCCATTACTAATTTGATATCCCAAAAATTTTATCTTCTCCTGGAAGAATTCACACTTTTTCATATTCAACTTTAGTCCCGCTAAATTTAACTCTAACAAAATCCGTTCAAGGTGCATGAAATGTTGCTCTATATCGTCACTGAAAATTGAAACATCATCTACATAATGTATGCAGAATTCTCCATACGGTCCCAATATACCCTGCACAACCTTCACTAATGCAGCCGTACTTGAAGACAAACCAAAAGGAACCACATTAAATTGATAAATTTGCCCTTCTACCGAAAAACCTGTATATTTTCTTGATTCGCCTTCTAATGGAATAAGCCAAAATGAATTTTTAAGTCAATTTTTGAAAATATTCTCTTATTACCTATTATTGCTAAAATTGAATCCCTAGGTAGTGGACTGTTATATTGAGGTTTGGTTCTTTTATTGATTTTTCTCGCGTCCAGACATAGTCTGATGTTATCATCATTCTTTTTAACAACAAGTAGATTTACAAAATGCGTGTCTGCATTCTCAATGTTACCCTCACTAAACATCTGATCTATTTCCACCCTCACTCTATCTCTGTATGCTGCTGGAATAGGATATAACTTCGTGTTAAACGGCGCCGTGTTTACAACTTCTAATTTATGCACATACCCCGTTGCTATTCTGGATTCTGATCCTATTAATTCTGAATTCTTTATTAATAAGCCTTCGTCCTATCTTTTATTTCTTCTGGACATCTTATTTCATTATCCCCCTCTACATCAACTTCGCCCTCAAATCTTCAACACTTTCTTTCTTCACATCTATTGCCTTTCCTCCGGCATTTATTTTTAATCCCAACTTATCAATTATGTCCATACCAAATATTATACTCTTTACCTCGATACTACTATAAATTCATTCTCAAACTTCGTCTTCACATTCCAGAATTATTATCTTATTCACACTTGTAAATCTCTTGCTATTCGGTGCTATTAAATTAAACTTTTTAATAGGCATCATTCTCCCCATTAACCTTTCCCGTTTAACAAAATCTTCAGACACTAACGAGGCTTCTGCTCGCGTCTCAATGAGTGTTCCACCTCTACTATTTCCAACTTTCAATTTAATTATCGGTAATAAGCTTTTATTCAAATCATTTTCCATTTCACATTATATATATTCACGCTGGTGTTCATATCCATTAATTCTTAAGGCCTTACTTGGTTTGTCCTCATTCAAAGATTTTGATTCGACGTAGATGGTCTTGCCTGACTCGAAACTTCTGCATAGGTGTGGTTCGTTCTTATTGATTGTGCTGATTGTTCCCTGTGTTGTTGTTGTTGTTGTGTATATTGATTTATGTTCCTGTCGTGGTTCGTTTGCTCTGTTTCTCTTCTTGGCGTGTTTCTTGTATTCCAATTTCGTCTAAAATTATTATCGTTGTAGTTATTATACGTTTTTCCATCTGTCTTTGTGCAATTCTTGTGAATATTTTTGACACGTGTGCTGCCAAACTTAATGTTCGAAAGTTTCCACATCTATCCGCCCCTCTCATTTTTGGAATGGTAATTATGATGTTACATTTGAAATCTTTGGGTATCTCGCATGTCTCATACATATACCTTACAAGTTGGAAGAAACGTTCTCTTACTGCTTATCCAGCGGCTTTTAGAGTTTCTGCTTGTACCTTGTTTATACCCGGTGGCTTATTATCTTTAAATTCTTTAATGTTAATTGAAACTCATCTCTAATTATAGGATATCCTAAGTCTGATTCTTGTTCTAGTGCTTCTAGTTTCTCTCCTGCGTGTATATTCCCTATATATTCTTGCCATCTAACCACTTTCTCCACATTTTCTGCAATGATGTCCCAAAAATTCATTTTAATTACTTGGTATGCTTCGTCTGTCCTTTCTATTTTCATCTTAGTTTGTACCCCTTTTTACTTTTCATCAATCCATTGTTCTTTAGCTTTCTTGTATTTGCGAATAATTTCCTAATTTATGGCTGTGTATTTCTGTTTTCTTGCTTTGTTTGGTCTGTTTTTGTATTTTCGTCTTTCTTCTATTAAATTCAGAATATCTTTTGTCGCTCAAGCCTTCTTATTTTCTTTTTGTTTATACCTCAGAATATCTGTCCGCCATATCTAAGCTGGATACAATGTTATTCCAATCTGTTTCTACTTCCTTAGTATTAGAGGTTTTCCTCATGTCTATCAGAACTTTTTTTGACTTTTTCTCAAATCTTTTGTGGATATCTTTATATTTTCTCTAAGTCAAATACCTTTTCCTTTCTTGCAAATTCTTTAATTTAAGCACGACTTCTGGGTAGCTCCTACAATCTTTTACTTGATTTCCAAACCGTTGTCTAACAAGATTATAGCCCATTTGATATCTTTGGGAATTAAACCATTCATAGTTGTTACAATCATCTTTATTTACGTTTCGATTCATGCTCTAGGATCGTTGTCAAAATAATAAAAATTTTATATTTGACATTTATGACATAAATTGAATGTGACTTTGATTTATTAATGTTTGATATATCTTGGTTTGAATACGTTAGGTGAAAATTTTAAAGTTTAGAAGAATGAGTACTTTCAATTTGTGTTGCGCCCTGAGAGCAACTTTGAGGTAGCCAATATGTTTAACGTGAAATCAGCTGATTAATTTTTATACAGTCAAATTTCATATAAATTCGATAACTTGAGGATTGGAAAACCTTTTTTAACATGTTTCTGTGTATACGGTTGAGAGGATGGTTATTAAAGAAGTGTGGGAATACGTTACTGTAACGCTTAAGCAGCCGTTATTTATATTTTTCTTGAGAAGGACTGCTCATTATGATTTAGGCTACCTCTTTGGTAGGTTTTCACATGGTTCTGAGGCCACCCTATGGCGGGTTTACACTTGTCCGATACCAATGCTATTTAATAGGGACTGTTAATATGCTTATTGTTATGTATTTAGTTATTGTCTGTATAAATAGAAATAATGAAATACAGCCTACATACATGATTTCTATTTATACAGACAGCAACTAATTACATATCAGTAAACCTAAACAGCCCCAATAAAACAGCATTGGTATCTGGCAGGTGTAAATCCGCGATAGGGTCGCCTCAGAACCATGTTAAAACCTACCAAAGAGGTAGCCTACATCATAAAGAGTTTCCTCCTCAAGATAAATATAAAAAAACGACTGCTTAAGGCTTACGATAACGTATTCGCACACTTCTTTAATAACTATCCCCTCAACCGTATAAATAGAAACATGTTATCAAATGTTTTCCAATCCTCAAGTTATTGAATTTACATAAAATTTAACTATATAAAAATTAATCAGCTGATTTCACGTTAAACGTATTGGCTACCTCAAAGTTGCTCCCAGGGCGCAACACAAATTGAAGGCACTCATTCTTCTAAACTTTAAAAATTTTCACCTAATATTTTCAGACCAAACATATCAAACATTAATAAACCAAAGTCACCTTCAATTTATGTCATAAATATCAAACTTCAAATTTTTATTATTTTGACAACGACCTAGGTCATGAATCGAAACGTAAATACAGACGATTTTAACAATTTTGAGTTGGTTTAATTCCCAAAAGAGATTCAAGAAAAATTAAAAAATGACTTTCGCGCCAGTGTGATTGTCTTATATATTGTCTACGTTGGTGAAACTTTCTATGAAGATACTCGTGGAATCTTTTTTGGGAGTGAATCTTACGCCTACGTCGTACTCTTTAACACATTAACCTGTGGTAATAAAATGTATTAGCGGACAAAATGTAGGTGATAATTAAAACTTATTTACTCTTCTTATATACATACGTACAAGGACATGTTTACCAATTAATTGCTACCATTTCTAGTAAGACATAACAAGAAATCCTTACATAATACCGTTGCACATCAATTATAATGCAATACTTTACCCACAGAAATACACACTGGTATTTATGAATTAAAGTTGACAATTTCCTACTCGTAATATGTTAATTGCACCTTGGCCAATATTTACAAACCACAACCCACGTCCAACGACTTTTGCTACCCTCTGTAACATGAAATTCAATGGATACTTGATCATATGCAGGCAAGAATCGAGAACCCGTTACTCTCTCAAGTTCCTATTAAATTATACAATTCTTGTAAATTTAATGAGTCATCCCATGCAATAAATTAATTTTAAGAGTTAGTAGTCGTTTATATTTATGATGTCTCATTACTTTTTCTCTCAGGTGATGAGAAAGAATATTTTAGAGATGTAGGTGCCTCGCTGTCTGTGTATTAAAAGTTCTCGCTACGAAATTTATTCAAACTGTTTCGTTCGTTAATTTATTCATTTGTACACATTTTTATTAATAAACTTGAAAGTAATCGTACTTTGAAAGTTGAAAGGATTATTTTGTAGAACACGCAGGAGTAATTCAAAAATAGTCTTCTTGAAATAAGTCGTTCCAGTGTTTGAAGTGTGAATAAATAAGTCACGAGGAAATGTATGGAATGTTTTCAACGATAGAAACTATGCTTTCATCGTAATTTATTTTCTTATAGCACTTTTCACAAACTTGAGTAATTCTTTCTTAGGATTCTTTGCTTTTTGCTCAATATGACTATTTTTTTCTCTATCAAAATCTATTTTTCTAGCTTACCTCGAGCGTTTCGTAAGAAGCGATTGCTGAGACAGAAACCAATACGGACGCGGGCGGGGTATCGATTTTAAACAGTCCTAGAAACGACTAACGCCTAAATACCTCTAGAGTTCTTAATTCTTTTCTGTCACCTTAATACGTCTCATGTGTGGATGCCATTTATTACATTCCCATTACTTAACTAAACAATAAGGTTCGAATATTTCAATTTTCTACACAAAAACATTAAAATTATAACATTCAGCGTTCAGTCTTGCGGTGACGAGCTCGTCTCAGGGGTTTCAGTGGGTTCCAGTATCCTATAGATTTTTTGACGTGGTGTTGGCCGATTGCAGTTGTAGCGCCCTAAAGAAAAAATATGACAAAAGATAAAAGGACGAGTAACTTGAGCACTACATCGATTTCACCCTCGAAAACGTTACTCGTAAAATCATAGTCGCGTTTTGTCAAATCCCGAACTAAGAGATCACTGCCGGAATTGACTCATTTAAATTGACTTATGTCCTACAATCAATTTGTATAGAGAACGTTCGTGTTCACGGTGCATTCCTGAGAATAATAAAAAATCGGCAGAGTATCTTAACATATTTATACATAGTAAATCATTCTAAACATACACTGTAACTAATAATCTGTAACATACACAGGGCTGGATCCAGGAAACAAGGGGATTACTTTTCTTTATTACAAAAGTGATAGATTTATTATGTGTAAGAAAATAGAAGCTGATTATCCAATAATAAACAAGTTGAAAATGCAAGGTATTGTCGCAACGAACTTCCAAATGTAGACTTACTTTAAAACAATTTAAAGAAATTAAAATTATTATGTTGTAATAATTATAAGTATTCAGATAAAATACAAAAATTTATAAACAACAAAAGAGACATTTTAATATATTTTATTTTATTGAATAAATATTTTAAAAGCTATATATTAGTTCTCATCAATAAGATAAGAATTTTTTATTTTTTTTTATATGAATCTAATTATTTTCGGTAATCAAAATTTAAGTTGGAATAATTGGCATGAAATGCCATAAATTGTTCAAATATGTGTCGTATATTGATTTTAAACTTATTTAAAATTTTAATTATCCCTGTGGATTTTCCCGAGGGCTCGGCGTCCCCGTGGCCCGATTTTAACTGACATCAAAACTTAAGCTCTGGACACCGAGCTGAATCGATTGATGTATCACACATTGATGTCCGACCATTAAAAAGGCCTCGGACACACAGACAGACACACAGACAAATAGATTTCATAAACGAACGAAGTTCGTTGAAAAGGCATGTTACGATTTAAATCACTTAAGACGTAACATTCGCGACAAAACTAAAAAGAAGAGAGAAAGTCCTTTTGTTCCCCAAGTCCGGACAAATACTTATGACTTACAGGCTTTAATAACTAATAAAAGCTTTTAGGAGCTACTTGATTTTTCTTGAGAAAACCCGCACTAAATCAGGAAGTGGGAGGGATGAAGTAGCCACTAATTAATCGGCTACCTCAGTTTATTTTTTGCCGTAGTTCATGCTAGCAACATATTTTGTCGTAAAGCAAGAGACTTTCCGTAACCTAAAATCCTACAAGTCTAAATTAAATTCTAAGTTTAAGATATATGTTGGTTTCTTAATTGTTTTAATATATAAACATTTTGCTATATGAAACAGTACACAAATATTTACAAAAATACAGATAAGTATCGAAATCTTACCCTGCCTATTTGACATATGTATCAAACAAATTTTTAATACTTTTCCCTAACTGCCCTAATAAATTGTAAAGCTTTAACCTAAGTTATATAAATCTGGGTTTCAAAATATCAATTAACTAAATTTTCTACAAATTTTGTTTAATTATAAGATTATTTCCCAAGATAAACTCAAGATAGCGTTAAAATCCCAAAGATATATTCTAAAGATAATCCCAAGTTAAAGATAAAATTCTAAGACAATTTTCAGGATAACCCAAAAATAAAGATAAAAACCCACGGTAATTTCCAAAGGTAATCACAAGATAAAGGTAATATCCCAAGATAATTCTTAAAAATAACTCCAAGATAAAGATAAAATTGTAAGATTTAAATAATATTATAAGATAAAGACATAGATATACTTTAAGCTAAATTTAGAAAGTGATTCTCTAGAACCGTTAAAAGGGTAGTTTTCTTGTGCCCAAAATGAAGGTTCGAAAAGCGATATCCGTTTTGTTGAACGCACAAGGAACCAGCTTACCTTGGATCAGGTTCGCCTTTGCTCCAGGTGTGGAGTCGATAAGATATGCCAAAGGCAAACAAATTAACTAAAGCACTGTCAGGGATTAAAGCAAGGACAACAGCGACGCTTAGTTGAAAACGAAGTGGTATAAAAAAGCGATAGCGTCTCACTCACATGTTACACAAAAAGAATAAATGCAATAAAATTTCTAGTTTAGAAATATAGGAAAAGAGAGGAGAAGACCATTAGTATAATGAGTGAAAATTCCAGAAAGAAAACAAGAAATAGATATTTCCCATCTTTGCAACTACGAATATTGACTTTTCCAACATAAGCATGGTTCTCAACTCCCATGTTTGCCGTATTTGAGAAGCATTAACTACACATCAACTCCGACAAGTTCTAAAGATTTATTGCAGTATTCATGCCAAAAATATATCAATCATAAATAGTAGGAGGGGGGAAAGTGGTTAGGACTGGTAACCGGGAGAATATTACAGAAATTTAGTAAAGATACTTTGAATATTTAAGGAATCGAAAAGTAAAACATTGGAGGTCAATTGTACAGTGTCATAGGAACAAGAAAAAATTTGTACAATTTATCACGGGAATAAAAGTCCAGAAAAACTAAAGTGTTATAATACGAGATATATTTAAAAAGGTAGATGAAAGTATTATTATTGTAAAGAAGTATTATCGGCAAAAGGTCTTTTATATGGTGATATTTCAAACGTTATCCCTTTATACAGGACTATTTACGAAAATAAATCATTTGTAGGATACGTGTAAATTACTAGATCTAAACACATTATTAGGTACAGAATTTATTTTCTTCCCATCCAAATGGACGTCAATTCCAAGTCATTAACTTTATTAAAACCCAAACATTAATCATTATCTCAAAATAACTTGTCTATATATGAGAAAGTTACGCTTTGTGCATTGTTTTAAAATAAAAAATGAAATTGTACGATATTTTGCTGTCCGATAGTCGTTGATATTATTATTTCAGATAGTAGCTCGAATTCCAATACGAAGCAAATATTGACACAAACGATACGGTTACATATAATATAAATTAATGTACATTTTTTGACGTGCTGCTGTCGAATAGAACTTAAAACGCCCTATAGGAAATGTACGACAAAAGAATGGGAAACCTTAACACTACATCGACGACATCTACCAGAACCGTGTTCACAATGCATTCCCGAGAATAATAGAAATTCTTCGAGGGTATCTTAACGTATTTATAGATAATAAATTATACTAAGCCTACAATATAACTACTAATGCATACCCTACTCGAGGTCGGAGCAGGAAACGTGCGGATTACTTTAATTTAATACAAAAAATAATGGATTTATTAAGAATAAGAAAATGGAAACTGATTATTCAATAATTGAAAAGGCATGTTACGAATTAATTCACGTAAAACGTAACAACCTTAAGAAATAAAACGATTACAAAGTTGAATATTTAAACATGTATAAAAATAACGTTACAAACAACATAGAATTAGCGGTTTGCAGAAATTTGGTTATAGCTATTTTCCTGGAATCTTAGAATTATGAAGCATCACCTCGTCGTTTTTACGGTCTTCCATAGGTTCACACGCCTATCACACCACGACTAAGTGATATCTGCGAGTAATCCCAAGACCGTTCGACAGTTACCAAGAAACAAGCTCGCGATATAAAATAAAGGCATTGGCGTAGGAATAGAAGTGGGGGGAGAGGTTCACCAAAGTGGCGTTCACGGTCGCTTAACTTACATGCCGACAGTATACATACATAACTACTCGAGTCTAGGAAGATTTTGCTAGGGTATGCTGTTATTATTTAATATGTGGATGTTTTATCGTATTCATTCTTAGAAAGGACAATCAAGTTATTCTGTGCTACATTCATGATTTACAAACGCTGCTCTATAATGTCTGCGGTTACTCATCCAAGAGAGCGATAGGAATTCCTAACGTGAGCGGGCGTAAATATGACGATAACTTAAGAAACTGACAATTCCTGGCGAGCTTCTTCTACAACTTGTTATGCGTAATCGGCCCGTATATGTGATAAAGAACTAGCAATCCCTAATCAACGTATAGAGTGTTAACAGGTAGAAGGTGAGTGTTGACGGCATGCCATTTACCAATAAGCAAGTAGCTAAGCTACCCTATTCCATAGCTATGTGCAACAGAGGCTGTAAATTTGAATTCTCCAATGCTACATCCTAAGAAACTATATTGGTTATGAGGCAATTATTTTTATTCGGGAATTTAAAATTTGATCGAAGTACTGATATACCAAGTATAGAAAGAATTTTTAGCGTGAGCTAGAACACTAGCACATGGTACCTACATTTAGTCTCCCGTCCGAAACAGGACGTATTTATCTATGCTTGCGTAACATTTTTCAGGCCGTCGTCAGAAATTGAACTCAATAACTTGAGACTAGTGGAGTCACATAAACCCCGCCTGTCCTGTTTGTATAACAGGGACCGTAGGTCGACTTACACGAATGGTAGTATCAAACCGTAAGGTTAACTTAGGAAAACTGTGTACTGTACCAAATCTTATAATATCGGTAAATGACGCCTTGTTAGGACTAGCAAATTGTCTTTCGGTGACCAATCGTCAATGTCACAAGTACATACCTGTTGACTTAGATGAGGGATTAATGCCAGACTACATAATATGTACTCGTAAGTGGTTAACTTCTCCAACACAGTCACAGACATTATTTGTCGTTACGCAAATTCTACATGTTAGGAAAACCACCGAAGTGGTCTCATCATTTATTAAAATATGGCAGAGCAACCGTGCCCGCCTAAATTTTACAATGAGTGGATAAACTTAAAACTGCAAAATGTTGACCCCCAAAACGATATGTAAAGGGGTCCATGCGTTATTATTGATATGTTGTGATGATTTAGTAAAGATGAACCGCTGAATGCACTTCAAACATGAGAGAGATAGCCTTGTCGATCATAGAATGTTGAAGCGAGTACTTTATTGGTTATGTCAAGACTCCTATTTGAAATTGAGGGAGTTCTACTTCAAGAGATGCGAGATATTGTATAAAGACCACACTACCAAAGTCTTTATTTAATAGAAAATTGATGCGATGTGCTGGTGAGGACATCTATCATATTCAACCTTTGGGTGAGATATTACAGATGAAGTTGTTGAGCAATCGTTTTTGGTTTGTCGTACTTTATCTTGTAAATCTTGGTATATTTTTCCCTTGTTGGCAACCTGAGTTGTTTTATCTTTAGTTGTAAAAAATTTGCCAATGAACTTTAAGTGCAGGTTTTTAGAATCCAGACCTTCTTGATCTTCTTCTCTGAAGGAAGCCATTGCATCTATTCACGATAAGCATGGAATTTGGTATTTCAATAGTAATGATGATTTTTCATCCAGCGTGCTACCTCGCCGACATTTGACTTTCCAATGATCCATCCGAAGGTATTACACTAGCAGGAAGCCATTTTTTTCAAGTGGAAATTTGGAATTTTACCGAACCCTTGCTATTCTAAGCAAGGTAGGGATCTTTAACGTGCGCAACAACATTTACACACGAGACCTACATTTAGCCTCTCGTCCAAACGAGAGCGTATTTTGTGAAACATGTTCGGCTAACGTTTTTCAAAGCGGTCCGTGTCGAGAATACGCCAACCCATTTTATCCACGGAGCCGCCAACGGATCACCTCCCCATGGTTTTGGTAAGATTCGATTTGTTCCTTTAATACGATTTGTTGAAAAGTCTTCGTGTGTTAATCTGGTAGAAAATATTCCGGGTCTTTATTCAGTGATATCCTACCAAGCTAAAAGATGTATGATGGATCCATACTATATTCACGATGGTATATTGTTGTGCGACGTTTACTAGAAACATCCAACCTCGTAATGTGTTTGATGTGCAGCTTTGTAATCGCCGTCTTGTATTATTTCGGTGCTGCATATGGTTTTTCTATTGCTTACTGAGGAAATTATATTTATTTCCTCAGTTCAAGCAAAGCTTACAGAAATCCTACTCATTTAAGCGTTTTAGTCTGACGTCCTAAGAACGCATAGCCCAAGGGTTGAGGCTCCCAGACGTTGACTGGTTCGCGATGTGGTTTCATCTTCTATAATCTTGCTCAACCACTGCTCTTCCACTCGCCGACTTCAATGGACTTGAAACTACAGAGATATTTGCATCATCGTGAACGACAGGCTTTTTATTCCACATAGCCAAAGTAATGAGTTTAGCCAGATGCTCTAGACAGATTAACTGTTTGACTAGATTGGCCGTGATGTCGTTTACATAAATTGGTTTTTAGCAGAATACCTCTTCTGCTGGTTAACTAGTCTTTTATTCAAGATTATTTTAGTGACTAGATTTCTTCGAGAAATCGCAGTAGATTAATTATTTATTACCAATCCTGTATCCAGTATATTTAATACCTCAACGGTGGATGATGTTGGTTGACATGTAATTGAGTCTTGGTGTTTTTTTGTCCAATTTTTTGGTTGCACTATATAGCTACTTTTTCGTAAACTGAAGTATACTATTAGAATAAATATTGTTTACTTAGTAGGTTCGCCTTATGGAAATAAAACCTATAAGATTTATTCTCTTTTCTAACGTATCCACTCCGCTATTGGGTCTTTGTGTCCTTTAATTGCATTTCTGTACCCGAATAATCTATGTATCTGGAAACAAACTTCTTCGTGTATTTTTCCAGCATCGATTTTGGTTATCTCTAATTGTTTTTTAAATTATTTTCTTTTATTTGCCAAAATAGTCTTCTTATGGCCTTCATTTGGATATCTCCTTTATTTACTTTGAAATTGCATACATGCCTTGATCGCCTGCTGATCAAAATGCAACTCTATTCTTAGGAGAAGTATTTTTTCTGTGTTGCTTCGTGTTACATGCATATCCTAGATATTGAAAAGTTTTTATGATCCAGGCAAAATTTTGTACTTTTTTAAATTCCGGTCCTTAGCTTGCTTTTTGTTAGTTTTCTAGGGTTCTGAAATGTTATTCCGCCGTTTTCCTAATATTCGAAATGTAGATATTTATTAATCTCTTCTGTAGACTTATTTTAGCTGCAGCGATTGGAGAAGCCATGGATTTTATCAATAATGCTCTGAGTACCTTCATTGTTAAAGTTTATACAATATCTTTATCTATAACTAGAGTTAAGCTAGCTATGTAGTCTACGATTACTTTACCTCATCTATTTGTTATTGTGGAACCCCATGCAGTTTATTTTTTAATAAAATCTTTTGTCCCTATAAATTCAATCGGTTACATACCACAGATGTGGACATTTCAAGCCACGGACGTTTGAGTTCGTCTCTGATACCCTTGCCATGTACTCGGTAAGTTTGGTATTTCCAATGAAGTAATTAAGTAGTGGTTTGAAAATGTGTTTTGACAATTTTTGGTTCTCTGTGTAATCTTGCTAACCAACTCCTTATATGCTTAGTGTAGTAGCGATACTCATCGTGCTCATTATCGGCAGAGACTGTAGTTATGTTTTAGAGCTTTAACTGAAATTTCATAGTTTCGTACAAATTTGTCAGTTAATTCTTCTTGTTAAAAATCATTAAAATGTTGTTACGTTTTGTTGCGCCTTCAAATTTTATTTTAATGTTAGGATTAGGCAATTTTTGAATATAGCATGGGAAAGTTCTTTCCCATTCTAAATTTAATAAAGCTACTACGTGTAAAGTTTTATAATTCTAATTTCACACGCACCAGAGAACAATAACCCCCAAATATATTGTCTGTCTTTCGCACAAGCACACATTTCCCCGGAAAAGGAATGTGTGTGGTCAGGCGGTTAGCCATGAGAAACATTGTATGAAGGGGATACCAACAAGCTTGTGGGAAGGACTCGTTTTAAAACAAGGGACTTACTTGCCAACCATCAACGCGGATGCGCGTTAATTCCAGTCGAAGTGTCTCTGTGACATTTTCTTACCTCTTACCGAATAAACTATCTTGTGTTCCGTCAGGTGTAGTTTTGCACACTTCGTCGCCAGAATTTGTGGTAACATAGAAGAAACTAACCCCACGCCTCCTTGATCAACCGAAGGCAAGCGAAGGCTGCCTTTGGCTTCAACGAATAATCAGCGTCTTTGTAGCTTTATTCGTGACGACAATAATTGCAACCAAATTTGCGGTGTAATAAACTACGCCCAAGGTTATGCAGTGATTGTCGTCGCGGATTATACATAATAGTTTCAACTGAAATTGCAGTAGATAGTTATTAATTTTTTAGTTTATCTTAAACGGCTTTACTTGAAACATTATTTTCATGGTTAATTTTATAAATTAAAATGCACATTTTTCTTAAGACGTATTCTGAACTGAGTGCGCTGCCTCTTGTATGCCTCTCGTGTGCCTCTTGTGGAAACGATTTTTTTTTTGCGAAGTTATTGTCATGGTTGAGGATGACGATCATAATCCCATCGTAGTGTCTTATTACACATCATCCTTGTAAATTCAAAGTCCCTAGTTTTCCATCGGTTGTGGACTTTAGGTATTGTATTTAAGGGTAGAGTGCTACTGATCTTCTATGGGACTCACGCCATCTTTGACTAAGTTTGCTATTTCTAACACGATACTTAAGAAGTGATTGCAAACGCCTGTCTGTGTATTTTTTGGTGTAGTGAAATACCGCTGCTGAATCTTGTTAATCTAGCGTTCTATTGGCCAAACATGCTCTTATGTGTTTAATGATACATGTCGTTGTTGTTCTAAAGCTTAAGCTGAAATCTAACCGATTGTGCTTAATTTTCGAGCTCATCCTAAGCAGTCACATTTGAAAAATTGTTATAAATATTAGTTTTATAAGTGCAATTTTTTTCATGAAGTCATAAATTATGATTGTGCACAGAGTGGACTTAAGTCTGATTTCCACCTGTGACTACAATTTTGTATCAAAAAGTCACTGCCATTTTTATGCATATTTGTGGTATGTTGTGTTTTAGTTGTGCGTCACCTAACTTGAACAGTCTGTGCTTTATATACATTAAACTTAATGGTAAGTGATTCAAAATAACCACAAAGACATTCTGTCGGCGTGTTTCTCCATGAATGGGGTTCATGAGGATATGAGTAGCAGAATTGTAATATTTAAGACCGACACTTTACGGGAAGTACGGTATCACCTAGCTCACAGTTTACCCTTTCGTGTTGTTTTATCTGGCATAGCATTGGCAACAATCGGTATCGAGAAGATCCCGCTCAACCGCATTTTTCCATAAACAAAAATTATAATTATAAGAAATTAGTAAATTTAATGGGTCTTAATACAAAGTAAGAAAATTTTGGCAAGTGACTCAAAATAACCAGGAGAGCATCCTGTCGTAGCGTTTCGCCATAATTGTGACTGCTCAGTATAGGAGTTGTAATATATTTAACACCTGCGATGTCAGGTGAACCAATACCAAGACGCCTAATGTGAGCTAGACAACGCTGTACTTCCCACAATGTGTTCGTATTAAATATTACAACTTTGCTACTCCTGTCCTGATGAACTCCAATTAGAGCGAAACGCGTCGGCAAGATGCCTTTACGGTTATTTTGAATCATTTGTCTTTAAATTTTTTTACTTTGTATTAATTTAAGACTCATTAAACGTGTCTAGGACAAGTCGCCGCCGTCAACTCGTCGCCGTTCACTTACCGCCGTAATCTCGCTGTGGAATCAACTCGCCATCTCTCAATTCGCCATTGTGCATAAAAAATTGCAGGCGAAAAGTCGTCTGAACTAAAATCTTTTACTGTAATATAAAATAGACTTAAATTGTACATCTAAAACGGAAATATTAATAGCTTTCTGAAAAGATCCAGTACAATATACAGGGTGTTAAAGCCAACATGTTTACCGTCGCAATTTGTTCATCTTTAGAGTTAGAGAGTAGGCGGCCGATGCGTTAACCACCTGAACCACCCGAAGGGTGATTACAATCGGAAAGATATACAAATTTAAATCATGTACGAGGGTCGTTAAATAAGTTCTTGGAAAATTGAAGACATGGCACTCGTAGTACCGAAAATACATCCACGAAAGATGAACATCGTTCCGGATGCCTGTAGAAGTGTCTATCCCCGAAATGATTCACAAAATCCACGATATGATTTTAAATGATCGACGAATAAAAGTACACGAAATAGTTGAGGCCACGGACATATCGCAACGCACAGTCGCTATAATTTTGCACGAAAAAATGGCTGCGAAAAAAATCTGGCGCTTTTCAGTCGCAATCGTGAGGATTTTCTGCGTCGATACATAACTGTGGACGAAACATGGATACATCACTACACTCCAGAGACAAAAAAACAGTCAAAACAGTGGGTTTTTGAAGGCGAACGGGCTGCAAAGAAGGCGAAGACGGTGAAATCGGCCGACAAGGTTATGGTCACGGTCTTTTGGGATGCACGCGGAATCATCTACATTAATTACTTGGAAAAGGGAAAAACAATAAAAAGATAGTATTTTGCGTCGTTATTGGACCGGCTGAGCGAAGAAATCAAGGAAAAACGTTTTCATTTGAAACGGAAAAAGATCCTCTTTCATCAAGACAATGCACGGGTGCACACCTGCGAAGTTGCGATTACAACATCCACAGTATTCGCCAGATTTGGCCCACAGTGACTGTTTCTTATTTCCCAACTTGAAGAAATGGCTTGGCGAACAAAGATTTACGTCTAACGAGGAGGTCAACGCCCAAACAAATGTCTATTTTGAGGAACTTTTGAAATTCTATTTTCTGGACGGCTTAAAAAGTTTGGAAAAACACTTAGAAAAATGTATAGAGCTGAAGGAAGACTGTGTTGAAAAAAACTCTACCCAAAAAAAATCTTTTTTGTACTTTTTCTAACGACTTATTGAACGACCCTCGTACGCAACCATACATCAACATAATCAAATAACGTTTAGCATTTTTGTCAATCATATCTGGCAGTGTCGAATTTATGACTAATATGCCGCAACCGTTTAGCGCTTCGGCCGTTAAAACCAAAGATACTGGTTCGAATTCTCCCGCACTTTATATTTTCTATTTTTCAATTACTAGCTCGATTCGAATTGATCATTTGTATAAAAGTCTAAGTTATTGTTCATCCTATCAACTTATACAGGGTTACTACAATTGACTCACCGGGTTTTAAAAATATAGATTTCAAAAAGTATTACAGATATAATTGTAAGTGACATGGCACTAAAAAGCGAGAATATTAAAGTTAAAAACGCGCGCTTGCGAACGCTGCTTTACACGCCCAGATACCGCCAGACCACGGTATGCAAAATGACGCCTATGCAGCAGAAAGCGTTTTGTGTGTTATAGTACGCGCGATGTTTATCGGTTGTTAAGGTGCATGCGGTTTCGTGGATCAGTTAGGTTCGCGTATAACTACTCATCCAAAGCTCCCGGGCTCGATTCGCGATACGGACCAATTGAAAAATGTTAGCTAAGTATTTTACACAAGAATACGCCATCGTCAGGATGAGAAGTAAAATGTAAGTCACGCGCGCGCGCGCGAGTGTGTGTGTATGTCTTGTCACACACGCTAAAAATCCCTACCTTGCTTGGAATAGCAAGGGTTTGGCAAAATTCAAAATTTCCTGGAAAAATGTAGGGGTTGTTATAGTGCGAACAGCTCTATGGTTGTTCGGGTGTGACTACTAAGCCTAAGATTCCGCGTTCTATTTCCGATGCAAACCTCTTGAAAAATGTTAGGCGAGCATCTTTTATAAAAATATGCTCTCATTCGAATAAGAGATAAAATGTTGGTCCCGTGTGCGAATTTTGTGACGCACATTAAGGATCTCTGCCTTATTTGGAGCAGCAAGGATTTGGCCAAATTCAAACTTCCCGGGTACAAAGAAACTCGCTTCCTAGCTAATGTAGTGCTTTCCGTTGGAGCATTGGAAAGTCAAATGTAGGGGTTATTGCGGTGCAACGTGATTCCAGCCGATTCTCTCCAGGTCATCAGAGGATTCTACGATGTTATCGATAATTCAAGAACACAGGTTCCATTACTAAACGTAAAAGCACCGGAAGACCACGACTTCCTGACTAAACGGTCGACGCAGTTATACAAAGTTTTGCGCGCTCTCCACAAAAGTCCACTTGCCGAACAGGCCGTGAACTTTGTATTCTGCAGCAAACCGTATGGAAAATTTCGAAGAAGCGATTGCGATTTAAACTGTACCGTCTACAGATGGTGCACAGTTTACTACCCGACGACCACGTAGAGCGAACTGATTTTTGTACTGCCATTCTTGAAGCAATTGAGGACGACGAGCTTGCTATCTCTCTGGTGTTCAGCGACAAAGGGACATTTCATGCAAGTGGAAGTGCGAATGTTATCGTTCGAGTGGGCGGCGTCTGAAAGCATGTAGGCTTAGCTTGATTATTTGTTTAATAAGTATAAGCAAAAATAATTATAAGTTTCATAAATACATATAAATCAAAGTGAATTAGTTAAAATTGAATGATTTTAACAGTTTGAAGCAGTTCAGAAGTCTTCGGTAATTTTCGGAGGGCTTCGGCGGTCTTCGGAACTTTTGAATGACTTCGTGTTTTGCTGAGGGACAACGTTAAGTTACAAAGATTTATGATATGAAATATTAACTACCAATTGAACATATATATACAAGTATAAAGAGGTTCAAAAAGTCTTCGGTTGTCTTCAGAACTCTTCGGAAGGCTTCGGAATTTATTTGTGAGGCCCAGTAGGAACTTGAACAGCGATAGTTAGAAAATACTTTCAGTTTGAAGAGGTCCAGACGTCCTCGGCGGTCTTCGGAACTCTTCGGAAAGGTTCGTGTTTTACTGGTGGGACAACGTGAAGTTACAAAGAATTATGATATGAAATTAAAACTATTATTTGAACATATATACAAGCATAGAGGGGATCAGAAGTCTTCAGTTGTCTTCGGAACTCTTTGGACGGCTTCATGGTAGTGGTGCCTTAAGCCTCGTCGAGTGCGTCGCTTCTACGGGGGTGTCGTTTCGGAGGTAGAGTTGACAGACGCAATCACAATAACGACTTGTCGGTGAAGTATGGAACGGAGCTTAACGTCCATACGTAGTTTGTTAACTATAGATTGATGCATTATAGTGACGTGCCCTGGGTATTTGCCTTCGATTGCCCTTTCTGTCCCTGTTTCGGCTAGATAGGCGAAGGCATGATAGCGTTCTACCCGTGAACCTGCGGGTATTCGATCTTCTCTAATCTTGCACGTTGATGCTCCTGTATCTAGTAATGCGTCGAAGGTTATCTTCTGTATGGTGACGGGGATCCTTGGTAGGGGATCATCGTGGGTGATGTTTAATCGCGCCAGTTCGTTTTGCCCGGTCGGGCGGTATGTTCGCGCGGCTCAGCCGAAGTGTCGTTTTCCGAGTTTCTGATTGGACAGTCTCGGTGCCAGAGTTTTTGAGGGCAGGAGCGGCACCTTGGTAGTTGTTCTGCTGTGGGTGTACCTCTTGCAGTTGGTATGGGGTTGATCCTCCTAATTGTTACCTCTTTCACGTTTTCTTCGATTTTTGTGAGGTGGGAAACCATTTCCCATACTGTTGTTGGCATGTGGCACTGAATTGGATTTCTCAGTGTCGGTAGGAGAAGATCTGTGAACAGCTCCATGTCTCGCTTGATATCTAGTTTTAGGCGGTGGACTTGCTTCGCCTTAGTGCCGAGGAAGACGGCTACTGATTGAGACGTCATCTGCTTCTGTTGATAGTACTCGGAAGTTATTTTGGCTCGGATGGTTGAACTGCCGTACTTGTCCAGAAAGAACCTTTTGAATTCGCTGTAGGTGGGTTGGAACATCGCGTATGCTTCCCACCGTGTGCCTACTTGGCCTCGGAATTGAACGGTCGTTGTAGGTACATTTGAGCCCATCGCTTCCATCTGTTGGAGGAATTCTGCGGGGTCGTCCAGAAGGGTGCCAGAGAATGTAGTTTTTACTGCTTCGGAGGTGGCTGTGGTGACGTGGTACGGGTCTTCCACTAACGTCTTGATTGTGACCATTTTGTTGGTTGGTTGTGTTTGTTGAGCGCAACTGGGTTGTTGCAGTCCCAGAACTGTTGGTAGTTGTGTGACCTATGGGTTGGAGGCGGCTGGTTGGTGTCCGGCTGGACGTGTATGTCGTTTGACTCCTCTCTGGCACGTTGATGGTTCTTGCAAACGCGCGATTTGCAAAATCTTCTGTGAGGACGGCCCAATCACGTTGAACGCCACTTGTTATCGTTTGAGTGGGCGGCGTCTGAAAGCATGTAGGCTTGGCCTGATTATTTGTTTAATAAGTATAAGCAAAAATAATTATAAGTTTCATAAATACATAAAAATAAAAGTGAATTAGTTAAAATTGAATGATTTTAACAGTTTGAAGCAGTTCAGAAGTCTTCGGTAATCTTCGGAACTCTGCGGAAGGCTTCGGAATTTATTTGTGAAGTCCAGTAGGAACTTGGACAGCGATTGGTTACAAAATATTTACAGTTTGAAGAGGTCCAGACGTCTTCGGCGGTCCTCGGAACTTTTAAGAAAGCTTCGTGTTTTACTGGTGGAACAACATGAAGTTACAAAGAGTTATGGTATGAAATTAAAACTATTATTTGAACATATGTACAAGCGTAGCGGGGTTCAGAAGTCTTCAGTTGTCTTCTTAACTCTTCAGAGGGCTTCGTGGTAGTAGTTCCTTAAGCCTCGTCGAGTGCGTTGCCGTTGAGCTCTACGGGAGTGTCGTTTCGGAGGTAGGGTTGACAGACGCAATCACAATAACGACTTGTTGGTGAAGTATGGAACGGAGCTCAACGTCCATACGTAGTTTGTCAACCATAGATTGATGAATTATAGTGACGTGCTTTGGATACGGTGGCGGACAGCCTCACCGTCGGAGAATACGCAGACTATGGAGAGCACTGCGCGCTGAAGTATAGCAGGCTATGGAGAGCACTGCTCGCTGGAGGTTTTGCAGGCTATGGGGAGCACTGCAAGATCATTCTTTAGACTATGGTGATCACTAAGGAATGTCTTTCGAAGAATTTACATTTATATTTATATACTTCAATTTCTTATGCTTGCTGTGTTGAAAAACATTAATGATGTCTTTTATCAATGAAATTGTGTTTTCAATGTTCGAATGTAAAATCTCCAAATTTTGTTTGACCAATAAGCGTGCTGATTTTGGGTATCACACAAAAAGAATTGGAAATTCTCGCGATTCTTAGTTTGTTCTGTTTTCAGCTCGTGTACTTTGATATAGTCCACTGCAATTCTTTAGTCTGTTCTGTGTTCAGCTCGGGCGCGGTGATATAGTCAACACGAACCATTTCAAAATTTGGATATTGGACATGAACAATTTTCATGTGAGCGCGCTACATTAAAAGAATTTTCAAAAATTGAATGTATTTTGTGTAGTATTCAAAACAAAAGTGTTCGGACCTATTTTCATTCATGAAAGTACCGTGACCGGTACCTCCTGCCTAGATGTGTTGGAGTTGTGGATATTTCCGCAAGTGACAAGAGATTCTAATAAGTTTATATTCCAACAAGATGGAGCTTCGTTTCACAACCACAAAGAGATTCTCGGTATCTAAGCGAGGAACTGCCTTACTGTTGGATTGGTCTATGTGCTGAACAACATTTGGTATTTTTCGTGCGACCTCCCAAGTGTCCCGATATTACACGGTGCGATTTTTGTCTTTGGGAGTATGTTAAATATATGGTTTGCGGTTGGCAACAACTCCAAGAACACATTTCTACTGCTGTTAATAGTATCAATCGAGAACATTGCAGCGCGTATAGGTTGAATTTGGCTAAAATTTGGGCACATGTCGTGTGACGCGAGGAGCCCACATCGAACATTTGTAATGATATGTCCAAAAACTTGAATATTTTCTCTTTCTACAATTATATCTGTAATACTCTCTGAAATATATATATTTAAATTCCAATGATTTTTTTTAGTAGCTCTGTTTTGCCTTGTGCAATACTAATATTTGTACTCAATAGTTGTATAGTCATGAATTTGTGCATCGCGTCCTGTCTATATTTGATACAAATCAAAAACTTGACACTGTCAGACTTGCCAAGCGTAATTAGAAGTTAGTTTGATGTATGGATATGTAGATGATTTAAATTTGTATATCTTTCCGATTGGAATCACCCATCCTGGTGGTGGTGCAATTGGTTAACGCAACGACCGCGAAAGTAGAAGGTTACAGGTTCGAATCCTGCCCCGTACTTTATATTTTCCAACTTTCATTACTAGCCTGATTTGAAATGATCATTTAGTCATTGCATAAAAGTCTAAGTTATTATTTTATCTTATTAACTAATTGTAGGTGGTATTAAAATTTCAAAATAGAAAAATTCTCTAGTCATTAATGTTTTCTAAATGTCAAAGTTGCAGTTGCCCTAAACAAACTTCTTTGTTGTGTCTGTTAACGGAGAAAGCACTTCCGTGCAGTATTAAGCTATCTTTCATATTTTAATTTATTGGAAGTACATTAGAATTTGCAGCACTGCAAATTGATGATTCTAAAATATTGCTAACGGTTTTAACAGCTAAGTAGGCTGTGACCTGTAGCAGCTACGACCCGGTGACCTGTCTATATACCAACCTAACTTGTTTATTTTTTTCTAACTACAGGTGTCTTCTTTCGATATTCGTGCTCTTATGGGTTTAGAAGCGCGACTCGAAGTCGAAACTAGTCAAAATCAGCATTCCTCAAATAATTTACAACATTTACTTTCAAAGTCCTCAATGTTTGCCGTTCTTTACTGTGCCCATTTCCCTATGTTTGTAGTGCACTTTAAATTAATTTCGTAAAGACGATCGCGTTTAAATAGTTCACATATTTAAAATGCTTTTGGTCGTGTCGTGTCTCGTACGTTTTATAACGATACGACAATGAAACCAAAAGTCAATTATATTAAAATTAATTGCTTGATATAACAAAGTAACTGCCGAATACGAGCGACAGAAAAATCTCAAGAATGAGACCGGCTCGAAGAAAACATTCGAAGATCTTGCGCTAATGAAATTGGAAGGTCCGCTTGGATTAAATTTAATTGGATGCAGTTTTATGTATAAAAAATTCGTTAAACGTAACAAAAATTTCGATCTGGCATCTTGGATCTACCTACGTAAAAATGGTGGTTGGATGGAAATGCTTTTTTTAGACACGTCGCCGTCGTCGATTACTATATCGAATTTATTTTTAATCGATCTGTTGAATGTCTAGATCGGTATTCAAATATCTATTTAAAAAAAAGAAATTGGTTGTTGTAAGGAGATTTATCGCTGTTTAACCTATGAAAATAGTAATACTAACTTGATGGCTTGTATAATAAAATTTAATATACAAATTCATAGACTACTCCAAAAAAAAAATAGGTGCACATATTTCACAAGCTTTCAAAACATCAAAGAGCTACTTGCAATTATTCACTGTCATTGTACACAATAACTTGTCTTCATCTAGTAAGTAACGACTTATTTGTATGGGAAGAAGTTGGCATACAATCAATTTTATGCTATCGCGCCCAAAATGCTCTCTAAAAGTTGACAAAAGCACTTAGTAACAAATTTCTTAAAAACGTCATCCACATATGCAACACCCAATTGGAATATGAAATTTTTAATTTTCAAAAAAAATGTAGTTTTGTTGCTCCCAAATATTCGATATCCAAAATAAACGTTTGCTTGATTTTAAATTCAGCCTTAGCTAGCCCCGAACACGTAGACGTAAGTTATTCAGAATATTCCTTTCTACAGTTGTTGCGCAAAAAAATACAATATCTTGTAATATTTAATCTTCTACGGTTAAAGATTGTAACGTTATTTTTTGCGTAGGTTGTGGCGCTATTGAAGCGTATTTTTTATATATGGCTGGCCCTACGCATGGGCGTCAGTGAAACGTTTTTTGTTATTTATTTGTTTTGGCGCAAGTAATACTTATTGTTCCAAAAATCTTCCGACACAACTAGGGGTCTATTCCTGGGTAGAGCAATGAGAAGTGGGGAGTCGAATTCTGTTTGCAGATCAAACTTAAGCTAAATCAAATAGGCACCACCAAGTCTTGATGTAATCACGATAATTGCATAGCATAGTTCTAAGGGCGGACGTGGAGACCCAAAGAAGAAAAAGATCGCCTTCGCTGACAAAAACCTGTCTTAATAAAATAAGACGCAGCTCCTGTAAGAAATTGTGATAGTTAAATAAATAAAAAAGTGGAACACCATTTGTGTCTTGCAAAAATACATAAAGAAATAATAAAAAAGTATTTCCAATATAACATTGGCATCAATTTATTACTTAGAAGGGTTTTAGCTTTATGTAATAAGATTTGATCACACTTGATCAAAATAAGAAAACCTTTAATCTTGAACCAATTGTTTACTAAAAGATCTCTTTTAAAATAATATAACTTGTAACAAAAAATTTAATCTTTAACTGCATCAATCTTAAACTTTTAGCTTTCATGTTTGTCTTTATTATTTTCAATCAAACACTTTACTTTAAAACATGAACTTGTAACCTGGGCAGATCTTTTCAGGTAGATAACAAATTAATAGCTCCTAACAATATTAGCATTTGAGCTTTCAAAATTATGTATACTAATTTTAATGTAGATAAATCTGATCACAAAAATAGACATGTTTACATATATTGCACTAAAGCTGTTCAAAGCATTTGCTTTTAAAAGAACATCTGTCAGCTGTACAAAGTAGAAAAATATGACGTCAGTAACACCTGTTGACATTACCGACGATTCATATGGAGCAAAGCATGTTGTTTTTAGAACATTAAATCAATGAACTTTCGTTTTACTACTGGTAAATCCAGCTCAACAATTAGTTGAAACTTATACAATGTACATGCATTACGCATCAAAGCAAGTTAACGTGTTCCAAATTTTGAAACACATAAAAAGAACTTATAGCTATCTACGAACCAAAACTGCAATTGTCGCATTGTGACAAAGGAAGACGGGATCCCCGTTCTTCAAGCAACGATAACAGCGTTTGCAATTTGAAACCAATTCATCCAAACCAACTTCTATAATTCCTTCGTTCCACGTGTCGAATCATATCCTGTCGCCTTACATTTTGCAGCAGTCGTACTCTCAAAGTTGAATTACGTCACCTTCTAAAGGTTGCATCTTACATTTGTTTTACTGTGTCCTTGTGTGTTTTTTTTTAAAGTTGCATCCTATTTGTCGCGCTAAATAAATTATCTCAAATTATACAAGTTAGCAAAATATATACATTACCGACCGTTATTCGAAGATATCCTAACTATTTGAAATGGATTCGCAGATTGCCGGCCTCCAGCCAAGGGTACATGTTGATATCTCTATCACCTGTCGCCGACTATCTTATAACCAGCTCGGGCGGTCGCGCCGTCAGGAGGGGAACAATCAAACAGAGATGTGCTTGTAAATAGCTGTATACGACACAGATATCTGAATATAACTAGATTATTAAAGGACGATGCAGGCTTAGCGTATTACTTTTGAAGTTGAATGCAAATTATTATTGTTATTAATAAAATTGTTACATTATTATTGAAATTATATGCATAGAATTATTATTAGTAATAAAATTGTTACACTATTCTTAAAATTATATGCAACGATTTATTATCGAAAATAAAATTGTTACAGGATGTCCTACATATAGGTACCCCAGAATACCTGGTGGGGTTCAGCGGATCCCTTAAAAATTGAGATAAACCTCAGCATTTGGACAGGGTGGAAGAGCGGCTTTGTAAATATCGGACTTGATCTTTGCGTCACTTGGGAGCATAAAAGTGGTTGTGGGATGTGACTATGAAAGCAAAAAGAAGGAGGATGGGGCATTGCATCTAAGTATACTTACTAGAAAAACCTAATGGTTACATGCAAAAAGCCAAATACCTTTAGATTATGGCGAACTTCTACAGTAATAACTATTTTACTTTAATCTGAAACATAAAAATACATACACGAGAAATCAATAACTGATGTCGCTGTTTGTGCTCCATAAAATACATAAAGCAAAATAAGTCATAATTCATATTGGAACTAATCAAATAAACTTGCCTTCTTGTGAGGAATTCTCATGGGTTTATATACTTGATATCTTTTAAAAACCAATTCAAAGAAATTTAGATTATATTTCAATGCCCTTCTCTAATTCTCAGGTACACCATTTATTTTTAAACCTTGAGCAATAAAAAGATATATGGCCCAGTTTAGATTTATAATAAATTCTTAAGGTTCCTTTTATAATCACAATATATTTACAATATAAGCGAAAAATGCTTTACTTAATTTTGACTTTACTCAAAATATATCAAAGATAATTTATAATTAATCAAAGTTAACAAATTTTTTCCGTTCTATATAGACCTGCACCTTGAAGAAGCTCTCAATTACTAGAACGGGTAGAATGGCTTAAGAGTTCCAGTGATCTAAAGAGCCGAACTACAGGTTTAACCAAATTAATGGGGTCTTTAGTGAGGAACCAGACAAACAGGTCCCCGAAAGAGGGCAGTATCTCTTTCGGTACTTAGAGTGGCAGAGACCATCGAGGTCGGTATGGGATTCTAAGACACACTACTGCGATGTGAAAGGCAACGAGAAACCACCACTTTACCTCCCAAGTATACACCGTACTTAAATTGTAGTTTAAGATGGTGGCATCCTCTGGGGTAAAAAATTCCGAAGTTAAAATAGTTAGAGGCGGGGGATTTTTGGAGCGGAGACTTTGGAGTAATTTATACAGAATCAGAGGAAGGAAATTCGGGTGTGGGGATAGTTATGCGAAAAAGATAGGACACTGTGTAAAAAACTACTTACAAAAGAACAAAAGAGTACTCATGGTTAGATCAGAACCTAAACCGGTAAATACAGTAATAATACGTATACATGGCCACCTCTACCTACAGTGAGAAAGAGGTAGGGGCGATGTATAAAGAATCGAAGACATACTAAGATATGTAAAAGGACATGAAAATTTAATGCAGTGGTAAGTGAGGATAGGGAAGGGGTGGTAGTAGGTTTATTTGGTTTAGGCACGAGGAATGACAGGGGAAATAGGCTGGTAGAATTTTGCGACAAGAATAATTTAACCATTACAAACACATTATTTTAACATCATGCTAGAAGACGATACACGTGGAAGATGCCAGGAGATATAGGAAGATATCAAATAGATTACATTCTTGTTAGACAACGGTTTAGAAGTCAAATAAAAGACTGTAGAAGCTACCTAGAAGCAGATACAGACACTGACCACAACGTCGTAATTATGAGGGCCGCTCTTAAATTAAAAAATTTGAAAAAAGTAACGGAAAAGGGCACTTTGACTTTGAGAAACTAAAAGATATAGATATCAACGAAAGATTTGAAAAAATGTCAAATGAATTGCTAAATGATATCCGGAAAATTTCTGATACCAAGGAAGTAGAAACAGAGTGAAATAACATTAAATCCAGCTTAAACATGGCAGCCAGAGATATTCTGGGGTATACACAAAAGGAAAATAAGTAACTATAGCGAATGATATCCTGAATTTAATAGAAGAAAGACGAAAATATAAAAACAAATCGGACGAACCCAGAAAACAAACAAAACCATAAAATAGAAAGTTATTCGCAAATGTAGGAAGCTAAAGAACAATGGATTGATGAAAAGTGCAAAGAGATACAAACTAAGATGGAAATAGGAAAGACAGACGAAGTATACTAACTAATTAGAATAAACTTTAGGGATATAAAACCAAACCGCATAGCAAAAATAAGAGAGCGCGCGGAAAGAGACATCATTATAGAAAATGCAGAGAAAGAGGTTAGATTATAAGGGGAATTTATATGCTGAAGAGGAGCTAACAGCAATACAACAGGAATCAGACATTGAAAAGAATGACTTGGGATATCCTATACTTAGATATGAGTTTAGATTAGCATTGGAGGGTCTGAAAAATGGCAAGGCATCGGGTATAGATAAGGTGCAAGCAGAAACTCTAAAAACCACTGGACAAGCAGTAACAGAATATCTCTTCCAACTTGTAAGCTATATGCATGAAATAGGCGAGATACCCAAAGATTTCAAACTAACGTCATAGTCACTATACCAAAAACGAGAGGTGAGGATAGATGTGAAAACTGTCGAACAATAAGATTGACAGAATACGTGTCAAAGATATTAACTAGAATTGTAAAGATACGAATGGAAAAGCGAGCTCAAGAAATACTAGGAGGAGATCAATTTGGGTTTATGCGAAACAGGGGAACACGGGAGGCTATTTTAGCTGTAAGGGTTATAATGGAGAAGACAATAGAAAAAGGAAAAAGCGTGTATATAGGTCTTGTGGAGCTGGAAAAATCTTTCGACAATGTAAAATGGAAAAATGTTTGAAGTACTCAAAAGGATTGTAATGAGTTTTAGGTACAGACGGATAGTACATAGCTTATACATAAAGCAAATAGCGGTGATCGAATTAGAGCAGGAATGTAGAGAAGTAGATATTAGGAAAGGGGGAAGACAAGGATGTGCCCTATCCTCGTTAATTTTTAACTTACACACCGAAGAGGCAATGAATACTGTCAAATTCAGGAAGACATTTGGAATTATTATGTAAGGACAAAAGATTGAATTGCTTAGATTTGCAGATGATATAGCGATATTAGCATGTAGCAGAGAAGAGTAAGAAGCAGCTCTTAATGAAATGAAAACATTTCTAACAGAGAGGTACGGTATGATAATTAGTAAAAATAAAACTAAAGAACTAGTACACGTCTGAAAAGGAGGGGAATACAAATCAAAAACTAGAATACAGATAGAAAACGAGAACTTACAAGAGGTTAAGTATTTCTGCTACCTAGTAAGCCATATAACGCAAGATGAGATAAGCACAAAAGATGTAAAACAAAGATTAGCACAAGGTCGTGCTACATTTACCAAGAAAATGCAAACAGAAACAACGAAAAGATTGCTTAAAGCATATGTGTGAAGCGCAACCACTGTATGGCTGTAAAGCTGGGACAATAGGAGAAGCAGACAGGAAAAAGATAGAAGTCTTTGAAATGTGCTAGACGTATAATGAAGATATCATGGACAGACAAAGTTAAAAACCAAGAGGTTCTAGAAATGGTAGTGGAAGAAAGCAATATGTGGAAAACAGTAAATAGGAGAGATAGGATGACAGGTCACATACTAAGGGTTGAGAGCGTAGTGCGAAATATATTAGAAGCAGAGATAGGAAAATAGGGAAGTAGAAGTAGACCTTATACTATTGCACACATACAGTTAAAGATGTAGGTTGTTGGAATTTCTTGGAAATGTGTAGGCCAGCCCAGAATAGAAATCAATGGAGGTCCGCGTCCAACCATTTCCAAGACGGAAAACCTAATGACGAAAAAAAAACTATTTTACTTAAACCTGATGTTTATCATAAGCAACTACAGATGATGATTTTCCAATATTTTCAACTAAAGTTGATTGTGCGAATGGATTTACTGGAAACCTATTAATTCGACAAATGTTCAACTGTTGGGGTTCTTGGTTGCCACAGGTTGCTTAACCCCCTTTACATACCATTGAATATCGGTGAAATAGGGTATATATTTCGAAATCAATGGAAGGGAAACCAAGTTGTATCTAGGCGGTGGGAATCTCAGGGAACTGTGTAGGCTAACTTAGAATAGAAATCAGTGGAGTTACGGTTGGATGTTTTAAACATGCTTCGAAGAAGCTATTTTTCCGTGTATTTTATAGTTTAAATAATGTTGCACAAACAACGACAAATTCCAGGAGTTATTAGTTCTGACGTCAATTAAAGAAATGTATAGCTTCTTAAAACGATATGAAACTTGAGTTGGAGTGGGTTATTGTTGTCCGTTACAAACGAAGCTTGCAAACAAGGTAACAGAGAGTTTATTCGATAGCATGTGTATAAGTGGAATGAAAATAAAACGTGTTAAGATAGGCGTAGTTTGAACGTTAGCGTTCGTTGACTTGGGTGAATACACAGGGTTATTAGAGGGGGTAGCAGTTGTTCGTTGTACAATGGAAATTGAAAACAAAGTAAGAGATGGGTGATTTTTAGCGCGTATGCAGAAGTGCGATGAAAATAACAAATGTCAAGATAGACGTAGTTTAAACGGTAACTTTCGTCAGCTGGAACGGATATACACAACGTTATTGGAGTGAGATATTTGAATACGGCGAAACGATTTAGTACGGGAGTGTTTTCGAAGAAAATCGCGTTGGTTAGAGAATAAAATACATAGAATTGGTTGTACGTGAGTTTGTTTGTGCGGGACAGTTTTTGGAAAACTGTGGCCGTTGGAAGTGAAGTGATTTTAAGAATTGTGTACGAATGTTTGTATTGAAGGAAATTTGAGGAATTGTGGCAGACTTTGAGGGGTGGAGAAACTAAATATATACTGCCGGACATGGATAGGAGGCTCTCTTAGTTTTCAACCAGCTTACACCTCTTAGGTTTTGACAAGAGTACGTCGCTCTTGATTTTCGATAAGCTGACGGCTTCAAGGCTAAAATGGTTTACGTTTGCATAAAAGTTCAATTAATGTACGCCAATTGATGTAAGTAAAAACTGTTTGATTTTAAATTAGCACTGAGTGTGCCGAGTATGCAATTTGAAATGAAGTAGATGCCAGTATTTGGTCGGGTTGGTTGATTACCAACAATTTATGGTATTAGTAGAAAAAGTTTGGAGTTTGGATGCTCTATCAAATTGGTAGACGAGATGACTTCTTGGTGATATGGTTGCAGCGTGCATTTGCGGTATTGCGATCTATATTGGGGTGTTCCTGAATGCAGCAGTTCTCGATACAATGGTAGCTGGCCTGTAGGTTGTATATGTATGTAAATAGGTGCTTAACGACTTGGTGCATTGGAGGTCTAATTTTATTAACTAAAGGCACATACAGGGGAAGATGTACGGATTGAAATTTTCAAGTTGAGTTATTTTTACTGTATTTTATGTGAGAATTTATGTTAAGGGGTGATTTATGACATGTGTACTATTTGATTTATGTACAAGACAAAAGAGTCTTTTTGATTATTGATGTGCAAAAATTAGCACGAAAGGTTAAGGTTTTACTATGAGCTCATATTGAACATGGTTACAGTAAGAAATGTGGTAAAACCCTATTACTTTCTCTGATTTAATTAGTAGGAAAAATTTATTTGGGGTAATTATTAATATCGAAATGTACTGTTAAGGGAGTATTTTTAAATGGAATGTATAACTTACAATTAATGTGTGAAAGAGGAGTTTAATTTTGATGTTGGCGTGTACATTCTTTCTGGTATGTTAATAAATGTAGACTATTTATCGTCGCAGCGTTTTATTGTCGAATAGTTAGTTTTGTATTTCAGGAAGCAGCTGAGCAGCCGTGGAAAACTTCATTAAGCAGAGGTAGTATATAAAGTAGGTACATCGCATCACCATAACAGTGGAGCTTGTAGTCGGAAGCACATAGCAATTAACAGACGCCCAGATCGTGGGACTTTTAAGCAGATATCTTTTGGAGGGGCAGATTGTAGTAATTAATAGACACCCAATCGTGGGGCAGTAGTAGTCGAATTTTAACAGAAGGGGCAGGAGGTCGTGTAGATAACGACCAGGGATTTAATTATAATAAATGTAATAACGGATTTATTGGTCCAATTTTTTAATCAAACTTTGTTTTTCGCCAAGCTTTCGATTTATTTTTTAAATCTTCATCAGGGTCCTATGTAAGAGAAGTTAGTATAGTTGATGTTCATAAGTTCTCTTACATAGGACCCTGATGAAGATTTAAAAAATAAATCGAAAGCTTGGCGAAAAAACAAAGAGTTTGATTAAAAAATTGGACGAATAAACCTATTACCTTTATTATATATATATATATATATATATATAATGCTGTGATAAGGGGTTGTTTAGGGGTGTATTAAATAGTAAGGATCGTGTAGTAACAATAAATAGCTCTAGAAATCAGAAAACTGCATTTATTTAGCAGAAAATTAAGTAATTCGTACATTATGTAAATAGCAAGTATTTAACACTCTGTATATAGACCGTAATTAACTTTAATCAATGTCAGTAAGCATACCTTTCAACAATAAAACGCGTATTCAGCAGAAAAATAGGTAATTCGTACATTATGTAAATATCTAGCATTTAACACTGTATATAGACCGTTATTAATTTTAAGTAATGCCAGTAAGAATATCTTTCAACAATAGAACGCGTATTCAGAAGAAAAATAATCGTTCATGTAATTAAACACGCGTTGAGAAGTGTTCTATTTGTTATAAAACAAATACGCAGTAGAGTAGATAAAACCTAACAAAGCTTTATGCAATTACGCGGAAACAATAAACGCTTTGATAAGAAAACGCAATTTCAAAGACGCATAAATACACAAACGAAAACAGCATTAGAGTTACATCATTTATTTTGTACATATTCAAAAGGCGATATCTATACAAAACAACGTATGGCAAAGATAATGAATAGCACATAAACGCCATTATATGGAAATCCGAATTAATCACATCAGAAACCACTTCAAAATGCAGGAATGCTGAAGACAGGGCCTGGATGGTTGAGATAATTTGCAGGACTGCTTGAAAACCCAACCCACATGTAAGTTGGAAGAGGCTATTTAACACAGAGCAGTGATAACACAAGTGAGTTGACAACTTATGCACGCCGAAGCTGCGACACTGGTAACCAAAAATCCACGCGTAAATAAATAAAGTATAGTAGAATATCAAGTGAATGTTGCAGTGAAAATAGTGCAACAATTACGAAGAGTTTTGCCGTTTTTTTTATAGAAAACGGCTTCAAATCTGGGTCGATATAATATTTCAAGTGTGCGTCAACGATAATATTTCTGGTATATTTCTGAATAATTCAAGTTTGCGTTGACGACAATTCAAATCAGCGTCGATAATAATACTTCTGGTATATAGACGTACTAATTCTAAGTGGATTCTCAAGTGGACTCTAAGGGGACAATTCTAATCGAATTTTGGTAAAATACTGGTACAATTCTAAGCTGCGTTGAAAACATTTAAGGGAAGAGATTCAAGACATATACAGACAAATATAAAATAAAGAAGTACGAAGTAATTTTTGGAAAACGAGGGGTAGCTGTACTCAAATATTGGTTCAACTAAGCAGAACATTGGTAGACGATTGAAGACAGAAAAGGGGTGTTGATCCACAACCCGAACAACATATCTCAGGTCAGATCTATTTTATTTATATGATATTTTTCAATTTAAATTTTAATACTGAATTTATTCAATTTATCCAAACTTGTAATGAAGTCAACAAGAAACATTTGCATACGTTAAACTTACGTATTATATCATAAAGAGGTCTAGAACGTTCCAGATTTTTTTGTAAAGAGAGTGTAGTTTTTGGTGACTTTGGATTGAATTCAAAGTATATAAATTTTGGGATAAATAATACATATGATAATTGATTGAAAGGCTTATTTAAAGAATTTCAAAAATTGTAAATAATATTTCTTTTCAATATATGAAATTAATTGACCTTGTTTTATCAATTCAAATAGGTAATCATAAAGGGGTGGAGAAGAGAAAAATTGATCATCTCATCGTTGTGCACTCTGTGTAGATTAAAAAGGGCTAGCCGTGGCATAATAATAAAATTAGTAAGATTGAAGTGAGAACACAGAGCGGTGGCGTTAAGTAAAACGTTCATTACGCCGAGTACGGCGTTATCATATCAATTTTTATATGACGCAACAACGTGGATGCGAAAACTACATAGTAATATATATATATATATATATATATATATATATATAAAAGTTAAACAGTTAGGAAATATATATATATATATATATATATATATATATATATATATATACAGGTTAAATCAGTTCGTAAATTTTTGGCAAACTTCGGAAGGAGTTGTGGTTTGTTGCAGGCGCCGAGCGAAGGAGGCGTCGGCGTGTGGTGCAGATATGCAAGCTAAATAGTTATGAAATCAATATATACACATATTGAATCAGTTCGTAAACCTTCCGCAAACTTTGGAAGGCGTCGGGTCGGCGGAGTCGGCGTCGTGGTCTAGCGTACTGGACGATCTCCTTTTCGATGCGTTTATTATGTAGGCGGGCAATGCCGGTATCCTAGGTCTAACGCCGCATGTACTTTCGGGGGTGGCAGGCTAAAAGAAAGCGCTGCTGAAGCGTTGGAAGCCGGCAGGCTATGGGGCTAGCACTGTTGGTGAATGTGTATGTAGAAGGCGGCCGCGACGTGAGCGGGCCTAGGGCAGCGCCACTAGCGTAGATGGTGGCAGGCTGTGGGGCAGCGCTGCCGATAGAAGAGAGAGCCGACTAGGGGTAGCACAGCTTAGTTAATTCAAAGGGCTTTGAAAGCTCCAAATGAATGCACATTGTTGAACTTGCAATTATATTTATGCTCTTTTCATCCCTATGCTGGCTATGTAGAAAAAAGTTAATTAAATGTTTAACCAATGAAAATGTGGGGTTCAGTTTTAGAATGTAAAAGAAGTCTATAGGGCCTTAACCAATGGAAATGCTGAGTTTAGAGTAGTTCGTTTTCTAGTTGATAATTTCCGGTATTCCTCAGGATTGTTCTATTTCCAGCTAGTGTATTTTAATATAGGTAACATTTCTACAAAACAATTGTGAATAGGTGATGCTAACTAGTACCGAATAGATACTAAATATCGATGGCTTTTGAACAGCTTGTGATAAGGAAAATTCTTCTGTTTCTGATTTTGCAGTATAACCGCACCCATTCACACCGATAAATGATGGTGCTACCAATTGGTACCACCTCGGTGGATTCAATTTCTGCCGAATTTGACAGAATTGCATTTTGGTTTCGATTCCTTTCCTAGGCATTATAAAATTTTGTGTCAGCTCAAATTTCTTCTCAAACAATGTATACTTCCTACAATTTTAATTTACCTTTAATTATTTACGGTATTGCTTAAATACTAATTTGGGAACGACATGTCGGTACCATAATTTGCACGAAAGTAGCGCGTGAGATTCCTCAAGGATTTATGAATGACAAACGCAAACAGATCCGAGCGAGAAAAAAATGCAAGGTTCGCGTGGTTAAACGATCGCACGAAGCATCTCTTTGTTACCAAGTAATAACTACAAGAATAATTATACTTTTATGATTTACTTACTCTCTGTGAAAAAGATTAAGCAATTACATAAAATGTTTCGTTTCGGTGCGGATGCGCGGCGGCGTCCACGGCCGTGGGATTCTTGCTCGTTTCTCTAATATATTCAGTGGATGTTCTCGAATTCTGATTGATATACAACATGAGTGAGTGTCATCGTCAGAGGCATTTCTTCTTGAATATTAATAAGGAACACGTTTCGATATCTATCGTATCGTCCCGTTCAACGGTTTTTGCAATCGTGTAAAAGTTATTATAAAACTCCTGACGAGAATGACGTCATAGTTACAATTGCAGCCACCAGTCGTGAGAATGAACTTGAAACGTAACTGTTTCTGGAATTTAATCGTTTAAAAAGTTATAGTGACATTTATATTATGTTACTAGGTTGTTTTAATTTATTCTGTTTGTCTGTTAATTTATAATAATAATCGCTATTATTAAATAAAGATATGGGTCGCATTTATTTTCATTTGGAGCTGCTGGTAAAAAAACGATGAAAGTATTGTAACAAAAATTAAAACCCATACAAAACGGTATATTTAGAATATTTTATCTAAATTATTACTTTTTATGTACAAACGGATGAACGTCAACCAGTAAATTAATACAGCAGAAGAAGCAGAATTGACAAAAAGAAAAACAGCCCCATCGGACAAATGGTGGCTGTAGTAATACGTTGTAGGGTTTTGACACTTAAGTATAATGTAACAAAAATTCTATTTGCACAAACAATAGTTCTCTACTTTCAAACCGATTATATAGGCATGTTTACTCTTAGTTTGCTAAAAGCTCTCCCAACAATTAATTCGGAACTAATCTCTAACAGTGCAAGTATTATTTTCTTAACGCTACGATGCTATCTTTTATCGAAGCGCTACAATTAATCCAAGCACTAATTATTAGTTTATATTATCACTACAATAATTTACATCAACAGTTATATATATATATATATATATATATATATATATATATATATATATATTACTCATATTTAGACCAGGGTAGAAAATTAAATAATCACATCAAATAATTTTAATCACCGTGTAGAAGGATGCTTTGGGAAAAGGTACGCGTTATTAAAACCGTGAAGCATAAAAATTTATTCGTTTCATAAAAAAAAAATAAATAAGGGATTTAAATTATCCACTAGACGCTTTCTATAAAAAGAAGCAGTATTAAAATGCTCAACGTGTATTTAATTTAATTGTTCAAAGAATCAAAGAGAAATTACGTGCAAAATTTATATTAATTAACTCAATTTTAAGTAACCGGTATTAAACAAAATGTACAAATAATAATTAATATTTAATTAGGATTCACTAAAAATTAAAGGGTAACAGTCAACGCCATTCATTATTATTTTAATTGGAGTTAATTGAACCGTTAGTAACATATAATATGCATAAAAGCGTGTAAAAACCCAATAGTATTCAAATCGTAGAAGTGTTATTTAGAAGTATTATGTTTGAACACCTGCGTATTTTTAAATGTTTTATGTTCTGCTTAAATTTTGTAGATAACAAATGGTTACAGAGAATGTTGGAGAAACCGTCGCTTAATATTCACGGGAAATGCTAATAAAGTGGGTTATTTAACAGTCCACGTGGACTGAAATAACTGATAGTAAAGAGTATCGATTTGTACCACTCAGAACAGGGTAGATAGAGACGGATAATATGCGCGGGACAGAGACACTGATGGTAAAAGGCGTGATTTGAGCAACGTCACGAGAGCGGCGATTGGTTGAAAATCAGATGCAGATATGAGGTGTAAACGTAACGATGTCGATACAAATTTAATTAGTTGTTCTCATATGTTGCGTGCCGTGTGGAAAATTTCTGAGATTTAACTGGCGCGAGTGCAAATTTAATAAGAATCGCGTGCCCGACTATCGAAAAGGGAATGTAGAATGCGAAATTCTAAGAATTGTCCGTTTTGGGGACAAAAGCGACGCACAGGCTAGCCGATATATAAACCCGGACTTTAAACAGTTTCGCTCTCTTAGATTTTTGATGATTCGATGCTTTAAAAAGTGATTTTAGATTTACGATTTTGATTTAATACTTTAAACAGTTTGCTCTTATATTTTGGTGATTATTGAACACTTTAAAACAGTTTGCTCTTTACGTGCTACGATGAAAGTTAGTTAGTGCATTTAGAAAAGAAGATACAAGGTAATAAAGTCTAGTTATATTGGCGGAGTATTATTGTACCAACTATCGAAATTGTAACGATAAATGAATAAACAAAAGTAGACAGTTTTGGCGTATAGCGTGAAAGAAGTATGAATTTCTTTGCTATTTTCGGGGGTGTTAATAATTAACTGATTCGTAAACGTGACTGGATCCACAAAACAAGATTCAGATATACACAGATGAGTTCCGGAAAAGCCCTGAAACAACTTTAGATGAATGGTGGTGTAGAAAATTTTTAAAGGCGACCAGTAATTCGAGGACCTAAACATAACCCAGTTGGAATGGTGTGATTAACAAAGGACGATGTACATTGGAGCCACGAGTGCATTAACCTTCAGGTAACTTATGCTTTGTTGTTCGATTTTTGATGTTTTGGTGTGTGTTGAATAACTTTATAATTTATTTACTTAAAATGGACAGTAGTGAATTTGTACTAACAACAAATTTTTAATTTTAAGGTGAAATTTTCTTATTTAAGTAGAAAGGAGTATTTAGTATTTATGTTCTTGATGAAAATTTGGGTATGTCTTTGAGCTCAATTAGACGAACCTGGTTAATTAACGTAAAGGGGTGGAAGATGCTCCCTTTTATTCAGACTCAGGTCTGCAAATATTGTTATATTAATTAGTAGGCATCCTACAAGGACTTCAATTCTGGATGCAAATTAAAATGATAACAAATTTAATCTTGAAATTTTCTGATACTGAAATTTATGCTGAATTTTACTTTTGAAATTTTAATGTATTATGAATATTGATGTAAATAGAGTTAACGTTGATGTTTGTGGTAGGAATGTGTTTGTTTTTTTTTATGAATGAGAGTTGGGACAAAGCTTTAACATCAGTCCTCTACCTAACTCATTTGAACTCCACGAATTGGGCGTCATAACATTGCCTTGGAATCGGGGATTTGGGCTTTTCTCATCGCCAATCTTATTAAATAATTTTCAAGAACACAACTTTCAAAAAAAAAATTGCTTATCCTTATTATTTCTGCTTCAAATATTTTCAGCAGCTTCCCTGGCTAGCTCAGCTGTGCCTTTTCTCGGATACCTAAATATACAACCATTCTTTCTTCACACTCGCACACCATTCAATAAAATCACCAAATAATACAACAATCAAACAATCTTTTATTTACCGCTATTTACAAACAAATTATTCACATGTATAAAACAATTTGATACACTAATTACAGACTCAAATGTGATATGTTTTAAAGTCCTTGATTTTCTAATTATGTTCAAACAAATTCAGTAAAATATGAGTAGATGGGCCCCACATATTACCCTAAATTTTCAGTACACTGGAGTATGGTGAGCTCATAATAACCCAGTTTATTTAGTATGTGCCTTTTACCTTGCATAGAGTAATACAAAAGCTGATAGACCCGTTTACCCTTTACAATCTAATTTATATTCAGAATAAAATTTTATAAGTTTTAAATATACCCCTTTTCAATATTTAACCTCAATAAATTGTCCAGTACCTTTATCTTTTCCAATAAGTTTATATAACCATAAATAACCCCAAAATTCACTCACACAGCACCAAAATTTCACAAAAGTTTATCAGACAACAGAAATTTCAAATAAATTACCTGGAGAATGCTTCAGGCTTCCATTCCTTCGACGACGATCACCAGAACATCTCGGTTTCGTGATCATGCGCTGGGATACTTAGCGGATTCACAGACGATAACCCCAATAAATTGTCCAAGCGCCTCGTTTCATAATACCATTCCATATCAGCATAAAATCCTGATTGTTGGTGAAGCTTACCCTACATATATTATGCTTCCATTTATTGATTTTCTAGCTTAGTATAGTAGTAGCCACTAACAAAAAAACTCTACTATAATGATGGTCTGCATTCAGTACTTTATCGTAGTACAGTAGTATAGAAGCGAAGAGAAGACAAGAGACAAGAGAGCCTTAATAATTTCCATTCAGTACTTACATTGTTTCACAATCCTACCCTCGGACACACTTCACGAAAAAAGTTTATTTTCAAATTTAAATTCTACAAATTTTGATACAATCGTCTTGAATGTTCCTGAAATTTACTTCGTCTACGTGCCGTACGTATGCGAAAGCGCTCCCACCTGTCGCGTTTGTCTACGTTTGTACAACTGTCCGTTTTTAACCAATGATAATATTCTCTGTCGTCACAAATTCTGCCTAAACTATCTTTATCTCTGTCTGATGCATGTCTGCTGTCGTGTTCAAAACCCCACTTGAGTTATAGAAAATCGATATTGCTGACAGCTTATCTCCACTCCACGTGGATATGGTACTTACGTTTTTAATATCAATGCTTATATCTCTGTCTCTATCTGTAGTATATAACCGATCGTGCATTTCCCTTGCTCTTTAAGAACTTTGTTAGCTTGTTGTTCAACCCAAACTGACGATTGAAAATATTTTCCATGAAGTCCTGTCTTAATATGCTCATAATTTCGACGAATGTAACCTTTTTTAGAAATGCAGGTGTTTGTTAATTATTGAGTGTTTAGCACAATTCTTAAAGTTTATATTTCGTCGTATCCGATAAAACTGACGTTTGCTTGTTACTACGCAAACTTTTGCCTTGGAATTCTTGATTTTCTTACCCTAGTGGGTTTTGTTTATGCTTTTAGGTGTTGAATTAAACTAAATTAAAATTAATTATGCGTATTCTATTTGCTTTAAAACTGTTTTTTATGTACTTTTAACCTTTCAACTATTACTTATAAAAATACGTCATTACTTGTCCGTTCTCCCTAAATGAATTCAATAAATTTTGCGCGTCAATAATTTGTTCTTTTCTCTATACAGTGTGATTGAAATTTTATTGTTTACCCTAAATTTAACCCTTTGAATCCACAACAATATATATATATATATATATATATATATATATTACTCATATTTAGACCAGGGTAGAAAATTAAATAATCACATCAAATAATTTTAATCACCGTGTATAAGGAATTTCATTAAATAATACGCGTTATTAAAACCATGAAGCATAAATAAACTCGGTGGTTTCAGTAAAAATAAGAAATTTAAATTATTTATAAGACGCTTTATATCAAAAGAAGCAGTATTAAAAAAAAAGCTCTGCGTGTAATTTAATTATTCCTAATAAAGAAACAAAGACAAATTACGTGCAAGATCTATATTAATTGATTCAAGTTTGGGCAACCGGTAGTAAAACAAAGTGTACATGTAATAATTAATATTGAAGTTGTATTCGCTAATAAATGAAAGGATAGAAATCAATTTAATTGGAGTTAATTAAACCGTTAATAACATATAATACCTATAGAAACTTGTAAAACCCAATAATAGTCAAATCGTAGGAAGGTTATTTAAAATGTTACGTTTGAACACCCCTGCGTGTTTTTAAAAGGCAATTTCAGTTTAATTTGTTTAGATAAACATGTCGATTCTAAGGATATTGGAAACGGTCAGATGCTTTAGCACGAAATACAAAACAGGGTTTATTTAAAAAGCTCTGAGAATTAATATTATTTTGAACACCTGCGTAGTTTAAATATCACATTCGGCGAAAAGTTTGCAGATAATTAATGTTTACAAAGAATCTTGGAGAAACCGGGGCTTAGTATTCACGAGAATGTGCGATACGGGGTTATTAAACCCAGATAACAGTCCGCGTGGACTGATATAATCGATAATGAAGAGTATCAATTTGCACCAATACGAACAGGTTAGAGAAGGAAAGAAAATGCGTCAAGCAAAGACACATATTGTAAAAGGCGGGATTTAAACAACGTCACGAGGGTTACAATTGGTTGAAAATAGGATGCAAATATCAGAGGTAGAACAACAATTTCTGTACAAAATTAATTAGTTTTCTCGGACATGCTTGAGTGCCGTGTGGAAATTTTCTGAGATTTAAATAGGGCGAGTGAAAATTCGTAAAAATCGATGTGCGAGCGACAGACTGGGAACATGGCATGAGAAATTCTTTAGAATTACCCGTTTTGGGGAACAGACCGACAGACAGGCTTTTGCTATATATACCGAGATGAATATAAACAAGCCCTCTTAGACTTTTGACGATTCGATGCGTTAAAAGCTCGTACATACGCGACTTGATTGAAGATATTAAACCGTGCATTTTAGTTTGATTAAATAATGTAAAGTTTGCTAGTATATTTTAGTGATTCAAAATAGCTTGTTATTGACGTGCTAACATGAATGTACTTCAGTGCACTTAGATACAAGGTAATAAAATTTAGTTTCACTGTACCAATTAGCAAAATTTACAACGACGAATGTATACACAAAAGTAGGCAGTTTTGGCGTATATTGGTGACAGAAGCATGAAGTTATTTGCTATTTTTCGGGGGTGTTAATAATTAAATGGTTCAAATACGTGTCTGGATCCATGAAACAAGGGTCAGATAAACACAGATGAGTTCCGGAAAGGCCCAGAAACGACTTTGAATGGATGGTGATGGAGAAAATTTTAAAAGCGTAGAGAATCAGAAGCCGTAAATATAATCCTGTTGAATGGTGTGATTAACTAAAGAAACGATACTTTGAAGCTACGAGGACAGTAACCTTCAGGTAAATTATGCTATTTTGTTTGACATTTTTGTGTGTATTGAATGACTTTATAATTGATTTACTTTAAATGGACATTAGTGGAATTTTTCTAACCATAAAAGTTTAATTTTAAGATGAAATTTGCTTGTTTAAGTAAAAAGGGGTATTTTGTTTTGATGTTCGGGAATATGATGAAACTTTGGGTAGGTCTTTGAGCTCAATTAGACAAACCTGGTTAATTAACGTAAAGGGGTGGTAGATGCTCCCTTTATACTCAGACTCCGGTCTGCTTATATTGTTATATTAATTAGTAGGCATCCAATAAGGACTTTAATTTTGGATGCACAGTAAAATGACAATAAAATTAATCCGGAAATTCATTTTAAAACTGAATTTTATGCTGAAATTTAATTTGAAAATTTAATGTATTCTGAATATTGATGTAAATAGAGTTAACGTTGATGTTTGTGGTAGGAATGTGTTGTTTTTTTTTATGAATGAGGAGGTTTATAACATTAGGTGAGCAGCCGAGGCGAAAAGCGTAGTTCACGGATTTTAAAGGTATCACAGCATTCTTTGACGCCCAAACTGTGGGGCTCGAATGTTTTTTTTGAAAGGGCCAGTACCTGCAGATATGAGAGGAGAACACAGCAATATATATATTGCTATGATAATAGGGTTATTTAGGGGTATATAGGGTCACAAAGGTTGTACACTCCAGATAAACGACACCAAAGTTTAGAAAATTAAACATTTCTAACATAAAGAGTAATCAATTCGCCAATGATACAAAAAGCAAATATCAAATACACTGTATAATATTCACAACCAACTTTAATCAATGAAAGGAAGCTCATTCTTCAAGAATTCAATTACATTTAGTAAGATAAATAAGTTTATACGCAATCTAATTCATTTTTATAGCAATGCATTCATAAACTTTAAAATAAACATGCATCAGGAACATCGAAAGTCACACATAAATGAAACGATTTGTTTTAAACTCGACGCATTAATAATCATGCGTTCCCATAACAAACGGGTTTTGTAAAAGAAGCAAATTACAGAACGTAAAAGTCAATAAAAACGCATCTAATTTACGCGATCTGGCAAGAATCCCATTATAAATTTGACTACGTGATCTTTTAATTGGAAACTTGACAAAATTCGAATAAAATCCAGCACATTGGTAAACAAAAATAAGGAACCATACGCTTGACTGCGTGCAGAATTAAGAGAAAATTTGAATAAATTCCTATACAATTAAGAGTGTGTGACTTGAGAAGGTACAAGGTTTCAGGGTCAAAGGAATCCACAATGTAAAATTTTTATGTCTACGTGATGTGCTAAATGCGACGAAGAATTAGAATGGTAACTCCATGGCAAACCAAAGGCTTGCCCGATAAGACAAGTGCAACGCCTCAATCAACAAAACAAGTTGAGTAAAACAAGTATAAGCAGGCGATAGTCGTACTTTTAAATACCGCACGAGAGGATAAACAATCAGTCTTTCTACGACAGGGTACGCTCTGTACTTCTCTGAAACAAGATAACACGCCAAGTTAAACTATCAAATTAAATAATAATATAGTGAAAGTGATTGAAGAATTTCAAATAATAGTACAAGTGCAAACATACAATAGAAGTTCGCTGTTTAATACTTAAAAACGGCACCAGGTATTAGACCAGGATTGAACTAAATTCAACTAAGTAAATGATTAAGTGTTAAACTGGGCGTTTAATCAAGCTGTACTACCAAACAAAATCAATAGGAAAAACTAACTGAAAACAATCCAAGGACACTGGTGAACAACACGCAGTGGCAGTTCTAAGAATTGGGGTGTATGCAGAGACACGTATTCACAACAAGGAGTTCAACAAGGACAAACAACAGGTCAGAGATAAAATTCATTAATAGCTTAATGTATTAATTTCCTTTTGGACATTATAATTTTTGTATGCATTAAGATATTTATGTAAAGGGTCATCAAAAATTGTTGATTACCTAGAAAATTACCTAAAAGGCAAAGATGGTCATTGAACGTTCAACGTACCTCAGTAGTATACAAAGTTATTTTTGCTTGCTTTAAACGGATTGATTCAGGGGGTTTCTTAAATAGCGATTATAAAGGTTGTGGAGCTACAAATTGTACATATTTTGGTCATTATATAAAATTTGGTTAATTTTGTTTACTTTATTTAGGTGGGAAGTGTTAGAGAAAAGGGGGTAAAACTTCTTTGTTATCGTATCGTTGCGCACTCTGTGTGGGGTTACACTGAGCTAGACGAGGCATATAAAACGAATTGTGTAAAATGTAAAATTTATCATAGGTTATTTAGAGACAGAGCGGTGGGGAGCAGCAGGCAACTTAATGTTAAATATAGCGGAGTACTGCGATATCATAGCAATATATATCACATCTTTCAAAGCTTTAAACTAGAACATACTGTGATCAAAGCTTCAATCAAGACTCAACTTCGAAACCGCTTTATACCTATTAAATTGCACTAGTTATTTGGCGAAAATACCAGAAATTATGCAAGTAACATTCTCGAATGTACCTATTGTAATCTAAATAAATCTTAAGTGCAAAACTCTTGTACGTGACAATCAAAATCATCTAGAGATGTTGTGCCACAGACACCTAACATTCATCCTTTGTATATAAACGCTTCGTTTACGTTCTAATGTAACTGTTCTGTTTAGCAACAGACCGATTGGTGCTACAATAAAGTTTCGATATCAATACTGCCAATCGAACTTCAAGCGGCTGCATCGGTATATTGATGATAGTTTATTGTTCAATTAGAAGTTTCCTTAACTACATTACTAACACACACTCTGATATGTAGTTGATACCATGGTACTACCTATATCTTCAAACACACACTACTGCAACACATGAATTACTGTATGCAAGAACAAAATATATTTACAACACTAATAATAACCCATATGTAATATATATATATATATATATATATATATATAGCAGTGGATTCCTGTAGAAAACCCTTTTTCTACTCGCCCCACGAATTGGGCCGTCATAAAAGTTGCTGTGGATTACTCTATTGGTGCTCCTGCGTAAGTTCCCTAAATATTTTTCTGAAAATAAAAATATATTCCTATCTCTGGATGCTCCCTTTTATTTCTGCACACCTCGGCTAGCTTTACAATCTGCTTCTTGATAGATACTTTCCATCCTAAGTTCACTTTTTCTCACATATACTGTCAAAGAAAATTACCACTCAAATAATGCAACGAAACATACACCCTTTTATTTATACAAATTAAAAGTTTCCTTTACGAAGAAAATATTTACACATTCTTATATACAGCTTCATCAAATATTACAATCTCTAACCTTAAACCTTTTAAAATTTCATGATTTCAATTTATTTCAACAGTTTTATTTTATACGAGTAGATGGGCCCGTCGTTTAACCCTAAATTGACTTTTATTCAGGTCTATGGTGAGCTCAGTATAAACCCAGTTACTCTAAATGCCTAAACATATCGCATCTTTGCTTAAAACAACCTTAAAGACCCGTTTACTCCTTACATCAAAATTTGTATGTCATTTGTTTACATTTTTACATAACAGATACAAATAGTCCTTTACATATACCCCTTTAAATGAGTTTTTATGGTCATAAAATACCTCCCCATGTGTAAAATCACTCAAGCACAAAATGTTCATGCAAAAGCAATAGAAATTAATTTCGTTACCTGGAGTAAGCTTTTTCCATCATCACCTCTGAAGATGTCCAAAAAAACTTCGTCGTGGCTTTCATACACTTTTCTGTTATACGTAGATCAAACCCATTTCCATTTGCTATCCAAATCTCTGCAGCATCCTTCAGTGTTTCTACCCCGATAATTGTCTAGACCAAGCTTAATCATCTTCCGTAACTATCCAACCTCAAGCATCCTCGTTCCAAACAATTCTTAACTCGCTTACCCTAGTAAAATCCTTCCGTTATTTTGTTGAATGTAGTAACAGCACCGTCTACTAACTAGCACCCACTTGTGCAATTCACACGTTTAATTACTTATCGACGGACTGTACTAACACCGTTTTATACACTTTTAAACTTGGAAGTTGCAATGCAAGCTAAGCGAAGTCAAACAGATAAGCGACATAAGAGAGCTTTACCCGTATCCTTGTGTATTTATAATCGTCCATCCACACCTCCTGTAACCTATTTCAAACGAAAAGCTCCCCTACTGTAGATAATTCTGAAAATTTTGCACGTAACGAACTTGTGAAACCGAGAATTCTCATTCTATCGTCGCACTACTCCGAAAACTGCTCAACGGTCGCAATCTTATTGAAAATTTCTAGCCTTCGACCAATCATACACCTTTCCCCCATTCTTAGGTCCAGCCTTTAGCTATCTTCTCTCGTTTAACACATGTTTGTTGTCTCTTACAATCCCACTCAAGCAACAGAAAATCGATATTGTGGTTGACCTCCAAACCTGTCGCATGCTCTAGACGCGTGTTTTATCCAACGTCTGCTATATGTGATCTCTATCTGCTTTACGCTATAAATATTCCGTCGCACTCTGCTTTCAAATCATCTCTTGTTTTAGTAGCTTTTGCATCGACCGTTAAATACAATTCTACAGAATTATATTCCAACGTTCATTTCAGTTCCCTGAACCTGTTTATTTATTTGTCTGGTTTCCTATGAAGCAACAGTTCGTTTAAACTCGTATTTCCAAGTTTTAGAATTTGTATTTAACGAACGTTCTGTTTAGTTAAATAGAAAATATGCGTTTACATTATTGATTTTATATACCCAAAAGCTCTGTTTATTATCTGATGCGCTTGATTTACAACTTTTGTAAAATATTAAAGCTAATTATGCGTATCCTTGAGTTTCACATACCTCAAAGCTTCTACACGTTATGCAAATTTAACATTCCGTTTTATAAATGCAAAATATGTTATTATCCGTCCGTTTTCAATGTTACCACCAATTAATTTGGCGCGTAAATAAATTATTCCTATTTCCTGTATACATAGTCGTTACAAATTTATTATCTTGACCTATTTATCCCTCTTAACCTATAATTTCCACGACAATATATATATATATATATATATATATATATGCTTTGTCAGTTTTCCAGGTACTATTCTATACAGCTTGCTGAATCTGAACTGGACCATTGTCAATTTAGGACGTTTCGGTGAAATCGCATTTGCCATCTTCAGGCACTGTAGGTCGAGCAGTGAATAAAGAAGTGTTTTTTATCCTACTATATACAGGGTAGCATTAGTTTTTATAAATTTAACGAGGGCGTAGAGACCGATGAGACAAACAAAAATTGTTAATCAATCTGTGGTCAAAAACGAATGTCTAAGCTACAAACGGACACAAACCTTTACCTTCTTTAAACCTTCTTTACCTTCTGTAAACTTAAATTAATGAAATAGAAAGCATTTTTGCTGCCAAACGAAGTACCAATGTAGTACCTTCGGGTGGAGCATAGGGGACATGGCCGCAAGCATAGCGGCACTTAATTACAATGCCAAACGAAGTAAACCAATGCACTTTAGCTGCTACTAAAATAAGTTTAAATTTTTTTTAAACGTTCGGATGACCTAATGAAGAAAAAATATTATTCCATGATGCTTTTTTAGTCGGCAGTATTGGATTTCTGACACCGTAATCTTGAGTTTCTTGCAATTCAGCTTTATGCGGCTTTTATACAATAACCTACTAAGTTGAATTTGCGTTTTCATTGAAATAGTTTGTAACCGGAATTAGATTATTCGTGTTTGATTTTGCCACTTGTGTTCCACTACCTGCTTAGGTAAAACACTTAAACGCTGTTGTGATTTATTTGTAATTGGTTGTAGATAATTTGAGATATTTTGTCGCGTAGTAGTTTCGTGAATTGTGATTTGAAATTACGACGGCCGGAAGTTATACGAACCACGAACTTGAATGGGTAAGTTATTTGTTATAGACATATGACAAAACAGCAGTTTTAAAACTTTTACTGAACTTGGTCTAGGTCGGGCATTTAAAAAACGGTCCAAGAGTAAAATGCTTTATAGATTTTTTGTTTAACCAATCAATCTCTATCACCTTTTAAATTTAGTGACAAAAGTATGTATACTAGTTAGAAGACATGCTCCGTTACACTTGCATGATTTCTGGTGCGCCTCCGTGTGATTGGCCCTGGTGCATATTGTATAGTTATTCTGCGCGGTTAATTTAATAAAATGTTCCTTTCTAATTATTTAACGATGCGTAGACTAGTAATTCCTGGTATCCATACTTGCGGCAGTCTTTGGGAATCATTCCTTGAACCAATTGAGCGTTATTCTATTTCAATGGCTTTTGGATTATTCTGGAGGTGTGGTGTTCAATCTTAGTTAGCGTTCTAGTATTTTGAAGTCGATGTTGTGACTTGTAGTGCAGAAGTGCTCAGCTAGCGTTGAGGTTTTTCGTTCTTCTTTATGCGTTTTTATGTTCTTCCTTCCTAACACTAATTCTTCTGTTTGTCTGCCCAATGTAAGATGTATTGCAATTTGAGTATGGTACTTCGTAGACTTCTAGGTCTTCTAAAGGGATCTTGCCTTTGGAATCCATAGAATTGCGCTGATTTCTATTAGTTTTGAGTGTGGTAGCTATTTTGTTTCCGTAGAACTTTGCTGATTCTGCCTGTTGTACCTTTATTGAATAGTAAGCATGCTGTAGTTAGTGGTGATTCCAACTGTGGTTTGGGTTTCCTGCTGTTAGTGACCTCTGAATGGTTTGGTGTGTGTATTCATTCTTTTGGAGTACTCTTCTTGCTTATTCGCGCTTTCTGCTAGTGTTTGGGCCTGTGTAACTAAGGTTTTCTCAACAGAGTAGCGTTGTGTCGGGTGATGAGGTGACTTAGTGTTTAAGTATCTATCCGTGTGAGCTAACTTTCTGTGGCTAAGTTGTTCGTTGTCCTTTTTCTTCACTATTGTATCCAAAAACGACATTTGATTGATTATTCTCATCTACTTTCACAGTAAATTTTTTTATTTTTGGATGTATACCGTTGAGATGTTCTAGGAAACTATTGAGTCGTTCTCTTCCATGTGTCCAGATCACAAACGTGTCCTCAATATATTTTAGCCATAATTTGGGTTTATATTTAGCAGTTTCTAATGCACTCACTTAAATATCTTCTTTGAAGAAATTGAACCGTTTTTTGTTGTTGTTATTTGTTTTTATTTTTCGAGGCCCTAAAAGTTGAGGCGCTAGTGTAACTTCTTCTGTCAAATGGGCGTTAGTGTTAACCACTTTAGCTTATGCCAGCCCCACGTTCCGGCGATAGTGAACAAAAATCTTCCGACATAGCTAGGGGCCTATTCCTGGGTAGAGCAATAAGAGGGGGGTGGGTTAGTCGAATTTTGTTTGCAAACAAAAGCTAAACTAAGCTAAATAGGCGCCACCAAGACCTGAGATAATCACGATAATAGCAGAGCACAATTCTAAGGGCGGACATGGAAACCCAAAGATAAAACGATCGCATTTCGTTAACAAAAATCTGTTTATAAAAATAAGACGCAGTTCCTGTAAGAAATTGCAAAGATTAAATAAATTAAAATGTAGAACACCATTTGTGTCCTATAAAAATATCAAAAAATAAAAAAATGTATATCCAATATGATATTGGCACAAAATTATTACTCAAGAATTCTACCTGTATGTTATTAGATTTGATCGCATTTGACCAAAATAAAAGCCACTAAAAAAACTCTCTTTTAAAATTTCAACACCTTTTAACAAGTAAAAAAATTTCATAATTAACATCTATAACAAGGTTAAGGTTTTGGCTTTTTTTTTAAACAAACAACTGCTCTTCAAACATAAACTTGATTTAAAAATTTGATCAAAAATAATTTGTAGCCAAAATACACTGAATTAACGTTTCTAACCTGGGCAGATCTTTTCAGGTAGATTACAGTTTCTAAATTCTTAGATAGCGTGGATTTAAACTTTCATATTTAGATTTTATAATTTATATGTAGATAAAAGCTAATCACAAAAATGGGAATGTTCAGTTTAAATTCTATGACAGCTGCACAAAGCATCTGCTTTCATAACAACATCTGTCAACTGTGCAACACAAAAAAAAGCATGACGTCGAAAACATATCTTGAAATTATCTAAGGTTCAAATGGAACAAAGCTTGTAATTATATAAACCTAACTTGACAAAATTTCGTTCTACGGCTTGTAAAACCAGTTCGACAATAATTGAGGATTAAACAGATTACATGTTTGAAAACATAATGGCAACTTTCCGTGCTTTATATGATAGTCTGTTCATCAAATTTACGACATTCAAAACACATGCAAGAAATTTCTTATATCTAATAACGAACCGAACTGGCGCTGTTGCTCCAAGACAAATCTGGATGGAAATTCATAATCTCCTGCCAACGTTACTATCCATTTCTAATTTGGGACGAAAATCCTAGACGACAAATCCTAAGCGACGACTCCTAATTGACGCGCTAAATAAATGAAACCAAATTAAATTAGTTCTTAAAATGTATACTTTACCAACCGTTAGTAGAAGGTATCAAAAATAGTTTCAGGTCTAGCACGACCTGACCTGCTTACAAGAGTAATTTATACGAAGGTCGCACGCCTCTAGCCGGGAATACATGTTGATAAGGCAGTTGCTAGCGGGCGACTGCTCGACGAAGCAAGGACCGAATGATAGCGACGTTAGAGGTGTGGAAATAACAACGAAGCAGCTAAAGATGCGTGACGAAGTAACTTTATGTCACACAGATATTTTCATATAAGAAGATTAACAAGGGATAAGGCACGCTTAGCGCATTATCCTCGTAATTCAATGCGAAAAATTATTGCTGAAATTAAACATGTTACAAAATTAGCAATCACTGGTGATAATGGTGCTCCCATAGGTGCTTCTTCAATTTGTCTGTAGCGTTGTTTCTTGAAGGTAAAATATGTATTGCTGAGATAGTGATGTTGTGCATCTCTTTCAAAAGTATTAATGTGTTCACTATAGATACGTTGGTAAACAACGATACCACATTAAAGCTTACTAGTATATGTTGCATAAAATGTTCAGCATTCTTAACGTATGAAGCTGCTATTTCAGTAATTGGATGTAGGTGTTTGTCGAAGTACTTTGCTAGTGGCCGTAAGGCTGATCCTATTGAACACACGAGATTGGTTGTAGTGGTACTCCTTTTTTGTGGATTTTAGGAAAGCCATATAGTTTTGGACACCTTGGTGATTTTTCTCGTGGAATTAGTTGATGTTGTTCCTCCTTGCCTATAGAACTTTTCTTGATTTTAATTCTTGTGGACTTTTCCAGATATGTTGTGTTGATAGACTGATGTGCTTTGTCATTAAGTAGTGCGTTCATTTTGGTGTACTGCTCTTTTGTATTCATTATCACGGTTGTGTTCCCTTTATCCGCCTGTAGAATAATAATATCTTCATTCTGTCGTATACTTTTCAATGCAAGCCATTCTTCCTTTGTAAGTTTCTTCTTTGGAGGATGGGATGTTTTTAAGATGTTGGAAACATCTTGGCGTATTGATTCAGCTGTAATGTTGTTGAGCTTGAGAATTGCTCCTTCTATACTACAGATGATATCCTCTACAGGTATTCGTGCCGGTGCAATGGCAAAATTAAATCCTTTGACAAGGACGCTCTCTGTTGCGTTGTCTTTCTGATGGTTGGATAAATTTCATACTACCATTGCGTGCTCTACGGTTTTGATTATAGAAACTTCATCTTCTGCTTCTGTGTTGTCAGATTGGTGTTTGTTTCTGTTCGGAACTCGGCCAGTTGGTCTATAATGCGCCATAAGCTTAGATGAATGGTGTCGCTCAGGTATAGGTATAGTTGCAGCAGTTCTTCATTAAGCCGATCCAGCATTCTACCCGTATATAAAAAATTCGTGGATGACATTATTTTATCTGTTCCCCTAGGGTAAAATAGATCATACGCCAACAACGTCTAACAACCACAATAGCCATATCCAATTTACTGTTGAAACATGCATGCCTTTTGTAGATACTAAAATTATTAGGAATGCAAACAAATGATTCTTGATTGGTATAGAAAACCAACACTCTCAGGGAGTTATTTAAATTACTTTTTTAACCAATCACTTAACGACATTTAATTTAATTAATAATTTAAATTTTTTAGAATAAATTAATTTAATTTAATTTAAAACACAAAATCGCCCAGGCTTATTCACTAAGAATTTAAAATTTTTAAAGGATATGCTTTTAAATAATAGTTATTCTGTATCATTGGTAAACAAACTATATTGCTCAACACCATTCAATTTTAGCGTCCATTAACAGTTATAGAAAAGCCTCGGCAGGAAACCACCTTCTTCAAATTACCCTCTCTTGGAAGGGTAACACAGATTAATCAATATATGAAGAACTGATGACGTCAAAATTTCAAAATATAGTGATAAAACAACTAATAGATTATTTATAAAAATAAAAGACAAAATTCCTTTGCTACAATGATTAAACGTTGTATACACCATTCCATGCAAAGTGCGAAGATACTTATGTAGGTTCAACTTCACCATGGCTGAAATATAGGATCACTCGACACAAGGCAGCGACTTTAATCGACGTGTGCTTTCCAAAATTGTTAACAACGCCAAAACCCCGACGATGCGGATAGGTGGATAGCAACGAATCCAGCGTCGTGTCCGCCGATTACAGCCAGTTGGACGACATCTTAATGTTCAGGTCAAGGAATGACCACGCGATCAAGAGAGTTGTAGCGGCCTCGACGTTGATCACTGTGGAAGACCGGAAAGTGGTTTGCAACGCCGCGGACGAGTTCTACAACATGGCGAACTAGCTGGTGGGGATGCTTAGGGGGTTTAGGACCTGCACCTTGGTGTTTGTAGAGGGGTCGGGGAACGAGGGGAAAGGTTAGGTGTGGGGAAGAGAGCGGTAGAGTTAGATGTAGGCTGGGCGGCGGTGCTACCTATAAGGCCTAGGGTGACGACGTATGCGGAGGTGGTGACGGAGCGTCGTGGAGCGGCGACCGTAGCGGTCAGGGTGGAGCCAAAGCCTGGCCTGAAAAATGAAGACGTCGAGACCGTACGAAAGAAGACCGTCGATCCCATCCAGGAAGGGATTCGTGTGGCCAGCGTACGGAAAACACGTACAGAGGCCGTGTTTGTGGAGTCTGCGAGGCGCGAAGACGCCAAGAAGTTACAGACCAGAGCCGGAACTGCATACCAAAACATAACTACGAGGGCTATTAAGAAGAGGCTACCGCGGATAGTGCTCCTGTGGGTGGACCGAGAGAGGAAGAAAGAAGATTTCGTACGCTTGGTAGCGAAAAAGTACAGCCGTTTTAACAAACTACATCTGGAAGATCACTTGAGAGAGACATGCCGATTTGGCCGAAGGTTTCCTAGGGATTCCTACGTCAACGCAATTTTTGAGGCGACCCCTACTCTCCTACAGAGACTTTTAGCCGAGACAGTGAACTTCAGGTGGCGTCGAATAGGGCTCGCAATCACCTTAGCCTTACCCAATGCTACAGATGTTACGAGTACGACTACAAGTTGAAACACTGTCGCGAGCTTTTCTAGTTCTGCGGAAAGTACGGTAATATAGGCCATGAGGTCAAGAATTGCGAGAAGTCAAAGGCTAACGATCGAAGAGACGGTGGCGCACTACTCGAGGTGCAACATGACACTAAGTCCCGAGAGCCTCCGACAATGCTTCGCATGAAGGAAATTATCAGCCGCAGCATCGATTATGACTAGTGAAGATAACGAATACATCCTGATGCAGAGGATGTAATACGTGCAATTAAATCTCAGGAACGGTATGGGAGCAACAAGCTCTTCGAAAATAAAATAGATATGGGATTAAAGTGTAAAGTAAAAAATGTTAAAGCGAAAGCGAACGCTAAAGCTTAAAGCTTCTAGCTTAAAGCTTAAAGCTTACAGCTTAACGTTTAAAGCTTAAAGTTCATAGTTAAAGTTGAAGCTGAAGCTGAAGTTGAAGTTCAAGTTTAAACATGTTGGCGAGGCGGGATGGTGGGCGGAAGGGGGAAAAGAAAATATATCGAGTCTAATAATAAAATCCAAAGACACGTCATTACAAATTTATTATCATTTTGGTTATATAATGTAACATATAAAAAATATAATGTAATATAAAATATATAACAAGTCGTAGGGAAACAAAACGCGTAAGTAATGAAATAAGCCACTTTCAAGTAAATTTTATTTATTGGCGATTGTGTCTCAATAATTGTGGAGGTAAAAATTATATCACGTTTACACCCAATATGGTACCTTCGGGTGGAGCATTGGGACGCGTCCGCAAGAGGAATGACCCTTACCTACATTATACTGTATGGTAATAAAATCAAAAAGGTCAGAGCCATACATTTTTTCTAAGCTGCTAACTTTGCCCGAGAGGCTTGACGTGCGTATACGTAGTGTCTAGGTGCTGCTTCTCAGAGAATGTTCCTAATCGTCTCTTCGTCTTTTGAGAATCGATTAGCGTATAGTACTAGCTCGTTAAGAAATCCAAACCAATCGCTCTATCAGCTAACATTGTCTAATCTGTTTCCTCATATCTCAAGGTAATGCCATATCATTTTACTTTTTAAACAATTTTCAGCACGGAAAATTCAAAAATGATGTTTTTGATAAGAAGAAACCGTGTCTCAAAAATCTTCAAAGTATCCTGAAAAATTATTTGATAATCAGAATTTTTTGGGATATTGCTTCTTCGGGTATTTTCGATACATAGATTTGATGAATAAGCAAATTGGAAGATATGGTTAATTGAAAAGAGCATTTTTGCCCTGAATTGATGCTCGATAAAGAGTTCGAAAAGGACAAATCTAAGAATATGATCTTTATACTTTGTTCAAAACCAAAATTACTTGAGCAGCATATATCGGATAAGTTTTTTGGTCAACTAACGATCTGAAAATGACGAATGTTAAGCTTTTAGTTCCAATTTCATACTTACGTTTTGTCTACATAAAATACATAATACAAGTAAGATGATTTTGCATAGTCAGTATACACCAAGCGTGAGCTGAGCCTCTGGCAAAAGCGTATATTTCACACCAAACAGGTTCAAACGAGTTTAATATAAAGAATTTCTACCGAATTTAAATTTTATAAATGATTCATACGTTATCAAAGAACGTTCCAAATCGATCACCGTTACGCGATATATTATGCAAAATTATTCACAATCCTATTTATTTAATAGTGTCGTAATTCAATTAAAAGATCTTTGGACAAACCGACGAACGTAAACCAAATTGAACCGGCAAGGTTATCTTAGTGTGCATCATAATATATTTATTTAAGCTTGGCCAATTTTAAATAAAGAAAAGCATTCGAGATTCATTGATTGATACAAACAAACTTGATTCACTAAACCACAAACAATAAAAATTAATGTGCCGATTTAATACAGAATATCTTCTTGAATAAGTCAAATGTAATCGATCGGAGCCCGTTTTTCCAATGACATCGTATTGGTAATCGAGTTCTTTCTTCTTTTTCGCCTTGATTATAATTTATTTACCGCCCAGAAAGGAATGTGTAAAATGCAATTTGAAAGGCCACCTTTGTGCTGTGTTTTCTGGTTAAATGTTAACGAGATGGGTGAAAGTTGTTGATAAATATTGTTGAATATTGATGATCATCTATAAAAAATTGAGAGAGTCTTTAAATAAGGGCTGCAAATAAAAATATGAAGAGGCGTTCGTTCTATTCCAATAAAAAATTGGGCACATATGGAACCTTTTCGACAATCAATGGTTATTTTCGTTTTTATTTAACCTTCCCATATATACATATCGTAAACTAATAAAACCACCCCCTAACCATACACTTTCCACACCATTGAACCAAACTGACCCCTCATTTCTTGATGCCTTAACTACACTCCTGGATATAGTAATACCCAACAACAAGCAACAATACAATACGCAAATACACCACCAAACAATACACTAGATTGTGACTTAGACATAGACTAGTAAGACTCAATAGTAAAAAACCTTGACCCTAACAAAGCCCCTGGCTCAGATCAAATCTCCAACCTTATCATACAAAAATCCTGGCCTATCATTAAAGATTCCATGATCCAACTTATCCGTAAATGTCTTAAATCCGGTATTTTTCCGAATATCCTTAAAAAGCTTCTATTATCCTCATATTAAAACTCAAAAAACCTCCTGAGGATCCAAAATCCTACCGCCACATAACACTTCTCCCCACAATTGGTAAAAATCCTAGAATATACCCTTATCCAGAAGATTAACTCCCATATAGATAAACACTCCCTCCTCTCCGAAAACCAACATGGATTCCGTCGCGGACATAGTGCCGAGGACACCATCCGACCCATAATCACCACCGTCTCCCTCCAAGTATGTAATAACAATTTTCCTAGACTTTCAATCCACCTTTGATCTCGTATGGTGGTCCAATGTCCTCTCACAAATTAAAAAAGCCAGCTTTCTTCAAAATATATACAAAATCCTAAAATCCTACCTACACTCACGTTCTGCAAATCTAAACTCCAACTATTTTTCAATCACCAAACCCCTATCCCAGGGCTGTCCACAAGGATCAATCTTTTCACCCGTACTATGGAATTTTTCTATAAGCCCCCTCCTAAACCTTGGCATTCCTAATATTTCTACCTTCGCCTATGCTGATGATCTAACCTACCTCATACATGCAAACTCCCGCGAATTCTTAGAAAATACTGCCCGCCTCCTGATCAAAAAAATCGAATCCTGATCCCTACTAAATAAAAACCCCTATCTAAAATCCTATTACTTAAAGGACACCTCCAACGCACTCCACTATCCACATATTTAACACACCTTTAACCCTATCCAAATCTACCACATACCTTGAAATCCAAATCGAAACAAGACTTAAAATGCACGCACGTCTATCATATCTCCGATCCAAAACCAAATTAATCCTTAACAATATACACCATTTCCTACCAAAATCCACTGAACTGACTCGCCCCACCCGTAAACTAATCCTACAACAAATAATAATTCCCATCATAAGTTATGCAATAGACTCCTGGTACCCCCTTACAACACCTCATTTCCGCAAAAATTTTAATCCAATCATAAGACCTTTCTTACTATTTTCCTCAAAAGCCTTCAGAACAACTCTCACCTCAACACTATACATAATTCTGAAACAACCACCCTAAACATCCTACTCCACTCCAAAGTTCAACTTCGAAACCTAAAGAAAAGAAGACCAATACAATTACATGACTGCACCCTACAACCCACAGAATACAAAACAATGACAAAGACAAACATAAAAAACCTAATTACTAAATCTGTAATGCACAGCTGGCAAGACCTATGGAACAACGAAATCACAGGTAGACATACACACCACATTTTACCGGATATAACAAAATCCCTGAACATATACTCTACTCCAACCGATTTACTATTCGATTCCTGACCGAACACGGCAAATTTCGACAAAAATTACACTCCTTCCAACTAATCCCCTCTCCTTATTGTCCCTGCTCGAACCAAAACAATACTGAAACCCCCCACCACTTAATATACTTATGCCCCAACTCCATTCCTCACCAAACCCACATAAAACACACGATTCAACTTGATACCTTTACCCCACTACCTAGCATCAACTTCCTCGCAACTAACTATCCTTTCCAATTTGACCATTTCCTAAATGCAATTCTTATCACAAAACCCCCTATCCAATAATAATATTCCCTCCACACCAATATCCCCACCTTCTACAACACTACACTGCACACCAACTTCTCTGCCAACAGCCCAAGATAATTCGACAATAAAAAAGAAGAAGAAACTCAAGATTATCAACGTACTACATTGGAAATTAATATATATTGCAAATTTATTGTAATTTATATTATTTATAAAACTTCTGTTCATATTCACTAGGTTAGGCCTTTGGCCCAGGAATAGTGTACAACGATAAATAAATAAACAAACAATATATATTGTAATACATTGCGATTTTTTCATTACTAACTCATCCGATCCTTTTGTATTTTTAGATTATTTTGTTTTAGTTACCGTTTTTAAATTCTAATTTTTGCTGTTCATAGAATTTGTTTTCCTAAATGTTTCTAGTATATTTTATAAAGGATTAACCTCTTTTGTTTCACTTCTGTATTGTTAACAAGTAACAATTTTATTTATTTGGCAGTTTACTTTTTACAAATCTTATTCTTTCGATCTGATACGTGTGCCCTGTCCTTTTATTTTTGTTTTTATTACGATTAATTTTTTATTACGAGGCGATTTTTTTAACTAATTTATATAAAACTCCATTCTGAACGGACCTACACTTTGAAGAAGTTCTAAGAAAGAAGATTTTTGTCATACAATTATATCCATTTATACTTTAACAACAATAAAACGTACTACCTTCATCTCTTCATTAATTTATCAATAAATTCCCAAAAACTTTACTTGGAAAATATAAAACTGGCATATCTCTTTTTTCCATCAACTTCATAAAAGCTTTATTAATACTGAAAAAAGATACTACTGTTGCGGGTAAAATAAGCATTACGTTTTAACTTTAGATTTCCGCTGAAGGGAAGGGAACCCCGTAACAATTTAAGGGTGCATCAGCTAACTACAATTGTGCGGAAGTAGATTCCTATGGAAAAATTAATAAAAGAAAATTAAAAAAAATCCTAACCATAATAATAAACTGGATGAAATACAATCAAATTATAACAATATTCACTTACCCCGAAAGACTTTTTCCTTTGTCATAATTAAGGGGCGCTTAATCGTCTTGTCTTAGCAATTCCTTCGATATTTTAGTTACCCGGAAGACTGTTATTCCGGACAGATTTCCTTTGTTTTAGCTTCCTATATTTATCACGTTATGCTTTACTTGTCTCTAAAATGATGCAAGAATATTCATTAAATTTTTGTGATAATTAAAGGAATTACCTAAATAAAAAGCCACTTCCTAATACTACTTCATCACTGGAATGACTGGATATCCTATTACAAAAATGTAATTTTTATCCTAGTTCATAGATAAATGCAAATAAATTCAATCCACACTTAAGCTCTATTGGCATTAAATAATTGCAACATAAATACAAATATACTTTAAAAGTCTAGTTTTTTAACTTCACTCTGGCTAGATATTAGTAAAACGAATCCTAAAATAGAGTATTAAATTAAATCCATCAGTTTTCCCACTTCTAATATTGAAGTACATGACTTTATCAATCTCAGTTTCTGGAAATGTCTTCCATAACAATATAGAACACAGGTATATACCAACTTCATTGTCCATTCAAAATATTCAAATTCCATGCTTTAACTATTATTAAATTTTATCACAAAAACTTAAATTTGAAATCTGTTAATTTCCTACTACATAAATACCAAACCGTTTAAATTTTAACAGTCGCATGTACATAATTATAAATTATCGACCTAAGAGTTCATATTTATTCACTTCTAAATTCCACTTCGTTAACTTTTAGAATGTCCAGATATCTCTAGAATTTTAATTTTTCGTCCTTCAAACAACAGCTGTCTTAACGCAACAAGCCACAAAATTCAACTTATAAAAGAAGTGCATTCCACAGGTTTCTTATCTTTCTTCTTTCTAGAACGGGTAAAATAGCTTGCGCGTTTCAGTGAGCTAAAGAGTCGAACTATGAGTTAAACCAAATTAGTGGTGTCTTTAGTGAGGGACCAGACTAAGACAGGTCCCCGAAAGAGGGCAGCAGCTTTTTGGTACTTAGAGTGGCAGAGACGATAGGGGTGGGTATAACATTCTAAGACGCACTACTGCAATGTGGATGGCAACGAGAAACCACTACATTACCTCTCGAGTACACGGCGTGCTTAAATTGTTATTTAAGATGATGGCATCCTCTAGGGTAGAAAACTCCGGAATTAAAGTAGTCCTCGATTTGGATCTCCGGGAGGGAACGATGTGATCCGAAAATATAAAAAGAGTCGTGAATGTTCTGAGAGTCGGAGTGTGGAATATCAAAAGTATAAAGCAAGTAGGCAAACTAGAGAACTTGAAAATTGAAATGGATAGGTTAGCATTAGACACAGTAGGGATCAGCAAAGTTCGGTGGCCAGAGGCGGGGGATTTTTGGAACGGGGACTTTAGGATAATTCATACAGGATCAGAGGAAGCAAATTCGGATGTGAGGATAGTTATGCGAAAAAAGATACGACGACTGGTAGAAAACTACTTACAAAAGAACAGTAATAATACAAATATACATGCCCACATTTAGCCATACGGTGAGGAAGAGGTAGAGGCGATCTACAAAGATATCCAAGACATACTAAGATACGTAAAAGACACGAAAATTTAATAATTACGGGGGATTTTAATGCAGTGGTAAGTGAGGGTTGGGAAGGAGTGGGAGTAGGTTTATTTTGTTTAGGCAAGAGAAATGACAGAGGAAATAGGCTGGTAGAATTTTGCGACAAGAACAATTTAACCAGCACAAACACATTATTTCAACATCATGCTAAAAGACGATATACGTTGAAGATGCCGGGAGATATAAGAAGATATCAAATAGATTACATTCTTGTTAGACTACGGTTTAGGAATCAAGTAAAGGACTGTAAAAGTTACCCAGAAGCAGATATAGACACTGACCACAACATCGTAATTATGAAGGCCGCTCTTAAATTTAAAAATGTGAAAAAGAGAAACGGAAAAAGGCGCTTTGATTTTGATAAACTAAAAAATAAAGATATTCAAGAAAGATTCGAAAAAAGTCACAAATGAATTGCTGAAAGATATCGGGAAAATATCTGATACTAAGGAAGTAGAAACAGAATGGAATAACATTAAATCCAGCTTAGACATGGCGTCCAGAGATATTCTGGGGTATACACAAAAAGAAAGTAAGAAACCATGGATAACAAAGGATATCCTAAATTTAATAGAAGTAAGACGAAAATACAAAAATAGATCAGACGAAACAGGAAAACAGAGATACAAAGCCATAAAATGGGAAATTATTCGCAGATGCAGGAAAGCTAAAGAACAATGGATTGATGAAAAGTGCAAAGAAGTACAAACTAAGGTGGAAATAGGAAAGACAGACGAAGCATACAAACTAATTAGAATGAATTTTAGGGATATAAAACCGCAAGGCAAAAATATAAGGGCGTGGGAGGAAACGTCATTATAGAAAATGTAAAGAGGGTGGATAGATGGCCAGAATATATAAGAAATTTGTATGCAGGAGAGGAACTGACAACATTAGAACAGGAATCAAACACGAAGATATTTGGAATTATTATGCAGCGACAAAAGATTGATATGTTTAGATTTGCAGAAGATATAGAAGCTTCGCTTAATGAAATGGAAACAGTTCTAACAGAGAATATGGTATGAAAGTTAAGCAAAATAAAACGAATGTACTAATATGTATAGAAGGGGCAAATAAATCAAAAACTAGAGTAGAAATAGGTAACGAGAACTTAAGAGGTTAAGGATTTCTGTTACCTCGGAAACCCAATAACGCAAGATGGGGCAAAAGATATAAAACAAAGATTAGCACAAGGCCGTGCTATATTTAACAAGAAAAAGCAACCACTGTGTTCAAAGACAACAAACATATAAAGAAGGAAAAGATTGCTTAAAACATATGTGTGGAGCACAGCACTGTACGGTTATGAAACTTGAACAGTACGAGATGCGGACAGGAAAAAGATAGAAACCTTTGAATTATGGTGCTACAGACGTATGATGAAGATGCCATGGACAGACAAAGTTAAGAATAAAGAGGTACTAGAAATGGATAGAAATATGTGGAAAACAGTAAAAACAAGTTGAAAATGCAAGGCATTGTCGCAACGAACTTCCAAATGTAGACTTACTTTAAAACAATTTAAAGAAATTAAAATTATTATGTTGTAATAATTATAAGTATTCAGATAAAATACAAAAATTTATAAACAACAAAGAGACATTTTAATATATTTTATTTTATTGAATAAATATTTTAAAAGCTATATATGTGTGTGTGTATGTATGTATGTATGTATGTGTGTTGTGTGTGTGTGTGTAAATAAGGGGCATCATATTTCGATTCAGTTTTTCAGAGGATTCTAAATATGTATCGCACATTAATTTTGGACCTATTTGAAATTTTGATAAAATTAATTCCCCGGGGGGGTCGGGTATCCGTGGTCAGATTTTGTGGGGGGTACCATATTTCGACTCAGCTATGTTAGGGGAGTCCAAATATGTAATGCACATTAATTTTGGACCTATTTGAAATTTTAATTTTCCCGACGGAATATCGCGGGGGCACGGCGTCCCCGTGGCCCGATTTCAACTGACATCAAAACTTAAGCTCAGGACACCGAGCTGAATCGATTGATGTATCACACATTGATGTCCGACCATTAGAAAGGCCTCGGACGGACAGACGGACAGACAGACGGACGACAAATCGATTTCATAAACGAACGAAGTTCGTTGAAAATAGGAAAGATAGGATGATAGGCCATACGGAATATATTAGAAGCAAAGATAGGAAAAGAGAAGTAGAGGTAGCTCTAAGTTATATTACTGCACACACATATCGAAATATGTTGGCTGTGAGAATTTCAGAAAAATGTGTAGGCTAGCTCAGAATAGAAATCAATGGAGGACGCCTCCAACCATCAATATGGAAAACTTAATGACGCAAAAATAACTGTACTTAAACCTGATGATTATTATAGGTAATTACATATATTAGTTTTGCAATATTATCAACTAATGTTAATTGTGCAAAAGGATTTACTGGAAAATGTTTAAGTGTTGGAGGATCTTGGTACCAAAGGCTGCTTAACTCCCTTCACATACTTCTGCATCTCGGCGAAATGGGGCATATAATTAGAAAACAATAGAAGGAGAACCGAGTTGTATCTAGACTGTAGGAATTTTAGGAAACTGTGTGCTCAGAATAGAAATAACTGGAGGTACGCATTCGACCAGTTTTAAGACGGAAAACCTACTGACTAAAAATTAATTGAACTTAAGTCTGATGATTATTATAAACAACTACAGATGTTGATTTTGTAATATTTTAACTAATGTTGATTGCGCGAAAGGATATATTAGAAAACAGTAGAAGGGGATCCTAACTGTATCTATTGAGAAAGAACAGCGGCTATGTTCGAATACAACTAACACAAAAACAAGGAGAAAATTGTTGAAAGCATATGTGCAAAACACAGCACAGTACGTCTATGAAATTGGGACAGTGGGAGAAGCAGACAGAAAAATGGTACGTCTTTTGGAATGTTGTGCTTCAGATGTATGATGATGATAGCATGGACGGACAAAGTTAATAACAAAGAGGTTATAGAAATAGTAGCGAAATAAAGATATCCCTGGAAAACAGAATATAAAAGAAATAGAAGGGCAGAATACGTTCTAATGCATTTTTGGGGAATAGTGCAAGATATATTACAAGCAGAGATAGGGAAGAAGAGGTTGATGTAGACCTTGTTACGTTTATTTTCAGCGTAAATTAATTCTAATCATTTTCAACTCAAACCCCTTTTGCTTCTACAACGAAAATTCGATTTGTATTGTTAAACCCTTCCGCTACTTAATAATCAATACTTTTTCTCAGAATTCCTTAACGTAAAATTTACGCCATAATTAGATAGGCGATAACGTTGTTCCAAGTATCCGATAATTAATTTTTGTGTTTCCCATTGAAAGAATTCGTCGAATCAGAGCTGCGTATTATTTCAATAAACTCGGGTTTTCCAGTTTTGAAGCCTTAACAACGATATTATGTGAGCTCTGGTTCTTGGTTAAACGGAATGAAGATTCACTTGTCGTTCAACTTACAAGACGAAAACATCCTATTCTGATTTTCTTCGTTTCGTTCGTTATAAGCACGTCGAGCATGCCCTACAGTGTGGTATTTAGGGTTTTATAAAATGGTACGTTTCGACAACAATAAATTAATGGTTACTTGTAATTGCTCTAGCTTTCTTCTGGTGGCTTTAAGGTCACGATGAAGGGTCGTCCCTGGTTGTAATGAGAGGCATAAGGCGTTCTTTATGGGTGTAGCCCCCTCTATCCGTTGCTGTGGATCAGCTACGGACTCAACCCCGACGTCAGCAACTTTAGGGTGAGTGTTGTTTTTTTGTCTTCCCTAATTACATTGGGGCCATATTGATTGCGAGTTGGCTATGCAAGTACATACATTTCCAAATGTAATTCGTCGATACTAAAATGAGTGAACTATTTTGGGTTTTATTGCCATTATACTGAGAACTATTTTTGGTATTTATTGCTCTTGTAGTGCGGCATTACTGTTCGGTTGAGGAAGAATTGAGGAAGTGAAAATGAGTTAACGACTTGCTGACGCCGTTGAAAATGTTGTTGCCATTCTTATGTATAGATTTAGTTTTAGATTTACTATACTGATTTAGAGCTGTTGGTTTTAGGGGGGAACTTTCGCTTAGTTTCTTATTTATGGTTGAACCTTAATCTAGGGAGTAACCTAAAACCGGCAGCTCACCATGTAAAAATGATCTTTTGTTTTGTAATTTTTTGCTAGGGTTATTGTGTACATATTTTGTTTAATTATAGGTTTCTTTTTGGTAGGTTGTATGAATGCGTGAGTGTTTCTATTTTTATTTCAGGCCTCCCTTAAATTTTTTTTGTATAATACCCTACCCCTTCGCCGATTGAGCTCGGTCATACTCTTTTTTGGTTTTTTGTAGGCTACGTCACATGCGCGTAGCAACCTAGAGCAGACTATTGCACACAGATAGTGAAAGATACAGACTGTGGAAATTTCAGGGAAATGTGTTAGCTCAGAATAGGAAACAATGAGGGTATGTTCCAGGACTGCAGACCTAATGATGATGATAATCCGAAACCATTGTCAAATTTTTAGCTATTTCGTTGATCGTAATTAGTAGTTAATAAATGTTTCTGAAAAGCACGTCAATTGATATACGATTTCACTGAAGCCGACAAAATGTTATGTGTGTATTTTGTCAAAATCTGAAACTATATTTAATTTGTAAACTATTTTTGGTAAGCGAAAGTAAAAAATGATTTCATTAATGTCAACCAAAGGCGTTTATATATATTGTACTAAAACAAAATATGCGTAAAATTTTACGCCGTTTGGGGAATGTGGAATAGATTGCATAGCTAAGAAATACACACAATTTAGTTGGTTATGTGTTTAAACAAATTTAATGATCGACTTGCGTAAAACGCATATCTGAGTATGCGATATAGTGGAGGATTATATTTTTGGGATATTTCTGTATTTTAGGATTGTTACTCTTTTCTCGTTTGCTATGTTTTTATTGAAAATTTAATTATATTTCATGCAATGTTAATTTGTCTTTAGTTTATTCAATCGATTTGAAACTATCGCATTTCATATATATATATATATATATATATATATATATATATATATATATAAGAAATTAAATTTTTTCTTGGGTATTAAGGTCTAATTAACTACGTAAATATTCAATAGGATGGTTTATTTTTTATATTACACTCCAAACGTTTCGGCTGAACATATTAGCCTTTTTCAATGGATATTCATGTCTGAAAGTAGAATTACATAACTAACCAATCTTTTTTATATATAATCATATTTTTGTTTGATGCAAACAGTTTCTTACCTTAAATATAAGATTACCAATAATTAAGTTGCCTACACAATCATTTGGTTTCAATAATGTTAATGCATATCATATATATATATATATATATATATATATATATATATATATATATATATATATTGCCGTGGTATCTTAGAAAAGCTTTAACATCGGTCCTTTGCCTAACTCATACGAGCCCCACGAATTCGGCGTCATAAGATTGCCGTGGAACCTCAGAAACATTTGAAGTTTCACCAACGTCAACATATAATTTAAAAAAAATGCAAAAATCTCAAAAAAAAATTCCTTACCATTTTATTTCTGCTTCAAAAACCTTCCGCAGCTTCCCTAGCTAGCTCAGCTGTGCCTTTTCTCGGATACCTAAAGTTACAACCATTCCTCCTTCACATTCGCACACCATTCAATAAAATCACCGAATAATACAACAATCATACAACCTTTTATTTACAGCTCTTAACAGATAAATTATTCACATGTATAAAAACAGTTTGATACACTAATTACAAACTCAAAATGTGATATGTTTTTAAAGTCCTTGATTTTCTAAGTATTTTCAAACAAATTAAATAAGATATGAGTAGATGGGCCCCACATATTACCCTAAATTGACTGTACACTGGAGTATGGTGAGCTCATAATAACCCAGTTTAGTTTATAAATGCCTTTTATGCCTCGCATAAATTAAAACAAAATTTATAGACCCGTTTACCCTTTATAATCCAATTTATATCCATAATAAAATTTAGTAAGTTTTAAATACACCCCTTTTCAATATTTAACCTTAATAAATTGTCCAGTACATGTATCTTTTCCAATCAGTTTCTGCAACCCTAAATAAACCCCAACAAGTCAATCACACAGCACCAAAATTTCACAAATGTTTATCAAACAACAGAAATTTGAAATAAATTACCTGGAGAATTCTTCAGGCTTCCATTCCTTCGAAGATGATCGCTAGAACACCTCGACTTTGTTACCATTCGCTGTGATACTCAGCGGATCCACAGACGATAACACCATTTGCGAGCCAAGCGCCTCGTCTCACATTATCATTCCATATATCAGCATACAATCTTGGTTATTTGTAAGGCTTACCCCACATATATCATGCTTCCATTTATTGATTTTCGTGGTTTGTAGTGTAGTAGCCGAACCTCTATTCATTTAATATACACTACACGTACTTCGCGTTAATAAATAGATGCCCGCTACTACTGAGTTACACTTGTAACCACTATATTTACTGTATTATCAATACATACAATACTCACAAAAAAGCTCTACTATTATGGTGGTCAGCAGTCAGTACTTTATCGTGGTATAGTAATATAGAAGCGAAGAGAAGACAAGACAAGAGAGCGTTAATAATTTCGATTGAGTATTTATATCGTTTCAAAACCCCACCCGGGTCACACTTCAAATCTAAATTTTAAAAATTTTGACCACAACCGTCTTGAAATTCCTGAAATTTACTCCGGTCTACGTGCCGTATCCGAAAAGCGCTCTCAACCTTCGCGTGTGTCTACGTTTGAAAAACTGTCTGCTTTTAACCAATGATAAAATTCTTTGTCATCACAAACCCCGCCTGTACTATATTCATCTCTGTCTTATGCATGTCTGCTGTCGCGTTCAAAACCCCACTTGAGTTACAGAAAATCGATATTGATGACAGCTCATCTCCATTCCACGTGTATATGGAACGTGCATTTTCAACCTCAACGCTTCTCTACCTGTTTCTATCTGTTCCGATCGTGCATTTCCCTTGCTCTTTAAGAAGTTTGTTAGTCTTGCTGTTTATCCAAACTGACGGTTGAAAATATTTCTATGAAATCCTAGCTTAACACATGCTCGACTTCTTCGAATGTAACCTTTTAAAATGCATGTGTTTGTTAATTATCGAACGTTTAGTACAACAATTCCTAGACTTTGTATTTCGTCGTATTTGTATAAAACGATCTACATTTACCTTGGAATTATTGATTTTGTTACGCAAGCACGTTCTCTTATGCTTATACGTGTTGGATTAAAATAAATTAAAATTAATTATGAATTTCTATTTGCTTTAAAACTGTTTTTTCTTTATGTAATTTCTACCATACCATTAGTAATTATAAAAAATACGCCAATACATGTCCGGTTTCCTTAAATGACTCAAATTAATTTTGCGCATAAATAAATCATTCTTTTCTATATACAGGGTGGTTGAAATTTTATTGTTTACCACTGATTTAACCCTTTGAATACACAACAATATATATTATATTTCTAATTATTTCTTACCCGTTACTTTCTGCTTCAAAATATCTTCAGCAGCTTCCCTGGCTAGCTCAGCTGTGCCTTTTCTCGGATACCTAAATTTACAATCATTCTTCCTTCCCACTCGCACACCATTCAATAAAATCACTAAATAATACAACAATCATACAATCTTTTATTTACCGCTATTTACAGCCAAATTATTCACAGGTATAAACAGTTTGGTACACTAATTACAACTCAATAAGTAATATGTTTCAAAGTCTTTACTTTAAATTATTATTTGCAAACACATTAAATAAAAATATGAGTAGATGGGCTTCAAATAATACCCTAAATTTATTACACACTGGAGTATGGTGAGCTCATAATAACCCAGTTTATTAATGTATGCCTTTTACCTTGCATAAACCTAATACAAAATTAATAGACCCGTTTACCTTTAACAATCCAATTTATATTCATAATAAAATTTAGTAAGTTTTAAATACACCCTTTTTCAATATTTTAAATAACTCCAATAATTGTCCAGTACACGTATCTTGCGTTAATAACAATAAATAACCCCAATATTCACTCACACATCACCAAATAATACAAAAGTTTATCAGATAACAGAAATTTCAAATAAGTTACCTGGGGAATGCTTCAGGCCTCCATCCCTTCGACGATGATCACCAGAACCCCTTGGTTTCGTGACTTTGCGCTCTGCTACTCCACATATTCATAGATGATAACCCCAATATTCAGCAAGCGCCTCGCTTCAAAGTACCATTCCATAACAGCATACAAACTCACGTATATTATACTTCTATTTATTGATTTACTAGCTTGGTATGGTAGTAATTGGATCTCTGTTAATTTGATTTTCACTACACTACTCGTATCTTACGTTAATAACTAGAAGGCCACAACTACCAAGTTACAAGTGCTAGCAGTACATTTACGGTATAATGAATATATTTAATACTCACAAAAACTCGACTATAACGTCGGTCTATCGTTGTAAAGTAGGATAAAGCGATGAGAATACAAAAAGAGAATACCAAGAGAATAGAAAGAGAGCCCTACTAATTCTCCTAGAGTATTTATATTTTTCAAATGCCCGGCCACACTTTACGCGAAAAATTTATTTTCAAATAACAATTCTGCAAATTTTGATATAACCGACTTGAAGATTCCTGAAACTCACTCCGTGAACGCGCCGTATCTATCCGAAAATCGTTCCCACCTGTCGCATGTTCGTAAACTATCCGTTCCCAACTAATGAGACTATTCTGTGTCGTCATAAAACCTCGCTTGTAATATTTTTATCTCTGTCTTATGCATATTTGCTGTTGCGTTCCAAACCGCACTTGACTTGTGGAAAATCGATATTGCTGACAACCCATCTTCACTCCACGTGGATTAGTACGTGCGATTGCAATATTAACGCTTTTCTATCTGTCTCTGTCTGTAGCATATTACCGATCGTGCAACTCCCCTGCTCTTTAAGAATTTTGTTAGCTTGTTATTCGAACCAACTGACGGTCGAAAACTATTTTCTATGAAGTCTTACTTTATTATGCTGATAATTTCGAAGAATGTAACCTTTTAAAATTACAGGTGTTCTTAATTACAGACCGTTTAAAACAACAATTCTTGGAGTTTATACTTCGCTGTATTAGATAAAACTGACGTCTGTTTGTTACCAAGAAACCTTTTGCCTTGGGATTATTGATTTTTCTTACCCTAGTGGGTTTTTAATGCTTTTATATGTTGAATTAAAATAAATTAAATTAATTATGCGTTTCTATTTATTTTAAATTTTTTTTTTTTATATACTTTTAGCCTTTTATTCATTAATTATAAAATACGTCAATACTGGTCCGTTCTCCCTAAATGAATTAAATAAATTTTGCGCGTAAATAATTTGTTCGTTTCACTCTACAGGGTGGTTGAAATTGCATTGCTTACCCCAAATTTAACCCTTTAAATCCATAAGAATATATATATATATATATATATATATTACTCATATTTAGACCAGGGTAGAAAATTAAATAATCACATCAAATAGTTTTAATCACCGTGTATAATGAATATTATTAGATAATACGCGTTATTAAAACCGTGAAGCATAAAAATTTATTAGTTTCATTAAACATAAGAGATTTAAATCATGTACAAGACGCTTTATATCAAAAGAAGCAGTATTAAAAAGCTCTGCGTGTAATGTAATTATTCCTAAACAAATGGAAATTACGTGCAAAATTTATCTTAATTAACTCTATTTCAAGTAACCGGTATTGAACAAAACGTACAGATAATATCCATAGAAACTTGTAAAAACCCAATAAAATGCAAATCCTAGAAGTGTTAGTTAGAAGTAGGATGTTTGAACACACCTGCGTATTTTAAAAGGCAATTTCAGTTTAATTTGTTTAGATAAACATGTCGATTCTAAGGATATTGAAACGGTCAGATGCTTTAGCACGAAATACAAAACAGGGTTTATTTAAAAAGCTCATTCGGCGAAAATTTTGCAGATAATTAATGTTTACAAAGAATCTTGGAGAAACCGGGGCTTAATATTCACGAGAAGGTGCGATACGGGGTTATTAAACCCAGATAGTCCACGTGGACTAAAATATAATCGATAATAAAGAATATCAATTTGCACCAATACGAACAGGTTAGAAAAGGAAAGAGAAAATGCGTCAAGCAAAGACACATATAGTAAAAGGCGTGATTTAAGCAACGTCACGAGGGTCACAATTGGTTGAAAATAGGATGCAAATATCAGAGGTAGAAACAACAATTTCTGTACAAAATTAATTAGTTTTTCTCGGACATGTTTGCGTGCCGCGTGAGAATTTCTGAGATTTAAATGGGGCGAGTGAAAAATTCGTAAAAACCGACGCGCGAGCGACGGATTGGGAACATAGAATGAGAAATTCTTAAGAACTGTCTGTTTTGGGGAACAGACCGACGTGCCGGCTATTTGCTATATATACCGGTGGTAATATGAATTTCGGCCTCTTAGACTTTTGACTATTCGATGCGTTAAAAGCTCTTACATCCGCGACTTGATTCAAGATGTTAAACAGTGCATTTTAGTTTGATAAAATAATTTAAAATTTTGCTCGTATATTTTAGTGATTCAAAATAGTTTGTTATTTACGTGCTAACATGAATGTACTTCAGTGCACTTAGATACAAGGTAATAAAATTTAGTATCACTGTACCAATTAGCAAAATTTACAACGACAAATGTATACACAAAAGTAGGCAGTTTTGGCGTATATTGGTGAAAGACGCATGAATTTCTCTGCTATTTTTCGGGGTGTTAATAATTAAATGGTTCAAATACGTGTCTGGATCCACGAAACAAGGGTCAGATATACACAGATGAGTTCCGGAAAAGCCCAGAAACAACTTTAAATAAATGGTGATGGAGAAAATTTTAAAAGCGTTGAGAATTAGAAGCCGTAAATATAATCCTGTTGGAATGGTGTGATTAACTAAAGGGACGATGTACATTGAAGCTACGGGGACAGTAACCTTCAGGTAAATTATACTATTTTGTTTGACATTTTGTGTGTATTGAATAACTTTATAATTGATTTACTTTAAATGGACATTAGTGAAATTGTACTAACCATAAAATTTTAATTTTAAGATGAAATTTGCTTGTTTAAGTAGAAAGGGTATTTAGTATTGATGTTCTGAATTATGATGAAACTTTGGGTATGTCTTTGAGCTCAGTTAGACGAACCTGGTTAATTAACGTAAAGGGTGGTAGATGCTCCTTTATACTCAGACTCCGGTCTGCTTATATTGTTATATTAATTAGTAGGCATCCAACAAGGACTTTAATTCTGGATGCACGTTAAAGTGATAATAAAATTAATCTTGAAATTCTTTTTAAAACTGAATTTTATGCTGAAATTTAATTTGAAAATTTAATGTATTCTGAATATTGATGTAAATAGAGTTAACGTTGATGTTTGTGGTAGGAATGTGTTGTTTAATTTTATGAATGAGGAGGTTTATAAAATTAGGTGAGCAGCTGAAAATGAACCAGGATCACAGCAGTTTATGACGCCCAATCGGTGGGACTAGAATTTTTTTGTTGAAAGGACCCAGTTCCCGCGTTCAAAGGAGTATATCACAGCAATATATATATGAATTTACAATTTTTTGCATGTTTTTATAATATATTATTTTTTATTACTTTGATCGTTGTTAAAATTTAATTAGATTTTTTATAAACCTGTATTAAATGTATATACAAATTGTTATACAAATTAATAATTATTATTTTTCTTTTGTTTTTTGATAATCTTTTCTATACGAGGATTTTAAGATTTTTTTTGTTTCAGGTAAGTAGTAAACTTTCAAACCAATACGTCTAGCTATATACACTATGTAAGTACATAACATTTAAATAGTAAAACACTTAATTGATGTTTTGACGGTCCACAAGGTTAATACATCCTAATTATTCCTAAACTTTCACACACGTAATTTAACTGTCTAACCCTACACATTAATTTTTGGCAGCTAAAATTAGACTTTTAAGCAATTGCACAATTAACAATATTATGTGGATTGAAATTGTGAGAACTACTTTCAACCTGAATTTCCCACATTATCTATTAAATTGAATACTTCTGGATTTATCTATCGAATCAATTCTGCTCGTAGAAATTGCTCTTGTGTGCGTGTGTGGCGTTTCTTGTGCATTGCGATTCTCTATCAATTAAAATTATTAATGGCAATAAAATACAGTTTACCGTGTAGTGTGTGCACAATGCAAAAACCGTACGTAACCACCATTAAGTTTAAAATTTATGTTATGACGACAGGTTTGATAAAAGTAACAGAGTTAATTTTTAAATCGTTGCACTCGACTCATCAATAATTCATGAAACATTTATAAGAGGGCAACGTCGATCGGGTAATACATATACGAACACGCACTCATCTCTATCGATATAGGTTTTTCTGTTCATACATAGCGATATCAAAGTCCGTTTATTTAATGTTAAACATGTAATGTAAATAGACTCGTACAAGGACAATAACAATTAAACACCAAAATAAATAAAATAGTAACAGCCTACATATCACAGATATGTCGCATCTGGTTGCGTTCTCCTTATCTTGCCATGGGCGGTTTCTGCCCTTCTTGCCACTGCCAGGGCTTTTTGGAATGCTTCACATTTATCCTTGCCTGTTTAGTGTCCTGATCGGACACGAAGAACACAAAACTCTTCTTCTTTTGGTTCTGTAGCCTTCCCTTCCGCTTCTAAGGCACGCCTCAGATCGGTCTATACCTTTGCAGGCTCTTGTCGTATGACCGTGCTCCCAACAGCGGTAGCACCTAGTTACCTGCACTCTCTTCTCAACTCGGCATGGTACCAAACCAACTCTTAGACCCTCATTCCGTATAGTGCTGGCATGCTTCCTGTCGACGTCCAGCTTGGGAAGAAACAAAGCTCATCAACAAGTCTAACAGCGACAGTTGTAAAATTTGAATGTAGTCTGTTGCGCAAGTGTTTGTGCCTAATATGGTAGAACCGAAACACGCGATTTATCAGTAGTTTGCTAGGAGTGCGAGTCTTCGAGCCCAACAATATAGCTGCCGCGAGCACTTTGTTTCCCGTATAATCATACGATCAGCCTGGGCAGAAATCAGACATGTCAATTTTAGTTGAAACTACAGCCTTGTTACCATCCTATTTTCTTATCTTTAATTAGATGTTATTGATGTGATTCACAAACATTTGATTGTAATTAACCATTCAATATCGATTAAAGTAACATAAGAAAAATGATTTAACTAATGAACATCACGAAGTAAATTGTATAGAGATTAAGTACTTATACATACAGTCATCGTTTGCTTTTATTTACTTTAACAAAGCTGTTTCTTTGTTGTTAAACTAACAAAAAGCATCCGCTTCTATACAAGAGATGAATAAATTATTAAATTGTTAAATTAATAAATAATGTTAGATGACCTGTCTCTGTGTAACTTTTAATATGTGCATAAAATTTGGGGTATTCGAGGACACTAGTTATTTAGTACTGCATCCCAGTTTTAACCTTACGATTTTGCATTGTCATTCTAGAGTTTTCGACTCGAGAGTATTTTTATATTATTTGATTGTCTGAAAATGAACTGGTACAATATAGGTATTAGTTGTTTGTCGGTAAATTGCAAAGAAAAATCAACTGATGATAGGTTTCCTTGTATTACTGCTCGTCAGAGCGATGTAGCTCTTTATTTACAAGTGGTCAACGTGGTTTTGAATTACCATGTCTGGCAGTGCTTTGATTTTCAAGGAGATTAAGTGATAAATAAGAAACACAAATTTTTATTTAGCAAAAAGTTTGTGACGTCTTATTTTGTTTATAAAGAATGATAGTTTCCGAATGCTGTCTTTCGTTTGGGATACGGCGGATTCAGTTTTCATAATGTGTCATTTCGATAGGACATCGGCAATCTCATGTAGGTTTCTTATCATTTCCCTTGAACTTACACTTTTATTACTAGTATTGATACTGTTCACGATGCAGACTTCAAATGGGCCGTACGCCCTCCTAAACAAGTAGCACAAAGTAACCTTACCCGTTTCGAAGTCTAAAGATGCATTTGGGTGAAGGTCCATGACTTTCACTATCGTGAATTGTAGTTACGCTTACCAGTTTCGCTTTTTTGTCGAGGTTTAGAAATCTTCACAAGCCCACTTGGTGCGGTTCTGCACCTCACCAAATAGTGCGATACAGGAAGACATCCTTCCTTGGCTCTTACGGGAACCTAGTTCGGATTCGGCCAACAGTTCGATAGATGTTGGCTTAGCAAATTGTTGGACGCATGTTTTCTCGCTTCCCGTCTGTGTGTAATGGTATCCTGGGACCATCAGCGGCATTATTTCGGGGTACATCGGAAATGTATGTTGTTTGTTTTGCATGCACGCCTTGATAATGTTACGGTTTCCTGTTAAGGCGTCGCTTTAGGTTCTACATTCGTTTTGGTTTTCATAATGGTTCTTAAGGCGTACCGGTATAGTTTATTTTTCAGAGTAGTTAGTTCTGCGATATTTCCTTCGTCGACAGGTTCTTGACGGTCAGTCGTTATTTTGATTCTGCGTGTGTCCCATTTCGGCACTTGAAAATGATGTTTTATGGAGTGTCTACCTGCCCACAGTACACGTACGATGCCTGTTTATTTTTTGCATCCAAAAACCCATTGTTGAAAACTATCGTGTTCGGTGAAGGCTTGTGTTAAGAAGTTGCCATGCTTTTCCTGGCACCATGTCTTTATATCCCTCATGAACACTTTGGTCCATCCATCGTATGAGTGCCACTGCTATTCCAACTTGTTCAGCATTGCGTCCTCTGTTGCTTGTTTGTACCCTCTGCCGTTAGTATAGATAGCTGCCCCTTCCTTCAGTTACTGTTTTATTGCAGGGATGCGTACAATCGCCAGAATTGTCTTTGTTAGGACTGTTCTATATGCGGATACAAGCCGTATCGCCATCAAGGGCTACTGTGTAGGTCGGTGCTCCATATAGGGCCATGGACGAGACTACATTTGCCGAAACTTACCTCTTATGTTCTTTGGCGTCACCGATCTTTGACAGAAACCATGCGACCGCATTTTCAGTCGATGAGCTTTGGCGCACGTTTCCCGCACGTGAGTAGTTTTGTAGGGCTTGATCTAGATGGGCCCCATGTATTTTAATACCTTCTGCTTCTTTATTTTTACGACTTGTACCACGATTTCTATGTCCTTGATATTCCTTCTTCCCATTAACATTAAAATCTCTGTATCTTTGGCAGCAATTCTTAGTTTTATCTCCGTTAATAGCTTTGTGCTTTTAAGGATTTTTTCGCTTGCTATTTCTTCTATGCCTACCTTGGTTTTGGCTGTTACTGGTATTACTAAAAATCGACATAGACCACAAATCTGACAAGGTTGGAGATTCTTATCTTAAGTTCCCTGTTATACTTAATGTTCCACAGAACAGGTCCTTGAACGGAGCATTGTGGGACTCCGGAGTTTATTGGCAGAGGTTGCCCGTTTCTCAGTACTATCATTCGGTTGTTAGGGTACGATTTGATTGTTATTCAGATATGTTGGTATTCCTACTCCCGAGTTCGAATCCCGACACGCTGCGCTTGATAAAAGATTAGGCGAGCATTTTTCACAAAAATACGTCCTCGTTCGGATGAGAGGTAAAATGGAGGTCCCGTATGTGAGTGTTGTCACGCACGTTAAAGATCCCTACCTTGCTAGGAAGAGCAAAGGTTCGGCAAAATTCAAAATTTTCAAGTAAAAAACCCTCGCTTCCTGACCAATGTAGTACCTTTGGGTGGAGGATTGGAAAATCACATGTAGGGGGTATTCCTACTCCTTCTAAGGCTTTTTACTATCTCCGTCCACGCAGCACCGTTAAATGCGTTTTCGATGACGATGGCAATTTAGACTCGGGTTTCCCACTGTTCGTATGTCTTCAGCTGTATGCTCCGCGCTGTTCACTACGGCTCTAAAGGCGTTAATCGTGAAGAGCATCCGTCCTCTCTAGTTCAGCTTCTAGTCTCTACTTGATTAACACTTCCAGGACTTTTCCCGTTACGCTTAGGAGACATATTGGTCTATATGCTAGTGTCACTTATAGGTTCTTCTTTGATTATTCAATCAGAATCAACTTGACCGTTTTCCAGTTATTTGGGAATTCACTTATCTTTAGGTACAAGTTTATTATGTTTGTAAACGCTTCGAGGTTTGCCTGCATTAGGATTTATGCGCCCTCCAGAGGGATAATGTCCGGGTTAGGGGGTTTGTTGTTCTTAACTAGTCGGACTGCTGCCTTTATCTCCTCGTTGTTAAAGTATACTATTTCATCACCATTTATCGGGGTTTTACGCCAATTTTTTGTTGACTAGTAGGGAAAAGTTTTCCTACTTGTTACAAGGTATCTTAGTCGCTCAGCAAGCATCTGGATCGTATCTTTAACCTGCTGGTGACAATTTGATAACCGTTTCCTAAACGTCATTTTCGCATAGCATTTTCCGCAAATTGTCTGTTTCTTCGGTAATTGCCAGTTTGTTCTCTTTTTTTGATTCTTTATAGACTGCCATGGCTTCCACTAGAGCGTGTTTGTTCTCGTCTCTTCTCTTTATTCTACTCAGCTTTCATCGCATCTTTGAGCACATTTGCCTTTTATTTGTAATTTTTTTTTGCCCGCCAGGAGACGGGATTCCTTTTATGGTTTGGAAAGATTTTCCTTCATAAATAGACATCGCATTGTTGTATGATGCATAATGTCACTTTCATTTCGGGCTTCGCAACCTCATCACCCATATTTTGGGACATGTCCGTGAACTTCTCTTGGATGTTTTTCAGACCCCTCATTTATAGTTAGGAGATCGTTTTTTTCGAGCCACTCTTTTAATATACTGCCTCTCGCATTAGTCTTATTTAATCCAAACAATGCGGATTTCGCATTTAGATCTCCGCTTATTAGGTTTGCCTTGCTGTATCTTCATAGTGCCTTTTATATGTTGTCCTGGAGTTCTGTAAATTCGACATTTCCGTTGGGGGAAAAATAGCACGAGAATGCGACAAATTCCTGCAGGTCCATGCTTACAAAGCTGTCTCGGTAGTAGTGTGCTGCTCGCACTGTTTTGTCGGTTTTTATGAAACATTCTTGTTTCCTATCACATATTAGCTTTTATGATGTTAATATTGTTTTCCCGTGCAGTCTGCGCTAGGAGATCATGTGCGGTCGCAAGCTTGTCCTGATTTATTTACAGAATATCTAGGCTTGTTGTTTTAGAGGTAACCATTTAGAAATTTAAAACTTTGGGATTACTAGTGCTAAACATGTTCACGGACTTCGCGTTTTTCCGCTGTCGATTGACGGGTAGGTTACTAACGCCCTTGCATCTCTTTTGCTTTCATGGCCCTGTAGACTGCTGTCTTGCTATTGTTAAAGTCCTTCTGTACTCTTCGCTCCTACTCTGGCTCTGTCACATAATACACAGAGAGCTTCCTTTTCGCATGCCTTAGCAGAGTATCCATGTTCACCACATCTACGGCAAAGTAATGAACTATTTAAGCGCTTGCAGTCTCCCGTCAGGTGGCCGTAAGCCCAGCATCTGAAGCACTTGTCGAAAGCGATCCGCTTTTCCACCGCATGGAACGAGTCCTATTTGGAGCATCTCACTCATCACCTTCTTTCCAGTGTTAAGGAGACGGCGCTGGTGCCACTTCTGCTATGTCGTATTTCTCCCAACCTACACGCTTTATTTCCAAGGTCTCCTATCTTTTCTGTGATGACGTGGAGCATTTTCTCTATCTCAGTAGTCGCGTCCATGTCTCTTTTGTATATAGTTTCTGTTTTCGTTCTTTAGCAGGCTCTTCTGGTTTGTTTACTATGGTCGGTTTTCCGTATAATTGTCTCGATTGTCGCGAGTGCTTTGCTGCTTTTCTCCAGCGAGATTAGTAGTTTCCTGTCCCTCGTTTTCCTGACACTCCTTACAGGACTACTGCCGGATCATCTTTCAGGTTAATATTGACGTTGTAGTATGCACATGCTTTTTCAACTACTTGTGTTCCTATCTCTTTCGGTTTCCTGTTCTTTGTTCTTGGTGTGTTTTGTTTGGTATCGTATAGATTGTTACTTTTGCATTACTTCCGTGAAATACCAACTCCGTTATGTTCCTAAGTTCGTCTACGTATAGGGCTACCCATTTGCTGTATTTTACTTCCTTGAATATACTTAGGAGAGTGTTGAATACTTCTTGCTACGTACCATTGTGCCTAAATTTTATGATTTACCTTCTGTCGTGCTATGTGGGCTCTTAGAACGCACTCTAGTGACGCTTTCCAAGACATCGAAATTTCTGGAAATCGCTCTCTAAATAGCTTCTGGATGTTCTTATCCATTTGGGGGTCCTTAGGTTCCACTAGGACCACTTTGGTGACGTCTTCCCTAGTATTTAGCGGGTTCCCGGGATAACTTCAGTATTTGTAAAGATTTTGGGTTTCCATTTTTTTCCCTAACGTCACTTCAGGTAATCAAACGTGACAAAAAAAGGAAGGCTTGTTTTTGGCTTGTATTTTTTTCCTGCTCCGCGTTGGCCGCATCTCTGTGAGTATCGTTATTTGTTCGTTTTACTGTTTCTTCCAGATGTGATATTTTTACATCGGCCAGGGCTATTTTCTCCATAAGCAGCTGGTTTTCAAATTTTAACCGACTTACTCACAAACACACTTACAGACTCACACACACACACACACACACACACACACACCACACACCACACACCACACACACACACACACACGTTCACACCTCCGACAGTACTGAAGTGTCTCTCCTCTGAACTGTTTACTTTTGCTCATCTCATTGTCACTCATATTTAATTTTACTTTTATTATTTTATATATAGAAGAAAGGAAATGACCCGCCCGTCCTCGGATATCCTAATAACCAATCAAGGTTGAAAAAATAGAGTCGAGGTCGATAGCTAAAGAGCAGAAGGTTGACCCGTGATAGGAAAAAATAGAGTTGAAGAGTTCCGCCCATAGATTGGTGTAGGGGAGTACCAAGAAAGAAAAGTGGATATCCAAGAGAAAAAGCCCTTTCCATTTTTGGGCTTGGGACGGCTACAGCACTATTGGGTGTCCACCACAGGCGGAGTTACCAGTTTGGCTTAACCTGCAACAAATTACTTCTATAGGAAATTTATTTGCGGTTAGAATGAGAATATTCTCCTTTTACTTCGTATCAATCTTTAGGAACGATCATCAGTAAAATATCGCTCTGAGATTCAAACACCCCAAAATCTGTTTTCCGTAGCTTGATATACTTTTTAAAACTACTTGTCATTTTGTGAAAAGACGTGCTCGCTTTACTTTCCGAAGGTCCTTATCCTTCTTGGCACAGAATGTGCTCGATTGCAAAGTACAAGGTACCTATAATCTGATTAGCCTTAACCGGTTTTTCGGTTATCATTTGCTATTTTTGAAAAGCAGGTTTTGAATTGGTCACAAAACTGGCTCGAAGTAACTCTTACCTTCATCTAAGCTTTTGAGTGTTTTGCGTAGAAAAAGGTTTTTAAGAATAGTCGAAGGTAACAACTATACAGGGTTTGTTTGCAGAATTATTGGTTAAATACTGTTTTTTTATGGAAGCGGATTGTCATCTTGATCGAATGCATTAATTTGGAGAACTATAATAAAAATTACAGTTTTATGTAGGCGTATTCGAAAGTGATCTGTGGTAGGTTTGGACTCTTTGGAAACGACCAAGGAATTTTTGGTTTCTTTGTGGAAATAGAAACAACTCTTAAGTAAGAAATATACCTCCAAAACGTTATTTTTCGTGATGACATACCCGAAACACGCTTTAATTTTATATCGGACTTAGAGCATGAGAAATAGTTCCTATCTCTGCAGATGATCCACATTTTTACGGTCAACGTTCGTTAATTAATTATCAAAATCCTTAAAGTTGACCGGATGCTAACGCTCTAAGCATCGTCCATTTAATTTTGTTATTAAGCAGATTCCTTCGCTTTTGCTATGATTTATAAATGTTGAAAAAGGCGTAGGTTGATGTTAAGTACACGAAGTAAAACAACTTGTAAAACACGAATCTGGCTATGAGTTCTGATAGCACAGCGGGGATCTGTATCTCGATTATCTGTAATTATATCGAAAGCGGTACCTTAGTCGCGGTACTGTCTTTAAACGAGTTCGCAAGTTGTTTACTACAAATCGAGCGTCAGTGTAATCAATGTTTGCAGATACAAATGATTGCTCTTATTTTTCTAGACGTTTATGGTCGAAATAAATTTGTGTAATGAGTATTTAGCAATGATAGAGAAAGTATGGTGAAGTACTTCAATTAGAACCTGTATGGATGTAATTTCAATTCACGTTTTATATCCTTTAAAATGGTTTGATTCAGGAAGACTCAATACCATTTAAGGCAAAATGACTTTGCGTATTTTTAATTTGATTTAAGAGAATGAAAAATTATTCATAATGTTAGAAGGAGAGGCGAGCTGAAGGCACGTGGAACATATTTCTGCTGGCAAACCATCTTTGTGAAGCAGTACTTTATTCAAGAATAAAATTGTTCGGGTAAACACCAAAACTGCATGAGATTATTTTGGCTTTCCCGAACTGACACAGAAAAATTGTACCGCTTCCGGTAAAGAAATTAGCTATTTTTTTGTAATACCAGAGTAATCTCAGACGTACTCACCTAACAAAGAACTACAAATTTGGGGAAATACCTTTGTTTCTCTACATAGTCTTCTTTTAGCTCGATATTTTTTTCCCAGCGATTTTCAAATGCTTCATACCCTGTTTATATTGAGAATCGTCGAGCACTTCAAAATAGCCAGCTACCGTAGACGCCACCTCTTCATTATTGGTAGATCTTGTACCACCGAGCCATTTTTCAATTTTGGAAACATCTTAAAGAACTGATGCCATGACCTTACTTGGATATGAAATTGTCTTCACCTTCATTGGAGCCGATTTTCCCATTTCGGTTAATTATTTTGACCGTTCCTTTGTTTCACGTGTAAAGTGACGAACCCACGGTTGTGAATCGACGCAAAACTTTGGCAAACGATAGATTGAAACATCCTCACGAGGTTGTTTTTGTTCCATTGTGAGTAATCGCGGCACCCATATCCAAATTTTCAGTCAATGTGCGATGTACGGCACTTTCATATTTCTATCTTGCGCACGAATTTCCGACACCATACTGTGGAATTTCTGCACCCTTTATGACGTAGTCACTTCTGTTGGTCGACCACTGCGATGTTCGGTTTGGCAGCTCGTGTAGCCTCGTTTAAACTCTGTCATTCAATATTTTACCGTTGTAAACGAGTGACCAGGTCATAAGGGGGAATCTAGCCCACTTCGGTATTGGTTGTACTGTGGCCTCTTATATGAAGTTATTGTACCACTTAACGAAGTCCAATTTTTTCAATGTTTACATATCAACGTAAAGCGTTCACTATTAATGGCTGTCAAACAACTATTAACAACGTAGTGTCGTCAAATTTCAAACTTTAGGTTCTATAAGGTTAGTACTTTCTACCATAGTGTTTTTTTTCGTACAACAACCGACATCTATACAACAGATTGGGTACTTCTGGAAAACTCCGTGTTTCCAAAAGTAAAACTAAATGCAACACCACAATTGACAAGGACGATAAGGCTTTTCTTGCTACACCTTCTTTTATGGATTATCCGACCAAATAGACCTCTAATTCTCAGTCGCCAAAATCTAAAACTTTTTTGAAGACTTCCCCCAAAAACCACACCAGAGTAACTTTTGCGACTGGTATCACTAGTTCTTCTTAACCGATTCGAATTTTATTTTCAATGGGTTACGTGACCTCGTCTCGCTCAATTTATTGAAAATCGGCTAAATCATGCTATGGTTATTTTATGTTAACGACGGATAAGAACAAGTAGCTCCTGCCAAACCTTAATATCCATTAAATGTTCCTCCTTTTTAATATTTAATAAAAACTTTTATGAACGTTAGGTGCAGCGACTCCGAAATTAGAAAATATATCTCAATTTTTTCTCAATATTAAAATTTGACCATTATAAAAAATGCCTAAATATATAAGAACCGCTTAATGGGGAGGATCGTCAAATGGAAGATATTTCCATTTTTATTTAGTTACTTAAAATTGATTCAGAAATCGTCGTAACTCTCAACTGTCTTAATGAAATTTTGATTTTGGTTTAAAAATTATATCAAGATATACTATCACCTTTTATTGCTAATTTCTTCAAGAAAGCTACTACTTTTCAAATTCGTGAATTTTAAAGTTTCTTGATTTTTAATCAGAAATACCTTACATGTGATTTTTTTTCCAATGCTCCACCCGAAGGTACTACATTGGCCAGGAAGCGAGTTTTTTTGACCTGGAAAATTTGGAATTTTACCGAACCCTTGCTATTCCAAGCAAGGTAGGGATCTTTAATGTGCGTAAAATCACTCACACACGGGACCTCCATTTTACCTCTCATCCGAACGAGGGTGTATTTTTGTGAAAAATGCTCGTCTAACATTTTTCAAGCGGACCGTGTCGGGATTCGAACCCGGGAATCAGAAATACCACTACTCTTTTTAACGTTTTTATTTTTTATAAACAAAGCATGAGTATCTAACTGCTGTGCAGAGTGGATAGACTGCATGCTGAGAGGAAGGGTGGCACTCACAGAATTGTTTGATGATACCATGTCAGTCCGGGTGGCAAGGGGCTGCCCAGTGAAAAGGCATATCTCCCCTCTTGAGGAATCTCGTCGTAGACGGACTGTTATGGGAGCTGACTAGGCAAGGTTTACCCCGTTTGGACATGCTGATCATCTGGCGGTCTTAGTGGAGGGTAAATACAAAATCGTTATCCGGGACCGTATGCACGAAGCTCTGAAAATAATAAAGGGATGGGCAACAGGGGAAGGTTTGTGGGTCAGAACCCAAAAATCCACCTTAGTACTTTTTACTCGGAGAAGGAAAATGGAGGGCAATCTTCCTTAACGATAACGAAATTGATCCACGGGAGAGGTATTGTATTTGGAGATCGTTTAGCCTTCAAACTCACCTGGAACCAATAGATCAATAATGCGGTGCATAAGGGCGGAAACTTCATTAGTACTAGTCAGACGCACGTGCGGCAAAACCTGGGGAGTAGGACCAAACATGATGTACTGACTGTACACTAGAGCGATCAGACCAGCGATATATGCAGCCTTGGTGTGGTGACCTAAGGTTTAGCAAATGAACACCAAAACTAAGCTGGACTAGATCAAGAGATTGATTCGGCTAAGCTTACAGAAACGATATGTTTTATGGTCACTGCTGATATGTACTCTTCTTGACCTTCCACTTCTACACCTGGTGGTGGTAGAGGAGGCAAGGCTAAAACTGTACATGTTGAAGAACCTTTCGTTCAGACTTATTGAATGAACGGAGCATATGAGATTGCTTGGGAGAACTTGGGTGCATCTGTTCGGGATACGTACGGACTAAATAACTGCCCAATATCGGGCAGAGACACTTTTTGAAGTTGCTATCAGGAAGGGAAGGGTGAGAAAAAGAAAGGTAACTTATCTCCGGACAGTATGGTCTGGTACACCGATAGCTTTAGAGGCGAGGCCGGTCCCGGATCTGAACTCTTTTGGGAAAGCCAGGAGGTTCGAATAAACTTCGCTTTAGGAGTTTGTGCCATCGATTTTCAAACGGGAGTATGCGCTATACTACAAAGTATGCGGGAAAGAATAAGAGCAGCCTTCTCTAGAAGGCAAATCTATATTGTGTCTGACAGCCAGGCGGTACTTATAACTCTAACAATCCAGATGTCATCAAGACTGCTGTGGGAATGTATTGATGCACTTAATGAACTAGCATAGCGAAACACTGTGAGACTACAGTGGATACCAAGTCATCAAAAAGCAAAGGTAATGGAGCAGCAGATGAACTCACAAGACAGGGTGCACAAGGGCCGTTCATTGGTAACGAACCTACCTTTGGAATCATAAAATCTGCATCCACAGCTATAAAAGCGAGTGGATATGCAACTAACACTCAAGGGACTGGCAAGTAGATCTGAACTAGGTACTGTCAAAGAGACCTAATAGAAAAAGAGCTCAGGGACTGCTTTGCCTATGCAGGACGCTGCGCAGTATCACTATGGGGTTCCTGACAGGACATACGTCTGTCAAGTTTCACCTACAGAGAATGCGTAAACATTGCAGAAACCTCGAATGTAAGCTCTGTCGAGAGGAATCTAAGACTGCTATGCACATATTATGCAGTTGTTAGCTGCTGTAAAGAAGCAGACAGCGTCTATTTGGGAGACCAAAGTTAAAACCGAAGAAAGTTGATAAACTTTCGAAAAGGGACCTGTACGCCTCAGTAGAGCTGGTTTAGGCTTTGTCGACTGGGTATGGGAATTAAGCAGGATCGGCACAATAAGCTGTTAGGCTGCAATGCAGCGAAGCCTTTGGCTTAGACGCCCACCAGGAGGAGTTATTTTATTGGGTACGCCTTAAAGGTGAATCCCATACGTCGGATATGAGTAAACCCTTCCACCGGGTTGGGATAACTATCAAAAAGAAAACTGTTGCTCTCCTTTGTAGTGCATATTTTCTATATATATTTTCCGGTAAGTTTCATCGAGTGAAATATTAATACTTTGCTGATATTCACAATGAACGGTTTTATCTTACCCTTGGATAAATAAAATTCAATAACTGAGTTAAATTTTGAAGATATGCTTTTGTTTTATCTAAGGTATTTGAAAGTTCTTGGTTTGTGCATGCAAAAGAATGTGTTTTTATCGATTAGTGTTCATTTATATATTTTGCTAGTATGTATGTCTATTTTACATTCCTCTTCGATAAATATCTAAAAATTAATAATTAATTAATTTTTTGAAGTGTCAGCTTCTTTTTTATTCAAAAGATTTGAGAATTCTTGGTTTATAATTGCAAAGATTGTTGTTTATAGATCGGCTTTCATTTGATAGAGAAGCATACATTTTTGTTTTGGTATGCGGTTGTGCAATAAACATTTTATCTTCTTCTTCGATAAATAAATGTAAATGAACTTTGTCAATCTTTTCAAAGCAGTTAATTTTTTTATTCTAGAAACTTAAAGATTTTTTGATTACGACTGAGACGAACGACTTATTTATGAGCGACTTTCATTTGACGAAGAAGCATTAATGCTGATATGCTGTTTCGTAATTAGTTATTTATTTTTCTTTTCGATAAATTCGAATGCATTCTATTTTTTCAAGACTATTTTTGTATAGCAAACTTTCATCCGGCAGAAATGCATAAAAGTTTTGCCGAGTTGTCTCTTTATTAAATTTTGTGAAAATAATATTTTGCACTCACTCATACAGGCATTTTTGCAACACGAATTGCCTCTAATATTCGAAGACTTACCTTTCTGAGAAATCAAATGTGATATATACACGATGGCTCACTAGAACATTTTTTTATTTTGGCTCGAGTACAAATTCCACCTTCGTACGAGCCCAAAAACCGGTTTTCTTTTGAGCTGTAACATGGGAAATTCTAAGGTCCAAAAAGGAACAACTTTTTTCAGATACAAAGGTCATTCCCTCCACGTAATTCAACATTGAAGGTCCACGTGACTTTTGCATAACCGATTTATATAGGAATTTTGGTGCAGTCCCTTATTCACTCGATCCTTACTCGATTCACTGCTGTAGCACCTTAGCTTAAGACAGGTCTAGAATTGTCTAAGAAAATATTCTCCAGTCCCGGTATTCGAACCCTGACAACCAGCATGCTGGTTGAGTAGTTTAATCATTGGACCACATAGGTAGATGAGAAGTACACTTAAGAAGGAGCAGGAGGTGTAGATAGTGTACGTAGTTCAAGGTTGTGTGTGGAGTTGGAGGTGGCATATGAAGGTGGTGTGGAGATGGAGGTGGGGGTGTGTAGGTGGAAGTTGTGTGTGAAGTTAGAAGTAGTATTTAAAGGCGATATGTGGAGATGGAGGTGGAAGTCGTGTGTGGAGGTGTAGCGTGTTGGAACTTGTGTGTGAAGGTGGAAGTAGTAAGTAGAGGTGCACATGTTGTGTGTAGATGTAGGTTGTGTGTGGTGCTAGAGGTGGTATGTGAAGGTGGTGTGTAGAGGTGGTTGTGTTTATGAAGGTGAAAGTGGCGAAGGATATGGAGGTGTATGTGAGAAGCTCCACTCGTGCCCTGACGCGCCCTACACGCGACCAGGCGCAACCCAGTACGCCCCCGACGTGCCCTGGCGTGCGCCCAAGTGATGGAGTGAGTGTGATAATTAAGGATCCAACAAGCAATAGTAGCTATTTCCGACCATTAGCGATCAATATAGAATAATTGGTTTATACTGAAAATATTTCCAAAGGGAATTTTTAAAGGTCATGTTTCGTTTTGCATTTTATTATTATGTTATTTGGATACAAGATAGTGTTATGGATTAACTAATCGTCATGTTTACACCTAGGGACAAATAGACACTATTTTTTTCTATGCGTAAATAAATTGTAACTTTACAAAGTTTATACTCTTACCGCTATATTAATAATGGCAAAAGATTGTCAATCGTCGAGTAATTTATAGCCATTACAGCCCCATGGAAGTCAAAGGTATCGAATGTCGCTATGGACCGAGTGCCATAGCCATAAAGACTGCTCAACACACTTGAGTGATCATTGTAGTAGACCTTCCACCTGGTAGACTAGAATGAGGATATAAACACATTGTGTTTATTTATCAATGTCTATAATCTTTATAAATATAAATTATTATTTATATTTTTGTAGAACATTATTTTGTGCAAAGAATGGTTTTTAAAACATCGCTCCATCTATAATTGATTAGAGGGGGGAGGGAGTGATATAAATTGATAAAGATATAAATATGCAAATTATAATGAAGGACCAATTGCTTTTATAGCAATAACGATAATGGTGGAGCGGTTATGTAATAACTAAAAACAACTATAAACTAATTAAGGAAGGGTATAAATACCTTAAGTCCTGGGCCGCTGTGGGCAATGACATTAACACACACAAAAGCTTTTACGGAGAATCAGAAACACGCACGAAATGGTGTCGGTCTCGCTTTCAAAGCTATAACACAACCGTCCTTTGCAAGGGTTCGGACGCGACTCACTTTATGCACTGTTACTGCCGGTATACAATAAAATGTTTCACTGAAAACTGTAGGATGCACGCACAGGCGGTATTTATTGTCACAAATTCCAATGAATGTTCGATGACGACGTAACATACCGCCCACCAAATTCATAGAATTTTGAAAAGGAGGGAAGTAGGTTGGGTGAAGGAAATCACATGGGATTTGACCTTGCTAGGAAAACAGGTAACGAAAGATAGGGTGGTGCACTACAGCGAGCGATATTACCAACTATGCAAAAAAATTAAAATATATATGTAAATAAGCAAATATGTAAAAATAATATACTACTATACATGTAGGAAATGTGTATATACATCTAAACATAAAAATAAAATTAAAATACCGGTAGCGGCGCTAGTTTGACCAAAGGTCGTTTTAGTGTGCCATGTGCCGTTTTGATTTCAGCGACACGTATAATACCGTCCGCACCGGGAAAGGTATTAATAATACGACCAAACTTCCATTGAAGTGGAGAAAGCTGGTCGTCCTTGATGAGGACAATAGTGTCCTTTTCCACTTGTCGGACACCTACCTTAGAGTGCCATTTAACTTTCTGGTTCAGAGTATGTAGTACTCATGGCTCCAGCGAGCCCAAAAATCTTGGTGGAGTTTTTGCAGGAGGTTCCACCTGCTTTTAATGGTACAACGTTGGTTAAATGGTCCTCATCTGGTGGTGCAGAAAGAGGCTCCATAGTTAGGAAATGACCTGGTGTTAGGCAACGCAAGTCATTTGGATCCGAACTCAAAGCGCAGAGTGGCCTTGAATTTAGCACAGATTCAATTTGTGTAAGAACTGTGTACAGTTCCTCAAAGTAAGTTTTGTTCGCCGATTACGCGAGCTAGGTGTGTCTTTACCGACTTAACACCGCTTTCCCACAAGCCACCGAAGTGAGGGGCGCTAGGTGGATTAAACGACCACTTTATCCTTTCTGAGGTTACTGCACTATGCAGATAACTCGTAAGCTGACGATAGGCACCTACAAAATTAGTACCGCAATCGCTAAATATTTGAGAACAGCGTCCTCGACGTGCTATAAATCGTCGCAAAGCGGCAAGAAACGCGTCTGCCGACAAATCCGAAACAAGTTCAATATGTGCTGCCTTAGTGGCAAAACAAACAAAAATACAAATATAGGCCTTAAGAGTTTTAGAGCCTCGCAGGCGGTTAGCCTTTATTAAAGAGGGCCAGCAAAATCAACACCAACAATACTGAACGGTTTGATTTGGGTAATACGTGCTGCCGGTAGGTCTCCCATAGGAGGAGTTACCAGGACCGGTTTGGTACGAAAACATCTATGACATGATGATAAATAACTTCGGATTGAAGTTTTAATGGAAAGGATCCAGAAATTCTGTTGGATAAGATACGCTGTGGTATTAACACCAGGATGGCAATACCTTTCATGAGTTGACAGAATGATAAGTTCGGTTAATCGGTGCCGCTGAGGCAATAACGCAGGAAACTTTTCGGAATAGGAAAGCGAAGAATGTGTCAAGCGCCCACCTACTCTTAAGATATTTTGTGGATCAACAAATGGAGAAAGTTTTCGCAAGCTTTTAGGTAACTTACGGTTTGCCTTGATCGAAGCTATTTCCTTTGAAAATGTAACATTTTGTACATGCCGAACGATAATCATGAGAGCATTGTGTAATTCAATGTCTGTTAAGGGACCCGTATGACGTTGAGCCATGGGTTTAGAAAATCTATAAATGTAAGCCACGATGCCTTGGATTTTATATAACGATGAAAAGCGACTTAGTAAAATGTCAATGACGTTTGGATCTGTTTGAGCGACAAATGTTAGGATTTTCTTTTCCGTAGTTACCTCTGCAATTGAGGTTGACAATGTGGGTTGAGGCGGCCACGAGTCACTAGGGTAGTGAAGCCATTCAGGCCCCGCCCACCATAGCGAACATGAAATAACCGCGCTTGGCATTAATCCCCGAGATGCAGGATCAGCCGGATTATGCGAAGATTTAATATAAAACCATCGGCTAGGTGCAATGATTTCTTGAATGTGGCTAACACGGTTTGCCACAAAGGTTTTCCAACGAAAGGTGGAGAACGTATCCAAGTGAGAGCGACCGTAGAATCACTCCACGCTGAAACATCGGAGATGTCAATCAAGCCTTGATAAGAACGAATGGTAAAAGAAAGTAAATCGGTTAATAAAACGGCGGCACATAATTCCAAACGTGGAATTGAAATGCGCTTAATTGAGCTACCTTTGTTTTAGCGGTTACAAATTGTACAGTTATTTCTCCAGTAGTTTGATTTATGAACTGAAAATACACTACCGCTGCATACCCTACCTCGCTAGCATCGCAAAACCCATGCAAATGACAAGTAAAAGGATCCGAAGGGGTAAACAACGTGGTAACTTTAATGACGATAATAACGGCAACTCTTCTTGATACTGCTGCCATTGAGACGAAATGTCTGCTGGTGGGATGTCATCCCAATTTAAACCTAACATCCACAGATGCTGGATTAGGCGTTTTGCAAAAGTGTTAGTGGTGCTAAAAATCCTAATGGATCATATATTCTGGCAACTTGCGAAAGTATGTTGCGCTTTGTACATATTGGGTTTAATGGTTTAACCCGAAATGAGAAAATATCTTCTGTAGATGACCATTGAAGACCTAATATTTTTATTGATTCGTCAGAATCGAAATCGAGAGAAGTATATTGGCAAAAATCTGACGGAATGCCTTCCAAAATAGATGCTGAATTAGAACTCCATTTTCGAAGTTCAAAACCAGCCAAATGTAAAAGTCGGAATAAGTTGATCTTTAATTTCGCGGGCCGATTGTATAGAATCTCCACCCGCGACGAAATCGTCAATATATAGATTTGACCGTATAGCCTCAGCGGCTAACGGAAACCTTTTGCCTTCGTCAATGGCTAATTGCTGAAGAGTCTTTAATGCTAGATAAGGCGATGACTTAATACCATAGGTCACTGTATTAAGCTGATAAGTCTGAATGGGTTCTTCTGCGGAGAACCGCCAAACAATTAATTGAAACTTTCGATGTTCTTCGGTAACCAAAATTTGTCGATACATTTGGCGAACATCACAAGTAAAAACGAAACGATGAGTACGAAATTTCAGTAAGATTGACGAAATGTCATTTTGGAGACTAGGTCCAGTCAATTGAGTGTCATTAAGTGACACGTTGGTTTTAGCCTTTGCAGAGGCGTCAAAAACCACACGAATTTTAGGAGTATGACCTTCCTCTTTAAACACAGGGTGATGGGGTAAAAATAATTATCGTTCCCAACGGGCGGAGAATCGAGTAATGCCATATGACCCGCATCAAGATAGTCCTGCATGAAATTGTTGTATTGGGCGCGTAGCTCCGGTTGAGCATGCAATTTGCGCTCCAACGAAAATAGTCTTTTTAGCCATGTCAAAGGAATTATCAAAACGGGCAAAGTATCGTTGAACGGTAACGCAACAATAAAACGACCGCTAGGGTCACGAGAAAACGTGTTTTCAAAATCAGATCTGCCTTTTCTTCTTCTGGAGAAGTATAAGGCTTGATGGCAGTTCTTCTATCTCCCAAAACCGCCTTAGGGTCTGGTCGATAGGATCTTCTACAGAAGTAAAAATGCTTGGACAGTATCAGACTGCAAGCTTTTGTGGGACCAAGAATAGTCCAACCAAAATTGTATTTATGGCGGCAGGCTGAAGAAATTTGCCATGTATAACACCGCCATTGATGATGAACGGATAAACATCTGCTCCAAGGAGCATGTCAATAGTTCCTGGAGAGTTCCAGGTCGGGTCTGCAAAGTGCAGGCCGCATAAGTGTTCCCAAGTATTAGGAACTTCAACGCTAGGTAATTTGCCAGATATTGACGAAAGCACAAAAGTTGTGACTTCTAGAGATTTTCCAGAGTCTAAAATAGAACGAATGGTGCAGCTGACGGCACCCCTATTGGCCACTGAAGTTGTATGCCCAAGTCCATAAATCGGAACTTGAGAACGTATGCGTGGAAGCCAAAGTTTGCTCACGCAATCGTCTCGAATAAAGCTAGCTTGGGAACCAGGATCTAAGAGTACTCTGATCGGTTTGTATCTACCAGAGCGATCTTGAACTTCCACAACAGCAGTGGAGAGTAAGACAGTAACCCCAAAATTTGGATTCGTCTGTGAAGACAAAACATTTGCCGGAATAGGAGAGGCTGACTGCGTCCTATTGGCATTTTTATGCATAGGTGTAGCGATCGGTTCAGCTGAACGGCTAGAAGCAGGTTGCGATTCAAAATGTAGCAAGGTATGATGCGGCTTGGCGCAAGTTCGACAGGAATTATAAGATTTGCATTGCATGGACGCATGGTCTGTTCGTAAGCAATTTAAACAAAGGCGTAAGCGTTTGACGATGTCGAAACGTTCTGTCGGAGTTTTCTTTAGAAACGATTGACATCTGTAAATTAAGTGATTGCCCTTGCAAAAAGGACAATGGTGCGAAAATGAATCTTTGAGTCACTGGAGCTACTTGGTGTGTCCAGTGAAACTACGTTAGAAGAAACTCTTGGTTTAAACTGAAACGCTGAGGATTTCTTAGGCACTGATGTGTGAGATGTATGGACAGTCGTCGAATAAGAAACAGGTGCGGTTGAAGAAAAGGTTTCCAACGCTGCACATTGTTGGGTTAAAAAATATCTCAAATCCTCGAAATTAGGTATTTGCTTCGGATCCGATTGAGTTCGAAGCGTTTTCTAGTGAACGGATCAAGTTTTTCTAAAAGCAAATCGACCAGAATAAAGTTCCAATGTTCAGTGGGAAACTTTAAGTTAGTTAGAACAGCAAGGTTCTCCGAAAAACAATCAATAAGTGCCCTAAGTTTCTTAGGGTCTTCTGATTTTAAAGGTGGAAAGTCTTTCATTGCTTTCCAATGCAAAGTTGCCAATAAACGCGGATTGCTAAATCTCTCACGCAAGGCGTTATATGAGATAATAAAGTTATCCCCCGAAATGGGTACAGATTTAACGATTCTTAAAGACTCTCCGCTACAACAATTAATAAGGTGATTTAATTTTTCGATATTGGACAGCGACGCGTTGTTATATACCAGACTGTCAAATAAATCGATAAAAGATGAGAATTGGGTTACCTCATTATTAAAACTTGGGAGTTTTAACGGTACCAATTTTGATACCGTGCTGCTTGGAGCATTTTCGATGATTTGTGGTGCTTTCATTTCTTGCATCGTATCGAGATGCAGCAGTATGCAAAAATAAGCGGAATCTACTTCCTTCCGTACAGCGTTGTAAGTTAATGATTCTACCTCGTCACAGGAACCCAAGACGGCAACTAAGATTTTATTGAAATTTGTATAAAGGTCATGTATTCCCCTTGTTTGAATGAGGAACAATGCCTTTAAAGTTGGGTCACTTTGTATAGTGTTACAAAGCTCAAACATTTCTATAATGCGTGTTTTCAGTAATTCTAGTTCGGTTACCTGAATTTTCTTGGGAGCCATTCTGACAGTTATTTTGAAAGATCTACAATAAATGCTATAAAACCGTAACGCTCAGATGTACGCGAAAGATGTTAAAATAGGGTATAAACCAATAACTCACGTTTTATGACTAAGCAACACATAAAACCTAACGGTTTGTCAAACAAAGGCTTGAAGATAAGATTTACAGCTTAAAATTTACGGTTACGGTCGGCCTTTACTTCAAAAGATCACAGGAAAGTTTAAACATGTGGCTTAACATATTTGTCGAAAGATGCAGCTTAACGTGTTTGCAAGAAGAATGCAGCTTTTACATTATATTACTCCTGCAAATGTGTTAAATATTTTACGTTGTAAACCGACTGAAAAGGTTGCATGTGAAAACTAAAAACGTGCAATAGCTTTTAAATACAGAGTAAATCCCTTTCCTGTTTCGTTTAAGAAGTATAAAGCGATTTATAGTTTTCAGGTTGCTTTGCTTTATACCGCTAAGATAAATTTAAACTGAAAACTAACAAATTTTATGTTAAGGATTTGTTTGTAATTAAAACGCTTGCTGGTTTCAATTACGGCGAAATCGCTTAATTTAATCTAAAGAAAGTATGTAACTGATATCGTACATATTTTAACCCGCTAAATGGGGCTTGAAACCAAATTTAAAGCTAAATAATTACTTAATTAAAAGCTCGCTGAAATGCACAATAATATTTAATTTAGGACATGTGTATACCACAGGACTAATGAATCCGGCTCGAAGGACCAATGATTAGAGGGGGGAGGGAGTGATATAAATTGATAAAGATATAAATATGCAAATTATAATGAAGGACCAATTGCTTTTATAGCAATAACGATAATGGTGGAGCGGTTATGTAATAACTAAAAACAACTATAAACTAATTAAGGAAGGGTATAAATACCTTAAGTCCTGGGCCGCTGTGGGCAATGACATTAACACACACAAAAGCTTTTACGGAGAACCAGAAACACGCACGAAATGGTGTCGGTCTCGCTTTTAAAGCTATAACACAACCGTCCTTTGCAAGGGTACGGACGCGACTCACTTTATGCACTGTTACTGCCGGTATACAATAAAATGTTTCACTGAAAACTGTAGGATGCACGCACAGGTGGTATTTATTGTCACAAATTCCAATGAATGTTCGATGACGACGTAACAATAATCGTTACTGAGATACGAGCGATTAAGTAAACAACTCAAGTGCGCAATTTCCCTCCCCTCCCCTCATGTTGTACACCTGTTGGAAAGGCGACGACATGGATTCTTTTCGTCTACTATGTGCCCCTAAAGACAATGAAAAGTCAAACTGCGTTGGACTATCAGTGCATGCTCAACTCCTTACAGCGCCTGGACTATGCGTTCATTACCTACACCACCTGCTCCTCCTTAGGTGTACTTCTCATCTACCTATGTGGTCCAATTGTTAAACTACTCACCTATCATGCCGGTGGACAGGGTTCGAATACCGGGGCTGGAGAATTTTTTTCTTAGACAATTCTAGACCTGTGTAAAGCTAAGGTGCCACAGCAGTGAATCTTTTATAAAAGGGTTAAGTAAAAGTCACGTGACCATTGAGTGTTAGGTTACATGGAGTGAACGATCTTTGCATCTGACAAAAATGATCTTTTTGGACTTTAGAATTTCTCATGTTAAATTGCATAAGAAAACAGGTTATTTGCGTTCGTACAAGCATATCTACTGGCTCGGGAGTATTTAAATGAAGTGGATAGAACGGGGTGGGCCTCAATCATGTCCCCCTAGGTTTTCTGATTTAAATAACATAGATTTTTATTACAATTTAAGTGGTGATAGTTCTTACAAATTAAAAGTCGATAATACAGTTTACGAAGTACGTCGATAAATACAGTTACAAAGTCGGTAATACAGTTTAAGAGTTCATAAATACATCGCGCAAGCGCAATGAGTAAAGCGGGCTGTTAGCAACGCCAATCTTATTACAGATTCCGCGTTGCCAACTCCAATGACGTCACCAATATTGCGTAATACTTCGGAAATTTACATATTTAAAACAATAAATGATCAAAGCGAACAATTTAACAAAAAGAGTACTCACTCAGAGATCCGGCATTCGACGAAATTGGGTTATAGTTGGCTTCTCCCAAGTCCGTCAGGGCTCCATCCCGGAGGGATTAAAGATGGTGATTCCTCCGGAGCTGCTAGCGGAGCATGGGCATCAGGCTCGTCTAGGGTCGTGGAGTCCAGTTCGCCTCGGTGGCTTCAAATTTATCACCTATGTAGGGATCGGATTAGGAAAACCAGGTAAAGGGCGACAACAAAGATAATTAGGCAGGATATCTACATAGGTAAAGATAAGCACGATACGATACCTCAAAGCGTCTACTCCACTCGAAGATCAAAGGCAAACAGCCACATTATAGAGAGAACAGGAAACTTGTCCCCACTTCTTGTCTTTTACACATCGGCGCGAACTTATTTGTCCAACCCTCCCGCGTCACGCGATCTGCGCAAACCTACTATGACGTAACGGAAGTACACGCCTAGTCTATTAAAATTCCGCGCACCGCGTTTTTTGAAATTATGGCGCGAACCTCCGTACATCAAACTTAAACTAAAACAATGTTTAAGGGCCAATTTAATTGGCACGTAACATTTTTTCCTTTGAGGACGTCTCAAATCTCTAACGTATATATGATCATTTACGAAATTGATAAGTAGATGCATTTGAAACCGTAAGAAATACTCCGAGACAGCAAAGAGAGGAAGAGTGGATGCATGTATAATGGTTGTAGGTCACTTTCAACAGTTGCTGTAACGTCTTTTTTAGCACCCTTACAGTTTACAACTTAAACCTTTAATTTTATAAAAATATCCGATACAGGTTACGATTTCAAATGCAAACTGTCAAAATTTATAAAAATAAGAGAGTATTCGCAATAAAGAGAGCTTACTTGACCATTTAAAATTTTTAATTTTATTTAGGGATTTACAGATAATCGTTTATTTTCTCCTCGTTAACGGTCGCAAGTAAAAAAAACTGCAAGAGACCTAAAAGTTTCTAAACAAAACAGAAAATTCATGCCGTATTTTAAAATCTACCAGCGGTGCACTGCAAAAAAAGTTCAGTGGGGGAAAAAGGCGACATAACCTATGAAAAAATATCACCTTGTGGATTCTCACAACCATTTGACATGTTGCCACGGGAAAATTTAGAAAGTGAATGATACAAGGCGTTCCTAGGGGTATGGTGACAATAAGTTGCTCCGGACTAGCTCAAATAAGACTCTTCAAGGTGTAGGTTTAAAACAAGCAGAAAGTAAACACTAAGGAACGACTGAAACTTCTTAGCAGGAGCTAGAATAAAAGGGCAACAGGAACTGGAGCTAAAAGTAGCCGCGAGAATTGTTCCACGTTCTCGGACAAACCTTAAAGTACCATAATATATCAGACCAAATTTAAAATACAACTTTACAAAATTTATTGATTCAAACTTACTTCTCAACAAGTTACCACAAATGTAATCACACAATATAGCTATAGAGGTGACGCCTCTAAACATTTACCTTTAAGGAAATACTGAAATTCAATTAGTAACGTAAATATATAAAAAAAATAATTCACAATGATAATATGGAGGGGCACTATTGCACAAGTAAAATACAAAATGACTGACTTAAATATCTGGACACGAGCCCACAGGATACAACACCTAATCCTGTAAATCATAAAAAAAGCAAAATACACATACACAAATTTATGGCCACAAAATTGCAATATGGTTGGTACGTTTTGTACCACTACTAATTTTTCAAACTCAAACTCGTAAACAGATTTACATAAATAATCAATAAAAATAATTAATTTGTAGGAACTTAAATCACACAATATTTTACCTTCACAAATGACACCCTAAATAACAAATAGGTGTCAACTACTAGAATTTTAATTTAATAAGGGCAATCCACCGTCCGATAAAAGTGTACGGGCTGTTGCAGCAAAGAAGAATGCTAAATAAACCACAACAAACATACAGGGAGTATCGTAATTTATTACTTTAAACCAAGCCAAACACAAACAAAGTAATTAAACTAAATCCCAAGTGAATGTTTAAAATCGCAGAATAAAGCGTTCTCATACAATAAGAAGTACACCCACTAGGATATCGTTTCTCAAGTCAAAAAATGAATGTTGGCAACAGCAAACCCAGTAAAGCCTCTTCCATATCACTGCAGGTGATGATAACGTTGCGAACAAATAACTATATAACCACTTTTTCTAATTGAATTAGGAATAACAACCGTAAGGTCGGCGTATGCAGGTTAACCCAGGAGTCAAGATCAATAACCAACACATATATCAATGAAATGACAGTCAACTAAAATATTCCAACTAGAGGAGAGAATCGAAGGCTGCTACCAAATATAACATTAGCTCAGAATGCACAGAGTAACAACGAATAGCATTAATTCATACAGAATGAAGTACCAATGGGAAAAAGTATAACAGTAGCGTTACTAAATAATCTGAAAAATACGTAATAAATATCGGAATATGACAAAATAAAACAGGGCGTTTCACTATACAATGATGTGAGCCCTACAACCCAACCTATATCTCAAATCTGATCTAAGTACCTCAAAAACAGCAGGAACTATAAAGAAAAATTTTGAAATTTCAACACCCTGTAGATCGGTATCGACGCATTTGCGGACCTATGCTTATAGAAATTTTTATTCATGTAATAAATCAAAGAATTACACCCTTTCGTATGTGCATGATACCTTATGAACACCCTGTATATGCATGAAAGGAAGCAAAGTATTATCCTCGGTTGATACCGTTCTGTACTTCAAGCAACTGCTGGTTGAAGCTTGTCTTAGTTTTGCCATATCAGATGGAAACATTCGTGCGACAGGTTTAAAAGTTGCCGGATTTAGGCTAGCCGATCTTTTCTATTTAAAAGGTGCAATATGCTTTTGTGCCGAGTTAAAGCTAACAAATTAGCAACCATTCTGAAAACTTTGAAGCATTTTGTATGGGTGCGTATGTCTGATGGTGCCAAATCGTAGCAACTTGTCATACCAAAGTTGTTTGCGTTTTTGAAAATACACCGCTTTTTGATATACCTAATCGTTAAAAACCTTTAAAACCGTTCTCTTAATGATTAATTTTATTTGTCGTATTTCACGTGTGCAGTTACACGAGCTATATTAAACGGACATGTTTCGATCATTAAACATATTGATTTAAAAAATGTATGTTTTACATAAGCACTAACAGTAAATTTATTCGCCTAAAGCTAATTGACAAAATTTAATCTGTGGCCATATCCATTAGTTCTAATACATAGGCGTATAAATATCAAGGTTTTACAGTTTTGTAATACCTCTCAGTTACATCTAGAACATCAAATGTATTTTCGATTAGTAAAACTAGTTTTTATATTTCCACGCGCAGTTTATATAATAGTGTCGAAATTTGAGGCGATCTCTAAATCAACACTATTAAAACAGTTTTATTTCGTAATAAAATAATCAAAAGAAATCAATATTTTTCCTTTTATTTAATAACATTCAAAGCACGTTACGTAGAATATTGATGAAGCTAGCAGTATACCATCTACTAGCAATGTGTATTCCTCACACCTTTGAAAATGTACCATTTCGATAAATAGATCTCCGATAATTTTGTTCCATTTAATCATTTTCAAAAAGTACCTGTATAGGCATTTCAGTTAGCACCAGCTGGCTTTTATGTACGAGAATTTGGTTTCACTAATATGCAAGGTAGCACTACTTCTACGGACCAAATTATTGGAATTGTAAAGCAAAATAGTAACCGCATTTTTTAATACGATTATATTGGAAAGATATTGTAGCGAAAACTGTAATTGCACAAACAACAGTACGTTATTATCAAACTGATTATACAAGCCTTTTCAACAACTCGTCGCTACAATAGAATTCTAATAGCTTTCACAACAATTTACTTCCAGTACAACAGTACAGATACTAATTTTTACAATCTACGATGCTATCGCCTTCATTATTTAATATTGGAGCACTATCCAAGCACTAATTATTAATTTATATCGATCACTACAGTAATTTATATCACATATGGTAATTTATATTAAAAGTTATTTATCACCAATTTATTTCGAATCAGGACTTTCAGTTTAAATTAGAACGCATATCGTAATCAAAGCTTCAATCATAACTAATCTGTTGAACCCTTTAACGGCTATTTAGACCTTATTCAATTCCAGTAATTATTTTGAGAACATACCAGAAATTATGTAAATAACAATCTCGAGATTGCTTATTGTAATATAAAATCTTACATTCAAAATCCTTATATTTGTCCCTCAAATCCATCTGAAAAATGTGGTACCGTAGGGGTCCATCAATTTTCTTTAGTGTGTTAACAAACGCTTCGTTTACGTTCTAATGTAATTATCCTGGTCAGAGGTTTACTAAACGGTCCTACACTGTCCTCTTAAAACAGTTCTGTCCCAGAACACACTGTGGCCCGTACGTTGGAACTCTCTGTAGCTGTAAGGACGGTCGATACCATTTCCGCAGTTTCTATGTTGATAGAAGTAGCAATCAACACCTTTCATAACAGCTGCCGTACTATTTGGATTGTAACCTCACACTAAAATCTGGAACAATACTTCTAGCATATTTCGTGCTACTCTCCAGTCTAACCCATCGAACCTACAATCGATCGCGGGCATGGCCAACTTTTTGTCTCCAAATTTGATCATTTGGCTCTTGAGGTCTACGAACGCCTCTGTAGATCCTAGTAATTCGCTTTACCAAAAGGCCGTTGCTTAGTCACCTAGTAGTAGATGTTACGGTATCAGTCCTTTAGCCGCGCCATCTTTTCAACCGTTGGTTGTCGGCGAAGTTCACCCAGACCACCAAATTTGTTTTTAAACACCCCGAGCAAGTCCTCGGAACATATCAATGTGCCAAGGAGAATTCCATTGCCACATCGAATAGATCATATTGAATCTCGTTTGTGCTCCCAACCCTCGCTGTGCCTGTGCCGCTGTAAAAAGACATGAACCAACCATAACTCGGTCGAAACCTTCGTTCATCCTCACGAGCGTAGCTGTTTGTTCGTCGTACTGCGTACCATTCTGCGGCATTAACGTAGTGTGCTCATCTGCTAACGTACATTACTAGCGTTTTTTCTTTTTGGGAGCGTACGAATCTGATATACCATGTCGTCGATCCTTTGTACAACTTTGTACACACCCTCTCAATGTCTTTGTAACTATGGTGACAATCCACGTTGTATAAGTAGACGCGATCACCCTCTTGAAAACCAAACTCCTACGGCGCCTTGATGTCATATCTGGTTTATCCGATTGCTTGCAATCTGGATATTTTTCCTAACGTCACCATAGCTGCTTGTTGTGCATCTTACATTTAAGCATCTCGACGTAGCTCTCGCCCACGATATTATCTCTGGGTTTACACCCAAACTTTAGATCACACACCCACGTATATCACATGCAGATGTCTGTTCAGTATTTTTATGAACCAAAGACCGATAGGCCAATAACAATAGATGTAAATATTGCTGCCAGTTACTCTGATGTTCGCAGACCATCTTGGATAAATGCTTGGCCAAGGTACGGTTCATGCGCTCAACCATACCATCCGATTGCGGGTGCAGTATTGTTGTTCGGGTTTTTCTTATCCGCTGTAACCGGCAAACTTATTGAAATAACACTGACTTTAAATTTCTGCCCTGATCCGTGTGCAACTCCATAGGAACTCTGAAACGGTAGAACAGTTCTTTTCCAGCACGTCAGAGACTGTTGTAGCTTCTTCGTTTGATAATAGCATACGCTTTTGTCCACTTCGTAAAAAAAGTTAAAAGAATCCATGTTTACCAGTACGTATTTATTCCCGGAGTCGGTCTCTGGGAATGGACCGGCAATATCGATTGCTACTCTCTCAAACAAGCTCCTCACGTTATATTGCCTCATTGGAACCCTACGTTTTGCCAGTGGTGCACACGTGACACTTGCGGTACCACTCTTGAACACCGCCTTTGCAGCTTACCCAGTAAAATCTTGCATCTGAAAGATATGGTGCCGCAGGGACGCATCAATCGTCTTTTTTATACAAACGCTTTGTTTACGTTCTATGTAGTTATTCTGGTTAGAGGTAGACTAAACAGCTCTACAATTTCAAATGATTCATTTTTTGACAGTTGCGTACAATAAGGTACAACTAATTTACTTATTCACATAGTCACACTTTTTTGAATCTGCCTTAATAAGTAACTAATACAATAATAATACATATCACTATTTCCCAAAATACTAATCAAGAACTTCCAACTTAATCATTTACTATTTGTTGTCTTCGTTCATTGCTTATATGAGTACGCAATCCAGCTTTTATTTATTCACACTTTATATACGTGATTAGGGAACGCACGAAGGTAGCTGTATATTATGCAAGAGGCGGTTTTGTGGCGATACGTGTGACTACTATGCCCAATGTCCTTGGTTCGAATCCCGACACGCTCCGCTTGAAAAATGTTAGACGAGCATTTTTCATAAAAATACACACTTTTCGGATGGCAGGTAAAATGTAGGTCCCGTGTATGCACATATATACATAGATTGTCATATTTTAAATTGTAAGTTATAAATATTAGTTAACGTGCAGAACGACCACGTGCAGGTGTTCATATAAGATTTTGCAAAATTTATAATTATTAAAATAGATAAAATATTACATAACTTTCGTCCCAGGGTGGGTTAAATGGGATAAAGGAAAACAAAAATACAGGATTAAAAATAATAATACACAAAAAAGGGTTTTTTATTGGTATTTTAATTGCAATATAAAAAAGATCAAAAATACAGAGAAAAAGAAAAGTTATGAATGACAGGAAACGTTGTGAGAAATAGCTGATAGATAGTCGGCTAATGGATGATTCCCATATTCTTCAACAATTTTAATAAGTCGGCCTCCAACTTTTGATATTCCCTTCTTCGCAATGGCTCTGGATTTCCGGCTTGAAGTTGTTAGAGTTTTAACTCAGTAACCGATTGTTCTAGTTGTATTTTTTGGATAAATTTCCAGATTGAGGAATGAGAAGAGCCAGCTATATCTTTAAACCTTCTGTGCCAGCCCTCGACGCTATTAGTTGTTCGAGATTACCAACTGCTGTAGTGTCAAAACAGTTCCAGTGCTCAATTGGATTAGGAGGAACACGTCTTCTGCTTCGCTGTAGTCTACCGATCCAGTTGTCCTCGTAATAATCTAAAATGGGTTGAAGTATGGCTTAATTATCTTTAAAAAACGTGGATTCGGACAGGATTTCAAATGAAGATACTACATCATGTGAAGGAACAAAGGCCAATCTCAGCAGTTGTTTTAAATTCAAGGGCAAATTCTGAATCAGTACTACATCGGGATACTATTGAATTTTTTACCAGATGCGTTGTGAATAATGGAAGAAGCAACCTTTCATTATGGCATCCGGAAAAGTCTGAGAAAATGCGTTGATTGAAGCTCGTTCAAAATCCGTTAATATTGATTTTGGCCGAAAATTTAAGTTGTATGTATCTGAAACATCTACCACAGAATTAAGTAGCTAATTATAGGTTGCTTCAGTTTTGTTTGGCAACAAAACCAGTGGCAAGACGTGCTTTTATTCGACACCGTGAATGGTGTACATTTGTCCAAAAAGATCTGGAACAACCTTAAAAGTCCCGTCAGCATACCATTACCATTGCTCCGAATTAGCCAAAACTTTAAAGTTTTCATGCGTTGAAAAAATAAGAATCCTTACATCAGAAGGTCCGGAATCAAAGAGGAGAAATGCTTCGCCCTTTTCTGTGATTTTGTATTCATTTGGTATTTCTAATTCGTTCAATCTTCTTGGACAAACACGTTCATTGTTCATTGCTTGTCTTCCTTTCCGAATGGTTTTCGACAGGGATTGTAATGGAGGAAGTACGCCAGCTACAGATGCTGCATGGCTCGCAATTATTTGAGCTGGAGTGCTCTGTGTAATTTTCCCCGTTTCATGCAATTGATTAAAAAATTGTCTCTTTGGCAATTCTACTGCGTTCGGTGTATGATCGTGAATTCCAGTTAATCGCCAGTAGATAATATTGCACTACCTTTGCATGGTCTTTTTGCACAACGCCAATATGATGTCATATCATCTTTGGTATTTAGTAAGGTTGAAAACAAAATGATGAGGTTTCCATTAGATCAAGTTTAGACCAAATTCCCATTAGACAAAATATTCATTAGACCAAATGCTCATTAAGCCAACTGTTTATTAGACCGAATGTCTGTTAGAAAAAGTGTTGGTTAGACCAAATGTCTATTAGACCAAGTGTCCATTAGACTAAATGTCCATTAGACAAAGTGTCTTTAGACATAAAAAATTAGACGATATTTTCCGCGGATATGGCACCTGTTATAATACGCTCTGTTATAGAAAATTGTAGCAAGTGGAAAGGCACTAACTGCAATTTATTAAATAAATGCCGTGAGGCTATTTTAAGGATGTAAGCTTTTATTATCGGGCGCTAGCTATTCCCAGACTGGTGCTAGACGTGGGATTTAATTAGCCTCTGTGAAGGGAGGTACGGTCAGGCTCTTAACGTGCAAATTTAACACTAATTGAAACTAATTTTGAATACAATTAAGTGACAGAACTACGCTTTACACATTTGTGTTTAATCAAAATTATGTCTCTGGTGCACGAAAATTTGATAGCTAACCTGAAAATATAGTTTAAGCTTGCAGTACTAGTACTGTTTATACATACTGAAACAGCATGGCGCAATTTGAGAAATCAGCCAGCTTAGTTTCTCAAGCGTTTCCATTTCACGGTTCTAATATTGATGTAGGGTTACGAATTGTATTCTAATAATTCTTCTAAGACCTCCAGAGTTGTTTGCATGCACAAGTTTTTAATAACAATATTAAAATCTAAACAGGTGAGTGACTCGAATCTCTTCTTGCCCTTGGCCAGCACACCGCACAATAGTTATTATAATCGGGGCGTTATTATTGGGGTTGTTGACTGACCGACTACCTGCAGTAGTTAATAAATACACGTCTGCCGGGTAGGTAGACTGGTTAAATTTCAGGAACAATCACGGTAGCGACCCTCGGGGTTTCTTCTTGGCCTCATCGTTATTTCTCACGGCCTTAAATGTTAAAACCGTACGTACCGTTTATAAATTTTTAGCGTGCATAAATGAAGTACAATGTCAGTACTAGCTCTTAGTATAGTAAGCATCACACAAACATTAGCGAAGCACTAAATTACTATTTACTCATTTAACTAACTGCTTGTCAGGTAATTTTTTACTTTGTTTGGAGTGTGAACCAATTTGTGCTAGTTATTAGTAAGCCGTTTATTATACATTATTATTTGTTTTTTAACGATTGCGATTAAAACATCTTGGAAGATTTTAATTGTTGTTCTGAACCATTTTACTCTCGTGACATATCAAACCATTCTTATTAGTAATTGTTTAGAAAAATCAAAATAATTTGGGTATCACATACAATTTAGCCGCGTAGTCTTCTTAAAACTTATCATTCTCACTTCATACTTGTAAAAATAAGCTTTATATTAAAAACTAGTGCTAGTTTGTGCAAGTTTGGTTTGGTATGAATTTAAATGTGAGATTCTGTCATTACTTTAACTCCATCTGCAAAAATTTCCTTTTTAGACGCTAACCCAGCAAATTTTTATATTGTCACAAATTTAGTACAAAATGCGAACTTTTATTTAAAATTTCGAACGAGGCACACTAAACTTTCTAACTAGACGTTAAAACTCATTTAAAACTATAGCAGCGCCGATTGTGAAAATGCTTGAACACTCAATTTTTTAAATCTCAATATAGTGTCTAGCATTCTGGTACCTATTGTTTGGGGCACATACGAGAGTAAGGTGAAAAGTTCTCGGCCTGACACAGAGATGGCGTTCCTCCAATCAGCAAAGATTTGTGCTTACCGCCTGCGTGGACATGTCATTAGTTCGTATGACAAGTTTCAACTTGCTATCTCAAGTAGTTTGTTTACACGATTTTTTTCAAGCAGACGTCTTATGCATGTTTCCTTAAGATGGATATACTTGAATATCGTGCGGTCACAAAATTCTTCGTTTTGGACGGATTAACCCCTCAGGAAATTTATCCGAAGTTGACAAGAGTTTACGGAGAGTCTGCCCCTTCCCTATCAACCATTAAAAAGTGGGCAGATGAATTTAAACGTGGTCGCGCGTCTCTCGCAGATGACTCACGTGAAGGACGAGCAAAAACCGCAACCACACCGGAAACAATCGAAAAAGTGCATGATATTGTGTCGGACGATAGGCGAGTGAAAGTGAAGGAGATAGCTAAGCCTGTAGGGATATCGGACTAAAGGGTGCGAAACGTCTTACACAAAGAGTTAGGGATGCGAAAGACGGGTGCCGCATTTGCTGAATGCCGATCAAAAGCAAATGCGAAAACGAGTTTCACAGCAACGTTGGCCCGGTTCAATAAGGATCCGAGCGATTTTGTGCGGCGATTTGTTACTATGGATGAGACAATGGGTCCACCATTACACACCAGAAACAATACAGCAGTCTAAGCAGTGGGTGGAAACCGGTTGTTCAGCTCCAAAGAAAGCGAAGTCGATCACATCTGCCGGAAAAGTTATGGCCAGCGTGTTTTGGGATGCGAAAGGGATCCTGTTAATTGATTACCTTGAATAAGGCAGAACAATTACAGGCCAATATTATTCCACCCTTCTTGACCAGCTCGATGCCAAAATTCGCGAGGAGGCCTGGCTTGAAGAAGAAAAAAATCATCTTTCACCAAGACAACGCACCTGCACACAAGGGTGCGTTGTCGATGGGAGAATTGACGCATTTGGGGTACGACTTGCTCGACCATCCTCCCCTATTTCCTTGATTTGGCACCCTCAGACTTCTATCTGTTCCCAAACTTGAAGAAATTTCTTTCTGGGAAGCGCTTCATGTCCAATGAAGTAGTTGAGAGAGCCGAAGACGAATCTTTTTACAATCGTCCAGACTCTCACTTCCGAGAAGGAACACTGATGTTGGAGAAACGTTGGACCAAGTGTGTTGAAGTTAAGGGGGATTATGTCGTAAAATAAAATCATTTTTTTTAACTGAAAATTGCAGTTTTTTATTGTAGGCCGAGAACTTTTCACCTTACTCTCGTACGCTGCTGCTGTTTTCTCATCTATTTTAGCACTAGCTAAAATTCAAACACTAAAGCTAGCACCACTCAAAAATCGTAGATATGGCTATTAATTACGGGAGAGGCTAGGTGGGGCTATTCCTTTTCCAGCCACCCTCTTATCTTCTAGCACTAGATAACCTACACCTATCACTCGCTAACACCCAAACGCTAAAGCTAGCACCACACAAAAACCGAAGACTATTAATTAAATTGCTGTCGTTCCAGATATCAAAAGTCAAATAGGATTTGTTTTTTAATGCCTTATGCTCATCAAATACCCTGTATATTTAAAAATACTGTTACGAATACACCATTTAATATTCTTGACTAGAATAATACATTATAATTTGAGTAAGGGCCGCTATGCCTGCGGCCACGTCCCCAATGCTCCACCCGAAGGTACTACATTGATTAGAATAATACAGCTGAACGTAAACGAGGCATCTGTACACCCAAGGATAATTGTTAGCCACCTTGACATGTCGTGACATCTTCAGATGGGCTTGATTGACAGTTTACAATGAGTTGGTTGCATTCAAAATCTTTATTAAGCTTACAATAGGAACCTTCCAGATGTTATTTCCGTAATTCTGGTGCGCTCTTAGAATGCTTAAGAGCAATAGAATTAAGTATATAAATTCCTCGTTCAGGGGTTTTAATTTAATTTACAGAAATAGGAAACGAAGTTTTAAGACGATTTATTAGAAACCTCGCACAAACTGGAATCGAGACTTTCAGGAAGATTTTTATAAAATTCATGCAGTGGAAGAAAGGTTGCTCGAGGTGGAGAAACACAGTAATTCCCTAACAGTACAAGCGTCGAGGCACTCAATTTCTGAGATACAACAGTACAACTCAGAACTTGAGAATTTTAAGGAAAGTGAACTGACATTAAGGTTCAGAGTAAACCTCACATTTGATGGGAAGTTACTTTGGTAGGCATATTTCAAACAATTCGAGGCTGCCGCAAGGTTAACAGCAGAAACTGTGATGAGAGGACAACCGCGTTGAGTATCGCATTATAAGGTGAGACATTAAATATTCTGCAAACCATGCCAGAGCATGATTAAAGAAGCTTTGGGGCGAGGTACCGCCACTTTCATTTACGCCAGGTGTATCACGCTCAAGTGAAGGATCGTTACCAAAAGGCCAACGAAAATTTACAAGAATTCAAAGCAGGTATTACCCGTTTTTTGGAACTAATCTACCCAACTGCATCCGACAACTTCCTACAATCGGTAGAAGTGCATACATTTATTGATAAAGTACGCGACGAGGAGATCGCGCAAGCATTACAGCTGCCTCGGCCAAAGACTTCTCATAATGCTTTGGCCTATGCCTTAAAGTTCGAAACGTTAAAACAAGCGATCATCAGTATGCGACGAGGAGATCGCGCAAACACTACGGCTGCCCCGGCCAAAGACATGATGCGTTGGCCTATGCCTTAAAGCTCGAAGCGTTAAAGCAAGCGATCATCTTAACTGTGACATTTCATTATCCCCTTTTGTAAAGTACATAGGAATGCACATCAATTTACGCCCAAATCTCACACCCATATCAACAAACTCCGAAATAAAGTAAAAGTCATAACCCAAACCCTTATCCAATCTCTTCCATATTCCCTTAACCTAAACCAACGAATCCACCGCCTGATCTTGCAATAAATTGACATACCTATAATCCGTTACGCTTCAGACTTTGGCTTTCGTCTTCCCCCCAGTACACAGAAACTAGGGACAATCATTAAACCCATCCTTATTTACAACTCTCGCACATACAGACCTACCTCCACAACTACCCTATATAGCATCCTTCTCGTTTCGCCTTTAGAATGGCAAATTAACCCCTCCATTCAAATCCGAAATCCAAAACAAAACCAACCTATCACACTACACGACACAATCCTTATCCCAAAAGCCTATCGCTCCTTAACTAAAACTAAAATTAAATCTCATATTCACAACTCCCTTATCAACGAATGGCAGAACCTTTAGACCACATCCCCCAACGGCAGATACACCTATGAGATTTTCCCAACCATCACTGAAATCCCAACTCATATTCCTTACTTTCATCTCTCCGCAATCCAGTTCCTTATCGCGCACGGTAATTTCCGTAGTTATCTGTACAAATTCCTTTTAGCCCCATTCCCCCAATTTCCCTGTAACAATACATCATCATCATTTTGTTTTCAAGTTTAGTTAAGGTCGGTTTAACTCAGCTCTAACTTCTTTTCTATTCTGTACTAATCTAAAAGGATCTACATACTCTTCACAAGCTAAATTTCTAATATTTTGACTATTATAGCTTAGTCTAGGCGTTCCTATACTCTTCTATCTTTTTCTTATTTATCTGGCTTAATATAGATATTAGCAACCTGTTGGTTGTTAAAGAACTCCAAGATGTTTACATCTTTCCCATTTATAAGGAAATGAAATATTACCTGGTGACAATAATATCCTCGAAGATTTCATTCCATCTCATCTACCTGTGTCCTTTAAGCTTTCCAGAAAGCCCTAAAAACTTAAATCCACTTAGACTAATTTACTCCCCTCCCCAAGCTTTAAATTCTTAATTACTCACCAATTTGAACGCTTTCTTCACAGTATCCTCACCAAAAAAACTGCTTACTCGTAGTAATTAATTTTCTATTACACACACAGCAGACACGTATAAACATCATATATAATTTATAACATTAACCGCACAGTTCTTATTCCTACATAAGCACATATAGATCTACATATATACACATCCACCTACATATACATATACACAAACACATACGCATCACACATCAGCGCACTTACCTCCCGCTGAAGATTCCGAACAGCAAGACGGTGTAGGGAAAGAAGATTAAAACCAACTTAATCAAAGATAATTTATTATTTAATATTATATATTTTTGTAACACTCTGCCAGGATAGGCTTTTAGCCTGAGCATAGTATACAATAAAGCTTTTTTTAAGTATGGTAAACGCTCTGGAGAGTAGGGGAACGCGATAATTAGACAGGTTTTTCGTGACCAGCAGTATGAGAAAAAGAGACCTCGACGACAAAACCGCGGATTTGAACACAGGCAGAATCGATGTAAAAGGCTCAAGAAAGAACATGAAGAACCGAAATTACTATAGAGGATCGATGGAACGGAGTGAAAGTCGACTTGCACAAATTCTGTCCCGAAAATGGTCGTCCGCGTCGAACAGGTAAAATGTGATTTTGCTGGTCGGACTATACTGATTAATAACGATTGGTAGCCTCTACACCTGCGAATCGAACTGGAGAATGATGATGATCTAGGTACCGTTCTAGGGTGGAGGCCAAAGGATAACGTCCATTCTACCAGGACATTAGTCCGATGAGTAGTACGCTGAAGTCGTACTCAGCACAATGTAATTCCTTGACAGTAGAGATGGAATTTTGCTGTGATCCTAGGAGAGTGGTAATGGATCCCCGAGTACGCTTCTCTAAAAGTCGGGTGTCGGAGGTTTTAGGACATCTACATAATGGGATCTCGGATGTACATTTTAGTGTTAAGAAGCTTCTGGAAAAAGTCCGATCCAGATCGCACGTGATCATATGAAGACCAGATTTGACATCAGGACACCGGATTCTGATTTCCTAGAGGGCGACCGCGTTTTACTATACAATCACAGCCGGGGGGCGTGGACTGTCGCCAAAGTTACAAAGACATTGAGAGAGTCCGTATAAAGATGAAAAAGGATCAACGATGTGGTATATCGGATTCGTAAGCTCCCAAAATGCAGAAAAATAGGTACACATTAACAGGTTATCAGCCTACGATGATGATGACGTTGGTAATGCCAAACAATTGCAAGTGGTTAAACGAATAAGCAGTTATGCCTGTGAAAACGAACAAAAGTCTCGACCGCGCACTGATTGCCACAGACAAAGAAATATTTGGGGTTAGAAGAAATTCAAGGTGACCTATTTGATAATGGCATTGCTTGGAAAAATAGTACTAAATTTGTTCTAGTTTGTGCCATAAGTACCTTATCGTTTGCTAAGCGTCATCTGTAAAATAATTCTATCCTTTCTATAACACCTTATAAACCTTATAAACCTTCTACAAATACACAAATTCCAAGTTGTTTTCCTTCAAGAACCATACCTCCACAATCGCAAAATTTCAAATATTCCAAATCACTATCGAACATTCATTCATCCCACTCCAATAAATCCTAATTACACTTCTGCTATCATAGTCACTGATGCAAACCTAGATGCCTCTTACCACCTCCCCCTGTAACCACAGTTATAGAACTCCATTGGGCATCTGGTACCACATACCTCATATCTTCCTATTTCCAGTAAGGAGCAACATTAACGTCCACTTGCACCACCTTGACACAACACTAGACTCACTACATAACAAAACGATCATACTAGCTACAGACACCAAATCTAAATCCACATTGTGGTATAACACATTCACAGACACGAACGGAAACACACTAGAAGACTTTATTACACTCAGAAACCTTCACATACACAACACACCTTCACATATCCCAACCTGCGAAACAGTCACAAGCACATCCTACATTGACCTTACCATAACTTCTGCCTCAGCATCACACCTAATCCACTCCTGGAAAACCTCACGCATACACACCACTAGTGATCATAGCCCTATAACTTTCACAATTCTTCTGAACCTATTTGCTAGATCTTTTGCTAAATCCGATACTTTCAATACCTCCAAAGCCGACCGGACAAAATTTCAAGGAACCCTAATTACCCTACTACCGAATTCCCACACACACCATATAACGATCTTAACGTAATCGAACTCACGCAACTAATCACGACAAACATTCTAACTGCCGCATATACTACCATACCGACGACAACACGCACACAAGTATTTACACCCTGGTGGACCCCCACACTGACAGCCAAACGACGTTCCCTAGCACACTAACGACACCAATTACAACAAGCACTTCGCAATAACAACAACCCTGATAACATTCAACTACTTATCAATACATTCCGTACCACACGAAGAGAATACATATCTCTTATCATAGACGCCAATAAACAAGAACTACACAAAATCATAACTAACCACAACGGAGACCCTTGGACCACCTACCGCGAATTAATCAAACCGCTCCGTACACTCATCCTAATAGCATCAATACACAACTCTCCCTTAGACTATAAGACGTCTCTACACACATAACTAAACTTTGCAATCCTTTCGGCTCTGCACGATGTAAACACCTACCCTCCGTAACAACTAGAGAACGATTCCTGCACCCCATCAAACGCCGAATCAGCCTAAGACATAGACATAACCCTACTAGATAATTTAGTCAAGAACCTTAATCTAAAAACTGCTCCTGGACCAGACCTAATCACAAATCTAATCATACAACAATCCTGGCCCATAATTAAAAATCCCACCCATGTCCTCTTCAAAAAATGTCTATCCACAGGAACCTTTCCGGAATCCTTCAAATGTGCATCAATAACCCTCATCCTAAAACCTGCCAAGCCACCAGAAGACCCACAATCCTATCTACCAATTACACTTCTCCTTACATTAGGCAAACTCTTTGAGAAAATAATCCTTCACAAAATTAATTCCCATATCACGGACCACAACATCCTTTCCCCATCTCAACACGGCTTTAAACCCAACCATAGTACTGAGAAAACCATCAGCCTTCTAGTCTCCTCTGTCAAAAATTCCACATCCAAGTACACCATCGCGCTTTTCCTTGACTTCAAATCCGCTTATGACCTCGTCTGGTGGTCTAACGTGTTAAATCAACTAAGACTATCCTACTTTCCTTTGAACCTATGCAAAATAATTAACTAATTCCTAACCTCAAGAACAGCATCCCTAACCTCAAATTATTATCGTATAACCAAATCCCTTTCCCAATGTTGCTTCCAAGTTTCCCTTACCCTCTGGAACATAGCCATTAATTCCTTACTCTTACACAACATACCCAACGTCACCACCCTCGCATACGCCGATGATGTCACATTCCTTATCCACGGTAACTCCAGATCCTCCATTGAACAAACAGCCCTAACACTGACATCCCACATAGAATCCTGGTCCGTCTTAAATAAGCAACAATTATCCCCAATCAAATCAAAACTTCTCCTGCTGAAAGGCTTCCTGAACCCACAACGTCCTTCCAAGATCAAGATCCTAAACACCTCGTTTAGATTCTCTTTTTACGTACGATACTTAGGACTGTATATAGACACCCGATTACACGCACACACGCACTTAACCAAACTAAGGACAAAACACAGATCGTACTAAAGACCCTCAACCAATCACTCCTAACTTCCATACATCTATTCACACACACTCGACGCCTAATTCTTTCCCAAATTATAATCCCTATCATACAGTACGCATCCGATACCTGATTGACATTAACCCCACGTTCTTCTAGAACGAAACTAACCACAATAATACGCGTCTTCCTGCTATATACATCTCGCACATACATAGCCACATCCACACTAGCCCGATAAACCTACCATTCAGCCCTCCCATAGAATTACAGCTCAACGCAGCTCTACAAATTTGAAACCTGAAACGCAACCTTCCAATCCAGCTCCCCGATACTATTCTAACTCCTGACGACTACATAGCACTGCCTGAGTTCAACATTAAAACCCGCATTCGTTCCTCGTTAAACCATTCCTGGCAACAAGTCTTGTCTACATCCCCATCCGGCAGATACACATACGACCTGTTTCCCGAACTACTAGAAATCCCACGACACGTATCCCACTTCAGCCCACAAACGATACAATTCCTAACTTCTCACGTCAAATTTCGATCCAAACTTTACTCCTTCAACATCACCCCATCCCCATATTGTCCTTGCGACAACTCCACGCCCGAGAGTCCTTACAACCTAATCTACACATGTTCACTAGTATCCACCTCTCGCTCAAACTTTAAATCCGCACTAAATCTAAATCCCTACACTCCACTACCTAGCATAACACACCTCATCACGCACAATCCTGAGCTACTAAACAAATTCCTCATCGACATCCTAAACACAAAACCCCCAATAAACACATAAACACTCCCATACATAACTTACCCCACATCCCACACTCCACACAGTTTCAACACCGTTGCATACTCACCTACATCAAGCATTTAGACACTGTGACGAAAGAGGGACTTGCTTCACCGAAAACCAGTCACAACAGCAGACCTCACACCATGATCAATCACAATCGTAAGCTTAGCTTCTTTCTAGAAACTTACATTCTTCTCAAACTATAGTACCGTCAGTTTTAGAATTTATTATAAAGCTTACCAGGGATAAGTATAAATCATCACATTACCCTAATATCAATTTGAGACACTCCGATCGAACGATAATACTCCTTTGAAACTATAGTAGCTCAAATTATGGAATTGCTCCATATAGTTGCACAAAATGCGCACTATTTTTGTATACACTTTCTTAAAATTTCAAAATGCTGCATTACCTCCTCCGTTTTCTTCATAAGAGCTTTGCGAGAAAAATTAGTGCTCAGTTTGCGCTAATTAGTACTGTAATGTTATCACAAATTCTCTTAATAGAAACGATGTACATTATTGTATTCTAAGATGAAATAATGCTTTTACTAAGAAACTAAAACTAAATACTTCTCAAATGCAAACTTTTGTACGTGTCAATAAAAACCATCTGACAGATGAGGTGTCGCCGGGAGCTATCAATGATCTTTTGTGTACAAATATCGCCTACATTCCAATTAATTATTCCGGTTAAAGGCAGACCGATCGGCGCTACGGTATCTTTAGCTAAGTTCCTATCTAGAAGTCAATCTAATTCTATTCTAACTATTGCACCGAAAATTCTGTTGTTTGTTACACAGAGGGCAAATTCAGTTAAAAGTGGGAATAAGAATTTTGTTTATGACCAATTCATTATTCGACAAAACATAGTTCAAATATAAGTTCGTTAGCGGTAGCTGAAGCTGTCATGGAACTGGCTGTAATCAAAAAATTTTTGTTCAATGTCTTTGATACCTACAAGGTTTTCTTTCTAGGTACGTTGCTCTTTTTTTACTTTTGTTTTGATATGCAACCTTGAATTATTTTGTAAGTTTTAAATTTTTTGGTATAACTTTATTCCATATTTTTTTTTGTATTTATTTTTCTATTTTATTTTTGTTTTTTCTTATTGTTCGATTCTTTTTTGTGGAATTCTTTTATTCGCCACATTCCTTTCTTGCATTGTTTGACAACGACATATTTATACACATTTTAGTGTTACGTGTACGCTTTATTGTAGTGGCTTAATTTTTCGATCGAGCTTCTCTTTGTGCCTAAGGTTGTACCGCATAATTAATTTTCATGTTGCAAAGATAATAAAAACGATTTGAAATACGTGGGTTAATTATTGCAGAGCCACCTACTATTAAGAATTCCCACTTGGTCGTTAGATAATTTTAACGGTCTGAGAGTCAAATTACCAATCGCGCAATAAATAAGAAGAATCTTAAAATAAAATTAACACAGATTTGTTTTCCCATGCTCCTCGTGCGCCATAATTTAGAGATCACCATTACGAAGTAGGCTATGCATTTATTAATTATTACCTGCACGTTTCTAAAACCAGTACCTGCAGATCCAATACGTATACAAGAAGGAAAGAACAGTTAAAATGTAATAAGCAGGTTTAAAGGCAAAGAAGCACAACGTGTATAGGTAAACTTTATTATGAACCCATCTTCGTAATATCATAATGGCTCCCCATGCCAACCACCATTCAGAATAGAAGATACCTGTCTATAAACAATGTTTAAAGGCGCCGATTCACGCAAAACAATTTTTATTTTTCCTTGTTTTTAGTTGTTTTGGGTGAAGATTTAAAATGCTGTTGAAGCCTTAGGTAAAGGAAGAATAACACTTGACTTGAAAGGAAAACCAGTTTGGGTCGATATTAATGATGGCAAATTGTGTAACTTGTCCGGTAACGCTTAACTTAATATTCTGTTAAATTTATATTACGAAATAATGTAAAGATATAATTTGTGAATAGGCATTTTTTTACTTCTTGTAGAGCTCGTCACATGACTGTATGCATAGTGGGCTTTCATTTTAAGACATATGCTTTAGTTATATATAGAACAACCAACTTGTATAACAGCGAGGTTATGGCTAGTTAAAGGTACGCAGTTTTATTTTGTGAAAACTTTTACAACAGAATTCTTGTTAAACATTAAAAATTTAGCATAATATTTTTAGGATTTTGGATTTTGATACTTTGGTATTTTTGTACCTTCGTAACGTCGTATTTACATTTCTTCGTATTAACGCCATATTTTCATACTTTTATATTTTTAAAGCTTTGCACTTTGAACCTAATGAAATTTTGTGTTTTGTAATTTTGTATTTTGCACTTTCGCATATAGGCATTCTTCTGTTTTTGCAACTCCACATCATCGTATCCATTTTTGTATTTTTTATTTTCGTACCATGTAACTTTATTTCTTCGTTGCCTTGTATGTTCATATCGGAGTATGTTAACGCGCGAGGTGTCTTATAATTTTATATATCGACTTACCTTAGCCGTATTCTATTGTTGTATAAGTGTCGTTTCTACTCTACAACGAAGTGGACTGTAAGGCTATTTATTGGACGTGTTATGTACGCACTATCACTGTGTTTTTAGGGTTTATCCATAAAATCACATTCGGAGACACTAATGACTTAACTCACTTTACCGAACCAACAACCGTTTCTCTTCGATGTCTATGAGCAAGTGTCGATCACTACCCCTTTTTTCAACTTAATTTCCACAGGCACAAAGGAGGTTTTATGACAGTATATAGCGGGACAAAGGATGACAGCTTTGCTATTTAATTTACAACTACGAATTTACAACAAAAAATTAAACACGAAAAAGTGCGACAAAGAGACCAAACAGAGTATTTTTGTAACATAGTACCACTGTACCACATTTTATTATCTTCGTATTCTTTTATCTCTAAATCTTCATAAGTGTGTGTACCTACGTAACTTTGTATCTTTGAATATTTGTAATTATATTTTCATGTCTTGCATATCTACATCTTCATACTTCTACATTTTCGTAGCTATTTATCTTTGTACCTTATTACGTTTTGGGTTAGGGCGTCAATTGTTACACGTTAAATACTCCTAACCCTTACATAATAAATTTTTTAGCTTAGGCATGTAAATTTCTATGCCAAGGTTTTTACTTATATTTTTGCTCTTCGGTGACAAACTCGAATTTCGGGCTGGTCCGAGTTCTCATATTTTCGTGCCTTAAAAAGATAACGTAAAGAGAGTTCCGGACAATAATTAGGTCACTGCATCGACGCACTTACCATAACGGTAGTTCGACCAAAGCGCAATTGTTTTCGGTTGATCCTCGGAATAGAAGTGAAGTCTTTAATTCCGGCAAAAATAGTTCTAGGTACAATAATGCTCCACATAATTTTCCCGAGTACGATAAAAAATCCCTGAGTCATGCTTAGCATATTTACACTTATTGGATTATTATAAACTCACACTGTAATTAGCAACTTATAAACTAAACAGAACCGGATTCAGGAAACAAACGGAATTCTTTGAACTTTTAGGAAAAACGGTAAATTTAATAAATATAAAAAGTGGAAACTGGTTATCCAATAATTGAGAAGGTATATTACTGGTTAAATCGCTTAACACGCAACAATCACGGCAAAACTACAAAAAAAGAAAAAAGATCCTCTTGTTCCCCAAGTCAGAATAACTACTTATAACCTAAAGCCATTATAACCTAAAAGATTTTTAGGCGCCATCTGATTTTTCTTGAAACAGCCCACACAAAATCAGGAAATGGAAAGGGAGAAGTAGCTACTAATTTCTCGACTACCTCACTATTGCGCAAACTGCCGCAATTCCGGATAGCAACACACATTGTCGAAATGTAAGAGACTATTCTTAACATAAAATTCTACAATTTTAAATTAAATCCCAGTAATTAAAATATAACATAGTTTAACTAGCTTGTTTTTGAAATTAACATAGTCTAAAAATATTTACAAAAATACAGGTAAGTATTCAAATCTTACCCCATTCCTGTTTGTCATCCGAATTTAACAAATTTTTAATAGTTTTTCCTAATTGCCCTAACAAATTATAAGCTAAAGCCAGTTAGGTTCTTTCTTTCAACTTTTATTTTTTACCCAAATCTTGGTTTCAAAATATAATTATTTAAAGTTTTTCTAAATATTTTGTCCAATTATAAGAACATAAGTATTTCTTCCAAAATAAGCTCAAGTTAGTGGTGAAATCTCAAGATGATTTTCAAAAGTATCTCAAGATAATTCCTAAAGATAACCACGCCAAAGATAATATCCTAGGATAATTTTCAAAGATAATCCCAAGGTAATATCGTACGATAACTTCCAAGAAAAGAACCATTATCGGTAACCCCCCCGATAAAATTAAAAATCTAACATAATTTTCAGAATAACCCGAATATAAAGATTAAATCCCAAAAGTAATTCTCAAAGGTAATCCCAAAATGAAGCTAAATGCGAAATTCGACGATTAGACAAGAAAGCAAATGCCAACATCCTGTATATAAGCTATAATTATAATTAGACTCAAAGAAAGGGAGAGTATTCCAAAGGATTCAATTAAATAAACAACTTTACAAGTCATAAAACGAAGTGGACAGAAGCTGCAACACAATATGCGTAACTAGTGCATCATTATTATATAAGTAATCCCATTTAAACGAGCAGGTTTGTAAATGCGTAAAACAAGAAAACGCATATAATTTCATACATCAATAAATATAAAGCTACGTGGCCAGAAGGTATAAAATTCAACACCTTGATAGAGAGGAAATAATTACAGCATGGTGATAAAGCAAAGTTCATCAAATTTGCTACACAAACAAGACCTCTGTGATTTGAAAGACCATGGAAGATTTGAAAAGCCAACGAATCAATACATATAACTTGAAATTCTACTTGCAGGGACAAGCGTCCCGACTTTGATGTACATGCAAAATTCGTAAAAATACCCAAGCCTGTATGTGAAGATTAAGGTACAAGGCGCTTGACCGACCAATTGTAAACAGATAGGCGTTCTCTTTAAATACAACAGGATTTCGCAAACAAATCAGTTTGAATTGAGTAAAGGCATGGTCCACATCACCTGAAATAAGATATTTACGTAAAAGAATTACAAGTGATTTTATAACTAATAAATTTTAATGTGGTGATTTGCATAATTAAACAAGGTTCGTCGTTTAATCCTCAAAAACGTAAGTAATAAAAGGCTGCTTTTAATAGATTTTAATATTCATATTAACAAAGGACTCTAAATAATTCCTGGATCCGACCTGAATGTCCAAACAATCTCTGGATCAACCAGGAGAAGTGAAACAAGAATATTCAAACAATCTCTGGACCAACCTGGAAAATTTATTCAAGAATATGCAAACAATATCTAAACAATTTCTAGATACAACCCGGAGAAGTTAAATATGTATATCTGGATCCAACTTGGAATATTTAAATGAATAAGCTGAAGCTGAAACGACGAATAGTTGGAGCAGAGGCTGGTCTGAATTGGGAGAACGAAACACGCCAAAAAGGGACAACAGGTTAACCATTCTAAATATTTTGTTGTATTTTATTTCGGAATATTTTTAAATACTGCATTTACGAAAATTTTATGTGAGGATCATCAAAAATCGTTTTAGCACACGTTATAATTTACGTAAAGAATTAAGGAAGACTGGTGAACGTTCATGCGGCTTCACGTAATAATAATAATAATGGAGATTTTTACTGGATTTTTGTTCATTTAAAGGGAATTGTAATTATTGAGAGAAATTAATTCAATTATTTAAAAGAGGTTCTATTCAAAGCTATTATAAACGCTTTGTACATATTGGGAACATTATAATAATTGTGTTTTGCTTAAAAAGCATAGGAAGTAGAGGTAAAAGGAAAAATAAAAAATTTCTTTGTTGTCATATTGTCGTAAGCTCCATGCGTGGTTAAAACTGAGCTAGCCGAGGCATTAAAATTAAAATTGACGAATAGAAAGCGGCGGCAGTGCTTTTGTTGTCAATTTGTTTGCTCTTGGCATATTTCATCCACTCCAAACCCAGGGCATAGGCAATCCTGTACCCACGGTAAAACGATCGCTTGTGCGTTCAACAGAACGGGAATCGTTTCTCAAACCTCCGTTTTGGGCACACAAAACTTTTCTTTCAACGGTTCTACGGGACCAATCTCTCTGTTCTCTCTCTCCCTCTCCCTCTCCCTATATATATACATATATATATATATATAGTATATATATATGTATATATATATATATTATATATATATATATATAGGAGAGGAGAGAGAGAGAGGAGAGAGATTGGTTCCGTAGAACCGTTGAAAGGGAAGTTTTTGTGTGCCCAAAACGAAGGTTTGAGAAACGATTCCCGTTGTGTTGAACGCACAAGCGATCGTTTTACCGTGGATACAGGATTGCCTATGCCCTAGGTTTGGAGTGGATGAGATATGCCAAGAGCAAACAAATTGACAACAAGAGCACTGTCGCCGCTTAATGCAAGGACAGTGGCGACGTATGTCGGTAAACGAGCTCCACACAACGTGGTTCAGTGTCCTGGGTTGTCTAGTCCCTAGATCATACGGCGACTAGCAGAAAAAAAAGGTAAGTGGATATAGTAAAAGGCATTAAAAAAATTAAGTTGGAATCTGTTGGATGCCGTAGTAGCTTCCGAAGCGAAAAGAGAAGAAGGGCTCGCATCGAGCAAAAGATAGTAGACAATGTGGATAGACCAGCGCTACTCAACATGCGAAAACGGAATTAGTGACTCGGAGTTGGAGAGCACCACTCTTGTGCGACAAGCATTAGTCTTAGGTGCTTAAGACAGGCCCGTCGGATGAGAAATAAGACGAAAAGGAGACCGGAATATAATAACGCTAAGTTTTCGAACAAGCGCCCTATAGAAGAGAGAAAGGGAAATGCCACCAAATAAAAATAACAGAAAGTCTGAAGGACCTCCTGCTTAACAATAGAAACAAAAGCGAGACCACACCCTGTTATTCTCACAAGGATGCATACTCAACCCAAAAATACCAAAAATAAGAATAAATATATATGGTTAATTCGCACAACCATAACATAAGAGGTATAAAGGAAGCGATAGCATCGCATCCATATGTTAGACAAAAAGAAATAATGCACTATAACTTCTAGGTCACAAATGGAGGAAAACAGGGGAGGAAACCGAATAGGATAATGAGTGAAAACTTTACACAAAAAGTAAAATTTTCCGACCTTTGCAACTAGGAACATTAACTTTTTCCAACATAGGCACGGTTTTCGACCACTATGTTTACCGTATTTCAAAAGTATCAACTTAGCATCGTCTCCTACAAGTCCTAAAAATTTATTGCACTATTCTTGCCAAAGATATATCAATAATAAATGGAGGTATATATAAAATATTTTATAATACTAGATATATTTAAAAAGGTAGATAAAAAGTATTAATTATTGTAAAGGAGTATTTTTGTGAAAAGTATTTAGGTCTTTTATATGTCTGCGGTTTACCATCGAGATCTTCAAGTTTGTAGGTAAGCGGAATTACAATCCGTGTTACTTTACATAAAATTAATTTTATAGGTAAATTAGCAGAAATTCTTTAAGTTCTTTTGCGTTTAAATGTAGATAAATTATTTTAATAGCTTAAATTTAATTTACAAAAAAATTTCTAAAAAAATGCAACTCGACGAACAAAAGTTATCAAAAGTTAGGTTAACAAGTAGGTAAACAAAGTGTTCAACAAGAAAATTTTTACACAAGCATATTTAAATAAAAAATTTTAGTTTTCAATGGGAAAAGAACGAATTTCAAGCGTCGAAATTTTAAATGAATAATCAAAAATCACTCATGGTAAATATTTTGTAAACTCATCAAAAATTACGAGTATAAATATATGTATGCTGTGGAAATTTACATATACGATTGATATACCTTAATGTAAAAACATTTTTTTTCGGCAAAGGCAAATTAGAGATATATCTAAGTCATTTATCCAAAAAAAAAGGCTAAAACATATACGATGATGTTTTAAAATAAATCACTTTATACAAGGTTTATTGCGAAACTAAATTATTTATAGGTTACGTATAAAATACAAGATATGCAAGCGTTATTAAGTACAAAATCTTTAAATTTTTACACCAAAATAGACGTAAATTACGTTAAATTATTTGAATAAACTTCAATTCCCAAGTCATTAACTTTAATAAAGTTTAAACATTAATTATTACTTTAAAAAACATTTCCTATCGTTTTAAGATGTTGTGCAAATAAGCTGGATAACCTAGTACACAAGTAAACCGCTACAAGTCGCCAGCAATATATTCTAAAGTATCAACACCCACGGATGTTTTACAAGAATACATGCAATAGGTAAAAATGCTTTATTTTGAAAGAAAGAAAGAAACCAAACTTTTAGCATCTTCTAATTGATAAACGGAATCAGCCCAGGAAAGCAACCCAGAGGCCTGCAACATCATTTGGTTTAAAATCAAATTAGCCTCTAGTATTCGCCATGGTCATTTATTTTAATTAATTTGCAAATTGGCGTGCTAACGGCTTATTTCGCTTGAGTCACAGAACAAAATTCCCTCCACGATATTGCATTCCTGTATTTATACGGTTTTTAATCGTGGGATTGCTGTATTATCTGTCGTATTGAAACGTTCCCAGTGTGTGTGCTATTTAGAATTACCAGACAAATAAAGAAATTTGGTAAACTTTTAAAGACTAATATTGTATTTGAGTTCCTATCATCTTCATCTTTATTAGCCTTATATTAAAAAAGAGTTCGATGTGTTTTGACCCTTACAGAAATTTTTGGTAGATATCGTTAATCAACCACATTGAGACGGGGTAATACAAGAATATTTAAATTATACATGAAAACTTTAAAGAAAATTTTATGACTTACATATGAAATATTTTGGGGTTCTCTAATGATTAACAAGGATTAGGTGAAGATTGTTTAGTGTGTATGTAATGATAAAAATTTTTTTCTAAACTTAAGCCGTAAATTGTATTTATAAGCGTTGTTTCTATCTGTGAATGTAAGAGATTCCTTAGATAATGTGTGTGAAATAAAGATGTTTTTGAATGTATTGAGATTATTGTTCATAAATGTTTCTTCAGATTTTTTTGTTTCATTTCATTTTCGTAAAAATTCACAACATATTTGCCGCTGAGTTAGCAGAAGAAAACCGACACAGTAGGGTAAGAATTCACATTCCATTGTATTCTTATATTAGCCAGCGCTGTTGTATCCGGATATTCATAGCATAACACTAGTTGGACTCCATTTCATAGGTTCCCCAACATGAATATTTTTAATTTTATTTTCTAAATTCTCAAATTTATTTTCAAAGTCTTTTTTAAGATTTCCCAAATCATTTCTAAATGTTGTAAACTCGGCTTGACAACTTTCCTCTATTTTGTTTACTTTTTGATCTAAATTTTTTATCTTTCAGTTTATTTCTTTGTCATGTGCGTCCTGATTCGCTTTTATTTGAACAATTTCCTCTTTCATGTCATCTATATCTTCTACAGTCTGTACCACTTTTCCTCTAATTTCAAATTAAATTCTTTCCCTGGTGGTATTCGTTTCTTTTAAATCTGAAGTCAGTTTTTCACTCATCTCTTTTAATTTCCTTCATTCTTGTCGCTCTCTAATTGTTAAATTTTCCCCAATTTTGCTATATTCTCTCAAATTCCGCTGGTAACTCCTAGGTGTTTTTGTCAGAACTCTCACTCTTCACACACTTCTTCATGCATTTATACTTCCCTACGTATCCTTCATGCCTTTTTCACTCATTTTTTGCATGTTTTTATTTAGATTTAATAAAAGAGTCATCATTTTTTATTCTTACGGTATCTCCTACACTCCGTTCTTTCTTTACCTCAGGATTCTACTCTTTGGTTCTTCCAAATAGACGCTTTCCTGAGAACCAATTTCTACTCTTTCGGCTCTCAAACCCTCACGAATTTCTTTCTTTCTATCAATCAGACTGGAAACCAAGCACATATATTACACAGAGAAAATTTTCACCAAATCCTACGAGACAACTCTAATCTTCAGGCGACTTAATCGAGCCCTGCGTTGGGACGCCAGAAATTATTATGTGAATATTCGGGTACAACCGCCCTGACCAATGTAAGGATGCAATAGATGCTTGCTTAATATATATTACACGAGAAAATTCTTACCCTTACCAAAATATCGTACTGAGACAACGTCTAATGCCTCAGCTGCGATTTAATGTTATTCCATTCTGTTTCTACTTTTTTAGTATAAGAAATTTTCCCGATATCTAATTCATTTGAACTTTTTTCGAATCTTTCGTGGATATCTTTATTTTTTAGTTTCTTAAAGTCAAAGTGCCTCTTTCCGTTCCTGTTTTTTAAATTATTAAATTTAAGAGCTGCCTTCATAATTACGATGTTATGGTCAGCGTCTATATCTACTTCTGGGTAGCTTCTACAGTCTTTGACTTGATTCCTAAACCGTTGTCTAACAAGAATGTAATCTATTTGATATCTTCCTATATCTCCTGGCATCTTCCACGTATATCGTCTTCTAGCTTGATGTTGAAATAATGCGTTTGTGATAGTTAAATTGTTCTTGTCGCAAAATTCTACCAAGCTATTTCCCCGGTCGTTTCTCGTGCCTACACCAAATAAACCTACTACCGCCCCTTCCCTACCCTCCCCTACAACTGCATTAAAATCCTCCCTACTTATTAAATTTTCATGTTTTTTTACGTATCTTAGTATGTCTTCGATATCTTTGTAGATCGCTCCTACCTCTTTGTCTCTGTAGCTAGTGGTGGGCATGTATACTTGCATTATTACTGTGTTTACCGGTTTAGATTCTAATCTAACCATGAGTACCCTTTCGTTCTTTTGTAAGTAGTTTTCTACACGTTTTCCTATCTTTTCCGCATAACTGTCCACACATTCGAATTTCCTTTCTCTGATCCTGTATTAATTACCCTAAAGTCTCCGCTCTAAAAATCCCCCGCCTCTGGCCAACGAACTTCGCTGATCTCTACTATGTCTAGTGCTAACCTATCCATTTCAATTTTCAAGTTCTCTAGCTTACGTACTTGCTCCATACTTATGACATTTCACGCTCCGACTCGTAGAATGTTCACGACTCTTTTTTTATATATCGGATCACATCCCTCGAAGTAGTCTCCTTCCGGAGATCTGAATGGGGGACTATTTTAACTCCTGAACTTTTTTACCCCAGAGGATGCCATCATCTTAACAATTTAAGTACGCTGTGTACTGTGGTTGTTTCCCGATGCCTTCCACATCGCAGTAGTGTCTCTTAGAATGCCATACCGACCCCTATGGTCTCTGCCACTCTAAGTACCGAAAACGCTGCTGCCCTCTTTCGAGGATCTGTCTTAGTCTAGTTCCCCACTAAAGACCCCTCGAATTTAGTTAAATCTGTGGTTCGGCTTTTTAGCTCGCTGAAACACGCAAGCCATTCCAGCCGTTCTAGTATTTTAGAACTTTTTCAAGGTACAGTTCCGTTCAGAATGGTTAACATTTTCATGATTAATTTAAATATTCTTGTATTACTTCGTCTCAATGTAGTTGATTAACGATGTCGAGCATACATTTTTGTAAAAGGTCATAACACCCCCCGAGCTCTGACCTCAAAATTGCTAACATAAAACAGTATTGGGTAATAGTAGTAGTTTTGCCGATTTCTGATGGTGCGTGTTGCACGTTTCACATGTTTATCGACGGCCGGCCATTTGGATGTTTGCCTATTCATCGCAGTAATAGTTCTGTGAAAGATGGTGTTACTTACGTGTGTTTATAACATAATTATTTACCAAGATTTATTTTGGCCGGTAAGGTACAGCAATTGAAAACGGATCATTGGTTGAAAAGTGGTTTATTAAAAGGTGATATTAGTGGTGATATAGTTGATAAGTCATCGTCCGTTGAACCTAACTCTTCTACGTCTAAGAGCAATGTTTGTTAGCCTTCTGTGAAAATTAAGAAATAAAACAATGGTTATTTGGAAATTCTTTTTACATATACCGGATCTAAACATGAACCTAAACCTCAACGTGTTATTTACTATGAAAACTTCTCTAATAAGCGCGTGAAGCTTACCTCCGTCAGCGTTTAGAAACAAAGCACCCGAAGCACAGAAGTAAGTCAGTTGAATATTTTAAAATTAAACTAGACGAGGTCAAATTATTCCGAGAAGTTATTGCAATGCATTCTGGTGCTAATGTAAGTGAAAGTGCAACCCTTGCACCTTACGAGGCATCGCAGTTTATTGCAAAATCTGGCAAAAAAACCATACGCTTGCCGAAGAACTTATATTTCCATTAGCGGAAATCCCTTGCAAAAAAATGTTGGGAAATGCTTCCGCTAAGCTAGTAGGTACTGGCCTGCTCTCAAATAATACTTTCCAAAAACAAATTACTGATACGGCTAGTAACATTGAAAATACCACGTTGGTTAGGCATTGTATCTGTGAATGTTTGCTGTTCAATTGGATGAGAGCGCAGACATATCAAAGAAAGCAGTGATGTTGGTTTTTGTACGTTATTTATGAGAAGAACAGTTATTTGAAGATATTATTTTTTCACTTGAACTATACACACAGCAGTGTGATATTTTTCACTGCATTGAATGTCTTTTTTTTTAGTAAGCATGACATTGCCTGGAAAAAGTGTGTGGGTTTGTCAACAGATAGAGCAAAATCTATGGCTGGGTACAAAACAGATCTCCTAGCTCGTACGAGGTGTGGCATTTAAATAGCGAGAGTTTTTAATTTTAAAACATATATTTAGTATTTACAATGATTTATGCACCCATGCCTTTCCGAGTCTAACACACTTGGTCCAACGTTCTTCCCATTTCTGGAAGCACCCCTGGAAGTTTTTAGAATTTAAACTCTTCAACACCGATGTTACGACACGTTGAAAGTCCTTCAAGTTTGGAAATAGCCAGAAAGTGGAGCCAGACCACGGCTGTACGGGGAGTGGGGGAGCGTTGTTATGTACCTACTAGTCAATAACTGTTTAATTTTTAATGATGTGTAAGCAGGCGCATTGTCATGGCGAAGGATCCAACCATTTTTGGCTAATTCCGACCTTACATGAGACATTCTATGGCACAATCGCTTAAGAACTTCAATATAAAATACCGAAGTCACCGTTTGACCATTAGGTCTTCCTCGATGCACAATACCCGTAATATCGAAGAAACAGATGAGCATTATCTTGATTTGGCTTCGAGACATCCGGGTTTTCGTGGGACGCTCTTCCCCCTTTTCAAACCCACTGTTTGCTCTGTCGACGAGTCTCAGGGTCATATTGATATACCCAGTTTTCATCTGCCGTGATAATCGAATTCATCCAGTCACGTCCTTCACTATAAATTCGTTCAAGAAAATCCTCGCAAGTCGATCGTCGCTCGCAATTCTTTTTGTAAGAAGTTATAACATCTTCGAGCTCTGACCTCAAAATTGCTAAAATAAAACAGTATTAGGTACTAGTAGTAGTTTTGCCAATTCCTGATGATGGGTTTTGCACGTTTCACATGTCTATCGACCAACACTTTCGGAACAAGCTTTGCACAGAGCTTGCACATCAATAAATCATCGTGTAACATCTGGTGAATGGTTTCTTTATTAATAACGAGTTCATTTGACATCATTCGGAGTGTGATGCGTTGATCTGTCCGCACCAACACTCTCAAACGTTCGACGTTTTGCCTAGTGTGCACGATTTTTAGGGCACCTGACTTTGCATCGTCTTACGTCGATTCTCGGCGTGATGCAAAACGTGCAGCCCATTCGTACTCACGTGGTTTTGATAAGCAGTCATTACCAAATAGACGTTGCAACTTATGAAAAATTTTGGCCGGTTTTTCGCCAAATTTTACCAGAAACTTGATGATGACTCGTTGCTTGTTTTTACGTCACATATTTTTGTACGTCACGGCACTACATTACTAACTTTAAAAAATTGCAGAGCACAAAATCTAACACCAATCAGTATCAAACTTGGCCGACTTTACGTCAACAAATTTTCAAGATATCAGTGTTAGCTAGAAACAAATTCTCGTTATTTAATTGCCACACCACGTATTAAAGCTATAGCTCTTAATATGAAATGGACACACTGTTGTATTCATCGAGAGGCTTTAGTTGCCAAAAGATTGCCTGAAATGTTGCAGAAAACTCTTAATGAAGTAGTCCAAATTATTAGCTACATAAAAACTCAACCTTTGCAATCCAGGTTATTTTCTTTAATGAGCAAAAGATGGACAGTGAACATGAGCATTTTCTTATTCACACCGAAGTGGTCCTCTCGAGGTAGAATCTTGACGAGGTTTTTGAGCTTACAGATGAGGTCAGAATCTTCCATCTTGACACAAAGTATGCAAATTCTCTCACTGACTTCTTGGCTTTGTGTAAGTGCTTATGTAGCTGATGTGTTTGAATATTTAAATGTTTTTACTGTGGACTTACAAGGTAACATAGTCATGTTCAAAGTTAAAGATAAAGTTAGTGACATGGTTTAAAAGTGTCAGTTGTGGGTAGCAAGAGTCAAATTTCCCCACTTTGAAAGAGTTTTTGGAGACCTCTAATGAGAATTAACCAAACCAAATAAAGAAAAGCATAATTGAACACCTTCGCAGCTTAGCAACTTCGTTTATGGAGATTTCCTCGAGCCAGATCCTGGTGGGGGTTGAATTTGAAATCCGTTCTGCTTCCCTGAAATAGAAACAATTCAGAGTTTCCCAGAAGAGGAGCAAGACAACTGTATACTTGACAAACAGTAGCACAATGAAAAAAATTTTTAATGGCGAAAACATTGTAGACTTTTGGTTAACAGCACGTAGCGACTACAATGCACTCGACGATAAGGCAATGAAGTTCATACTTCCTTTTCCAACCACCTGCCGACGTGAACAGGCATTCTCAACTATGTGCCTTGTTAAAAAGAAATACAGGAATCTGCTTGATATGCGGTCTGATTTCAGAGTATGGAATCTAACATTTAAAAAATCATGAACTCGGATAGATTCAACATATCACGTACTAAGTCCAAACGGCAAAACTTTGAAAACATATGTATGCTTCTCGTATTAAAAAACTCGTGTATTTCGGATGTTCTGGCTTAATACTAATTTCCCAGTAACTGACGGTGAGGTCCGGAGTACTCAAACTATGACCCATAGTAAAATCGTACCACGCCTCCGAAGGATTTGGAAACATCTCTTTATCCCTGATCATTCGTTGGTTTAAAAATCTCGCGTCCAAACATATTCCAACGCTCCCATCGTCCCATCCTTTTTCCGTACTGTAACCAACGGATTAATATATTCCATCTGCTTAGGTTCAATAATATCCCAGACTAGCATTTTGTTGATTTGTCGTTTCACTTCATTCTTATAGGCATGGGGGATCGGGTAGGATTTCACAAAAATTGGTGTATCATCCTTAAGCTCGATTTCATTTGCATAAGCCTCTGTACGACCAGGTTGGTCGGAAAAGAGCTTCCAGTATAACATTAATAACTTATACAACCCTTTTTTGTTCACTTCCGAAAAAGTCTCTGCCTTGTAGGCTACCTCATCAATCTCCTGCGGCGTATAATATTTCATTTTCCTTTTTAAGTCAACGTTATCAGAGTAATCCTCCGATACTTCACAAATTGTTAATGGCAAATCCACTCTAGGCTCCGTCTTAAATTTTACCACCCTTTCTACTCCTGGAAAAATACCAATTAAAGAATTTTCAGCAAAATCTATCCGGATTCCTTGATCAGTGAAAAAATCATATCCCAAAATATGGTCTCGACATAATCCTGGTGCAACAATACCGAGATACGATATTTCAAACTCGTCCAACCGAAATTTTAAATATACTTGCTCCCGGACGGTACATTTGCTATTCCCCATGGCCCCTTGTAGTGTCATCGAAGTAAATGGCAAACGCAAAATATGAGGATTTATTGAAAGAAGTTTTAACAAAAATTCTCCGGTTATGCAAGTCACCTGATTGTCGGAGCCTGCCAACGCTTTTACTAGTACTGTTTCAACCGTAGGGGTAATAGTCGGTGCCATCCCCAACGATGTGTCATTCCCTTCCTCTTCCGATAAGAGCACCTCAGCATTTTTGTTGAAGAGTGTCGATATTGTCGCCGGGGGTGATTGACTACCACTCGGCCCAGTAACGTTACGACTATTTTGCCTTTTGCTCACACCATCACTATTATTCCACAAGTTTTCTGCCCAACCATTGTTGTTATTGTTATGGGTAAAATTAGAAACATTCGGCCTGGGATTGGGACGACCACTGCTGCTTTGTTCCCGATTTGCATGCCGATCACGCCAATTACTAAAATTCGAGTTAGAATTATTTGTATTTTGCGAATAGGTATTATCAATTTCCCTCAAATATTTCTCGACAGCGTCTAGCGTCCTCGGCACACAGTTCACGATACCGCGTTGGATGTCGCTAGGAAACTGATTTTTCAACAACGAAACAATTTCCTATTCCTCTAACGGTACAGTTAAAAATTTAACTTTCCTTATTAACGTCAAAAAATAATCAGCCCTAGAGCCCCTGTCATAAGACCCGAATTTAACGTTTTGAAATAGTTCTCTCTCTTCCTCCATCCCCCAGTATCGAACCAGAAACAGACTCTTAAATTCGTCAAAGGATTCAACGCTATCTTCTTTTAAAGTTCGCCAATCCTGAGCCGAACCACGTAAACTATTAATCGCCAAAGAAACTTTTCGGTTTTCGGCTTCCCGCTTCCGAAAAAATGTTTTCTATTTTCCTTATAAAAGTTACACGGTGAATTGACCCTTCAGGTGAAAAGTGCAAGCCTGTTCCACTTAGATCTTTCCATAACACAATGTAATTGCCATTATCACGTTGGTAGACGTTATTGGAAGTTTCCCCGTCGGTTTCCGATGGGTTTGTTTTCCCTACTTTTTCAATATTATCTGAACTACTATCCGTTGCCTCCTGAGTTTTTACAAAATCTGCAATTTTAATTACATCGTTACTTAACCTATTAATGTTTGCCGCCATATTAACATTCATCTGATCAATAGTGTCCCTCAAGCATACATTATTTGAATTCATATTATTTACCGCCGGCGTTAACTGTTTTAACATATCCGCTACTTCATCACCCATCTTCTTCGGCTTCTTATAACTTTTTCTACTTTTACTACGTCTAGGACTTCGGTTACAACATCCAAAGTGAAATTTCCACACAAAAGCACTTCTTTGTGTTTTTTTAATACTACTGTCTGCCTAAGATACTTTGGTAATTACAAGTCTTTTATTTCGCTAAGCTTAAACTTATAATTGCAGCGTCACTTTGCATCTAAACGAGCATCGACAACAATTTGTTTGCGCGTGTTTATTTTCAAGTTGCTTTCGCTTCATCAATTTTTCAGGTTCCTAGTATAGTTTGGGGTGGCCATTCGACATAACTTTTAGTCTTCTAACAATAAGCAACTCTTCGATTCTTTGTAAGTTTATCACAACAATAATACCCTCGTTCGTCTTTGTTCCGCGCATCAGCTTAGCGTATTTCTCGGACCCATCTCTGCACAGCCCAATATTAATGTTTTTAACCTTATGGTACCGAGTATGAATTTACAGTATACAAGCTTCAACCAAAGCGGTGCGACGTTGGGCGCCAAATGTCACATATCCTCATGGGCACTTCGCCGCGTAGTTATTGATGATTACCAATGCTAAACACCACACAGCGGGTCGTAGGTTCTTGGATACTAATCGGTTGAAGCTTGCAAGAAATAAACAATATATTTTTCCTTTAAAATATTTAATAAAACAACTGTGAATTAACACACATCCACCACCGCCCTTTTTAAAGTCCCGGATGACCCTCGAGTAACGGTACAAATCCTTTTTAAATATACACTGAAACTAAGATTCTTGAACTGCGCATAACTTGTTATCTAAACAAAGTAGGGCGGACCTGCTACAACCTTAAAGTAAATGAATAGGCAGACGTACGCCATAAATTACTTAGTAATGTAACTTATTATGCATGTAATATTCACATAATAATTTGTTACATTAAAATAATTTACGGTATATTCTATTATCTACAACCTACATCTACATTTTAAGAATTTTTGGAGGTCCTTGTCAGTATTGCGACCGATGGGGGTGGGTAATTGAAAAATTTTGTTGCTCTGGTAGTTCTCTTTTGGAAATCGATCGTTTTACTTGCCGCACTAGGACCAATGCTATTTAATAAACCAAATTGGGATATTCTAACACTGCATTTATCATGTTGTAGTGTGAAAAAATACTTCATGCCGATAAGATCAGTAATGTTTCGTCGTAAACTACTTCTCTCATATTCCCAAAGAATTCAGTTGGCAGCTGGTGTTTACACCAGTGTACCAAGTGATCTTTTACAGTTTTTGTCTAGTCAACTTTTTTCCCAGGAATTTCAAGGCCCTGTCTTAAACTTTTGTACAATTCCAGAAACGAGGTTACCTTAGTAAATTGCTTGTCAACATTTTAAACGTTTCTCATGTCTTACAAATTCAGTTTGCATAATTAAACAATCTAAAGATGTTCATAAATCAATCGTCCAACAAAATTTGGTTATCCGTATCGCCTTTCTATTAATTAGTCGATTAATTAATCAATAAATTTTAGACATTATAAATAAACATCGGCAGAGTCAAACTCCGGGGCTCTCTCCAACTCAAACATCGAAGCAAAATGCAGTGAAATGGAAACTGGAAAGACGAGTTGCGTATGATAATCGCTGGTCAATGTCCTCGTCATGGAACAGGTGCGAAGATTCTAGGTCGGAGAATTCGATATTGGAGGTGCAGAAGAGACATCAGCATCGTATTACAATCCTATTATGCGTTGGCTAAAAGCTTAAAGAACCATTCATTCCCTAATAAAAATTTATTGTAGCCGTGAGGTGAAAAACTACCTACAACACAGTAGTCAAAGTGTAACGAAGCGAAACTGCCCTAAAGGTTTTCTTCGGTAATAACAGCGAGACCAGAAGTTATTATCCTTTCTTTATAACTGGGAGCTGCTTGTATTGAATAAAATTGGTAGGTACTTAATTTAAGTTAATCGATTGTTATCAGTCTTTTATCGTGACGCGTGCTGGTTACTTTGTTTTAAAACCCTCAAGCATTAAAGAAACATAACCTTATATTATGCAAAAGATGTTTAGATAAACGAAGTAAATAAATAAAGATCTCTTTTAATAATACTAAGACAAGCTCTTAAGTGATACTCGATTATACTTCCAATAAAACAAGGTACTTAAAAAAGAAAACAAAGGAATTGTTTGCCATGAACATTTTTTTCAAATGACATGGCTCTTTTTATTACGTCGTCAATTCTGATCAGTGGTCGGTTCTTATCCTATTACACAATTTTCATGGTCTAAAATATAGGGAAAATGAAACAAACTCAGGGACGAAGTGCTTCCTTATATTCAGATCTGTAGTTCCCTGTAACTCCCAGCTGATAACGTCATCGAACACCATTTAAGTTTAATCAGACTAGTCTAAGTTCTGTTAATCTTGAATGCAATTCCAAAAGCATTAAGAATATTCACGTCTAGTTCTTTAAGTTATCTGAATTTGAAATTTTATTTAGATGAGTTTTATGATTAAGAACGACGTGACATGATACAACATAAATATAGTGAACACTTAGTTACACAATATTTTAAACTAGATACGTGTTTCTACTTCTAAATGGCCATCAGCAGTAGAACTGTAAATAATAGTAATTAAAGAAGTTGTTCGAAAATTCTTCTGAGGATACTCTCACCACGTAGGCTGATGTGATCATTTCCAACTTGTAATTAACTAATATTGCTTTGAATACCTGAGAATATTCTCACGTCGCAGACTGAGGTATCTCTGCGCCTACGCCCAAGGTCCCGGGTTCGAATCCCGACACGGTCCGCTTGAAAAATGTTAGGCGAGCACTTTTCATAAAAATACACCCTCGTTCGGATGAGAGGTAAAATGGAGGTCCTGTGTGTGAGTGTTGTCACGCACGTTAAAGATCCCTACCTTGCTTGGAACAGCAAGGGTTAGGCAAAATTCAAAATTATCCAGGTAAAAAAACTCGCTTTCTGGCCAATGTAGTACCTTCGAGTGGAGCATTGGAAAATCACATTCTGCGCCTCCGCACAATGTGAATTATAACTCATCATCATTAGGTCTTCAATCCTGGAACTAATTAGATACGTACCTCTAGTCCTTCCTCTTTTGAGCTAACCTACACATTTCCATAAAATACCCGTATCCTACACCTTTCATTATCTGCGTGCAATTGTTTAATTTAGGTCTACGTGTACCTCCATCTCTCTTCTTTCCTGCTTGTAATATATCCCGCACTATTCCCCAATGCCTTAGAACTTGTCCCACCCTTCTATTTCTATTTTTTTTTGTTTTCCACAGACATCTTACTTCTACTATTTTTAGAACCTCTTTGTTCTTAACTTCGTCTGTCTATGCTATTATCATCATGCATCTGAAGCACCACATTCCAAACGCTTAGGGCTTAGGGCAGAGCTATGAGCTGGTGTCGTAGGTTGGTATACGATAAAAAGAGAATATTATGGACGCCACCGTATCTTAATAGCTGTAATGTCTAACAATCCGAAGATAAGATACGGAAATCTTCGAAATGAAAAAAAACATCTCTTGCACAACCAAAACGTTTAAACATAATACTTACTTACGTTTAACACTGCAAGCTTGAATTGGAACGATGATGACGGACTGTCTGAAAATATAACCACCTCAAGAAATTCATAGAACTAGGGCTTCATTAGAGCCTAGCCAATTTATCACAAAAAAAAATTCAAAGATTATCAATTCAAAAATATAACTCTAAAATGTCTTACCAATAGACTGTTGATGGCCTTTCTCTCTATACTCATGAATTTTATAAATTTGTTTGTACCAATTGTGAGAAACTATTATCAACTTTAATAAAAATAGGGTTTAGAATAACATAATCAATTTTCTATTTGGTAAAAGAAATATATATACATCTTTTATGCAATTTTATATACACTATTGTTTTTTTGGTAATCAAGCTATTAAAGTATTTATACGTCATCTCTTTTTACCTAAAGTGCATTTCAAGGATCTTAATTATTTATTAAAGTCTTTTAAGGAAGACATTGTTTTTTTTAATAATAAGTAACAACTTTTTAAGTGTCACCGAAAAAGGATCCTGTTTTGGTATACAAACAAGTGTGTATATGATTTGAACTTATTTTATGTAAAATTGAATTTGGATATTTATAAAATTTGTACTTTGAACCAAAAGTCATATAGCCTTATGGTACAACATAATAACCTGTGTATTATTATATTTTTGATTTAAAAAAACTGGATCATAAAATATGACAAACAAGCGATAAAATGTCACCTGCTAAGTTACAAACAAATTCTCGTTTAACCTTTTACATTCTCTGAAGTTTATCTTTAAGTTTTCAACGTTCTTATGAACATTTATACAAATCAAACTGTTAAATATTTACACCAATTTAAACTACTGTATAAATTTACAAAAAAAAACAACCGCTACGCTTCCTGTAGTTTTTTAGTTTAACGAGTACTGAATAAAGAAATCATTCACACTGTAGTTTGCATGACTTCTATGTAACTCAGGTAGCAAGTATTTACCAATTTATTTGAGAATGAAATTTGTACTATCGCCCATCAATTTTCGTGTTCAGCTATGTGGTACAGAATATCGAATACCTGGGCCACATCATAACCGCCGAAGAAAATCAACCCGTACCAAAGCACGTGGAAAAGATCCAAAAAGCAGACCGGCCCAAGACCCTACGACAGCTAAGTTCCTTCCTCGGCCTCACCAATTGGCCCCGGGACTATATTCCGCAGTATGCAGATCTCTGTAGTTTCCACTAACAAACTTACTCCAAACCAACCGACGATTTCAATGGACTCCGGAGACTGAACAAGCCTTCCAAGCTATCAAGCAGGTCATTAGCCAATCTCTGAAGCTTTACCGGTCAGACTTTAACAAACCCTTCATTTTACAAACCGACGCCAGTAGTACAGGTATCGTAGCAGTCAGTCCTCTACCAAGAAGTCGAAGGGTCACGGAACATCATCAGCTATGCCAGTGCCAAACTCATTCAAACCGAGAAAAACTATCATGTAAACGAGCAGGAATGTTTGAACAAAACCAAAGATACCCGCTCTAAGTTCACGCGCTGGGCCCTGCTACTACAAGAGTTCGCCATCGACATACAACACTGTCCCGGGACCCAAAACGAGCTCCCGAATCATTTCTCACGCCACCCCGTCGGCAATGACATTCCCGAGGAAGCCACGAGCGAAAACCGCCTGCTACCACCGAAAACACCACAGACCAACAACATCACTCTAGTGGACCAGACAGCACAGCGAGACAACGAAGCCGTTGGACGGATGATCCGAGATTGGCTTCTCGTACAACAAAGAGGCCTCCAAAATCCAAACGAGGAGAAAATCCTACAAGACTTCGTAGTCGAAGATGGGTACTTCTGGCGGTGCAACCCGAACCAGGACCGACTCGTTGACACCCCGATGCACATACTGACGTATAGCACGCCTATCACGACTTGTATGGACATCCAGGCATTATAATTTGAATAAGGGCCGTTTACTTGCGGCCACGTCCCCAATGCTCCACCCGGAGGTACTACATTGGGTTTAAACACGAAAATAATCGTGCTTCTTATTAATCCCAACTTCACAATTAATCCACCCTAAATAAAAATCTAACAAACCTAAAATCTAACAAACCTAACAAACTCTAACAATCTAACAAACCTAAAAATCTGATAAACTGAAACAAAAACTAAAAACAGGGCTCAAACAATGGTATCCCTAGCGCCGACTTTGGAGTGTACCCGATCAACAAGACACGAGCAAAAATGAGAGGGGGAGGGATCCGTAATACCGGATAGCAGACGCCGGCTCTGCTTACCAGTGCGACCTGAAGGGTCGTCTTAAAACTATCCAAATCTAGCTAACTAATTTAAATCCATCCCTAGCTTTCCCTATCATTCTCTAACTGATTTATATTATGATTACAATCTTCACTATTCTACTCTCCCTTCCCAAATATATACTGCAACCAAAATGGCGACAGAACGTCAAACAAAACAAATATGCCACCGACAAAACATACCGCGTCCTCGGCGAACAATACTTCTGCCCGAAGGTCGGTGACGCGGTAAGACACTATATAAGCCAATGTTGGACTTGTGCCGCTACGAAAAGAGGGCTGTACCAACAAAAAGCACCCCTCCGACTACATCTACCCACCCGACCATGGGAGGTCATATCCGTCGACACCAAGGGGCCATACATAAATTCACGTAAGAACAATCGCTTCATACTGGTCGTAACCGACCTATTTAGCAGATAGGTCGAAGCTTTCCCTACGCCTGACACCAAATCAACAGCCGTCATCAAACTACTTAAAACTAAACTCATTTTCTGATATGGGTACCCAAGTTCAATCCTCACCGTTAACGGAGTCCAATACGTGTCTCGACTGTGGGACCGTACACTAGATCAATGGGGTTGTCACCACTGGACTACGTCAATATTTCACTCACAAGCGAACCCAGTCGAACGCCGGAACCAGGAGATCAGAAAAGCCTTGCGAGCCTTCGCGACCCAACACGACGCACGATCCTGGGACCTGAAATTACCCGAAATGCTGTACTTCCTCCGCACCAGGAGAAACGCAGCTACAGGGATTACACCCAGTTACGCCCTACTGGGGTATGAACCACCTCGTCCAGAGGACAATCAAAGGGAAGCCCGACGTCGCCGCATCCAACAAATCTAGGATCGCGAACTCCGCTTCAGAGCCAAATATGGCCAAGACGAGGATCCCTTCTTATTTTCACCTGGGGACAGGGTCATGATAAGGAGCCACCCTTCCACCAAGAACCAGTTCGATACGAAATGGACCGGACCCCACCCGATTCAAAAGAGAGCCGGACCCAACATCTACTGGGTTTCGCTGGAACTGGGAGACGTGAAGATTCACGCTAAAGGTATTCGATCAGCACCCACTCGACCCCCCACCATTTTCATTGATAATTTAGTGGTATGCAAAGGGGGTTAAGCAACCTGACGGTTACGAAGATCTCCCAACACTTAGACATTTACCGAATATTGTTATCATTATTGTTATTAATTTTTACGCCTTTATTAATAATTATTAGACGTTGGCTCTGGATCCAACCCCCACGAATATTTATTTGACAATGCTTGTAGGTGAATTTGAAAGTTTTTTTTTTATTTTTTAGGCTCTGAATTCGAATCCAATCTTCCACAAATATTTCATTCGGCAATGGTTGGATCTAACCACTTTCACTATAACGTTGACTCCTCCCGCGTCCCTTATATTTTTGCTACACCGTTTTCTATTCCTAAAATTATTTTAATTAGTTTGTATGCTTCGTCTGTCTTTCCTATTTCCATCTTTGTTTTTATCTCTTTACACTTTTCATCAATCCATTATGCATTTACGAATAATTTCTCATTTTATAGCTATGTATTTCTGTCTTCCTGCTCTTTTCGCCTTGCTTCTATTAAATTCAGAATATTCTTTGTTACCCCTGGTTTCTTTATATATATATATATATATATATATATATATATATATAAAGTTATGTTTTTTCTTGACATATATATATATATATATATACCAATTACATGAGATGTATCTGTAAATACACATTGTATTTACCTATACAAATCGAACTGGTATTTGCATAGCCATTACAAAACAATTACTTGATCATTTTGTAGGGGAAAAAACATCCATTGACCAGGTTTCGACCTCTTGGGTCTCGTCAGAATGGACTAGTCTTAACCCTAACAAAATATCAAGAAACCTCAAAGTATAGGCACGAAGAAACCTCTGTACGTTGGCGAAAGGAAGATAGAGCGCCATCAGTTGGCTACAACTAGCACTAAGGCTGAAACTGTACAGAAGTTGATTCGAAACTATACTGTGTTCTATAAATGGCTATCACAAATACGTTCTGCCTTTGGGATATTTACAATGTACATGCATATATTTAATGCAATAGTAACATTATTTCCCGTGGCGGCGTCCAATTCTTGCCTTTAAGGCACACAAAATATATAAAAAAGCAAAACTTTCTCTGCAATCTGCAGTTACAATTAAACCAATTACATGAGATGTATCTGTAAATACACATTGTATTTACCTATACAAATCGATTTGTATAGGTAAATACAATGTGTATTTACAGATACATCTCATGTAATTGGTTTAATTGTAACTGCAGATTGCAGAGAAAGTTTTGCTTTTATATATATATATATATATATATATATATATATCTCAGAATATCTCTGGCCGTCCTGTCTAAGCTGGATTTAATGTTATTTGATTCTGCTTCTACTTCTTTAGTATTAGAAATTTTCACGATGTCTTTCAGCAATTCCTTTTACTTTTCTCAGATCTTTTGTAAATGTCTTTATTTTTAATTTCTCAAAGCCAAAGCGCATTTTTCCATTTCTTTTTTAAAATTTTTAAATTTAAGCGCAGTTTTCATAATTACTATGTTGTGGTCGGTCTCTATATCTGCTTCTGGGTAGCTTCTACAGTCTTTTACTTGATTCCTAAACCGTTATCTAATAAGAATATTTTCCTGTCTTTTGGTATCTTCCACGTGTATCGTCTTCTAGCATGATGTTGATATAATGTGTTTGTGATGGTTAACATATTTTGTCGCAAAATGCTGATGGTAAATTCGCACAACCATAACAGAAGAGATATAAAGAAAGCGATAGCATCTCATCCATATGTTAGACAAAAAGAAATAAACTAAAACTTCTAGGTCACAAATAAAGGAAAACAGGGGAGGGGAACTAGATAGGATAATGCGTGAAAACTTCAGAATGAAGTATCAACTTAGCATCGGCTTCAACAAGACCTAAAAATTTATTGCACTATTCTTGCCAAAGATACATCAATAATAAATGGAGGGATATATAAAATTTTTTATAATACTAGATATATTTAACAAGGTAGATAAAAAGTATTAATTATTGTAGAGGCAAAAGTATTTAGGTCTTTTATATGTCTGCGGTTTATCATCCAGATCTTCAAGTTCGTAGATAAGCGGAATTACAACCCGTGTTATTTTACATAAAATTAATTTTATAGGTAAACTAACAGAAATTTTTTAGGTTCTTTTGTGTTTAAATGTAGATGAATCATTTTAATAGTTTAAATTTAATTTATAAGAAAATTTCTAACAAAATTGCAACTCGACGAACAAAAGTTATCAAAAATTAGGTTAATAAGGAGGTATACAAAGTTTTCAAGAAGAAAATTTGTACCTAAGTTTATTTAAATTAAAAAAATTTAGCTTTCAACGGGAAAAGAACGAATTTCAAGCATCGAAATTTTACATGAATAATCAAAAATCACTCTATGGTAAATATTTTGTAAACTCATCAAAAATTGCGAGTATAAATATATTTATGCTATGGAACTTTACATATACGACAGGTATACCTTAATATAAAGACTTTTTTATTCGGCAAAGACAAATTAGAGATAAGTCTAAGTCATATATACAAAAAAAAAAGGTTAACACATATATGATGGAGTTTTAAAATAAACCACTTTATACAATACTAATTGCGAAAATAAATTATTTATAGGCTGCGTACAAAATGCAAGATATGCAAGCGTTATTAAGTACAGAATTTTTAAATTTTTACACCCAAGTAGACGTAAATTACGTTAAATTATTCGTAAAAACTTTAATTCCCAAGTCATTAACTATAATAAAGGGTAAACATTAATTATTACTTTAAAAATATTTCCTATTGTTTTAAGATATTGTTCAATAAGCTAAATAACCTAGTATACAAGTAAACCACTACAAGTTCCCAGCAATATATTCTAGAGTATCAAAACCTACGGATGCTTTACAAGAATAAAATTACATGTAATATGTAAAAATGCTTTGTTTTGATAGAAAGAAAGAAAGAAATTAAACTTTTATCATCTTCTAATTGATAAGCGGAATCGGTTTAAAATCAAATTAGCCTCTAGTATTAGACATGGTCAAACTCACACTTTATTTCATTAAAATTGAATATATGGTATTCTGCTTGTTGTTACTATAAATTAAGTTAGATAGTACATTAAGCCATGGTCGGATGATACATTTTAAAGCCACGGGGGAACCGATAGTTTTTTATAGCCACCAGGCAGCACTTTATGCTGTATATACCAAACATTAGCGGATGACAACCTAGTTTATAAGCAGAATTAAATATCATTCGATGCTGAAACATTTCCACTTTGCGATACTTGTTATTTTTACGCTTTTATTAATAATTATTAAACATTGGCTCTGGTCCAACTCCCATGAATATTCGATAATGCTTGGAGGTGAATTTGAAAGGTTTTTTTTATTATTTTTTAGTCACTGAATTCGAATCCAATTTCCCACAAATATTTCATTCGGCAATGGTTGGATTTAACCACTTTCACTATCACGTTGTCTTCTCCCGCGTTCCTTATATAATTAAATATAATATATATAATATATATAATATATATATAATATATAATATAATATAATATAATATATAATATATAATTAAATTGTATGCTTCGTCTGTCTTTCCTATTTTCATCTTTGTTTTATCACTTTGCACGTTTCATCAATCTATTGTGCATTAACTTTCTTGCATATACGAATAAATTCTCATTTTATGGCGTTGTATTTTTGTCTTTCTGCTATTTTCGCCTTTCTTCTATTAAATTCAGAATATCCTTTGTTACCCAGTTTCCCTTTTTTTTTATTATATCCCAGAATATCTCTGGCCTCCATGTCTAAGCTGGATTTAATGTTATTCCATTCTGCTTCTACTTTAGTATTAGAAATTTTCTCGATGTTTTTCAGCAATTCCTTTTACTTTTCCTCCGATCTTTTGTGAATGTCTATATCTTTTAGTTTCGCAAAGCCAAAGTGCTTTTTCCGTTTCTTTTTTTCAAATTTTTAAATTTAAGCAGCTTTCATAATTACTGGTATCTATATCTGCTTCTTGGTAGCTTCTACAGTCTTTTACTTGATTCCTAAACCGTTATCTAACAAGCACGTAAGGTATTTGATATTTTCTTGTTATCTGGCATCGTCCACGTGTATCGTCTTCTAGCATAATGTTGAAATAATGTGTTTGTGATGGTTAAATTATTTTGTCGCAAAATTCTACCAGCTTATTTTCCTTGTCGTTTCTTGTGCCTATACCAATTAAACTGATTCCCCGCTTCGTGCATATCCTACCATTGTATTAAAATCTTCTATAATTATTATAGTTTCCTGTCCTTTTACGAATCTCAATATCTTCAATATCTTTGTAAATTTCTTCTACTTTTCCTGGCTGTAGCTAGAGATGGGGCGGCTCTGTAGCGTAGTTGGTATGCGTGCGACTACTATGTCCAAGGTCCCGGGTTCGAATCCCACCACGGTTCGCTTGAAAAATGTTAGGCGAGCATTTTTTTTACAAAAATAGGTTTTTCTTGGAACAGGGTTTGGCAAAATTCAAAATTTTTCAGGTAAAACAATACGTACTTCCTGGCCTATGTAGTACTTTTGGGTGAATCATTGGAAAATCAAATGTAGTGTAGTCAGAGGTGGGCATGGATACTTGTATTATTACTTGTATTTACCGGTTTAGATTCTAAACTAACCGTGAGAGTCTTTGATTTTTTTGTAAGTAGTTTTCTACACAGTGTCCTATATTTTTCCGCATGACTATGTCCCACGCCCGAATTAATTTTTTTGATCCTGTGTGAATTACCATAAAGTCTCCTCTCCAACAATCCACCGCTCCTAGCCATCGAACTTCGCTAATCCCTAATTTGTCTAATGCTAATTTATTCATTTCAACACTTGCTTCGTGCTTCTCACATTCCATCTCCCACTCGCAAAATGTTTCCGACTCTTCTTTTAAACTTTCCGATTACATCCTTCGAATGGAGGACTATTTTAACTCCGGAATCTTTTACCCCAGAGGATACTTTCATTTTAAACAATAATTTAAGTGCCCTGTGCACTTAGGAGGTAACGTGGTGGTTTCCCGTTGCCTTTCACATCGCAGTAGTGTGTCTTAGAATGCCATACCGGCGCCTATGGTCTCTGCCACTCTAAGTACCGAAAGAGCCGATGCCCTGTTTTAGTCTGGTTCCTCCCTATAGATCCCACTAATTTGGTTACAGCTATAGTTCGGCTCTTTAGCCCACTGAAGCACGCAAATCATTCTACCCGTTCTAGTATCTTAGAACTTCTGTACGGTGCAGGTCCGTTCAGAACAAAATTATGACTCAATATGTTAAAATTTTGTTGTTCGAGCCAAATTATCTTCGAAAATATACCGGTCAGCCTAAGAGAAATGTACAACTAGATTTAAAGAACACGCCTCTCAATTCAATTATGGTAAATATGAAACATTCCATGTCTCCAATTATATTTTCTTATACCAGCTCCCTGTTAAACTGGAAAATGCCAAACTGCTAAAGGCAATCTCAACGTATACTTCCTTGAATACGAATGCTTCAGTGAATTGAAGCAGTTAAACACACAGAGCCCCTCGTAAATTCTGATAAGGGGCCATAGCTTTATATACTCTACCGTCATTTCTGATTGTCTAAGTGCACTTGGTTTTTGTTTGGTCGCTTTTAATTCCCGTATTTTCTCTGCCTGTGTCTGAAAATTGACGCAGTAGGTTTGTAATCGCTTAGATTTTACATCCGTGTAGAGATATTGGTTGTTTCGATCTATTGTAGTCCTGTTTTTCTCAGATTGAGTTTGTTGATGTAGACACATTGCGTCTGTGTATTTGAAGATTTGAAACGGACTCCTAAGTTTGGTGCATGTATTTTTTTGTATTTAGATGTATATAAATCTCATATGGCGCAGTAGTTTCTTGGATTCTATTTTTGCCCAAAGATTGATTTTTTGAATTTATGCATTTGCCATTTGTTTAGTCTCTTTGTCGCACATTTTCGAGTTTAATTTTAAGTCGTTGTAAATTCGTCGTTGTAAATCAAATAGTAAAGCTGTCATCTCTTGTTCCGTTATATCCTGTCATAAACCTCCTTTGTGCCGATGGAAATTAAGTTGGACTAAAGGGGTAGTGATAGACACTTGCTCATGGACATCGAAGACAAACGGTTGTGTTGGTTCGGTAAAGTGAGTTAAGTCAATAGTTTCGCAAAACAGTGATAGCTCAAACGTAACACGTCCAATAAATCGCCTTACAGTCCACTTCGTTGAAGAGCAGGAACGACATTAAGAACAACAGAATAACGCGGAGGTAAGTCGATATATAAAATTATAAGACCCCTTGCGCATTAACCACCATTTCTCTCTAACGTTTGAGTTTGTTGATGTAGGTACGTTATATATGTGTTTGTTGATTTGAATCGGGTTCCTGGATTTTCAACGAACTTCGTTCGTTTATGAAATCGATTTGTCGTCCGTCTGTCCGTCCGAGGCCTTTCTAATGGTCGGACATCAATGTGTGATACATCAATCGATTCAGCTCGGTGTCCTGAGCTTAAGTTTTGATGTCAGTTGAAATCGGGCCACGGGGACGCCGTGCCCCCGCGATATTCCGTCGGGAAAATTAAAATTTCAAATAGGTCCAAAATTAATGTGCGATACATATTTGGACTCCCCTAACATAGCTGAGGCGAAATATGGTACCCCACAAAATCTGACCACGGATACCCGACCCCCCCGGGGAATTAATTTTTATCAAAAATTTCAAATAGGTCCAAAATTAATGTGCGATACATATTTAGAATCCTCTGAAAAAACTGAATCGAAATATGATGCCCCCCTTATTTACACACACACACACACAAACACACATACATACATACATACATACATACACACACACATATATAGCTTTTAAAATATTTATTCAATAAAATAAAATATATTAAAATGTCTCTTTTGTTGTTTATAAATTTTTGTATTTTATCTGAATACTTATAATTATTACAACATAATAATTTTAATTTCTTTAAATTGTTTTAAAGTAAGTCTACATTTGGAAGTTCGTTGCGACAATGCCTTGCATTTTCAACTTGTTAGTCTATTATATTCAGCGTGTCTTGCGATTAACGTATGTTAAGGTTCTAGGAGCTATGGGATTCGTAGGTTTAGTAGATCTGTGGGTGAATATCTTTCGTTCGTGTATGCAGGTTTCCAGGCATTTACATTGCGCACGTTTGTCAGGAGTAACGCATATTTGGCTTTATTGGACCATATATTTGTGGAATCTTCAGTTTATTGAGATGAACGTGTGTCTAAGTGTTTGTGTATCTTATTTTGGCCTCAGGGTTTATAGCTTCTTAAACATAATGGGTCTGGATCTGTGAGTCAGATTGGTGTATGAATTTGTTGTATCTGGGCGTGTCTGTAAATGTGAATCAATGTTGTAGGTTTCTAGATTTGTAGATTCCGTTTGGTGGAATTAACGAACATTGAATTTTTGGATCTATTGTATGTCTTAATTTGTTACATCCGTGCGTCAGTGGACATGAAATCATTTTACCTATGGGCTTATTAATGTGGGTAGGTGTGTGCGCGTAAAAGAAGTGTGAGTGTGGTTGTGTGGCAGGTGTGTTGTGAGTGATTTGATTTGGCCCTTACGTTTCTAGATTTTTAAACCATGTGAGTTACGTTTTGGGCCTTGGGAGCTGCCTTTTTAAAAAGTCTTTTTCCAAAAACTCTTGTAACAATTTTTATTTAATCAGAATTTACAAATGGAATTTTACAAAAGTATATAAAATTACTCGAAGTCGAAATTACTGTTAAATGGATTTAAATTAGGGCGAGTAGCCTGAACAACAAACAATGCAAAAGTTGTGCGGTTGAATTCTGACTGACTATCTTGGAGCTCCCGGGGTATTTATGTTGTCCCAGCCCCTCACATTTCTGTGGGAACTGCAAAACTCATGTCTGCTTATTTCTTTATTAATTTATACAATACAAAGTAACAATCTTAATTTTAATAATTGCGGTTTTAGAACCGACTGTGACCTGCACCGGCAGTATCACTTATGCCTGGAATACATTATATTAATATCCGTTCTCACAACTTCCTTGTGAACTTTCATTACCCTTTTCTTTATTTATCCTTGAATTACATTGTTGCATCTAACTTAAGTTTCTTAATAATTTCTATTTGAAATTAGATCTATGAGATGCGTAAGGTTTTGGATTTGTGACTCGTCTTCGTCGTTGTATTTTTGTTTCTGTGTGTCTGTAGATCCAAATTGGTGCTTCAAGTTTTTAGTTCCTCAGTTTCAGTTGTATTTGAATTCACAAGCCACTTGAAATGGATTCAGTGTGTTTGTTGCGAATAGCAGGTGTTACTTACCTGGATTAATTTAATCGGTTATTTGGGTCTAAAGTTTCCTTGGTTTCCGAATATGTACTCTGGATTGGTGTCCGTTTGTTGGCAAGGTGCCAGAGGTGTGAACTTCGTGTCCGTAAATTTGAATTGATTCTCTGGATTTTCAATTTCTAAAATTCAGTGTGCTTGTTGGAGTTAATAATTGCTGGTTGTGTAAGTCGTCTATTCAGTCAATGTGTTTTGCCTGTGTATCTGGAAATCTTTTTTATGGGTTTGTTCGCTCTGACCAACCCATGTACGATTCTTAGATGTTTTGGACTATATACTGGTTGGTCTATAAAGGAATGAACATTTTAACATCCTCTAGAGAAATAATCATAATAACTATCAAATATTTATATCAACAAAATAAAAATAAAGAATGTAAATTTAAGTTTTGAAAATCACATCGTCCAAATGATTTCATTTCCTTTGGGGTATACGCATTATTCCAAATGGACGCTTACATTCTGAAAAACACGAGTAGGGGTATGCCGCGAAATTACTGCAATTTCTTGCCGAATATTCAACTTCAGGTAAGCGATTGACCTTGGCCAATTGCGAAGAGCCTTACTCTTATGTACCCCCATAAGAAAAAATCCGCTGAGGTTAAATCAGGACTACGCGAAGGCCATGAAGTGTTTCTTCGTTTATGAAGAAACATTTCCTTCACTGCTTGGACGCTAGCATTCGCTTTGTGGTTTTTGGCGCCATCCTGTTGAAATCGTGTATTTCTATTGTAACCTGGAATATCTTCCAGTGTTGGAACCAGAAAGTCTCAGTAGCGTTCAGAAGTCACGGTTGCAGTGCGGCCACGACAGTCTTAAAAAATGGGAACCGATCAAACCCCACGCTGTTATTCAAACACAAGCCGTAACCTTTGCTGAGTGAAATGGTCGCTGATGCTTCCAACAGAGATTCCCGGAAGCTCAATGCGACAATTTTGTTTGTTAACGGAGTCGTTAAGGTAAAATGGCTCTTATCCGAAAAAAAACTTTGGAAATCGATCCAATATCTCACTTGTAAAATGTAGGCGTAAGGCAAAGTGTCTATCTACTTCAACTCCTGCACTAACTGCAGCTTATTAGGGTGTAACTTCAGGTCAAGACGTAAAATGCGTTGCACAGTTCGTCTCAATCCAAGAGCCGCTGATCGTCTACAAGTGTATGTTTTTGATAGCGCGCATACAGACGCTTTTACACGCTCAAGGAACCCGTATTTTTATAAAACATACACACGCAAAGCGCACGCTGTTTTAACATTTCATATCAGGGCTGCACATTAACACCACCATGGCGATACGCGCACCCGCGTTTAGGAACTACAGCTACTTCAAAAATGTATTTCTTTATGGACCATCCAGTATTTGTTGGACTTGATTTTGAATTGAAATGAACATATTGTGTCTGGGTATTTCTAGAACTGAATGTGGCCTCTAGATTTCTATCTTCCTTTTGTGATATTAGATCTATGGGAGTTGGAATATTTTCAATCCACGAATCTGCTTGGTTCTTGATTTTGTGTCTGTTGATACAAATTGGTGCTCCAAATTTAGGGTTCCTTTAATTTTGTTTAATTTCTGGATTTGTGAGTTAGTTAAGCTGGACATGCGTATGTGTTAATTGGTATTTTGGGAGTGTATCTTTTTAGATTTAGTGGATTAATTGGGAAAAACTAATTTTACGTTACTGGATCTATTGAATCCGTAAGTTTATAGGATGGGTGCGTTTGTTTAGTTAACATATATAAAATTGGAACCGATTCTAGTTTCTTCGATATATTGTAACTATAAATTTCTTAAATCTGCGAGTCAGAAATTACTACGTTATCTGTGCGTATTTTAGATCTGAATCGATTCATGAATTTAGTTTTCAGAGTATGTTTGTTGGCACTAGTGGATGTTTATTTTTTTGAGTTTGAGTTTGTTGAATCCGTGAGTTTGTGTAGTTTGTGCAACATTGTGTTGGTATGGCTGTAAATTTTAATTGGTATTCTTTCAGTTTCTTGTCTGTTTAAATTAACCAATATTGTGGGTTTAGATCTATCGGACCGAAGATTTGGAGTATCTGGAACGGTGTTGCGTTCTTAAATTTATAGGATCCATACGTCACTTCGTTAAAATGGCAGATACAATAGTAGTAGTAGTATAGCGCTTGCCCGTACAGAGGGCGTAATCGGTTTCACACAAATTTACGTGCAATATTATTTAAATCATTTACAAAATGAGCAGGCGAATTAATTAAACTAGTCTTACCTTTGTCCATCTACATAGTTAACTTAAGGTAAAGGGAAGTAATGAATTCTTTGTATTACGACAGTTGTCAAAGTCGAAATACTAATGATTTTGTTGTTCGTCACACAAACAGGGTCGTGAATTAAACCAATCTTGTTCCATAACAAATTTATTTGCTAAGTTCGTTGATATCCTACAATTTTAAACAGGGAATACAAAGGTATGAGATACAGTAGCGTGAATTAGAAGGGAATACGCCAAACACTATAAAGAACTGACATCAATCTTTTAGGTACAGTAGTTATGTTTACAATAGCATGATGGCCGCCGTTGTTACCAACTAGTTAGCCACTAACTTCGCGAAGCAACAATGTATATTTATTCCAAAGCGTCGGAAGTCATATTAACATTACATTTCCACGGTATACCTAGCATTAATAATTAATTTCTCGAAACATTGCTGGGAACTCAGAACCGCATTTATATAATGCGTAATACCCGTAAATTAATGATTAGAAATCCCTTAATATAATTATTAACTAGAATCTTTGTCATGGCATTTGTAGCGTAACAACTTGAATCCAAATCATTGCTACAGTTTTGTGATTCACATAGATCCAATGCCTCGTTAGGTCCAACAAACGTTTTTCTTGTCTTTTGGATTCTACAGGTGTTTGGATTTGTAAGTAAGTCTAGTTCTTGAACATGTGATTCTGTATCAATAGATTCATTGGGTTTGGGTTACAAATATAGAGCCACTTCTAATTTTAAAATGCATTGCGTGAGGTTATTGATAGTATTTGAACCCTCATGAGAAATAGCAGTGTGTGTAGGGGGAGGATGCATAGTGTTAATACTGTCATACAAGCGAAGAAGATATGCGGGAAGATCATGGTTTTGAAATTTTATGCCCAAATTCGATTGATTAATGGGTGATGAAGAGGTCCGATAAGCTAGCACGAAATGAAGGTGTTGCATTGATTTGAACTGTCGAAATATTGAAAGAATAAAATATGGGTATTCGCGAATAATAGTTCAAAAGAGATTTCGGACAACTTGCACTGGGCGTTGTTGTATACAACATGGAGAAAATTAAGACACATCCAGAAGATGAAATAATTATTGTTTCATATATGTTTAAATATTTCGTCTACTTATAAAACACGATTAGTTTGTCACGCAATAGCAATACAAGACATTCATATTTTGTGAAAAATTGTATTACATTAAAAAAATTACTTTCTTCTTTTTTAAACTGTAAGACCTTCGTTATTATGTTTATTGAGTGCATTTTTTCCCAGGAGTTTCTGAAACTAATAATAATTATGAGATACATACAAACGCATATAATGGTAATACATTTACAACCTGCTTCGTCATCCATACATAAATTATTACAGTATTCAAAACTTCGTGCAAAATTAATAATTCATACTATTCAAATTTTTACGTGCGTGTTTTATTCTTGAATGGACCGAGAAAGCCAAACCTCAAAGGCTATAATTTTCAACTTTGTTTTCGCCATTTCTTTACCTGCGTTTTGTTTTACTCTTTTCTGCATATTTAATTCGCTGCTACTATTTCTACTATCGACGTATACCGTACACCTCGAGGTAATCAATAAGGTTAGCTTTCATCTAATAAATAATAAATCAATGCATCGTAATCAAGTCCTACGCAACAAGGCAGGCAAAGCAGGCAGGCAGGCGGCTTTAGAAAACCTTTCAAAGAAATTATGCTTGGCTTTTATAAGATCAGACGTAGTCGATCGATTTGGAAGAGACGGGCGATTTTCTATGATTAATCTATGCTTGCTGATTAATGATTCTTTTTGATCGAAGTGACAACGTTTGAATTGTTTGAAATGTTCGCTCGGTGAGTGGCTCGTTATTTTATCTGTAATTTAATTAGATTGGACTTCTGTACGAAAGGTCAAGTCAGCTTTGTTTTTTGAAATCGTATTTTAAATGTCAGCCTGGATTATTAAATAAGAATGTTGATTTTATTAAAAAGTTATATTTTTGTCGAGTAAAAGCTGCCAATACGCAAAGTTCACGATGTGAAAGATCCCCAGGAAGAACATGAACTGGAACATGACATTTTTCGGCGCAGTTTTTCAAATGTATACTGTATTAATCCAGAATTACAAGGAACCTGTAATTGTTTTTATTTGCTTAAGCTTTTTACGTTATTGCACGCTTTTCCCCATGCGAAACTTGAACCGCGACTTTTGTAACGTTCTCAACAAAGCGCTCGTAGGCTCACTAGTTTACTGGCTACGTGACTGAGCACTTGCAACACTTGATTAACATTGAAATATATCATTTTTCATAGAGTGTTAAGCGATAGTCATTGGACGAATGTTCTCAGCAGATCAATCTGAGCATGTTCCCATATAAACATAATTATCAGGGTAGGTTATTTTTGCACAGTACACTTATTCAGCCATTAATGTTATCCTACAAATGTAATCATTTTTCCGTTGGATACAAAGGGCAATAATAACAATAATAATGGTACGACCTGCCCGTCGTAAGAGGCAACTAAAGAGGTCTCACACTTATAGACAAACATACACACAAACGCCGTGCAGTTGCGATTAAGCGGTAGCTCCTACCTGTCGTAAAAGACGACTAATAGGAGACCGGTAAGGTCCGGTGAACAACCTCCTCCAATCCCAAAGTGCGACACACAGGCCGATGGGACGGCTGATACAGCAATAGTACGTACCGTAACTGTAGAACTCAAAAACCAGGCGACACCCTGTTTAAGCATAGTCTTACCAGCGTTACTCCGGGGCTATACGTTGGCCGATTAAATATTTCCTCACGTACCCGAGAAAATGCGATAATTTTACCTATTCTTAAATTAAAAAAATCCGCAGAGTTCACTACGCACGAACACTCAAAGCGAAGCAGAAGAAGAAGACTGCCAACTCCGAAAACACCTACACCAGCCCAACGTGTTTTACCTGGATTTCCAGCAACCGCAAAGGCCGGGACTACACAAGGGATGAGATGGAACGATGTAATGAACGGCACTGTCATACGTTGCTACTCCAAAGCCACCAAACTGGAAACCATATTAACGATACTGATTCGAACTACACACACTTTTCTTCGAACAATACCCACAACTATCACAAACTGTAACAGAACAACGCCTAATAGATCATAAAAGATTAATTTTAAAAAATAACAAACTCATTGCTATTGAACTAGAACTAATAAAAAGAAGTAGTCCAGGAACTCAATATTGAAAATGAAGACACAAAAACCTAAATATAGAAACTATTAGATGCGCGCACACATGCGCGCGCACAAACGCACACACGTGAACCATACCTTGTTACCTTTTACGCGCGGCATAATTACCTGCCATTTTGTAACATATACCGACCACGTTTTACCGGGCGATGCAATCGCTATCTAAATCAAATTTACATGCACAATTTAAGTAAAATCAAATTACTCACGTGATGGGTATCTCGGAACTTAATCTCTGGATCCAGCGGTGATTTGTGGGTTACGCCTTGTTGACCATCAAATTTCCATCCGTCCTAACGTAACTTTTATCACACTCGTAGGGGGTTAGAAGGAATAGGTACCAGGTACACAAAGGTAAGATACAGGAAACCTACATACCTATTTCTAAAGAAAAAACACACACCACTCAGATAGTTGTTGCCTGGTCCAGGACTCGTGGCTTAATCTCTGCTTTCGACACTCACGCACCTCCGCGTCCACTCTGCGAGACGCGACTGTCAGCGACGACGGAAGTTGACATTATTAATTTAAAAAAACGCGCAATTAACTTATAAATTATACCTAAATCTGAAACATGATACATTGCCATTTTGGCATGTAACAACCTGAACACACTACGGTAACATCTAATGAAAAACAACCAATAAACTAACCACCTAAACTACCCAAACACCCAAGAATAGATAAAACCTACAACTAGAAGAAACCTTCGATAAGGAAATGGAAACGAATCTAACGCATTGGTAAGGAACAAACCCAAATCTAAGAAACCACATCCCAAAGCTGTTCTTCACACCGAATACCCCCCCAATTTATCAACAAAATGAACACAGTAATCCCTAATTATCCACACAAAATAGTACACTAGAAGACATCCACACAATCGTATACACTGCAGCAAACATAATCAAACACAACAACCAAAGAATCTCATAGCAAACAAAGAAGACAAGAAGAAAATATATAAAACTAAAAACCTAAGAAGAGATATAGGCTATACGATCCAATATATAAGAAAAATAAAACGATATAACAAAAATAGTAAAAAATAATACGACACAAACATAATTAGAAACTTTCGACACTATGAAACAAAAATTTGCTGCATATGCTACCAGACTACGCAGATATAAAGAGTCCAATGAAAGGAAAGATTGAAACGAATTTTTTGAAGCACTATAACACCAGCCCCACGTTGTGAGCCAGTGTAACATTTTTCTTAAATGGGCGCCAGTGAAGTGTTTCTCTTCTTAACACATATATCTGACTTTAGAAGTTGGGTGTCATTACATGTGATTTTCCAATGCTCCACCCGAAGGTACTACATTGGCCAGGAAACGAGTTTTTTTTTTACCTGAAAAATTTTGAATTTTGCCGAATCCTTGCTGTTCCAAGCAAGGTAGGGATCTTTAACGTGCGTGACAACACTCACACACGGGACCTCCATTTTACCTCTCATCCGAACGAGGGTGTATTTTTGCGAAAAATGCTCGCCTAACATTTTTCAAGCGGACCGTGTCGGGATTCGAACCCGGGACCTTGGGCGTAGTAGTCACACACATACCACTACGCCACGGAGCCGCCTGAAGTTGGGTGTCAGCAAAACGAAGTCTTCCGACGTAACTAGGGGTCTATTGCTTGGGTAGAGCTATGAGAAATGGGGGGGTAAGTCGAAATCTGTTGGGGGTTATACTCAAACTAAAACAAATAGGCGCCACCAAGTCCGGATTGATTCACGTTAATGGCATGGCATATTTCTAAGGGCGGACGTGGGGACCCAAAGAAAAAAAGATCGCCTTCGCTCACAAAAACCTGTCTTAACAGAATAAGACGCTGCTCCTGTAAGAGAGTATATTAATTAGATCAACATAGAATTGGAACACTGTTTGTGTCCCGCAAACACACCTAAAGAAATATAAAAAAAAATATTTTCTATATAAGGTTGGCATCAAAAATACAACTCTTAAAGATATTAATTTTCGGTGGTTAGGTTTGATCACACTTGATCAAAATAAAAAACTTTAAGCTTGCACTAATAATTTACTAAAAAGTATCTCTTTTTCTTTAAATAAAATTCAATGCAACAAAATTAAATAATTACTTGGATTACTTTGTAAGTTTAAAGTAAGGTTTATCAACCTTATTCATGATCAAATATATTACAACAAGGTGTAACTTGTTACACAAAGATATTCTAACCCATTCAGATCTGTTTAGGTCGATTACATTACAAAAGTTAATATACAAATTTCTCTCTTTAAGTAAAAGCACTAATTTTAGTTTAAAATGAAAATGATCACAAAAATATTCTAGTTTTCAAAGGTGGTAGTAACACAGTGCTAAGCATCTGCTTTCAAGGATACATGTGTCAGCAGCATATTTCAGACAAACAAGTGACGTAGGTACACCTGTTATTGTAACTAACAATTTATATTCTTACAAAATCAAGTGAGTGAATTTTAAGTTTGATACTAGGAAATCCAGCTTAGCAATAGTTGAAGCAAATAACAAATTCGTACTTCTACACATCGGAACAAAATAGCGTGTTTCTAGAGTGAAACACAAAAGAATTTCTTAGAACTACTACGAACCAAACAAAACTGCATTCCTAGACTGGATTAGGTACTTGTTTCACCATGCGAAATTTACTGCATATTTTCTACCAAAGTAGCATCTTCACTAGGTGCAACAAACGATCTTCTATAAATTAGATCAACCTTCCATCTTCCAAGTACACCGTACACATCGTAAAGTGAATTGGTTTTCTTAACGTCGATTCTAGTTTTCAAAATTCTAACTGCATCGTAGATTGTAGTGATGTTTTTTGTCGCCTAATGTTTCGTCGCCTAATCTTTCGTCGCCTAATCTTTCGTCGCCTAATCTTTCGTCACGCTAAACAAATTTTCCAAATTAAATAAAATAATAACGTTTATACTATACCAACCGCTATTCAGAAAATGTGCTCACTCATTAAAATTGATACGCAGGTTACTGGCCATCGTCCTTTCATACATCTTGCTAGTTCTGCTACGTATGGCCGAGTGCTTATCACGCTCGCTCGGACGGTCGGAGGATCCAAAGGGGGAGGTTGTCACACCTAAACGCGCCTGCGACTGGCTGTGGAATGCACCGACATCCAACCCAAATAGACTAACAAATCTAGATGCTGTTCTAATGTATTATTTTACTTGTTAACTGTATTGCGACATTATTTAATAAAAGTGCTTTATTAATTTCGGACTTTTAAAGAAGGGATTTATCAACCAAAAATAAAATTGTTACAAGATAAGAACATAGACTTAAAAAAAAAGAAAAACAATTTTCCAAATAATATCACAAGAAGTGAGCAAACATATGATCAACTTCCCCTAGAACACAACTAGAATAATAATTGGATCAAAGCAGAAACAGAAAAACACAGCCACATAGAAACCCAAAGAGATCGTCACGTTACAAGAGAAGAACTCTTAGACACCATCGGACGTACATATAACTGAAAATACCCAGGAGCAGATAAAATTTAACATTTTTGGTACAAACAGTCCTCATTCACACAAAGCACACACCAGAGAGATAAACATCATCCTTCACACAAACACGTTCTCAAAATTCTTAACACAAGTAAAAACATCCTGTTATCGGATGCGAATCCAACGCACTCCATACGGTATGGGGCAGCGTTGATACAAACCTTCGAGGAAAAGTACTACTCGAGTACATATCGAGTAAGAATCTGGAGATTCTTAACTCTGGCATCGACAGGCATTTCAAAACATATCTTGAACTGGCAGGTGACGCCTAAAGCAACACAATCAGATCACAGATTGTTAAGTTTTAAAATAAAGACAGCAGAAGTTGCTTATAAAGAATATAGGAACCCAAAAGAGACCAACAGGTCTATCTATTTAGGCAGCCTGGAGGAACGACTTTTGACAACCCCAAATCAATAGAAGAGCTACAGAGATACTCGGTCTCTCTTCAGATCTCCATCGTAGAGTCCTTTGAACATGCATGCTCGGTCAGAACAGATTCTAATCGCTACCATGGTGGGGTGAGGAACTACAGAAGCTGAAAAAGACCTTAGACAAACTGTTCAACAAGTCAAAACACGCCAGAAGTATGGCTGACTGGGGGGGGGGGGGCATATAAAAGCCACCGACGACTATACAAAACGACAATTAGAAGACGACCGAGAGACTCTTGGAAGACCGTCTGTAACTCAGTTGAGTCTGCCAATGCAATCTCTCGCATTAACAGGTTTTTGTCCAAAGATCGTCGCCATCAACCATGCTGCCTGAAACGTGCGGATGGTAGGTACACCACCAACGAGACAGAAACAGCTGAGTTACTCATGGACACCCACTTTCCAGGTAGTGTATCACAACTTTCCTCATACGGGGTGGAGCAACCCAGCTCGCCCCCTAATGGAGCCGACCGGGAGGTTTCAAACCGGATAGTGGATGAAAGAAAAATCAAATGGGCCATCTCAACTCTCAAACCGTTTAAGTCCCCTGGAATGGATGGCATCTTCCCCGCTCTACTACAGTGGGGTGTGGAGAGGCTGGCACCATTCCTCGTGGTACTTTTTAGGGGCTGTATTGCTTTTAGATACATCCCCAACAGCTGGAGATAGGTTAGAGTTGTCCTCATTTCTAAACCAGGCCAGAAGGATTACACCGAGGCTAAATCCTACAGACCGATCAGTCTTACATTTTTTTGCTAAAAACCTTGGAGAGACTGTGCGACAATGATATGAGGGAGAGGATAATGCTTTCTTATCCACTTCACCTAAACCAGCACGTCTTTATACCAGGAAAAACCACGGAGTCTGCCCTTCACGGATTGAAAAAACCCTAACAACAACATGTCCGCCTTAAGCGCATTTGTTGATATTGAGGGTGAATTTAGTGAAACCACCTTCGTAAGCATTGATAGAGCTCTGCGAGCACATTCAGCGGAGGACACCCTTCGGCAGCTGACTATGCAGATTCTGCGGTGTCGACGGGTATACATTAATGTTGGGGAAACCTCATTAGGTAAAGGCTGTTCCCAGGGAGGCGTGCAGTCACCGCTACTATGGAACATAGTAGTGGACAGGCTTTTCCAACGCCTTAACGAGGCAGGTTTCTACACGATAGGGTATGCGGACGACATAGCTATCTTAGTAATCGGCAAATTTGAACAGGTGTTGTGTAACTTAATGTAAGCAGCACTAAGGATCACGCAGCTATGGTGCTCCAAGAACTCCCTAACAATCAACCCCAATAAAACGGGGCTGGTGCTGTTCACCAATATAAGGAAGCTGATGGTAACTAGATTGCCAACGCTCTTCCAAACTTCTCTGCCCCTATCAGAAGAGGTCAAGTACTTGGGCGTCATACTTGACAAGAAGTTGAATTGGGTCAAACACTTCAAGCAAAAATTACCAAAGTCAACCAAGTGTTTTGACAATGTAAACGTGCCATAGGCAAACTTTGGGGTCTTCCACCAAAGGCTGTCCTGTGACTATACACCACGACAGTAAGGCCGGTGTTCTGCTACAGTGCTATAGTCTGGTGGCCCACGACCAGACTGGTCCATGCAGTTAAAGAGCTTACTCGTATCCAAAGATTGGCCTTTCTAGGCATCACGGGCGCAATGCGATCTACACCTACTGCAGTCTTAGAAGCCATCCTAGGCCTCACTCTGCTGGACCTACATGTGGAGGAGATGGCGCTGAGAGCGGCAATGAGACTGCGGTTCAAAGGTCTATGGATCGACAAAGGAGGCGGTAGTAGACACCACAACATACTAAGAGAGGCGGTGCGGAACACCCCTCTCTTGGGAGGAGTGGTTGATGCGATAGCACCCATAATGATCTCCAAAAGGCGCTTCGGGGTTTGTCTGAACACTGAGGACGCGTCCTTAACAGAGATCTCCATCTACATAGATGGCTCTAAAACAAATGAAGGTACCGGGGTAGTCATCTTCTCCGATGACCTAGACCTTCATGAAAGTGTTACGCTGGGTAGACTGGTAACTGTCTTCCAAGCGGAGGTCTTAGCCATCATACATGGTGCTAACGCCATACTGGAACGCAGAATCCAAAATAAAGCTATACGCATCCTGAGCGATAGCAGAGCAGTTCTTTTGAGGCTAAATAAGCAACTCCTCTTTAGGGTGGTTCATCAATGTTACCGCATCCTCGAGCTTGCTTCCAACACTGAGTTGGTATGGAGCAAAGGGCATTCAGGTGTGCATGGCAACAAACAGGCAGATTCTTTGGCGAAGCAAGGAGCGGCCCGGGGCTTTGTTGACCCTGGGTCATCGGTTGCTATTGCGCCATCGGTGATGTTCTCCATGATAAGGTAAATAACCCACCGCCGTCACAAGGACAGGCGGGCTTGTACAACAAGCTGCCGACAGACAAAAATTCGTCATATGCTTGCCGAGACAAACTACGGCTACTGGTGGGCATATTATCCGGGCATCGCATACTAAAGAAGCATCTGCACAAGATAGGTCTGTCAGACGACCTTATCTGTCCGGCACTCGCCCGACTTCGAGGATCCATGCTGGGGGATTTCTGGTCTGAGAAGGCCGGAATTCAAGACACCCCCTGGTCCGACATCCTCAAATTCACCTCTAAGGTCGGGTAGTTTGAGTATTGCAGGACCAACCTATAGGCCCATAACATGTCTGCTCACACTTTATAAAATAACTGCCACCATATTTATAAAATAGACACACACCTAACACAATATAACATACTCACGGAAGAACAAGAAACCTGCAGGAAGTTCGGTCAAAAGTACAAAGGACAATTAATAATTGATACAATCATTCTAAAGCAGTCAGAAAAAAGAACACAAACTTACACACTTGCTACATAGACTATAAATAAGCTTTCGACTGCATACCATACAGCTGGCTAATAAGAACATGAGACATTTACAAAATAGACAAAATAAAACAGTTCCTAGCAGAAATTTTATGAAAACCTGGAGAACAAAGGTTACCATAACCTTAGAATCAGAAAGCTTACAAACCGGTGAACCACCCATCCGGCAAGGTATTTTTTCAAGCGCATTATGGTTCTGCATGTGTATAAACACACTCTCAAACACACGCAATGACTCCAAATACGGCTTTAACATACAACATCAGAAAATTATACATAAAATTAACGATCTGCTTCATATTGGCAATATAGAAATCTACGCATCAACATTAACACAACTCAAAGGGTTACTCAAGATAATAAAAACATTAACAACCTACATACAAATGGACTTTGGCATAAGCAAATGCAAACTACTGCATATAGAAAAAGGTAAATGGAAAGACCGCGAAAACAAAGAAAACATAGATAATAAAAAATTAGACAACATCACAGAAACCAAACATACGAATATCTTGGTTTCCAACAAAATACCAGGACAAACCATACAGACATCAAAACACAATTAAAGAAACAATTCAAACAAAGATCATTAGCTACACTAAAATACCGCATTTCATTCCCGGAACCTCTTCAAACTCATTGACACTTTTGCAGTCCCAATATTCATATACTCCTTTGGTATAATTAAATGCACCCAAACAGATCTAGAAAATATCCACAAAATCACCAGATCCGAGCTCACTAGACGCAGACAACTCCATCCTAATTCTTATAAGGGCAAGAGTTACAATCAATAGAAAACAAGGAGAAAGAGGCATGATAGACATCCAAGCACTGCTCATAAAACAGATTCACCAACTTCGAAAATGCTTCTACGGCAAACAAACATTCCTTCACTAAGCAGCCTGCACATCAGATCAAAACTGCACGCCCAAAAATCACTCAAGAGATACATTCAGCCCCAACACAAAATAGAAAAAAAATAACACATGGACTACAAAACCATTACATAAAAAACACATGTACACCATACAACACGATCACATTCAAAGAAACTCTCGGAAATCTTTTTCTGGATACGAAAAGATTTCTCCCCGCAATGCAAGGCCAGATCATAGTCACACGAAATTACCAAACACATATTATAAAAGACCGAAACATACACACCGAATTTTGCCGAACCCTTGCTATTTCAAGCTTGAACGTGCGTGACAACACACGCACACACGAACGAAGGCGTATTTTTATGGAAATGCTCGCCTATCATTTTTCAAGCGGTCCGTGTCGGGTTTGAACCCGGGACCTTGGGCATAGTAGCCACATGCATACCAACTACGCCACGGAGCCGCCGTCGACAGTGATTTATTTATTATTCTTACTTGTCTAGCAGTCAACCGTCATTTGTGTATAAGGGCGTCTTAATCGTTCTATAAGTAACTGGTGAAGACTGTTTCGGTTATTATCTCCCTCATACCTTCTAAATGAGACGCTTGTCACTCACATTTTGAGATTGGATCTTATTACGTATTATTGCTTCCACCGTTTGGCGCAAATTATTACGTTAATCCCGGGCGTAATTTATTGCGCAAATTAATGCCGAATAACGATTATATATAATAATTAAAAATACGCCCAAGGCTTACCTGGTTTAGTAGCAGGAGCCAAGGGAGCCTCCGCCTGTCTTCAGGTAGTTCTGGTTTCCGCGGTGTCATGTTTGTTCTGTTTGGTCTAGATTTTTGCCGCGAAGTGCGTTGAATCTATCCTTTTAGGAAACAACAGGCATTATTAAGACACTTGGGATAGGTATGAGTGAATGAAAACGGTATACTTCGCATTTAATGCACACTCGCGTTTTTACGTCGATATTGTCATGTAGTTGGAAGTCAAGTTTCCGTTTAAAACACGCACCGTTCTTACGAACTAGTCGGCGTCCTCACCATAAAACGTCTCTAATTCGCTAAGCGCGATGACTATACACTCCTTTTAGATAATGAAACACTATTCGATCAACCAGAGTGAAGCCAGCAGCCCGGAGTGGGGGAGCACCACTTTTATGTGATGGACTGTTGTCTCGGGAGTAAAATAGATTGAACAAAGGAAAAATAAAGTTGAAAACGGAGACAGAGGAATAGAGTAAAAATTTTAGGATAAGCATTCTACATAAAAGATAGATTATAGAGAATGTTCCTAATGAAATAGCTTGATCTGAGGACCACCTACAACCTTAATAAAATAAGCCCTATTTCAACACGTCGATAATTAAGAATAACTAGGCTCTAAATGAGACCTAGCAAAATCATCTTCATACCGAATACACTCACTGCGATAAGAAAATCAAACAAAGGTAACACGACCGATTTAAATATACCCACACAGTAATTTCAAAGACATTGCTCCCATAGACACAGCAATAATTTTACGAGAGACAGTTAATCGAAGGTAAAAGTAGGAAAATTTTGAATACACGAAAGCAATCAGGAATAATAAACGACAAGGGAGACAGTCCCTCACCAACCGTTCAGCAAAAAACAGAAAAAATACATTAACGTCCCTATGATATAAAAACGAGTGTTTAGGTATTTGCAACAAATGATTGAAATATTTGCGAAAAGAACACCTCGAATAGAAAATTTTTGTAGTCACCACTGTGAAAATCGATTTTTTACTACAGAGGCATAGTTTGCGTTTGCTACGTGTGTTCAAAAGTAAAGCAAAAATCCGACATCAGTTAGTACAAGTCTTAAGATTAGCTGAATTATTCAAATAAAGGCTATGCAACCACAATAAACGAATGTAGCGAGCTGAGAAATAATAGTGAAATAAAGATGGAAATTTAAACGAAATGGAATTATTTAAGGGGCGAATAAAAAATTTTTTGGAACGTGGAGCTGTCATTAAAGTTAAATAAGCCATTTGTCACATGAAAAGGTTTGAAACTATTCGAGGTATAAGGGTGAGGTACGGTTCAATACGCATTTAGGATTTAAGCAAAATTTAACTAAACGAAAGTTCAAGGGTCAGATATATTATAGTGAGAGGTTTCGTCATTTCACAAAAATTTGATTTAATTAAAAATACAGCAGACAAGGTATATTTACATAATTAAAGGTAAGACGACAGGTATGACTTGCTGTTAATCGGTAAAAGCAAAGAAGAAAGATTGCTTATCTTTTATATGCTATGGTTATTGAAATTTACTATTAAACTCGTGTAATTTATAAGTTAATGTAGGTACTATGTAATATAATTTGCATAAGCTATAATTACAAGTTAGTTTTTGAGACTCTTAATTGTATTAGACAAGAAATGATTTGTTGCGTTTTTAATTTTAAAATAGCAAAGGCGATTTTATCTAAGCTACATGCTTTTGATTCGATGATTCATATTGGTATAGTAAATGAGAAAGAAAATTAAGTTAGAAATAGATAGTGTAGTTATTAAAACCAGTTAGGTATGTTTGTTTATTAATTAAGCGAGATAAGAACCGTTTTTTCTTCTTCTAAGAGTTACCAATTCATATCATTAAAACAGATTGATATTTTGAGTAGAAAAATTGTATTATTTATATGGGCTTAGGTTTGATTTACGGAAAGATCTCTAACAAACATCAATTACGCGTTTTACAATTCGTCCGAGAAATTTTTACAAGTTTATTAAAATATAAAATGTTTTAAACTTACCCTATCGAAGCTCCAATGTAAAAATAAACATTTTTTCGGCAGTGCAAATTAGACTTAAATTCAAATCATTTATAAAAAATTCTCCTTAAAATAGATGCAAATTTCGTTAAATATCCACAAAACTGCAATTTTAATTACACTGTATTAAAAACCCAATCCATTAGCAATTGTTTTGAAAAACGTTCTAACATAGACATTTTGTTTTCTTATAAGGTATTATGCAATAGGTTAAGTGAGGTATGTAAATAAGCTAGCAGGGGTTGCAAGCAGTATATTCTAAAGTATCGAAGTCCAAGAGTAAGATTTTTTAAATGCAAAACCGAAAAATAATTTTAGTTTAGATAATGGAATTTATGGTTTTGGGTATAGACAGTAGCTACACGATAAGCATAAAATATACATGAGGCAATCGGTAAACATTTGATTTTTATAAAGAAAGCGAACTTTAACGTTTTTAAATACCAAAATATTAAACATTTATGTTATTGAAAGCCTTCCACGTTGCACGCCAAATTGTTAAACATTATTGCTTTCCTTGTTTGGAGTCAATTATTGCGTTAATCCCGGGCGTAATTTGTTACGCCTCCAAAGTTGGTTACAAATTATTGCCGTCAAACGGTTATAGGTATTTATTAAAAAAATACCAAAGGTTTATCTGGCTTAATAGCGGGAGCCAAGGCATCCTCTGCTTGTCTCTATGTAGATTCGGCTTCCGTAGAGTCAATAGTTTGTCCAGATTCTTGCCGCAAAGTGTGTTAAAACTACCCTTTTAGGAAATGCCGTGCATTATTAAAATAATCGGGACAGGTATGAGGGAATACAAAACGTACACCTCGCACTTAATACACACTCGCGTTTTTATCCCGATATTGTCCGGTAGCCGGAAGACAAATTTCCGTTAAAAACGCGTCGTACTCACGAACTCGTTGGTGTCCCCACCATAAAACGTCCCTCATTCGCTAAGCGCGATGACCACATCTTAGTTTCGGCTTGGGAAATACGTGCTTACCAAAATTAGTAATCATTCACCTCTCCTGGTTTGTAAAAAGTTATAACCACAAAATTTGCACGTACTAACCTAATTATACAGACAATAATAATGGTGGGAAGATAGAGCTTTTCTATTCAGATTATAAAATCTCTTATTCCCAATATTTAAACGATGGCTTTAGCAGTCAAAGGCATAACAGTCGTAAGGATAACATTGTCTCTGGTTAACTTTTTGTGATCTAGTACTATTCCACACTTCAGTGACTACTCATATTAGTTATATTTTCTAGCATAACCTCGTACAGCAATTTTTGTTTTTTTGGGGCTCACTAATAGTAAAAAGCGCCTTTTGTTTATTTTTATATATAATTTGACATTGGTTTATACAGAGAAATTGTGATTGGGATCTTTAATATTTTCAAATTGATTTTGTCTATTTGGGCTATTGTCTTGGTATTTTAGTGTTTACTGCTCATTCTCCAATTGGTGATAGCGACTTCAAATGCGGTTACTTTTGTATATACATTATTTTTAAAAGTGAATCAATTGAAATAGTCAGTACGTCAGCACAAATGATTGGTTCCTTTGGAGGACTGAGCATTTTCGTATTTACTGTTCGTTCTTACATCGACAATTGTCGACTTCGTATGCAGATATCTTTTGTATTTACATTAGTCTGGGAGATGTTATTCATAATTGTCGCTCTCTAAGTCAAATTTACATGCACATTCTAGGTAAAATTCAAATTACTTACGTGATGTGTATCTCGAAACTTCATCAGGGTCCAGCACGTGGTTTGGGTTTGATTACGTCATGTTGAACATCAAATTGCTATCCGTCTCTAAACTTCTATTGCATTCGTTGGGGTTGAAGGAAATAGGTAGCGGAACGATAAAGGCAAGGTACAGGAAACCAACATAACTGTTTCTTAAAAAACTACACTGCACTCAGAAACTTGTTGCCTAGTCCATGTCTCGTGGCTTAATGCCGCTTCCTCGACGCGCGCACTTCCGCATTCCTTCTGGGCAAACTCGACTGTCAGCGACGAGGGAAGTTAGTTTATTAATTCAAAAATACGCGGCAATTAACTTACAAATTATATCTAAACCTAAACATGATACATGGCCAGTTTTGCATGTAATACAGTTTGTTTACGTTTTTAAAACTTCGGGATGATTCTTCTAGAGGACTGACAAGTCTTGGTATTTTGGCAATTTGCTGTTCATTTTCTAAATTAGAGTAGTGACTTCAAATGCCAATCTGTTGGTGTCTACTTTTTGTTTATTTTTTATTTGCTGTATCAATTATTTTATTCTCTTATCTTTTTGTATCTTACGAATGTCACCGTTTTCCTGTTGTCTAAAAATTTTAAAGAGGTTCTGTTTTGTGTTTTTTTTTTTTTTGAAATTTGGTTGACATATTTTGTTTTAGAGAATATTGTTTATTATTTCATATTACTTTAAATATACAAATTTTTATGTAGTTGTCTTCAATAAAGTTGCGTTTATCTTTCGTATACTATGAATTAATTCTTCTTTTTAGCGTCTGGATTTTTTTATAGATTTTTCTTTCAAACTGGTAAAGTTTGTATATTTCTCTACATTTTTATTTTCACTTTTTTGGATATTTTCAACGTTGCACCACACCGTATCAGGTTGATCTTCGTTTTGATTTAAGATAGTTTTTTGTTTTCGTTTGAACCTGTGATTTTAACATTTTTGCGTTTCCTTTTTTCTCGGAGAATAATTTTCTGTAGTGTATTTACTTATTAATTAGAACATTTAATTAATTATTTTAACGTAAAAACTAGAACTACTTTGTATAACGTTTTTTTATAGTGTTCTTAGTTTAAACGTCAAAATTTATACATTGCCTAAGTTTTGCTGTAATAAAATTTGCATAATTGAAGTTACTTTTTTATTATATACTTACATTTTTCTACCTTCAATATAATTAAAGGTCTTTAAACTTTATAATATTTAATTAAATCGGTGTGTGACAAAATGTATGATTGCACAGAATCGGTTAATAGATTCTCACAAAAAAATTCATAAGTGGTATCTTTATATAACAGCAAAACAGGCAGGTTAGGCTTTTTTCATTTATACAATAATTCATACCTTTGATTATAAATATCAAAGGTTCGGAGCATCAATTAGATAAGATAAAATCTCAAAGAAAATTTCAAAAAGAAAAATAACAACAGTTTATATGCATCGGAAACCCTACTATTGGCAAGGCACTCTGCCCCTCCTACATAGATAAATAAAGGTACTCCTGAAGGAGTAAAGTGATCTTTTATTATCTTGAAAAAGGATTTTTTCTTATTCCCTTCAGAAGATGAGATTTTGTTTAGTGGCAGCCATTCATGAGAACGCATGAATGACTCGATGGGAATGTGGATGCAGACACGGCATGCCTACGTTGATTAAGAATCGAAAACAAATTACAATGTTGACGACTTTAGCACATAGTGCAGCGTAACAAAATTAGATGAAAAGTTACCATACCCACAGCCCATTGTCGTGAAGTAACAACCTTCTAAATTATGCAGCGACTTTAAAAGAAACGGAAGAAAATGGAATAAATAGATAAGATGAGAGAGGGAGGTGAGATGTTTGAAGATACATGGTAAAGTAGAAGAGAGAAGAAGGATTCGCATTGAGCAAAAGCCATAGAAAAAAGGTGAATTGTAAAGCACTGCTCAACCAACCAAAATGTAGTCATCAGTTCGGAATGGGGAACCACTCTTGTATGATGGGCGATTGTCTCGGGATAAAGACAGGTCCAAGAGAAGAAAATAAGGCTGAAACGGAAGTAGGAAAAAAGTAGAGTTTTAGGATAAACATCCCAGAAAAAGGGTAGCGAGTAGAGAGTGTCACCGTTAAAAGAGATCGGTCTGAGATTCCAACTGCGACGTTAGCGACAAAATAAGTCCTATACTAACACGTCGTTAATTAAAAAGTAACGAGGTTCCAGATGCGATGTAGGTAGATAATCTTCGTACTGAACGTATCAACTGCGATAAAAATCAGACAAAAGTTAAAACGACCAATCTAAATGTAACAATTTCAAAAACAGTAGCTACCACAAACATACAGAAATAATTAAACGATAGGCAGTTATTCAAGGATAGAAATAAAAGAATATCTTAATATACCTAAAACAACAAGATACTAACGATGAAAACAAATAGACCTTCACCATCACGTTAGGGAAAAGAAAACGTACAAACGTCCCTATCATACCGAAGACAATTGATATAGGAAATTGTCAAAGAATAATCGAGAAATTTGCGAAAGAAACACATGGAACAGAAATTCATTGTAGTCACAACTGTGGAGACCGACTTGCTATTACAAAGACGTAGTTCGTGAGCACTATACGTTCCAAAGAATAAAACGCAATCCGACATCAGCTAGTATAAGTCTTATAGATTCGACGAGTTGTTCAGACGGTAGATATGTAAATCACGACAAAAAAAAAATGCGGTGCGCTGTGTGATAATAATAATAGTAGGGAAAAAACAGATAAAAGTTAAAGGAAAATAAACATATTTAAGTTTGAGGGCAAATAAATTTTTAAAGCGACTAGTGACGAGAAAACAATGAAATTTTGAGATAAATGAGGTATCTAAGAAAAGATAAGGTTTAAAATAATTAAGATTTATATACAAGATAAAGTCAAAAGATAGAAAATCAATATAGATAATGATAGAGAAGGCAAAATATATTCAAATAAAGGTAGAGACAAAGATATCTCTACTTACTAATCGTTAGAAATAACTGAAAAAAGTTTTTAATCTTTAATATGCCATTGTTTTAGAGGTTTGCTATCAGCATCTTGTAGTTCATAAATTACTTAAGGAATTACATTATATACTTAACACAAAATAAATTAGTTTACTAATTTTGCAGAGTATTTAGTTATATTACATATGAGCTGGTTTGGTTTTATGTTTAATTTCAAAAGCTCAAAGTTTTATATGACTTTACATGTAGGTAATTCATGGTATTGTAGTACTTACTACATATATGTTATAAAAAGCTTCCCCATTTGGAAAATGAAGATAAAAATGTTTTTTTTCCATGAAGCTACTATTTTTAGATATTTATAGATATACATACAGAGCTTATAATTACAATAATGAGAAATTCACTTACCCATTTATTAAAATATTTTATAATCTTATGACCTACTTGCCAAACAATACAATTTACTTTTACACAATTTTACACAGAAAACAAAAAGCATCAATGATTTTTACACTAAATGATTTAATACAAATGACTTTGACAGGTAGAAAATTATAAATTATAAATTAATCATAATCAGCTCTATTCCAGCTTGGAATGTAGTGTGGAAAGCAACCAACTGAAGTCATATGTAATGTAATATTGGACTTTAGTTTTCAAACCAAATTAATTTTAAACAATTTTTTATTTTTATATTGGAAAAGAGGTTCGTAGACCTTAAGTAATAAAGAAATTAATTAGATACATAACTAGTGCGTTATAAATACTAGAACCACGATATTTGGCGCTATTTATTATAGTACAAACAAAAGTACAGTTCTGTAGTTAATCGCATGCCCGCATAGAGAGCGTGCTAGGTTTCGTAGAATTTACAAAATAAAATAATCCGCATACCTCTAAATTAATGCATTGATTGTTGTATCCCAGAGTTGTACGGAGCGTCAATTGCCTGTAGCCTCTCTCTGGTTTATATCCAGTGTAATAGAGCTCGTTGCTGCTTTCTACAACACATGATATGGTAAAAGGATTTGACATAGGAATCGATGAGTAAACACCTCACTACGAATTTTATAAAGCATTACTCCGGCAAAAGCCAGGAATACCCATGGCGGCTTTTTTTCCCGGAACTTGTGAATCACGACCCCTTGTCCTTCGTCGTCCTGATCGGACGAGAAGTCGAACCGTGGAAAGTTATGCTTAACGTTGTTTTCGCACGATATAAAAACAATTACTACGCAACCACAAAAGGCAATTCACATAAACCTAAATTCTAAATCTAGATTACACACAAATGTGTAATACCCCTAAATTAATTATATTAAAAAATCCCCTATAATTAATATTCATCATTAGGTCTTCAGTCCTGGAACTGGTTAGACACGTATCATCATTGTTTCCTATTCTGAGCTAATCTACTTATTTCCCTAAAATTTCCACAGTTTGCATCTTTTACTATCCGTGTGCAGTAGTCTGATCTAGGTCTACCTCTACTTCTTTTTTCCTATCTCTGCTTGTTATTAACTTTGTCTGTCCAAGCTATCATCCTCATACATTTGAAGCACGACATTCCAGAAGGCTTCTATCTCTTTCTGTCTGCTTTTCCTACTGCCCCTATTTCATAGACGTTCTGTGCTATGCTCCACACATATGCTCTCAACAATTTTTTGTTTCTCTTTGTTGTCTTTGAACATAGCCTATGTTCTTTCTTGTTAGATGTAGTTCGGTCCCCTTCTATTGTTATACAATTATATACTCTATTTGTCCGACATTCAGCGGTATGTGAAGGGGGACAAGCAGCCTGTGGCTGCCAAGATACACCAGCACTTGAACAGTTTCCGAATTAATAGTTTTTCAATATATTCTTTCGCACAATCAACATTGTTTGAAAATATTTCACAACCAACACCTGTAGTTGTTTATAATAATCATCAGATTTAAGTGCACTTATTTGTTCGTCATTAGGTTTTCCGTCTTGACACTGGTTGGACGCGTACCTCCACTTATTTATATTCTAAGCTAGCCTACACAGTTCCCTAAAATTCTCACAACAGCCTATATATAGCTCGGTGCCCTTCTATTGTGTTCTAATTTCTATTTAACCGAGATTCAGTGGTGTGTGAAGAGAGTTAAGCAGCCTCTGGCTACCAAGATTCTCTAACACTTAGACATTTCCCGAATTAATAGCTTACCAGTAAATCCTTTTCCACAATTAACATTATTCGAGAATATTGCGCAACCAATACCTGTAATTGCTTATAATAATCATCAAGTTTAAGTAAAGTTATTTTTTTCGTCATTAGTTTTCCATCTTGAGACTGGTTAGACGCGGACCTCTATTGATTTCTATTCTGAGCTAGCCTACACATATTCCTGAAATTCTCAGCCTACATCTTTCACTATCTGTGTGCAATAGTTTAACCTAGATCTATACCTACCTCTCTATCTCTGCTTCTAATATATTTCGCACTATTCCCTCATGCCTTAGTATGTGACCTATCATTTTATCTGTCTTATTTTTACTGTTTTCCACATATTTCCTTCTTCCCTTACCATTTCTAGTAACTCCTTGTTCTTAACTTTGTCCATGATATCTTCATCATACGTCTGTAGCACCTTTGTCTTGTCCGCTTCACCTACTGTCCAGGCTTCACAGCCGTACAGTGCTGTGCTCCACACATATGATTTAAGCACTCATTTCCTTGTTTCTATGTTTGTTGCCTTTGAACACAGTAGTTGCTTTTTCTGGTTAAATGTAGCACGACCTTGTGCTAATCTTTGTTTTATATCTTTTGCGCTTTTCTCATCTTGCGTTATTTGGCTGCCTATGTAGCAGAAATTTTTAACCTCTTGTAAGTTCTCGTTACCTATTTGTATTCTTGTTTTTAATTTATTTCCCCTTCTTTGCATACTAGTACTTTAGAACTGTTTTCATTTCATTAAAAGCAGCTTCTAATTATCCCTTGCTAGATGCTAATATCGCTATTTTATCTGCAAATCTAAGCATATCAATCTTTTGTCCTTGCATATTAATTCCAAATGTCTTCCTGCATTTGACAGTATTCATTGCTTCTTCTATGTACAGGTTAAAAATTAATGGGGATAGGGCACATCCCTGTTTCACCCCTTTCCTAATACTTATTTCACCACGTTCCTGCTCTAATTCTATTACCGCAGTTTGCTTCTTGTATAAGCTATCCTTTAAGCTCATTCCAATCTTTTTGAGTATTTTGAACATTTTTTCCATTTTACATTGTCAAATGCTTTTTCCAGATCTACAAACCCTATCTACACGCTTTCCCCATTTTTTATTTACCTTCAGAGCTAAAATAATCTCCCGTGTTCCCCAGTTTCGCCTAAACCTAAATTGATCTTCTCTTAGTATTTCTTCAGCTCGTTTTTCCATTTGTCTTTGAACAATTCTAGTAACTATTTTTGATGCGTGTGCTATCACACTTATTGCCCGAAAATTTTCACATCTATCCGTACCTCTCTTTTTTGGTATAGTTACTATGATGTTACGTTTGAAATCTTTGGGTATCTCGCCTGTTTCGTACATATAGCTTACAAGTTGGATGAGATGTTCTGTTACTGCTTGCCCAGCGGCTTTTAGAGTTTCTGCCTGCACTTTATCTGTACTCGGTGCTTTATCATTTTTTAGACCCTTTAATGATAATCCAAACTCCTCTCTAAGTATAGGATATCCCAAGTCATCATTTTCAATGTCTGATTCTTGTTCTAATGCTGTTAGTTCCTCTCCTGCATATAGATTTCTTATATATTCTCGCCATCTAACCACTTTTTCTACATTTTCTATAATGACATTTCACCCACGTCTCTTATATTTTTGCTACATGCTTTTATATCCCTAAAATTCATTCTAATTGGTTTGTATGTTCCGTCTGTCTTTCCTATTTCCATCTTAGTTAGTACCTCTTTGCACTATTTATCAATCCATTGTTCTTTAGCTTTCCTGCATTTGCGAATAAGTTCCCATTTTATGGCTTTGTATTTCTGTTTGCTGTTTCGTCTGATCTACTTTTGCATTTGCGTCTTTCTTTTATTAAATTCAGGATATCTTTTGTTATACATGGTTTTTTATTTTGTTTTTGTGTGTTCCAGAATATCTCTGGCCTTCATATCTAAGCCGGATTTAATGTTATTTCACTCTATTTATACTTCTTTAGCATCAAAAATTTTCCCGATATCTTTCAGCAATTCATGTGACTTTTTTTCAAATCGTTCGAGAATATCTTTATCTTTTAGTTTCTCGAAATCAAAGTGCCTTTTTTCGTTAATTTTTTTCAAATTTTTAGATTTAATAGCGGCCTTAATAATTACGTTATTGTGGTCAGTGCCTATATCTGCTTTTGGGTAGCTTCTACAGTCTTTTGCTTGATTTCTAAACCGTTGTCTAGGAATGCAATCTATTTGATATCTTCCTATATCTCCGGGCAACTTCTAAGTATATCGTCTTCTAGCATGATGTTGAAATAATGTGTTTGTGATGATTAAATTGTTCTTGTCGCAAAATTCTTCAGCTTATTTCCGCTGTCGTTTCTCTTGCCTAAACCAAATAATCCCACTACCGTTCCTTCCCTACCTACCACTGCATTAAAATCCCCCCATAATTATTATATTTTCATGTCCTGTTACGTATTTTAGTATGTCTTTGATATCTTTGTCGATCGCTTCTACCTATTCGTCACTGTACCTAGAGGTTGGCATGTGTACTTGTATTATTACTGTGTTTACCGGTTTAGGTTCTAATCTAACCATGAGTACTCTTTCGCTCTTTTGTAAGTAATTTTCTACACAGTATCCTATCTTTTTTGCATAACTATCCCCACGCCCGAATTTCCGTCCTCTGCTCCTTTATGTATTACCCTGAAGTCTCCACTCCAAATATCCCTCCCCTCTGGCCACCGAACTTTGCTGATCCCTACTCTGTCTAGTGCTAACCTATTCATTTCAATTTTCAGGTTCTCTAGCTTACCTATTTGCTTCATACTTCTAACATTTCACGCTCGGTCTCGCAGCATGTTCCGGACGCTTATTATTAACTTTCCGATCGCATCCTCCGAAGTAGTCCCCTCCCGGAGATTCGAATGGGGGACTATTTTAACTCCGAAATTTTTTACCCCAGAGGATTTCATTACCTTTGATAACAATTTAAGTACTCTGTGTACTTGGGAGGTAATGTGGTGGTTTCCCGTTGCCTTCCAGTAGTATGTCTTAGAATCTAATACCGACCCCTATGGTCTTCGCCAATCTAAGTACCGAAAGAGCCGCTACCCTTTTGCGGGGACCTGACTTAGTCTGGCTCCCACTAAAGACCCCATTAATTTGGTTAAACCTATAGTTCGTCTCTTTAGATTACTGGAACGCTGAAGCCGTTCTATCCGTTCTAGTAATCTAGAACTTCTTCAAGGTATAGGTCCATTCAGAACGGACAATTAAAATTACTAAAATAATTTTGTGAAGCGATTTTGGTGCGTAACAAACTGACTTGCATTTTTCGACCGTGGTGATGGAATCTGTTTTACGACTTCGACCGTGAAATTCTTTGGCATGATTATGGAAATGTAGACGATTTTAATTGAATTGAGAATTATTGCAGCTGCTCTCATATTGATTTTCTGGTTATAGTCAAAGGTCATTTATGGCGTACAATGTTGTCTTAAGTATAGCGATAAAGTTGCAAGATACCTCTCTTGGTTCATTGAAATAGTGGTTATTTTTGGGTAATTTATTTAAGATGCTGTTTTTGAACTACTTTATCTTTGTTTTTTATGCGGTCGGTGTCTTTAATTTAATTAAACATTGAGTACATGTTTAGGGCTATCGAAAAATCTGACTAAAATACTTATTCGACATTGACAAGAAGACGCAAAAACCCACTTGAAAATTAATTTAACGTTTATGTAAATTTTATTATAACCCAATCTATTTCTATTTTCTTGTAGCAGAAAATTAACATATATTGGGATAACTTATATTGATAAAAAGTGGCAGCTGTAACTGAAACGAAATGATTTAATTTTTTAAAATAAGATTATTTAACAAATTAGCTTTAAAACTAGTGAAAATAATTAGGTAGTAAAAAAAAGTAGTTTAGCAAATAAACAGAATATTCTCGTTATAGAATACTTTATTTGTTGGTAAACCAGTTTCAACAAAATTAAATACCTTAAGAAATATTAGACTAACTGTAGATTTTGTTTGTAAAATCACAGGCTTAATTCTGGACTCTTTAATTAAAGAAATTTATATTTTTAATACTGTTACGCACGCTTAGTGATAGTACACATTAAAAGCTGGCTTGATCTTTAGTTCTCAGATGATTATAGGGTTATGACCGTAACCGACCAATAATTACGGGATACAATGGAAGTTTGTACTTTATTTTTACGGTTTGTGTGATGGTATTATTCTCGATTGAAAAAAAGGTACCGATTTAAAAAATTTTAACGGCATTTTGAATGGAAAATTGGTTAAATCGTAGGTAATTGGGGTCTTTGGACGCTCGCTGTTGTGAATTTTTACTTAACTAAAATTACTTCAGAAGGCGTTAGAATTGATTTTTATAACAGTCTAGGTGTTACTTACTTTATTTAGTTGCAATGGGCTTTCATTTAAAATAATGATTGAATTTAATTAACGTATCAAAATTCGGCCACAAAAATTGTGTAAAATTATAGTATAAGATGAGAGTCATCTACAATAGCTACAGATAGTAAAAAATGGACGTAATTAAAGGATAATTAACTAACATCGTCTCTCTCTCTCTCTCTCAAGCTTGTCTGGTGTAACATACTTGGCAGTCAAAACTGAACAGACGGAATATCTCCGGACGAGCATGATACGCTACATAAATAGCGTACGCTGATACGGCTTAGTGCCAATGGTTGTGGACGGCATCTAAATTCTTAGACACATGGTGTGGGTTTTAGGACTTTTTACTAACTATTATCCATAAAACAATATATATTTACAAGAATAAACAATTATAGCATCAATATATATACAAATTAATAAGTGTTCATCAAACCCCATCAGACTGCTGATTTTCGGAAGGCGTCGTGTACTTTGATATAGGGTAACATCCCCCTCGCTGAAAGGTATTGTGTAGCTAGGTTGATGCGTGGTGGTGGAGCTCTAGTGGATCCTAGGTGTATGTCTTTGCCGTAGATTTTAATATCTCCCCGTTCAAGCAGAACCCTGTAGCTGTTGGTTTCGGTTCTTCTTTGAATTGGATGAAGTCTGCTCCGTTTTGATTCGAACCGACTCGTGGATGGCGAGTGATTTGGGATCGTAATCATATTGCCGCGAGAGGTTGTTGTCGTCTGCATATCTGGGCATGTTGCGGCGTTGGGGTTCTTGTATTTGCTTGGTGCGGCGGCGTTGAGTTCCTCTATGATTGCCTACTGCTAAGTGGTGAAGTTCCCCTGGACCGAGTATATGCCGTCGAAAGTGGGACGTCCGTCCAACTTGTTGTACAGCTTGCAAATGTTTGGGCAGATGAACGAGGGCTGCGTAATTGGCCCGTGATCTGTATGGGTTGACATTCAGTGGCAATAGGCGGCTTTCGCTGGTCCTGACAGTGATAGTTGGCTATATTGGCCCATTGATCATTGATTGAAGTTCTTTCGAAGGTTGCTGAACTGGGGCACGAATTTGGCTGCGAACTGGTGAGTTGAAGTTGTTGTGCGAGGTTTGTTGGTAGTGGCGGGCATCACACTTTGGTTACAGTGGATTGTCTGGCGATCGTGTACTCCGAAGTGTATGGAGTCTCGTTCGTAATTCATAATCGCTTTCTGGCGTCGAAGCCATGATTGTCATAGATATTCTCTGTCAGGTTGGTTTCTACCAAGAAGTTTTCATGGTCAGTCACGTGTCCTAGGGTGAATGGAGTGAGAACTTGCCCTTGTTGGCCATTTCTGTTACTGCTTTGGCTACATGGGCAGAGGTATGGTAGGGTTCTACCCATGAGCATTTGGGTATTCGATATTCTCTGAGCATACATGACGATGCTTCTGTATCTAGCAGTGCGTTGAAAGTTGTCTTGTGTATGGTGACGGAAATCCTTGGTAGAGGGTCATCGAGGGTTGTATTTAGTCGCGCCAGTTTCTTTCGTCCCGCCGGGCGGTTTTCAGGCGTTGCTTAGCCAGTGCGTCGTTTCCCGATGCTCTGATTGGATAATCTCGGTGCCAATATCGTTGTGGGCAAAAGGCGCACCTTGACAATCTTAGGTTGCGGGTTGAGATGTGCTGCTGGCATAGAGCTGGCTGTCCCCTGGTGAGGCGGGTGACCCTTTCCCATAGAGTTTCGGCATGTGACTTAGTGTTGGAAGGTGGAGGTACGTGAACAGCTCTATATTGTAGTTGATCTCTATCTATAGGCGGCGAGCTTGCCGTACCTTAGTGCTGAGGAGGACAGCTCCTGGTTCAAATGCCGTCTATTTCTTCCCATAATAATCTGCTGTTATTTTACTCTAATGGCTGGACTGTCATATTTCTCCAGGAAGAACTTCTTAAAGTTGTTGTAGCTGGACTGGAATGTCTCGAATGTTGCCCACCATGTGGCTGTATGGCCTTGCAGTTGGGCGGTTGTTGTTGGTAAATCTGCCCCCATTGCTTCCATTTGTTGAACGAATTCCCTTTGATCTTCCATAAGGGTGCCAACAAATACAGGTTTCTCGGTTTCGGTGTTCACTGTGGTGACATGGTAGAGGGCTTCCACAAGCTTGATTGTGAACATTTTATTGATAGTGTGTTTTTGAGCGCCACTGGATTGTTGCAGTCCCAGAATTGTTGGTGGTTGTGTGTCCTCCAGGGCTAGAGGCGTTTGATCGGTGTCCGACTGGATGTTGGTGACTGTTTGACTTTTTGTCTCGGGGGCATATTATTTGGTACATGCAAGCTCCTGCTTGCAGTGTATTGGGTGAAGACTGCCCAGTCACGTTGATGCCACTTGTCACGTCGTAGTTCCGGTAGTTGTGGGCGGCGCCTAAATTCTTTGGCACAGTGTGTGTTTTGAGTCTTTTTACTAACTATTATACACAAAATAATACATATTTATTAGAATAAACAGTTATAGGATTTATATATATATATATATATATATATATATAAAGTAAGATGTATCTGTATATATTGCCGTGGAACCTTTAATCGCCTCGCCAGAGTAAAAATACATTCGAGCATTTTATTTATTTTCCAAAATCGCAAATAAATTTCACACAATAGTAAACTAATCAAAAATTAATAAATTTCTTACCCCGATTCCAGTCTCCTCGGTCGAATTGCTTTCTTCAATTGCTTCCGGCTAGTTCAGTTGGACTTCCTCTTGGATACCTAGATTCACTCTCATATTCTCTATCGTTCACGCACACTCTCAATAAAACCACAAAATAATACAACAATCATACAATATCTATTTTCCACTATTTACAAATAAAACTTCAAAATTATTTACATCTCAGTGGTCAAGTTAACACCTCAATAAATTCTATTTTGTAAAATCCAGAATTTTAACTAGAAAAATCAAACACATTGAATGTAACCTGAGTAAATGGGCCCTGAATAATTCCTTATCTTTCTTTCTGTATTTATATTAATTTCAATTAGAAAACTCTGGAGTATGGTGAGCTCATGATAACCCAGTTAATGATGATTAATGTATGCTCTTTACTTGGCATATTCTTATTACAAACACAACAAAAACCCATGTACTCATAACAAAAAAATATTTAAATTCCTGAGGAACGTTAATCAGCTTTATATACACCTTTAGCTTTGTATTTAAGTACCACAATAAAAGTTAGTTATACGTATTATTTTCAATACGCCCAATAATGTAAAATACCATCATAGTTCACTCTCACCCATCACAATAACCTTCATAGTTTATCAACAACAACAAATTCTAAAGCGTTACTTGGAATTTCTAGAAGATCTCTGCTCCGTTGACGATGCCGTTTAGTTGTTTCCCTTTGCTCTGCTGGCCGCCTCTAGCTATTTGTAGTTGAACACCCTCTAAGCTGTGCTGCAAGGCTGTTCATACACGATACCTCCAACTCCAAATTCAATTGTTACTCTTCTTTGATAATTGTTTAATTTAATTCACGTTACATAACGTGACTACACGAGCTTGTTAAAAAAATATATGTGGCACCTCAATAAAATTTAGACTCAGCACTATCCGCGTACAAATTATGAGGCTAACACCGTACTATTTAATTTAAATAATTTTCTATACTTACAAGCTCGTGGTAACTTCGGTACGTAGTCTGAAGCGATCAAAATACTAAGGGACTTTTATTCATTTTCAAAAAGTATTTATACAATTTCCGATGCCACCTCTTGGCCGCATTTCACGCGAAGTCCTTCATTTACAATAATATTTCTTAAAATTTTGGGTTCAACCATCTTCTAAATCCCCGAAATTCAGCGCGTCGTTACGATATTTTCTGAAAAATTAACATTCAACATTCCCGTGTTTGTCTGACGTCTTGACGTCTTACAAATCCCGCCGATATTAACGCTGTCCCTTGCTTATGCATATACTACGTCTCCTTCTAACCTTGTTTGAGTGGTAGAAATCGATATTCCTGTCCATCTGCTATCTAACACCACGTGGACTAGCATACGTGCTTTAAATAACCCCTTATTAGCGTTTAATGCGAAAACATCCGACCGTTTGTACAATATACCTAGAATCTTGAGTTTTATATATACAAAATAAGTGGAAGTTGACATTTAGAAAACATGCAGGTGTTTAATTAACGATCGTTTTAAAATAACATTTCTAGGATTTTGCTCTTTGAAGTATTTCATATAGTAAAGCGTTTCGCCTTGGATATATCGATTTTTACACGATCTTATGCGTTTTAAACGTTATATTCCTTTGAATTCAACTCAATTAAATTAAATAATTATTTCCATTTCCATTCTTTACGCACCTATTAAATTCTTAATCCCTAATTATAAAATAATGGTAATACTTGATACTTTAAATTGAATAAAATGAGATAAATTTCGCACTTAAATTTTGGTTGTTTCCTTTATACAGGGTGTTTTGAAATTGCCTTGTTTATATTTACCTTTAACCCTTTAAAACCACTACAATATATATATATATATATATATATATTGTAACGATTTTTTTTTTTTCTCTAATTGTTGGCTCCGCTAGCCTCACGCATGGGCGCTAGTGAAACGAATTTTCTTGACTTACTAGAACACTACTTTATTATCACCATGCTCCAAGTCAGGTGTCTGCAAAACAAAGTCTTCCGACGTAACTAGGGTCTATTCCTTGGGTAGAGCTATGAGCAATGGGGGGGTAAGTCGAAATCTGTGGGGGGTCACACTCAAACTAAAACAAACAGGCGCCACCAAGTCCAGATTGATTTATATTAATGGCATAGCAAATTTCTAAGGGCGGACGTGGAGACCCAAAGAAAAAAAGATCGCCTTCGCTGACATACAAACTTGTCTTAACAGAATAAGACACTGCTCCTGTAAGAAAGAATAATAGTTAAGTTACCTAAAAAATGGGAACACTATTTGCGTCCTCAAGTATACCTAAAATGCATAGAGAATATTTTCTACATAATGGAATCATAGAAATTTAACTCTTGCTGTCTTTTGTTTATCAGGTCTGATCAAACCAGATCAGAATAAAAAAACTTTAAAGGTAGATTATTAATTTACTAGAAAGAATTTTCTTTGTTTCAGTAAATAAAATTTCATTATAATTAAATAAAATAAATATTTGATATTCTTGCAAAATTGTTGTAAGGTTTATCAACTGATCCTTACTCAAATATATTACAGTTCAGTGTAACTAACAATATTAAGGTTTTTATAACCCAACCAGATCTGTGTAGGTCACTTACAAATGAATATACGAAATTTTCTCATTAATTTAACAAAATTAATATTAGTTTGAAGTCAAAAGAATCACCAAGATATTCTCTAATTTTATCAAAAGTGGCAGTACTGTAATGCTAAACATCTGTTAGCCATTGTGCAATTGTTGACGGCATTGTTCAAACAAACAGGTGACGTAATAGCAGCTGTTAATTTACGTTGTAGCCACGTGTAGTCACATATTTACGGAACTAAGTGAAATCAAACCCGATACTGGGGAAAACCAGTCTAATCACAGGTAAACTGAATAACAATTTTGTATATCCAACAAACAAAATGAAATAATGTACTTTCAGAAGGAAGTACTGAGGAAATTCTTAATTCTATTACGAACCCAAAACCGGCTGTCGTCTTTGGTTGCAATGGAAACAACTTCGCAGTGCGGGGCCTGCAGCTAAATATGCTTGTTTTCCATGCTTTAATACAGATGTAGGAGCGAAGCGGATTTCTCACATTGGTTCACGGCAGCATTACTTCATAGCGTACTCTTCCGTTTTCTAATTTTATTTACAAATATAATCTTTCATTGTGTAGTCCATAAGTTAAGGTTTCTACATTGTAATTTCAAAGTGGTCGTGCGGTTTCTAATTTATCGTTGCAGTTTCTGACGTGTTGTTGCGGTTTCTGACATATCGTTGCGCTAAATAAATTTTTAAATTAGCTAATATGATAACGAATATGCAAAATGTGGATTAAGTACTAACCGTTACTCAGGAAGTGTTTCACCAAAATAAGGCGACCCGGAGGTCACTCGCCATTCTTTTGAATGCATCTTCACGCTGCCTTTAACTATCGACGAGTGCGCTCGCTGCGTTCTTGCATGGTGGGAGGATCATAAGTGGGGTTCTCGAACCTCTCACGCGCGCGCCAGTGGCTGTGGAGTTGCACCGAACTCCGAAACAAATAGACTACTAATCCTAGATATAGTAATACTATAAAAATTTGATTGTTACTCGAATCTTTATTTTAGTTAATAAAGGTATTTCAATATTCATTGTACGTTTAATGAATAGGTTCTTTTACTGCTAAAATAAAATTGTTACAATATATATATATATATATACAAGTTAATAAATCGTTGTCAAACTCCACGGTGCGGCAGGTTTGGTGGACTTCGGAAGACGTCGTGTCTTACTGCAGGCGTCGAGTCTAAGAGACATCGGCGTCGTGGTGCAGTGTACTATTCGTTGAAGCGTCGGCTAAGGTGTGGATGTAGGAGGCTGCGGCGTCATGATGCGGCGCACCATTCGTTTAGGGATCAGCATTGTGATGCATCGCACCACTGGTGGAAGCGTAAGGATCAACAGGCTGTTATTTAAGCATTTCTAGCTAAGATCTGGATATAGGTGTCGAAAATGCGGTAGATGTCGGCGTTGTTCGTTGATGCGTCAGTAGGTAAGGTACCTTCGTACGAGCCCAAAAACCGGTTTTCCCCATGTTAAATCCCATAAGAGAATCTAAGGTCCGTTCTGGTCATTTTGGTACCAAGCATTGAAATCCCCATAAGGAGGTGGAGGCTATACAAGGAGGGTCAATTCAGGTTACTTTTCAACCAACACCCACGACGTCTATTACATTCAGTTTTTAAGAATAGGATAACACTAAACTATATAAAATTTTATTGAGGATAATATATTTACAATCTATATTCTACATTTGCAATAAGTATTATATTTCACCCTATGGGGCATTTTCACCCTATGGGGCAATTTCACTCTATAGGGTGAAAAGGGTTGAAAAGTAACCTGAATTGACCCTCCTTGTATAGCCTCCACCTTCTTATGGGGATTTCAATGCTTGGTACAAAAATGACCAGAACGGACCTTAGATTCTCTTATGGGATTTAACATGGGGAAAACCGGTTTTTTGGGCTCGTACGAAGGTACCTTACCTACTCTGGCCGCGCAATTTCTTTTATAGGGTTTCCTCCCTATGTTTGGTATGTAGGAGAAGTCTATACGTCGTTAACTAATGAGAATACAGGGTTTAGAGTAGTTTTCTCGTGGGGACTTTACTGTGTTTTTCGGAATTTGTTCTATTTCCAGCACATGTACTTTGATGTAGGGTGGCAGCGCGGAGTGTAATTACTATACAAAGCGCTTACTAAATATATTAAAACCAGTTCGAATTCTACCTATAAGTTTTAGGGGAAGATTAGGCAAGACGGGATACTTAATGTTTGATTGAGAGTAGAATTGGGAATTCCATCGTTACGCACTTTTTTTACTAATACAATAACTGTGTGTTATTGATCTTTCAAATATTTGCCAATAGGAGGATTACTCGTAATTAAATTTGTGAAGAATAGTGATTAATCTTAAAAATGTCATTTCACCCCTTTTTGCCCCATATGTAATGTAAGACAGGGTACCTCTAAGGGAGAAGGCGGGGTTTAAGAATGATCATTGTAATACGTATGCATCGTGTAGTCAATATAATGAAAATTTAAAGTTACAGTTTGCCTATATAAAAAAGAAGTAAAAGTTAACTAGAAAAAAAATAATTAAAGGTTACGTTCACGCAGTGAACAGACGTAAGTTGCATCATCATCTGAGTAACCGCTTATTTTTTAATAATTGTCTGATATTGCTTTTCATGAAAAGAAAAACGTTTTTACCTTCATTTTCAAAATGTAGAAGCTTTTTATAAAATATCTACATTAAATGCTACCTGAACATTTTTGTGTTTTGTTTTTATGTTGCATATTATATCACGTATGTAATCTCGTGTGTAATCAGCAAATAAATTTATTTTGTGTTAAGTATATAATGTAATTCCTTAAGTAAAGTATGAATTACAATCCTCTAAAACGATGGCATATTAAGGATTTAAAACATTTTTCAGTTATTTCTAACGATTAGTAAATAGTCTCTGCCCTTATTTGAATATATTTTGCCTTCTCTATCATTATCTATATTGATTTTCTATCTTTTGACTTTATCTTGTATATAAATCTTAATTATTTCAAACATTATCTTTTCTTAGATACTTCATTTATCTCAAAATTTCATAGTTCTCTCGTCACTAGTTGCTTTAAAAATTTATTTCTCCCCAAACTTAAATATTTACCTTATATATAACTATATATTACTCTTATTCTCTGAATTATTTCAAACTTTCTTCTTTCCTAGATACCTCATTCATCTCAAAATTTCAGTTCTCTCATCCCTAGTTGTTTTAATAATTTATTTGTTCCTAAACTTAAATATTTTCATTTTTCTTAAATTTTAGTCTGTAATTTCTCTTTTTATTGGAATAACTCCTTTATGAAATATAAACTACCCAAAATTGTGCAAGGCATTATCTTTGCTAAAAGGTCATAGAACTCGCTGATATTATACTAATTTATTCCTAGGACCTAATGTGTTCTTAAGAAACGCGCGAACGCTACAATAATCATAAGAATAGACAGACAATCTAATGAAGAAATACATAGAATCATTTAACGTTGATCTATTGTAAGCAAAGGCATAAAATAGAAGGAGGAATGGTCATGTTTGCAATGATCAAAGCAGCACTAGAACAACAAGAGGATAGATGATAGATGATAGAAGATAGACGATAGACGATAGACGATAGACGATAGACGATAGACGATAGACGATAGACGATAAACGATAGACGATAGACCGTAGGCGGAAGACGATAGACGATAGACGATAGTCGAAAGACGACATCACGGACAACAGACGTCATACTACAGACGGCACACCAGACGACACGACAGACGACACAACAGACGACACGACAGACGACACGACAGACGACACGACAGACGACACAACAGACGACACGACAGACGACACGACAGACGACGCGACAGACTACAGACGACAGACGACATAACAGGTGATAGATAATGACAGATAATTGAAGAGATATGTAGACAAAACAGTTTTTGAATTACCCGAATTTAGAGCAAATTGACGTAAAATGTAAGCAGTACAACATTCTTAAAAAGCAGAGTATGTAGTTCATGCCTAAACTTGCCTTGACAAAGAAGGAGGAAAATTATTTCCACCATTCAAAAAACATTAACACACTAAACGGAATTCGTAAGGGATATATGTTCTCCAATGCTTTAACCGAAAATTTCAAGAAATTGAAAATTTAGTCGAACCCTTACCTTACCGAGCAAGGTAGGGATTTTACGTGTTTGTTTTGGCCCGACTGGGCAAAGCTACTTGTTGATGTTCTTCAGTATGGAAGAAACGGCGTTTTTTTTCGTTGTTTGCATTACCGACCTTGGGTACACTCATGCCTGTAGCAAATATCGGTGGCAGCATGTGTCGACTTCACAGTTATTGCTTTTACACTGGATTTTTAGAGTTTTTCTTTTGCCTGGATAAAGAGACATGTTGCTGTTCTTCAATATATACATGCGACGCGTGGACGTCGGTTGTATTATCAGCTTCGGATACACACATACCTCTTTCGGCTTCGACTCATCATAGCATTAGCACTCATACCACAAGCATTAAAAGTTCAAAACTATCGTTGTAGACTAGATTTTAGGTATTCTTTTTGTCGAAATTGGACAAAGGCGGTCAAGTTTTTATTTTGCAATGTAGAAGAAATATCCTGTCGTCGTCGAATACTTTAAATATTAAAGGTATTCCGTTTCGGTTTCGCCGCAGCAGGTATTACACACTTATGTGATAGGTTCTCAAATATCTGACTAACTAGATTTGAAGCGTTTAAAACCTGCAGTTCAAATACTTATGCCTGATAAGGCGTAGTCAAAACAAGCGTGTACCAACCCACGCATGGGTTTTTTATCACCTCTCGTTCTAACAATGGATACTTTTCTGAAAAAAGTCTAACATCAAACGGTGCGTATCGCGAATTTTATCCGAAAGCTTAGGAATGGTAATCACACGTGAACTTGGCTAATTTTCGAAACCACCTACGTTACTCTTCTTTTTTGAGCTGCCAAATATCAACATCAAATAAGCAACATTAGCGAAGATAGCTGAAGCACTCTCAAATGCAGAAGAGGAAAAAATTAACAATATTTTTTTTTGGCTATAACTTAGTGTTGCTCGTCAAAAGACAAAACGGTGTTGTCATAAGGTCTACGGGATAACCTCTTCTTTAGCTGTTAACTCACTAAGTTTAGTATTCGTGAACTGCTTGTAGAAGTTTGGCACTGAGAGAGAACAAAAACACGTAGGCGTCATTGTTAGAATCAGAGCGAATAAAGGAGATGGGTCTAATCAGAGTCTATGGTAATCTGACGAAGCATACGAAGATCAAAGTGTGAAGTAATTATTTGTCACACAATTATACTTAAGCCAATAATTTCACATACCATCTCAAAGTGGAGTACTAAAGTGAGTGGGTAATCCAAGCATTAAATTCATGTACCTGTCTCTGTCCAATGGCAGAACACGGTATGAGATACTGAAATATTTGTTTGTGGAATTGATTAAAAGAGAAACGTATCTCGAAGTTAAGCTACGTTGCCAGGGAAACTCTCTGGCTCCAGATGAGGAGAGCTGGGAGCACTAGTAAAACTTCTAGAACTTTGGTAGGTGTTGTTCTTATTGTTCCCGATATTCCAAGACAGGCTAGTCTTTGGATTCTGGACAGCCTGAGAAAGACACTGACAAGTTGGGTCCGATGCCACCATACGATCGACACATATTGAACCCTAGGTCTTACGACTGCCTTGTACAGCCAGTTTATAATTTGGGGAGTTATGACCCAGCTCTTGCAAACCACGCGGCGTAACTGCTAGAGATCGGCTATTACTTTCGCTATTGTTTTTTCCACGTGTTTCCTTCAATTTAACGTATTGTCAAGGATCACAACTAGCTAGTTAAACTCTGTTTTAGGAACAAGTGGTTCACCAATCAAGAGTGAAGCCCTGAATCCTCTGATGTTTTTCTTTTAGTGAAGATCATCATCTCTGTCTTTTGTAGATTTACCGAGAGACTTGCCTCCTTGCATCACCGTTCTATTAAGGAGCATGTCGCCTGTATTCACTTGTAGACTATGTTCACAAACCTGCCAAATACCAGGATAAGCAATATTAGCGAAACTAGCTGAAGCACTCTCAAATGCACTAGAGGAAAAAAGTTAACAATCTCTTTTTTTGGCTATAATTTAGATGTTGCTCATCAGAAAGCATAACAGTGTTGGCATAAGATCTACGGGATTACCTTTTCTTTAGCTATTAACCCACTAAGCTTAGTATTCGCGAACTGCTTGGAGAAGTTTGGCTCTGAGAGAGAATAAAAACATGTAGGCGTCATTTAGTAGTATAAATTGATAGAATCAGAGCGAATAAAAGAGATGGGTCTAATCAGAGTCTAAGGTAATCTGACGAAGCATACGAAGATCAAAGAGTGAAGTGATTTTTTTTTCACGCAATTATACTTGAGCCAAGAATTTCGCATATCATCACAAAATGGAGTACTAAAGTGAGTGGGTAATCCAAGCATTATATTCATGTACCTGTCTCTGTCCAATGGCAGAACACGGTATGAGATACTGAAATATTTGTTTGTTGAATTGATTAAAAGAGAAACGTATCTCGAAATTGAGCTACGTTGTCAGGGAATCCCTCTGTTTCCAGATGAGGAGACCTGGGAGCCCTAGTAAAACTTCTAGAACTTTGGTAGGTGTTGTTCTAATTGTTCCTGAGATTCCAAAACAGGCTAGTCTTTGCATTCTGGACAGCCTGAGAAACTGACAAGTTGGGTCCGATGCCACCATACCATTGACCCATATTGAACCCTAGGCCTTACGACTTCCTTGTACAGCCAGTATATAACTTGGGGAGTTATGACCCAGCTCTTGCCAACCACGTGGCGTAACTGCCAGAGAGCGGCTATCGCTTACACTATTGTTTTTTCCACGTGTTTCCTCCAATTTAACGTATTGTTAAGGATCACACCTAGCTAGTTAACCTATGTTTTAAGAACAAGTGGTTCACCATTCAAGAGTGAAGCCCTGAATCCTCCGATGTTTTTCTTCTAGTGAAGATCATCATCTCTGTCTTTCGTGGATTTACCGAGAGACTTGCCTCCTTGCATCACCGTTCTATTAAGGAGCATGTCGCCTGTATTCAATTGTATACTATGTTCACAAACCTGTCAAACACCAGGATAAGCAATATTAGTGAAACTAGCTGAAGCACTCTCAAATGCACTAGAGGAAAAAAGTTAACAATTTCTTTTTTTGGCTATAACTTAGATGTTGCTCATCAGAAAGCATAACAGTGTTGGCATAAGATCTACGGGATTACCTTTTCTTTAGCTATTAACTCACTAAGCTTAGTATTCGCGAACTGCTTGGAGAAGTTTGGCTCTGAGAGAGAATAAAAACATATAGGCGTCATTTAGTAGTATAAATTGATAGAATCAGAGCGAATAAAAGAGATGGATCTAATCAGAGTCTAAGGTAATCTGACGAAGCATACGAAGCTCAAAGAGTGAAGTGATTATTTTTTCACGCAATTATACTTGAGCCAAGAATTTCGCATATCATCTCAAAGTGGAGTACTAAAGTGAGTGGGTAATCCAAGCATTAAATTCATGTACCTGTCTCTCTCCCATGGCAGAACACGGTATGAGATACTGAAATACTTGTTTGTGGAATTGATTAAAAGAGAAACTTATTATCTGGAAGCCATTGTAATTTAGAGTAGATAAAAATATTTGTTTAAGATTATCAACATAAAAGATCAAACATAAACGCTACTTGTATCTCTTCAGGGTTTCGTGTCCTTTAACGAATTATACTTTTCCGTACAAAAAGAAAAACGACAGAAATTAACACCCCGTCATGTAGTTAATATCAAAACATACATTACTGTAATTAATTGCTTTTTATTTCCCGATGAGCATTTTCCGGTTTTATCCACAGAAGACAAATTTCTTATTAAATAAAGTGCTAGAAGGTATAAACGACGAGCTCGTTTATACACACCTACTCATACTCGCACCTGTGTAATCTCATACATAAATACCTTATTAATCAAGCATTTTGTCGCTTATAATAACTTGTAAGTATATAGTGAATTTTTTTTTTCGCAACACGGATTCCATTAACATTAACTGTTACTTCTTTCTCTCCGAAAAAATTACGATTATCTAGTAATTTATCAATTAGTTTCGGACAGTGCTCACGGCTACTTTTTCTACAACTTTCATTATACGCTTATTATTTAAATAAAAAGATCGAACTTTGCTGCCGTTGATCGACGTCGCCATATAAGTTAGCGTGGAATTCCGCAGGGATTCACAATAGATCCTCTGTTATTCAAAAACTCGTGGGACCACATAAGGCGTTTAGTTGTTTAAAACACAAGGGATTTATATAGTCTAGGGGATGGTTTGCTATGTTAATGGTTAACGCTACAAGAGCGATAAATTATAAAATATTTCACACCATTTGTTTGCACCCTAGCGCGTAGTTGACTGAATGAATGGGTGGATTGTGGTTTATAGAGTGGCAGATTTTTCATTCCCTTTGAGATTTTTCAGATTCTAAGGAAATGTTTATTTTAGATGGGAAAATGTTGACGTATGAAGTGGTGCTTGTAGTCTGTGGATATTTAAAAATATTGTGTGGAATTTTTAAGGTAAATGTTGGCTTTTTTTTATTTCAGAAAACCGTTTTAAATTGGATGAACGAGCCCTAAATGCCTTGTTTTCTTGTTTAATGATAGCGATAATAATGTAGATGTGAAACGTTCCTTCTATTTTTAGAATTAGATAAACTGCAGATGGAAAAGAAGCAAGTTTGTTATTTTAGTCAGTAACGTAAAAAATAATATAAACATTTAGGTATAGCCTACCTGAAAACTGAAACGAACGCTCTCTTTTGACAATACTTGGCTTCATGATCTGGCAGTCTAGTGATAGTGGTTCATAATCCCTACATTGTGTGACTAACAATTAACCCAAACATACACTACGACGTTAAAGTGGAAAGGTTTGAAATAAAACTGTAGTATCAATTAACCCTACTTGTAATAAAATATGATAACAGCAAAATTAGGTCACCAGCAATTGAGGCATACATATTGAGCAAACAATGCCAGACTCATCCTGAGCTTGTTGGGGAAAGAATCGACAGAGAAAACCCCAACGACCCTGCGTTTTTAACTCCATTGAAACAGTTTCCTATGGATGGGTGACGAGCAAGCACACTGTGTTCTTTTAACATTATGGAATTTCAACTGTTACCTAGACATTCTACATATGACAACTCAAAAGAGTTGGTAGTCCAGCTAAACTTTTTTCGAGTGTACTGGGGTCGGAAACCAATACAACCCAGGTAGAGATGAAGAGTTTATCGAAAAGCCGGGAAGGTAGTAGTTATAGTAGTAAATTAGGGGGATGAAAATAGTTCAGCAAATAGTCCCGTTGGCCCTTTTTACCAATCCCTATGACCACCTCGTAATCCTCGCTATCAGGTTCCTCTATTTCAACCCTATTCTGCGCTCTCGTTTCAAACTTGCCAGTTTCTCTAATGAAAGCCAGCAAATCTGGCATGGGAAGGGAGATCAATTCCTCATGTATCAAGCTGCATGAGCCCAGGACCGTCATAACTTCATATACCCCTCGCACTCCCATTCGTAATGGCCTGCCTTTCACAGGTTGTGCACCTAGACACTATTTAGATACCCAGCTGGACAAGGTATCTTCGTAACCTGCAATGTTCAGTGGGAATTTCCACCAATACATTGTTGTTTTTCTATCATAATTAATTGTGATGTCGTTCTTCACTCGTCTGACCCGTCTATCATTATCATTGACTGTCTACAGTTCTCCCTGCGGCTCCGCGGCGTAGGTGGTATGCGTGTGACTACTATAACCAAGGTTCCGGGTTCGAATCCCGACACGGTCCGCTTGAAAAATGTTAGGTGAGCATTTTTCACAAAAATACGCTCTAGTTCGAATGAAAGTAAAATGGAGGTCGCGCGCGCGCGTGCGTGTGTTAGTGTATGTGTTGTCACGCACGTTAAAATCCCTACCGTACTTGGAACAGTAAGGGCTCGGCAAAATTCAAAATTTTTCCGGTATAAAACTCGCTTCCTGGCCAATGTAGTACCTTCGGGTGGAGCATTGAAAAATCAAATGTAATGTCTACAGTCTCGTTGTCTTTTCCACTTCTCCTCCCATCTCTTCCGCGTTCAAAATTTTAATTCGGACGCCACCGATTTCCTTATATGTACGGTTCAGTCCCTAAATAAGGTATTCCTGTCCCCTGGTCGGTTAATATATCAGCTTCCTCGTATCCTTGCACACCATGGTGTCCTGGAACCCAGAAGAGCTAAACGTTTTCTGGCTGGCTAATTCCTCCAATGCATCTCTGGATTCCTGAATCAGTGGTCCTGGTGGATCAGATTACTAGGAATGATGCTTGACTATCTGAGCAAATAATAACCCTCCGCTCTTCTACCGCTTTCATTTCCTGGCTTTCAGCCACTTTTAGTATTGCGTATACTTCTGCGTGGAAGACAGTTGTATATCGGTTTAAAGGACAGCTTCAAGGAACCACATTATTCTCCAGAAATACCCCTGCCAGGGTAAGTCCTGTATCGCTTATTCGTGACTCGTTAGTATAGCACACCACTGAGTTCTGGAGGAATGTAACCTTATTTTGTTCCCATTTCTCCTTCGATGGAATTGAATGAATTGCCTCTGTAGTCTTAATCTGGCCTCTGCTTCCTTCACTTTCATAACGGAAACGGTAAGTTCTTTTTCCGCTATAACAAGGACTGTAGCATGCACTACTACCTCGTCTTCTACTCCGCCACCCCCCGTATCTTAAAGCTGAGCTACGTTGCTAGGGATTCCTTCTGGCTCCAGATGGGGAGAGCTGGGAGCCCTAGTAAAACTTATAGAGCTTTGGTAGGTGTTGTTCTCATTGTTCTTGAGATTCCAAGACAGGCTAGCCTTTGGATTCTGGACAGCCTGAGAAAAACACTAACAAGTTGGATCCGATGCCATCATACGATTGGCCCATATTGAACCCTGGGCCTTACGACTGCCGTTTACAGCCAGTATACATTGGGGAGTTATGTCCCAGCTCTTGCCAACCACACGGCGTAACTGCCAGAGAGCGGCTATCGCTTTCGATATTGTCTTTTCCACGTTTGTCTTCCAATTTAACTTATTGTCAAGGATCACACCTAGGTAGTTAACCTCTGTTTTAAAAACAAGTGGTTCACCATACAAGAGTGGAGCCTTGATTCCTCTGATGCCTTTCTTTTAGTAAAGATCATTATCTCTGTCTTTTGTGGATTTACAGAGAGACTTACCTCCTCGGATCACCTTTCTATTAAAGAGCATGCCACCAGCATTCGCTCGTAGAGTATGCTCTCAGACCTGCCAGATACCAGGACAAGCCTATCGTCTGCGTATGCCTGCACGTGAAAGCCTTTCGTGGTTAGATGTTCCAGAAGTTTGTATATCACCAGGCACCACATGTGAGGATGACAGGCAGCTTCCCTGTTGGCAGTCCTCTGTAACTCCACCTGTATCTGGGCGTCACCTAAGTTCGCATCTACCCCTTTGTGCCTCAGCACTGACTGTCCTAAGTTTACCACAACCCTCAGGGTACCTTTGGTAAAGGATACTGTAGATTGTATCCGTTTGCGCCTTATTGAAAGTTCTCCATTAGATCAAATATTTCTGGTATCAAGTACCCTGCAGATTGTATCCCTTCGCGACTTATAAAAGTTTCGTGTATGTAAATGAAAACTACTAAAGCTACTTCCTTAACATGAAGAGCCTCTTTCATCTTACGTACCACTGTATGTATAGCTGACTCTGTCGACCAACCACGCAGGTAAGCGTATTGATTTTGGTGCAATCAACGTCTCATCAACGCCCCTCTACCAGAAATCTGTCAACTAATCTTTCCATTGTTTACAACAGAAAAGATGTCAAACTTATTGGTCTAACAGAATTGGCATGAGTGTAATCGTTCCTACCCACATTGGGAATGAACACCGCCCTGGCCAACCTGCATAAAGATAGAACATAGCCCAATGCCAGGCTGGCCGTAAAAATCCTTGCTACTTGTAGTAGCATCAGATCTAGGCCCCCTCTGGATCAAAACTGGAAATATTCCATCTGACTCTGGCGATTTAAAGGGTTGAAACTCCCTTACCGCCTATGAAATTATTCGCTCTGTTAATCATCTTTATGTCAGTTGCCCGTCCGGCTCCGCTTGGCCGTCCTGTTCCTCATTTAATCTTATTTCCTTTGGAGAAGTTAGTGCTTAGGAGGAACCGTACGATTTTTACCCCAGTATTTGTCCACTCCTCATTCTTCTTTTTTAATGATCAGTTGCCTATTTCCACAGGTGAGGATTTTTATCAGTCTGGCAGTTTTGACGTGGAGTTTAGCTCCGTGCAGTACCTTTGCAAGCTTAACCTCTAGTTATATGCTTTTTCTTTTTTGAATTCTCTACTTATTATCCTATACTTTTCCCAATCGTTCTAAGCCTTGCTCTTGCTGGCTCGTGTTAGGGTTTTTCTAAGTTCACTGCGAAGAAGGTCGAGAGACTGTTTCCACCATAGAAGTCGACGGGTTCTCTACTCCCTAAGCAGACATGCATCCTTGTAAGAAGATACGATTATCTCGCGCATATCCTCATTTCCTCTCGGAAACATACCTTTCCGCACTTCTCGAATTCCTACTTTAATGGGTGTTCGCTTATGAGAAACCATCTTCCACCTCATCATTTTGTGATCTGGTGTAGAGATGTCTGCCGTAACCCTCCATTCTGACATTCTCCCAAATAACCCTATAGAGACCACTGTTGTCAAGTACCTCCTGTCGGATTTTATTGACAAACGTTGACTCTCTCCCCTATTTATTGTCTCGAGGTCTGAAGTTACCAGATATTGCAGAAGGGCGTTCCCACGTATATTAACGTTAGGACTACCCCACATAGTGTGGTGAGCGTTGCAATTGCATCCTATTACTCTCGTCAGCCTCTTTCCCTCGTACATGTAATTAATCTATTAAAGTCTTCTGAATGGGGATGGTCCTCTTATTATAAGGGAGATAGACGCTACTTGTAATTGAGTATTGTTTAATCCCACTTACCTTGTACTACAAAATTCCTGCTGTAACCTTGGTTTCAATCTGGGATAAAACTAGATTGAATTGCATGAACATAGGATGCAGGTTTTGGGACTGTTCTCTACGTTGCCTGATAGAAAATTAAACCCGGCATCACTTGGGCATCTTATACCGTTCCTGTATTAGTTCTATCACTCCCTTTTTCCGAACTAGCAAGTGAACCAGTTTCCCCTGTTGCCTTCCGGCGTGTGTTGTAGATTGATCCGACTTATCTCTACCTGTGCCAGTGTTCTGATTCAAGTTTTTGAAGTCCCCATGATTTGGTTGGGCATCTCAGCAGGTTGTGGTCTCTGGCGTACTGCTGCGCTTCAAGCCAACACTCTGAGTACAGCAAGAGTGATCAACTCGAAATACAGCACCCATCCAGAGCTTTCCAACGCACTATGTATAGCCGATGGTGTGGGACTGACGTGGTCCAAGACGTATTATGTGTTTTGTCAGCGTATGTGTGTTGTTTTTTTTGGGCGTTTTTGAGCTAATAAAGAAATCAGTAAACATTATAATATCCTCGCACATACAAACAACCAGTCATTTTACCACCAACAAGGTGATGCATCCGTAGACCCGTGTACATATGTTATTTCCAACAACTACCGGATGCCCATATAAGAAACTTAGTGTATAAACACACACCCTCGAGTTACCACCGCCAGGTTGGCTCCTACTGTCTGTGAAAACGGTGCGAAACAGAGTTGCGCGTGATCCCCGCCTTGGGGTGGTCCTCCCTTCACTACAAGGAGCGACCATTCATTGTGGCTTTAAGGGCCACCGGAAGGAGTTATAGTAATTATAAGTAAAATTAATTTATTGTCGTCGAAAAGTACAATTTTATAAAACCTATAAATACCTACCACGCTGTAAGGCGTGCGCGAACTTTTCATAAGAATAACGGAAACAACCAACTATTCTACACGTGTTTTTTCTGTGTAGATTGAAAAGCAAGTGAATATTAATTTCGTATCACTAACGACCAGAGCTCAAAGTAATATTGTTGTTAAGGAAATAAAACTGGAAAAACACGGTTTATTGGGATAATACGCGGCTTTAATTCAACCAAGCTTTCGATGGAAAACACATATGAATCAATTATCAGATACCTAGAACCAGTTATCGCTTGTTTAATTTTAGCATAAACTTTACGTTGAGGAATTTTTAGAAGGAGTGTTTATTATTAATTAGACTCTAGGATGTAACAATAGGAATTGATTTTATACAAATAGATAAATGAAAGGGTTATTTTAATTTACTGAATTAATTTTCGTTTTTAAGGTGAAAGGGATTTGGTTGAAAATTATTAGACCGCGTATTTCTTATTAACAAAAAAATATCCGGGATGTTCAAAATAAACGTAGCAAAGTAGAGCGAAAGGACTTTTAATAGGTTACAATGGATTGAATTGCTGTGTGAGGGTCTTCAATGTAGCACGCGTACTTAACTTTCATTCTTATTATGGCATGTGGATATTCGAGTTTCTTCAAATATTCTACGAAACTTCGAATGATGCAGAGTGTCTACCTATATGGAAAACATCGATAACCTGGATAAGTCAAAGAAGTTTATTTGGACTGCAAAAGACGGGAAAATCTCAAGAAAATCTGCATTTATGTGGTGAATGTCTGGAAAAATTTTTAAAGTAAAGAAAATCGATTTAAAAATATTTTTTTTCACTTAAAAAATGTAGCTTGATAGAAGAAAGTGTTTTCTTTCCATTTCTTAAACCAGTTCCAGCTTATAGAAGCTCAATTAGGTTTCTTTATTTCAGTGGCATCAGAAATTCAGGGCTTTTTAATGAGATTCCAGGCTTGTAAGCCAAGTACCCTTCCTGTTGAAGAAATGTATTTGATGCTTCATGTGTTTTAGAGAACAGTACTGAAATGAAGTTAATGAAAGTTTATGTCACCCGGAAGTATAATCTTCTACCAATTACTGATGTGAATATTGGTTTTGCATCAAGGCGCAGCCTTAATGAAAATAAAGCATCAGATTCTGTAAAGTTAAATTTTAAAGAAGAATGCCTTTCATTTTTACAGAAAATGACTCTGAGATTAATAAAAAGAAATTCATTACGTTTTAAACTTATTAAAGGTATAAGCTACCTGTCTCCAAATGTTATATCTGCTTGTAGTGAATTAGTTACCTGCCTAGGCCCCTGCTACTTTGTACTAATGGATCCTTTTTTGTTATTACTATAGCTTTAGGTTGTTGATACTACTTTTCACATTTCTGTAAACTAGTAGTGTCTTATTATTGCTGAATAAAGCCTAATGTCAGGTTTATACTTTAATTTATTCAGCAATAAGATATTAGTATGGACAAACTACTGAAATCCGATAAACTTGAGATAGACACCAACGCGGTTGACTCTCATAGGTTCTTGACTCACTGGTACAAGACTAAATTTATTGAAGTTGCTAAGGCTAGTGACACTCAAAAACTAAAGCTGCTCATCAACCATGTAGCACCCTCAGTATACGAACATATTAGCGAATGCAAATCGTTTGAAGATGCTGTGGCCGTACTAAAATTGCTTTATGTTAAGCTAAAAAATCAAATTTTTCAAGATATTCATTAGTTACTCGCCGACGGGAACCAGGAGAATCAATTGATCGGTACTTTCAGGCCTTGAAAGTACAGGGCAAAGAATGTGAGTCCAAAACAGTCTCCGCGAAACAGAATAAAAATGATTTCATCTGTGATGCTTTCATTAATGGATTATCGTCATCTAATATTCGTCAAAAGTTATTAAAAAACATTACTTTAGAATTGCAAGATGCTTATAATAAAGCGAGGTCTCTAGAAATGGCTCTACTGCAGTCTGAGTACTACGCTTCTGATTCTAAATTTGTAAATACTGTCACTAACGACGGGATGATTAAACATTCGTTCATGCGGAGTTGCATTCGTGGCGGTACAAAGCAACTACCTTTTAGAGTGTAAGGCTTCAGTAAGTACAATCTCCCACAGGTCTTCTTTCAGTTTCTTAGATTTCAGCGCAAGCAATACACTTCTCCATATTATACCATTATAACGCTCCACTTATCCATTGTTCCGCGGATTGTATGAAGTAGTCTGACTGGTACCAATACCGCAAGATGTCAAGTATGATTTAACTTCATTCGAGAGAAAGTTGGTACCACGATCAGACTGGACGTATGAAGACATCCCGAATACTGAAAACACTAGCCCTAAGCGTTTAATTATCGTTTGCGAAGATATTTCAGCACAAGCAAAATCAAAGGGAAAACGTGAAAATTCATCAATCATGGTCAGCATATATTTATTGGCAGTACGCGATGGTATATGCCTTTTGAAATCCACAAAAGAGGCTAGTACTATTGTGGAAGCCCTTCGGAAATGGAGGCATTTTTTAATGAACAGACATTTTCGACTTATAACTGATCAAAAATCTATGTCGTTCGTGTTTGGAGATAAAACATGCAATAAGATAAAGAATGACAAAATCATGAGATGGCTACTGGAATTGTCCTCCTATAAATACGACATCATTTATAGACCTGGCGACAAGAACGTGGCTGCCGACGCGTTTTCACGAGCGTGCTTCTTAAACCTAACAGGCAGTGAAGAAAAGTTATGGGAACTTCATAATTCACTGTGCCATCCTGGAATTATAAGGATGTATCATTGGATCCGTAGCGAAAACTTACCGTATACGGTTGATGATGTAAGGAAGATGACTGTTACTAGCCGGGAGTGTTGTGAAATCAAACCGAGGTTCGCCAAAATTACGAATACACTGATTAAAGCTACCTCTTCCTTTGAGCGGCTGAGTGTGGATTTCAAAGGACACATACCATCGCGTACTACCAATAGATATATGCTGACCATAATTGATGAATTTTCACGTTTTCCCTTTGATTTTGCTTGTGCTGAAATATCTTCGCAAACGATAATTAAACGCTTAGAGCTAGTGTTTTCAGTATTCGGGATGCCTTCATACGTCCACTCTGATCGTGGTACCAACTTTCTCTCGAATGAAGTTAAATTATTCTTTGCATCTTGCGGTATTGCTACCAGTCAGACTATACTTTATACAATCCGCGGGGCAATGGGCAAGTGGAGCGTTATAATGGTATAATATGGAGAAGTGTTTTGCTTGTGCTGAAATCAAAGAAACTGAAAGAAGACCTGTGTGAGACTGTACTTACTGAAGCTTTACACTTTATAAGGTCGTTGCTTTGTACTGCCACAAATGCAACTCCGCACGAACGAATGTTTAATCATCCCCGTCGTTCGCAAATGGACTGTCCTTGCCAAGTTGGCTGTTGACACCGGGATTAGTCTTTCTAAAGAAGGGTTCTAGAAATAGCAAATACGAGTCACCGCTTGAGAAAGTGGAATTATTAGAAACAAATCCTTACTATGCTTATATTCTCTGCCCTCCTGGCAGAGAGGAGAACGTTTCTATTCGACGGCTTGCTCCTTGCGGCGAGAACAAGTAACACTTGCAAGGAACCGTTGATACTAATAACGACTTTCTAACTTCTATCGACCCTGTTGCTTCTGAGACTAGTACTAACACTAAAATTGAGGTACGTTCCGAATCGGTAGAAGAGGCACTTACTTCGATACTGCCGTGTTCTAGCGATCAGTATCTTCGGCGAAGTAGTGTCTCGAGCCACGAACCCGGTGAGCACACTACATCTCAGACCTATATGGAAAGACGCTCGCGTCGGGAACCGAAGTATTTATCGGATTACGTAAGATTTTAAAGGTGGGGTGAATGTTGTGAATTAGTTGCCTTCCTAGGCCCCTGCTACTTTGTACTAATGAACCTTTTTTTGTTGTTACTACAGCTTTAGGTTGTTGATATTAGTTGTCACATTTCTGTAAACTAATAGTGTCATATTATTGCTGAATAAAGCCTAATATCAGGTTTATACTTCAGTGCTTCAAGTTCATCTTGTGCTCAGATCATAAAAATCGCTTTGGATAGTTTTGTGGATGGTAAAGAAATGACAGCTGTGACTGCGGATAAAGTGAAATCAGAATTTTGTAAAATTATTGCATCTCCTGATGTTAAAAAGGAAGTATCAGAATTCAAACATGAGAGTGAAAAATTAGATGATTTCTATTCTTCATATAAAAACATAAACTATCAAAACTTAATCATGTTTGTACAAAATGTTCCGATTATGTCACATTGAAATGCAGCTATTGAGAGCGGTTTCAGCATTAATAAAGCTACCTGATTGAGAACATGCAATAATGGTCAGTAATTGCATGGAGAACTATTTATGATGCTGTTAGTAATTCGGGAGGTTAAGTTAAGGTAGATGTTTTAAAATAAATGATACTTGCAGCCAAAAATGCTCACACTATCACGAAGAACTAAAAGTAAAAACTTATTGAGAAACAGTCTGAAGAACTATCATCTAGAAATAAGAGGACTGCAGAAAAAAATTAAAAACTTAGAGCAAAGAAAATTAAAATCCAATAAGAAGCAGAGAAGGAAATAGCAAACTTGAGGGCTTGATAAAAGATCTGAATCACTAATTTTTTTCATTGCGATTTTAAAATATCCAGATATTCTTTTTGTTTATGTAGTGAAATTATTTGATTCTTAAAGAACTACAGCAAAACAAATATATTAATTTTTTGTAAAGATTATTTCATTAAAGTCAAGTTAACCATTTTTTTAGTCTATTATTGAATTGAAATCTTAACTTTTACTTTGTAATTTGTTTTTTCCGATAAAGAAATTTTTTTTAATACTCTGCATTCTTTAGCCTCGATATTTTTTAACAAATCTGTTATGGTTTAGGTTTTCAACCGTTCGAAATCTCACGATCTCGGAGGCGGCCGAGCCCACTTATTTAGGGAGGCTGCCTTTTTATCCGATCGAGACTCGAGAAGCTTTCAGTATTAAATCATCCGGACGGGTCGACCCTCTCGGATTGTGACGCTCGTCCGAACGATTATATTTCGTCGCTAGGAGTACGAGTCCTCTGATTAACCTCAACGTCGTTATCTAGACGACGAGTCCTCAGATTAAGTTTAACGTCGTTATCTAGACGACGAGTCCTCTGGATTCCCTTCGTGTTTCTTATCGTGGCGGCATACATCGTCGTCTTACGATTTTATTTAGACTCTTTATTTGAGTCGCCTCATGCGACTTTTGTCCTCCCGTATATAAATAACTGCGTCGCAACGAAAACGACGAGTTCTCTGAATAAAACTTTCACGTCGCTTAACATGACGACGAGTCCTCTGAATATATATTTCTTTACATCGTTAATAAGACGACGGATCCTCTGAATACCACGGGGGCTTTTCAATAAATTTTTGCTTCGCAACCACGACGACGATTTCTCTGAATATTACGAGGGTTTTTATCTATTTAAATATTTGTATCGTTAACTTGACGACAAGCCCTCTGAATTACCGTGGAGAGATCCTGATCGAGCCCTTTACAGGTCGCCAGAACGGAGACCAGAGCGTACAAGGATTCCTTGACACTGGGCTTCCTTCGAGAGTTCTACGATCGAGGTAAATGCCATCCATCCAACGGATGTGCACCGACCGCGCACCACCGTCGCCGATTTATTCGGATACGGGGGGGCCGATCGTTCGTCTTCGAGCAGTAACGCTTCGAACCTGGGGTGCTAGTTACGAGATGGCCGGATCGTAAGCACTCCGGACCTGATGGTACGCCCAAATCGGGTCGTTCCTTTTGACCCTTTTCGTTTACGTCTCGGCGCTGCACAGTTCGATATTGGAATCATGTCCCCTGTCACCGCTTCCCTGCAACCCCACGGGATGACGACCGTTGGCGCGATCCGCAGTTCTACCATTTGTCTCGAGCAACGGCACGCGTCGTAACTCCTTGCTCGAGATCCGAGCGAAGCGCACGCCCCATATACGTTTCCTCGCATCTAGATGCGTAAGAACGATCGTGGTGTTGCGTGCTCTCATCGACCTCAGCAAAGTCAACGAGTCTCAACCCGTCCGACTAGTGGTTTGGATGTATATTATCTGTTAATGATCCTTCCGCAGGTTTAACTACCGAAGCCAACCGTTAAAAAATACTTGGAAAATTTCTGTTTTGGGTATGGAATACCGGGAAAAGTCTGTGAAGTTTGAAAATTTTTTTGAGTGGACACTCTGTGATAGTTACCTAACTGAAACATCTGGTTCTTTTTCTTAATCCTTCTTTGGGAATTAAACCACTCATAGTTGTTAAAATCGTCTTTATTTGTTTTGATCCATGACCTAGAATCGTTGTCAAAGTAATAAAAATTTCAAGTTTGACTTTTACGACATAAATTGAAGGTGTCTTTGAATTATTAATATGATATATTTGGTTTGAATAATGAGGTGAAAATTTTATAGTTTAGAAGAATGAGTGAGTTAATTCCCAAAGAAGATTAAGAAAAATACAAAACAAACCACAACAAACATACAGGGAGTATTTGGTTCTTATTTTATTATTTGATAGCTTTCTTTTTCCAACTCATTCGTATTTTTAGCAAAAAATATGTTGCTTTAGCCCCTAAAGCTAAACGCTGCAAATGTTTTAGAGGGCAAAGTCTCTCCATATGGCGTTTAAAAATTTCAAGATAGTGATTACTATTATATTTCTATTCTGAGATACACATTTCAAGAGAAAGAAAAAAAATTGTCCACAAAATGTTCTTCCATTGGAATTTATTGCATCGTACATCTAAAAATGTGGCTAGAATTTTCTGGTTATAATAAAGCGTGCTAGGAACGAATGCATTCAATGTAGGATCCTAAAATAACTAACTACACACATACACAGGTGAAAAACACAAGGGGTGGAGGCGTATACAATCGTATCACTCGAGTATGTTCCACACGTGTTCAAAAACCACCAGCAGCAAGCAGTACATCCATTCATTAAGGAATTCGAGAATCGGAAACGGAACTCGGATTTTCTTAAGGTACTTACATCAGACATGTATATTACAAGGGTCTATTTCCTGGCAGAAAAAATGCAATTTCCGGCGTCCCTGAACTTTTTACACCCCATTTCGTTTCTTTAAAGATGCGATGCGCAGATTTGCAGCAGGCTTTTAAACATAATAAGCCATACATCATGTTATGTATAGAAGCGAACGCCATTGTTATTTTAATTTAATAACAACTCATGAATAAAATGCCACTAGGTGTACGCTACTTTTCTACGAGGATAAATAGCGTACGACTAAATTCATTCATTGCTTTCTAGTTGGTCGTTCCAATAGTAATGGTATCCTTATCAGAACCAAAATCTTGTGTACTAAGCAAGTATGCATTAGTAAACGATCATTGATTTCTCACTGTTATGTTGTCACGATTTATCGTTTAATAAGGAAATACCGCCTGCTTTTAATACAGTTTGGTTGCTCCATACAGTTATATTTAATGCCGGCAAGAGCTTTAAGAAAACCAGAAAAACGGAAATTGCCTTTCACTTTCTCGAATATTTGTGAGACGTTTGATTTCTAATTTTTCTGTTAAAGCGCTTGCAAAAAGCTAATTGAATGGATGCTAAACCTTTTAACATGTCAATTCGAGAATGATGAGCTGGTCAAACGCGATGATTGAAAAAGAACGATCACTTCGATGCCAAATCATTTACGTTTTATAGGTTATGCACGCCAAAGTTATTTTATCAAACTATTGCATTTATTCATTATCTTCATTATGTCTTCAGCCCTGGAACTGGTTAGACGCGTACCTCCATTGCTTCCTATTCTGAGCTAACCTACACATTTTCCTGGAATTCCTACAAACTACATTTTTCACTGTCTGCGTGCAATAAGGTCTACATTTACCGCCCTTTATTTCCTATCTCTGCTTGTAATATATCCCGCACTATTCCCCAAATGTCTTAGAACGTGTCCTATTCTTTTATTTCTCCTATTTTTTTTTTGTTTTCAACAGATATCTTTCTTCCCAACTATTTATAGAACCTCTTTGTTATTAATTTTGTCTATCTTTGCTATCATCATCATTCATCTGAAGCACAACATTCCAAAAGGTTTCTTCCTTCTCCTGTATGTTTCTTCTACTGTCCCTATTTCATAGACGTAAAGTGCAGTGCTCCACACATACGCTTTCAATATTTTTTTTTTGTTTCTAGGTTTGTTGTTTTCGAACATAGCAGCTGCTCTTTCTTGTTGGACACAGCACGACTTCCTTTCTATTGTTTTCCAAATATATACCCCATTTTTACAGCTCTGAGGGTGATAATGGAGATAACACTAGAAAGTGTGTATATACAGTTTGTAAATCTGGAAAACGCATTCGATAATGTAAAATGGAAAAGAATGATCGAAAAACTCAAAAAGATTGGAATGGGTTTTAGGAATAGACGGATAGCACATAGCTTAAACAAAGAGCAAACAGCGGTGATAGAATTAGAGCAGGAACGTAGAAAAGTAAATATTAGAAAAGGGCCGAGACAAGGATGTGCACTATCCCCGTTAATTTTTAAATTGTACATCGAAGAGGCAATGAATACTGTCAAATGCAGGAAGACATTTCGAATTACTATGCAGGGACAAAAATTGTTATGCTTAGATTTGCAGATGATAGTGCAGTATTAGCATCTAGCAATTAAGAGTTAGAAGCAGTTCTTAATGAAATGGAAACAGTTCTAACAGAGAGATACGGTATGAAAATTAACAAAAATAAAACTAATGTACTAGTATGTAAAGGAGGTAAAAATAAATCAATAACTAGAATATAAATAGGAAACGAGAATTTACAAGGGGTTAAAGATTTCTGCTACTTGGGAAGTCAAATAACACAAGATGGAAAAAGTGCAAGATATTAAACAAGGATTAGCACAAGTCCGTGCTGCATTTAACAAGAAAAAGCAACTACTGTGTTCAAATACAACAAACATAGAAACAAGAGAAAGATTGCTAAAATCATATATGTGGAGCACAGCACTGTACGGTTGTGAAACTTGGACAGTAGAAGAAGCAGACAGAAAAAGGATAGAAGCCTTTGAAATGTGGTGTTGCAGATGTATGATGAAGATATCCTGGACAGACAAAGTTAAGAACAAAGAGTTAGGGGAAGAAACAAATATGTGGAAAACAGTAAAAAAATAGGCGAGATAAGATAGTATGTCACATCTTAAGGTATGAGACAATAGTGCGGAATATATTAGAAGCAGAGATAGGAAAAAGAGATGTAGATGTAGACCTAGGTTAGACTATTGCACACAGATAGTCAAAGATATAGGTTGTGGGAATTTCAAGTAAATGTGTAGGCTAGCTCAGAATAGAAACCAATGGAAGTATGCGTCCAGCAAATTCCAGGACGGAAAACGTAAAGACAAAAAAAATAATTGTACTTAAACTTGATGATTATTATATACAACTACAGGAATTGGTTTTGCAGTATCCTCAACTAATGTTGAATGTACCAAAGGATTTATTGGAAAACTATTAATTCGGCAAATGTTTAATTGTTGGGGGATCTTGGTAGCCGCAGGTTGCTTAACCTCCTTCAATACCACTGGAATATTGGTGAAATATGGTATATATTTGGAAAACAGTAGAAGGGGAACCGAGCAGTATCGAACAAGAAAGACCAGCGGCTATGTTAGACAACAAGCATAGAAACAAGGAAAAAATATATATCTGAAAAACAAAAGACGTGGAACCGAGCTGTATCTCGGTCGTGGAAATTCAAGGAAATGTGTAGGCTAGCTTAAAGATAGCAACTCTATGAATTACCTTAAACCAAATGAACGTACTATTGCTCTTTCCTTACCCTCACCTACCATTGTATTAAAATCCTTTGTAATTGTTAATTTTGCATACCCTTTTATGAATCTTACTATGCCTTTGATACCTTTGTAGATTACTCCTACCACTTTCTGACTGTAGCTAGAAATGGGCATATATACTTGTACTACTACTGTATTTACCGCTTTAGGTTCTATTCTAACCACGAATACTTTTTCGTTCTTTTGTAAGTAGTTTTCTACACAGTGTCCTATGTTTTTTCGCATAACTATCTTCACTCCCGAATGTTCTTCTCTTGATCCTGTATGAAGTACCCTAAAGTCTCCACTCCAAAAAAACCCCGTTTCTGACCACTGTACTTTGCTAGTCCCAACTATATCTACTGCTAGCCTATCCATTTCAATTTTCAAATTCTGTAGCTTATCTACTTGCTTAATGCTTCTGACATTTCACGCTCCGACTCTTAAGATATTCCCGACTCCTCTTTTCACATCCTCCGAAGTAGTCCCTTCCTGGAGATCCGAACGGGGGACTATTTTAACATCGGAATCTTTTACCCCAGAGAATGCCATCATTTTATATAACAATTTAAGTACGCTGTGTACTTGCGGGGTATTGGGCTGGTTTCCTGTTGCCTTCCACATCGCAGTAGTGTGTCTTTGTCATACCGACCCCTATGGTCTCTGCCAGCTCTAAGTACCGAAAGAGCTGTTGTCCTCCTTCGGAGACCTGTCTTGTCTGGTTACTCACTAAATACCCCATTGGTTTGGTGAAACCTATAGTTTGCTCTTTAGCTCACTGAAACAACGCAAGCCATTCTACCCGTTTTAATATTAGTATTACATTACATGACATTATATAGTATTAAAAAAATTTAAATTCATTATCCAAAAGAATTTTGTTTTGAGTTTTCTTCTTTTTCATAGCTTGTAAGGTATTGGCGAAGCCCATCAGAATTTCTCTATTATGTATAATCCCAAGGAATATGACCTTTTATACAATAGAAATTCAAGATTTCTCTTTGTTTTTTGTCGAATCTTTTTCTACTGGTTAGTTTTCCATTTCCCTACTTTGTAGGTTTTAATTTGGCATCATTCATTTTTCTAATTTCTATATTTTACATATCGATGCGCTTCATTCTTGTTCCTTATTTCTGCAGTCATCTTTCCTATACTTCTAAGCAAACTTCTTTTGTTTATTTCATAATTCTTCCAGTGTGTTTCCTAAATTTTTGTTACTCGCCAAGGCTTCTAGATAAGGCAATATTATTTGTTTTGGTTTAACTTATTACTCGTCTCAACTCCTAAACAGTTTCTTGACTAATTCCGTACAGTCGTTTATCATAATCATTTGGTCTACAGTCCTAGAACTGGTTTGACGCGTACCCTCATTGTTTTCTATTCTGAACTAACCTACACATTTTCATGAAATTTGCAGTCTGCATCTATCACTATCTGATCTAGGTCTACATCTACCTCCTTTTTCCAATCTCAGCTTGTAATATATCCCATACTATTCCCCAAAAATGCCTTAGAATGTATTCAGCCCTTATATTTTTCCTATTTTTTTTCCACAGATATCTTTATTCCCCTACTATTTCTATAACCTATTTGTTATTAGCTTTGTCTGTCCATTGTCATCCATATCAAGCTCAACATTCCGAAAAGCTGCTACCTTTTTTCTGTCTGCTTTTCTTACTGCTCCTATTTCATAGGCATACTGTGCTGTGCTCCACACATATACTTTCAATATTTTTTTTCTTGTTTCTATGTTTGTTGTCTTTGACCATAGGCGCTGTTCTTTCTTGTAGATGCAGTTTGTCCCCATTCTATTGTTTTACAATTATATACCCTATTTCTTCGACATTCAGTGGTTGTGAAGGGGGAAGCGTCGCCGTGGATCAATGTAGTAAGCGTAAGACTACGGATCCCAAGGTCCCGGGTTCAAATCCCGACACGGCCGACTGCTTGAAAAATGGCAGGTGAGCATTTTCACAAAAATTACGCCCTCGTTCAGATGAGAGGTTAAATGGAGGTCCCGTGTGTGAGTATTGTCACGCACGTTAAAGATCCCTACCTTGCCTGAAACGGCAAGGGTTCGGCAAAATTCTAAATTTCCAGGCAACAAAAAACTCGCCTCCTGGCCAATGTAGTACCTTCGGGTGGAGCATTGGAAATATAAATGAATGGTTGTGAAGGGGGGCTCCGTGGCGTATTGGTATGTGTGTGACTACTACGCCCAAGGTCCCGCATTCGAATCCCGACACGGTCCACTTGAAAAATGTTAGGCGAGCATTTTTCACAAAAATACACCCTCGTTTGGATGAGAGGTAAAATGGAGGTCCCGTGTGTGTGTTGTCACGCACGCTAAAGATGCCTACCTTGCTTGGAACAGCAAGGGTTCGGCAAAATTCCAAATGTTCTAGGTAAAAAAAATTCGTTTCTTGATCAATGTAGTACCTCCGGGTGGAGCATTGGAAAATCACATGTAAGGTTGTGAAGAGGAACTTTTCTCAGCACTTGGAAATTTACCGATTTAAAATTTTTCCAATATATCTTTCGTGCAGTCCACATTAGTTGCAGATATTTCACACCCAACACCTGTAGTTGTTTATAATAATCATCAGATTTATCTGCGCTTATTTTTTCGTCATTACGTTTTCCGTCTCAAAACTGGTTAGACACGTACCTCCAATTATTTATATTTTGAGCTAGCCTACACCGCTCCCTGAAATTCACACACAGCCTATATATAGCTCGGTTACTCTTTTATTGTTTTCTAATTATATGCCCCATTTCTCCGAGATTCAGTGATATGTGAAGCAGGTTAAGCGACTTGTGACTACCAAGATCCCCAACACTTAGATATTTGCCGAATTAATAGTTTTCCAGTAAATCCTTTCACACAATTAACATTATTCGAGAATATTGCACAACCAATACCTGTAGTTACTTATAATAATCATCATGTTTAAGTACAGTTATTTTTTCGTCATTAGTTTGTCCATCTTGGAACTGATTGGATGCGTACCTTCATTGATTTCTATTCTGACTTAGCCTACACATTTCCCTGAAATTCTTGCAGCCTATATCTTTTACTGCCTTTGTGCAATAGTGTGATCTAGGTCTACCTCTACTTCTCTTTTTTCCTATTTCTGCTTCTAATATATTTAGCACTATTTCCTCGTGCCTTAGTATGTGACCTATCATCCTATCTCTCCTATTTTTTACCTTTTCCCACATATTTCTTTCTTCCCCTACCATTTTTAATACCTCTTTGTTCTTAACTTTGTCTGTCCATGATATCTTCATCATACCTCTGTAGCACCAAATTTCAAAGGCTTCTGCTTTTTTCTTGTCCGCTCCTCCTACTGTCCAGGCTTCACAGCCGTACAGTGCTGTGCTCTACACATATGTTTTAAGCAATCATTTCCTTGTCTTATGTTTGTTGTCTTTGAACGTAGTATTTGTTTTTTCTTGTTAAATGTAACCCGATCGTGTGCTAATCTTTGTTTTATATCTTTTGCGCTTTTTCCATTTGCGTTATTTGGTTTCTCAGGTAGCAGAAATCTTCAACCTCTTGTAAGTTCTTGTTACCTATTTGTATTTTTGTTTTTGATTTATTTTCCCCTCCTTTGCATACTAGTACTTTAGTTTTATTTTTGTTAATTTTCATACCGTATTTCTCCGTTAGAACCGTTTCCATTTCATTAAGAGCAGCTTCTAATTCTTCTTTGCTATATCATCTGCATATAAGCATATCAGTCTTTTGTCCCTGCATACTAATTCCAAATGTTTTCCTGCATTTGAAGTATTCATTGCCTCTTCAATGTACAAGTTAAAAATTAATGAGGATAGGGCACATCCCTGTCTCCTTTCCTAATGTTTACTTCTCTACGTTCCTGATCTAATCCTATTACTGCTGTTTGTTCTTTGTATAAGCTATGTACTATTTGTCTATCCATATAATTCATTCCAATCTTTTTCAGTATTTCGAACATTTTTTTCCATTTTAGATGGTCGAACGCTTTTTCCAGATCTACAAACTCTATATACACGCTTTCCCCTTTTTCTATTGTTTTCCCCATTATCATTCGCGGAACTAAGATACAAGATACAAGTTGGAAGAGACGTTCTGTTACTGGTTATCCATCGGCTTTTAGAGTTTCTGCTTGCACCTTATCTGTACCCGGCGTCTTATCATTTTTCAAACCCTTAAATGCTAATTCAAACTCATCTCTCAGTATAGGATATGTCAGGTGATCATTTTCAGTGTCTGATTCCTGTTCTAATGCTGTTAGTTTCTCCCCTGCATATAAATTCCCTATGTATTCTTGGGATCCACTCACTTTCTCTACATTTTCTATAATGACGTTTCCTTCCGCGTCCTTTATATTTTTGCTATACGGTTTTATATCCCTAAAATTGATTCTAATTAGTTTGTATGCTTCATCTGTCTTTCCTATTTCCATCTTAGTTTGTACCTCTTTGCACTTTTCATCAATCCATTGCTATTTAGCTTTCCTGCATGTGCGAATAATTTTCTTTTTTATAGCTTTGTATCTCTGTTTTCCTTTTTCGTCTGATTTATTTTTGTATTTTCATCTTTCTTCTATCAAAATCAAGACATCTTTTGTTATCCGTGGTTTTTTTTTCGAGTGTACCGCAGAATATTTCTGCTCGCCATGTCTAAGCTGGATTTAATGTTATTCCATTCTGTTTCTACTTCCTTAGTATCATATATTTTTCAGAAATCTTTCAGCAATTCATTAGATTTTTTTTCGAATTTTTCTTGAATATCTTTATCTTTTAGTTTCTCAAAGTGAAAGTGCCCTTTTCCGTTTCTTTTTTTCAAATTTTTAAATTTAAGTGCGGCCTTCATAATTACGATGTTGTGGCCAGTGTCTCTATCTGCTTCTGGGTAGCTTCTACAGTCTTTTACTTGACTCCACTGCATTTAAATCTCCCGTAATTATTAAATTTTCACGTCCCTTTATGTATCTTTGGATGTCTTCGAAATCTTTGTAGATCGCTTCTACCTCTTCGTCACTGTACCGCTTTAGATTCTAATCTAACCATGAATACTTTTTCGATATTTTTTAAAGCAATTTTCTACACAGTGTCCTATCTTTTTTCGCATAACTATCCCCACACCCGAATTTCCTTCCTCTGCACCTGTATGAATTACCCTGAAGTCTCCACTCGAAAAATCCACCGCCTCTGGCCACCAAACTTCGCTGATCCCTACTATGTCTAGTACTATCCTATTCATTTCAATTTTCAGGTTCTCTAGCTTACCTACTTGCTTCATACTTCTAACATTCCACGCTCCGACTTGCAAAATGTTCCCGACTCTTATTCTGAACTTTTCGATCGCATCCTCCGAAATAGTCTCCTTCCGGAGATCTGAATGGGAGACTATTTTAACTCCGAAATTTTTTACCTCACAGAATACCATCATGTTTATTACAATTTAAGTACGCTGTGTACTTGGGAGATAATGTGGTGGTTTCCCATTGCCTTCACATCGCGGTAGTGTGTCTTAGACTGCCATACCGACCCCAATGATCTCTGCCAATCTAAGTATCGATATAGCCGCTGCTCTCTTTCTCTTATATTAGTTTTTATTAAAATACTGTGGAAGGGTTGTGACAAAAAGAAATAAAGAGTGGAGGCAGAAATGAAGCATAATTCTAGATAGATTAGAAATGGCGCGATTTTATGTAGAAAGCAGGAATTGTACCAGCAATCACGTAATATGGGGACATCAAAATGACAGAGATGAAATGCAACACTTGCTAAAGGATGTAGCCCCGTCAAATCATACAAGAAATAACAAAAACAAAGTAAACTGGGGGTGCAAATGAATACCTGTGGTATTATTTCTTCAACCTCCATTTCACAACTGTAAAAAATAGATGTCTTTAAATAGCGCTTAATATGAAGTTCAGATGTTACGAAGTCATTCTTCAGAGGACGAAAACTGATGACGTTTTTTTGAAAATGGTTTGTTTTTAAGTTTTTGATAGGCATTTAAATATTTTTCTATTTCAAATATGATTTACAGTTAGGAAATAGCTACACCTAGCCATGATCATGTGTTTCTAGGTCATTTCGATATCCCGCTAGTTTGCCAGATTACAACCATTGATAAAATTCTAATACAATAAATATCCCAGTGAGTTGTTTAGTACGTTATAAACCGATGAAAATTTGCCATAAATTATTGCAGCCGGGGCCAGCAAACATTCCCCGATAAAGAATTTCCAACAGACGATAAGCCAGCCATAAAATTAATGTAGACAAAGAGACAGTCATCTTCTCTAACAAATAGCATTTCCTGATTCGATTGGTAAAGATCGATATTAAATAAAATATTTAAATGTTGTTCAATGCTGCAATTGAAAGAATGGCAAACATAGGCATCGGTATGTGCCTTCCACGTCCTCTCACATGACAACCATGCGTTACTCGACGTTCTTCTTCATGTATTATGTATGGTATGAGCAAGGTAAAGTTTTCAATAAATGCTTTGTTAAATCTCGTGAGATTTAAACCAACATTGACAACTATTTGAATAAATGATTCTTCGTAAAACAAAGTAAGCACGATTGCACAATATTGGCTATTGTTGGATAACGGCAGCAATATCCTTGCTCATATATTTCAACCATTGTCGTTATATGGAATGTGCGGGTGTTGGACATATAGCATCTGGTACGAGAAGGACCTTAAGTAATATTTCATTAGATGTATAGGTCAATTACACGGACGTCTGCCGCCGTTGATATTCATTAGGTATTTTCGGTCTTTGTTACAAAGTTAACAGGATTGTGATATTTTAGATTGCTCCTCTTGCTGAAGACCTTCAACTTGAATGTCTTCGTATTAGAACTAATTAAAATCTGGTTCTTTTAATTGACGATTAGTTAAATAGTTGTAATATTTCAAGTAAATTCAAAGATTTGGTGTTCACTACTGTCACAAATTGATTGTGATTGTACTGAATAAAACAGGTGAAAAGATATTCCTTATACTTTATATTGAAACCGAGCAAAATCCAATATATCTTTGATCTGCTACGAGTCTGTCACGTGCCCCTAAAGATATTGTAACTAAAAGACTATTTGCAATAAAACAGTTCTGTATTTTCAAACTGAGTGTACAAGTCTTTTTCAAGAACTGAAAGCACGCGATTTACTTTCATAGCTTTAACTAGCAGTACAAATATAATCTCTTAAAATACGATTCTATCTTCGTAATTAATTTAATCTTGAAGCACTACAATTTACTTTATATACTAAGCACTAATTATTAATTTATCACTACAAAAATGTATATTCAAACTAATTTATATCGATAGTACAGAGAAATTTATGTTACATCCTTTAAAGTTTTAAACTAAAACATATGTAATCAACGTTTTACATTATAACGATTATAACTGTCTGCAGAATCTCGTAACGTTGATTTATACCCTATCCAATTGTTCTGGATTGATCTACAATAACCAAGAGTTTGCAAATTACATTCTTGAGATTTCCTACTACACTTTAAATAACTTCTCGAATATGCCTATTGTAATCTTAATAACCCTTAAATGTAAAAGCCTTGAACCTGTCAATTGACTGATCAGGCACCGCAGGACCTGCCAGTCATCAAATATTTGAAAATTTCACGCCACAGGGTGCACACCAGTTATTTTTTGTGTATTCTAACCTTTATTCTGTTCAACGTCAGACCAAAAGGCGCTTTAATATCAATATTAACGTTTGGTTTTGTTGTTGTATTTCCACTGCAAAAGTCCTCAGATACTAGGACTATCGAATTACTTTGCTTAATCATGGTCAAGCTATCCTAGACAGAACTGTAAAACAATTTCCTCAATAAAGAATTATTACATGTAAGACGAGCGGTTCAAGAAGAAAAGAACGAAATCAGTAATGGATTATTCGCCCAAATTACGATAATAAATAAAGAGAAGAAAGAAGATAATGCCTTATGAACGCAGCCAAAGATTGGGTGGGGGGGGGCTTAATGACGAAACAAAAGAACACACAACTGGACCTATAAAAACAATGATTAGTATATACATGCTGGCAGCACACTAGTCTGTCCAATACAATAAAATTCAACACGCATCTAATAACACAGAAAAGTAAACAGAATAATTATGGGGTTTTTTTTTGGGATCGTTACACATACTTATACCGCGTAGCACATACCAATAAAAAATATATAAGGGTATAAATATGACAAGAATCTTATCTACTTACTACGTTCACGACGATGAGTACCCCCATCCGAATCTACTAAACCTAAGACACAAAATAAATATTTAAAGTAGTGCACTTACGCACAATCAACAAATCTGTCCGGTTGAGTTTATAATACTTAACACTAGAGAACCTACCCAAATCAACATTCAAAATATATAAAGCCAGTTTAGCGAACGTATTATAAAATTGTTTTCTAAAGGATACTCACGGAAACCCGTTATGGAATAAAAACAACTTTGAGCATTTTTCTAGCACTCGTACTTCTTTGACGTCTATTTTTACGTGTTGTATACTAAAATTCTCTAAATAGAAAAAATATTTCAAAAGGAGAAAAGGTTTCTTAAATACTACACATCCACACGCCCAATTAGGCACAGTAGTCTGTATCAAGAATTTTAGTAATGAGACTTTATGGTAGCTGGCTTGGAATCAATATAGTAACATCTTCGAACCAGTTTTAAGTCGCTTGGCTCTTTGAATCTTATAAATGTTCATTTCGACAAGTATATTATTTTGTCGCGAGACTTTACACGAAACTTTCAAAATCCTAAAAGCATATCAAAAGGTTAAGAAGTTTCCACGAGCCCATTAAGCCAGTAACTCTGCATGCCAAAAATCTTTAATTGATATTTTGAAATTTGAATCCATGGCAGCTGAATTAGAAACAAAATCATAACATCCTCCAAACAGCGTTGAAAGTAATTGAGTTTTTAAGTTTTGTTGGTCGTATGGTTCTTAGATATCTTGGGTGTGGTGCTGTATACCATGATGATCAAAATTTTTAAAGTATTTCAAAAGGACAACAAGTTTACTGAACGCATAGACTCATGCGTTCAATCAGATACAGTGAATCCTTACATTTGATTTTCTAATGCTGCACCCGAAAGTACTACATTGAATGACACCGCTCTACCCGAAGGTACTACATTGGCTAGGAAGCAAGTTTCTTTTGCGTAGAAATTCTTATGTTCCAAGAAGATACATGCGTTACAAAACACACACACATTTTATCTCTCATCCGAACGTATGCGTATTTTTGCGAAAAATGCTCGCCTAACATTTTTTCAATCGGTTTGTGCCAGGAATTGAACCAGAGACCTTTCGGCAGCCTACGCAGTAAGTCTTAAATTTGATTTTCCAGTGCTTCACCGGAAGGTCATTGACCAGGAAGCCAGTTTTTTTACAGGAAAATTTTGAATTTTGCAGTCTTTGATGTTTCAAACAAGACAGGGATCTTTAAAGTACTCACACACGGGACCTACATCCCTCTCATTCAAACGAGGCGTATTTTTCTGAAAAATGTTGGCATAACGGTTTTCAAGTGATCCTTCTGTGTCGGGAATAGAACCCGGGACTTTGGGATCAGCAGTCATACGCTTACCTATCTGATATACGAAGTCGCCCCGTACTTTTAGTCCCCACATTTGGTTTTCCAATGCTTCGCCCAAAGGTACTACATTGGCCACGATGCAAGTTCTTTCATCGAGAAATTTTGAATTTTGTCGAACGCTTACACTTCCAAGCAAGTTATGGATCTTTAACATACGTGACAAAAGTCACGCACGGGAACTACATTTTACCTCTCAACCGAGCGAGTGCGTATTTTTGTGAAAAATGCTCGCCTAACATTTTTCAAGTGGTCCGTTTCGGGAATCGAATGCGGGACCTTGGGACTAGTAGTCACACGTGAACCAACCAAGTCGTTACAGTTGAATTAATGCTCCATCCGAAGGTACTACATTGACCAGGAAGCGAGTTTTTTTACTTGGAAATTTTGAATTTTGCCGAACTTTTACTATTCAATGCAAGGTAGGGACCTTTAAATTGCGTAACAACACTCCCACACTGGACTTTCATTTTACCTTTCGTCCAAACGACCGCGAACTTTTGTGACAAATGCTCACCTAACATTATTCAAGCGGTCCTTGTCGAGAATCGAACCCGGGATCTTGGGCTTAGTAGTTACACGAGAACTAATTAAGCTACAGAGCCGCTTACACAATGAGTCCTTACATTTGATTTTCCAATGCTCCAACTGAAGGTACTACATTCACCAAGAAGCAAGTTTTTTACCTGTAAATTCCAAACAAGATAGGGATCTTTACCTCAACACACATACGGCACCTTTCATTCGAACGAGGGCGCATTTTTGTAAAAAACGCTCGCCTAACATTTTTCAATCGGTTCGTGTTGGCAATCGAACTCAGGACCTTGGGCTTAGTGGTTACACGTAAACCAATCAAGCTATAGAGCCGCTTACACAATGAGTCCTGACATTTGATTTTCCACTGCTCCAACTGGAGGTACTAAATTGACCAAGGAGCGATTTTGTACTTGGAAATTTTGAGTCTTGCCGAGCTTTTGCTTTTCTAAACAAGGTAGGAATCTTAAACGTGCGTGACAACACTTACACGGAACCTCCATTTTACCTCTCATCCGAACGCGAGCCTATTTTTGTGAAAAATGCTCGCATAACATTTTTCAAGCGGGCCGTGTCGGAATTCGAACCCGGGACGTTGGGCATAGTAGTCGCACACATACCTACTACGCCACGGCTAAAGACCACCTTCTAAAAACCTTTTGCATTTATGCTTTGAAATTCGAGTCTATGGCAGTTCACAAGATGGGGTACATTCTCGTAACAGCGTTGAACCAGTTATGGGTCACTTGGATCTTTGAGCATTCTAAATTTTCACTTCTTCATGGCATGTTCTTTATGTAAGGCTGTAATCTGAGGTTTTAAAATACTGACATAATTGAAATATCAGGTCAAAAGATTTCCCTAACTGAACGGGTCACTAATGTTAATAAAAATAGTGAGCCCATGGATATAGCATCTTCTACATATTTTGAAATGGAAACCTATCCCATTTGAATTAGAAACAAGGAAGAAAGATCCTATAGACAGAGTTGACACCAATTGAAAGTCACTTGTATTTATGGCCCTTCTTAGTTTTATTTTCATCTGGTTCCAGTAATCGCATGTTTTTGAATGTTTTTTACATATGGCTGTAAACAGAAATGACAAAACGCTTTAATATCTGCTACTAGACCAACAGACCAGAAAGTTAACTTTGCGGTCTGATTGTTAGCAACCCAGAAATTTCAAGTTTTTGGAACGCGTTTAAGATTTTCAAATCTTATCTCACAGCTCGACAACAAATAGATATCCAACAGAACAGAAGGCCTACGGAATTACATTGAGATCACAAGTCGCACCTTAACTTGAAAAAAATGCCCAGAAGACAACCCTAAGGAATGACATCGAAATCAACACTTCAATGATTCAAACCTTAATTTTAGTTCAGCTGCTAAAGCTACTCATTTCAAAACAAAACCAAATTCATCGTGATCCACGGACTTACCGTATCAGATTGTGCTCGTAGATTTGTTTTGTGATGAAGGTCTTTTAGTAAACCTTTAAATTTTTCAGAATCCAGTTTACTGCTCCACGCCATAAACTATTCAAAAAACACACAATTCCTGGAACCGCGCTGAAATAGAAACTTAAAAAGTTAAAAAGCAAGTGACCTACAAGTTGGGTTAACGCTGTTGATACGTTTTCACTTTTTTTTTTAATTCAACTGCCATAGGTTCCTATTCCAAAAACGTAAATCCTAACGATTCTGGACCCCCAAAGCGTTCACTGTGTTTCATCTGGCCCATGGATCTGTTTACTTGTCACTTACGGTAAAGATATTAGTTACTAGCTTGCCTGCACAGAGAGTGCCATATACTGCACAGAATTCACAAAGGAAACAACATAATTTGTTTCAAGTTAACAATATAAATTAATTAATAACTCTGCTTACCTTCTAAATTAATGCATATTAGCAAGCTAGGTAACAGATAATCATTCCTTTATCTCAGAGTTGCACGGCGTGAATGCGGATGTCCGCTTGAATCCATATTATCGTAGTGAAGCTCGCTGGTTATCTACCATAAAACTGGAACATAAGATAATAGGGTAAGGATTTGGTATAAAAAAAGACAGGTAAAACTCCAATACATAATGTATAATGCACTATTACCATACAAGCGGTTAAAGTTAAGGCAGCCACAACAGGAATAATTAATAATTATCGCGGCTGGTTACTTTAACCGCAAAACCACCACTCATCTTCGTTCGCTGTCCTGATTAGTCGGGATAACAAATGTGTCTATGAGGAACACTGGGAATTATTTTTGCCACAAGATTACACGATAATAACGCTATTTATAAAAACCTCAAATAATTCACACGACCTTATTTTCTAACTATATTACACAAACATGTGTAACACGCCCAAATTAATTACACAAAGATCCCCTAAAATTAATTATTTTCCAAAGTCGTTTGTGAAGCGTTTTTTGGCTAGTAATACACTCTGAAAAGTCGTTTGGTTTATTGGTATACATTTAAATTTTTTTAGAATGGCAGCTTTAGCCACGCGTAAAAATCATTCAAATGAAACACGACAACGAAACCATGTCGAAATCCAAACTGTATGACCAAAAAGATCAAGTGACTCATAACTGGTTTCAACTCTTTCTAGTTCAGCTGCTATAAGTTTTTCTTTTAAAATATAAATGCAAGCATTATTGATTTACTCTCTTACTGTTGTCAGATTGTTTTGTATTTCTTATGTACAATCTGACAGTAAGTCAGTAGATCAGTAATATTTATATTTTGAAATGGAAAGTTATGACTGCTGAACTAGAAAGAAGTGAAATCACAGTTTTGATTTCGATTTGGTTTAGTTGTCGTGTCACTATAGGATGATGTTTACGCGTGGCTGTAGCTGAGATTCTAAAAAACGCTTTCGGGGTCGGAAATTGTTAGTATTTACGTTTTGAAATAGAAACATATGCTAGCTGAATGAAATAAAAGATAGTGCAAGAATATGAATAACGAATTGTAGGTCGCGTATTTTTTTGATCGTTTGGATTTTTATTTCGGCATGGTCTCAGGAGTCGTGTATTTTTTGGATACTTTTGATGTGGGGGCTGTAAACGGTATTCTAAAATATTTAAATGTCTACCAAAGACCTTCAGGAAAAACAGATACGCGGCCGCAATCTGGCACAGTGAATCTCGTGGATCAAGAATGATTTGGTTTTATGTTTTGAAATGGGAACCTTTACCAACTCTAAACAAGAACTAAGGTTGATTTCGATGTCATCTTGGGTATCTTTTTCATGTGCGGCTGCGACTTGTGATTTCGATGTGATTCCTTAGGTCTTTTGTTCTCCTGGATATGTATTTTATTGTCGAACTGTGGGATTTAATTTGAAAATCTTAAACGCGTTCTAAAAAATTTGAAATTTCTGGCCTCAACAATCGATTTTCATGCTTCAATCGAAGGTACTACATTGACTAGGAAGCGAGTTTTTTTACTTGGAAATGTTGAATTTTGTCGTATCCTTACTATTCCAAGCATGGTGGGGATTTTTAATGTGCGTGACAAAACTCGCACATGTGACCTCTTGTCCGAACGAAGGCTTACTTATATGAAAAATGCTCGTCTAATATTTTTCATCTGTCTGTATCGGGAATCGAATTCTGGAACTTTGAATCAGCAGGCATACGCGAACCTGACTGATTCAAAGATCCACCTGAGAAGATAAGCCCCTAGACTTGACTTCTCAATGTTCCATCCGAAGTACTACATTGACCAGGAAGCAAGTTTTTTTACCCATAAATGTTGAATTTTGTCGAATTCTTGCTATTCCAAGTAAGGTAGAGATCTTTAACGTGCGTGACAACACTCACACTCGAGACATACATTTTACCTCACATCCGAACGAGGGAGGGTTTTCTTGATAAATGCTCGCCTAATCAACATACTGCAAATTTGTTCATCGGAAGTTTTTTAAATCAAAACAGATGTTCTCCATTTTGAACTGGAATAATAACCCAAGAAATCTTTTCGATCAAATGTTCTTGTGTTATTATTAAACAACATAGTATATTAATTTGTAAACTCCCTTATTTTACGAGTTGTAGTACAATTTGCTACGTACATTGACGTAACATAAAAAAAACAAGAAAAAGAAAGAAAGAGAAAGAAGTCCGGGCTCAGGCGGCGAGTGGGTGGGGTCTTATACCTATAACTAAATTACAAAGGAAACTGAAATAAATAGAGAAAAAAATATATACTCACTCATTCACACTCAGAACAAAACATATAACGGGAAAGAAAGAACTTATAATTAAAATATATACATATATATATATATATATATATATATATATATCGAATGTTTTTAATGGGTTTGAGGTCAGCTGGTAAAAAGAAAACTCTTTTTTAATGCCTAAATTTTCGGATTTATTTAATCCTTGATCACAGGCTTCTAAAAATGTTACAAACAACTAGGCTAAATTATACAAATATTAATTGCAACTTACAAGATGAGTTGATTCAAAAATTAACATCGAAATTAAATATTAAACATAACTTTTAGTTTTCACTTTTAAATGTAGGAAGGATATATAATTTGTATAAGAAGAAATGTAAAAATAAAAATTATGTCAGATTTTGAAAGATTTCAAATTTTCTTTTTTAATAGGATACCTGATACCTTTATTTAATGTATATGTTATGTTGTATGTGATAGTTGTTGTTTGTCTGTATATGTGTGTGTGTGTGTGTGTGTGTGTATGCGCATGCGTTATGTTGTGTGGTGTGTATGTGTGTATGTATTTATAACGTTAAACATATTAACAAAAGATAGTATAAATAAAAAAACTGATATTAGTGGTTTGAGCTCGATATACACATACTTACTTAATTTTAAAACATAGCTACATACCTAATGTAATATTTGTTAATATGTTTAACGTTATAAATACATACACACATACACACCACACAACATAACGCATGCGCATACACACACACACACACACACACACATATACAGACAAACAACAACTATCACATACAACATAACATATACATTAAATAAAGGTATCAGGTATCCTATTAAAAAAGAAAATTTGAAATCTTTCAAAATCTGACATAATTTTATTTTACATTTCTTCTTATACAAATTATATATCCTTCCTACATTTAAAAGTGAAAACTAAAAGTTATGTTTAATATTTAATTTCGATGTTAATTTTGAATCAACTCATCTTGTAAGTTGCAATTAATATTTGTATAATTTAGCCTAGTTGTTTGTAACATTTTAGAAGCCTGTGATCAAGGATTAAATACGAAAATTTAGGCATTAAAAGAGTTTTCTTTACCAGCTGACCTCAAACCCATTAAAACATTCGATATTACTAGAAGGTCATTATCTTTAAAATATATATATATATATATATATATATATATATATATTAAATACAGGGTAATGCTCCTTTGAATGCAGGAACTGGTGCTTTCAGCTGATCATTCGAGCCCCACAAATTGGGCGCCATAAATTGCTGTGATATGTGCCTATTAGAATCGAGCCCCACGAATTGGGCGTCATAAATACTGTGTATCCTCTCTATTATTCGGGAACTAAGGTTTTCGAATCGAGCCCCAGCGTTAGTCCGTCATAACTGCTGTAAAATGTACAAAACGCCTCGCCAGTTTCCTGGAATAAAATCACAAAAATTTTCTTTGGAACTTGAGCCTCGCTTTTGGGCGCTACGATTTGCCGTGATTCTCTTCTGATAATCGCCTCTTTACTCTTTCCGCCTCGGCTGTTCCCGTAGATAACTTTCATCCTCATTCATAAAAAAAAACAAACACATTCCTACCACAAACACCAACGTTAACTCTATTTACATCAATATTCACAATACATTAAAATTTCAAAATTAAAATTCAGCATAAATTTCAGTATCAGAAAATTTCAAGATTAAATTTGTTATCATTTTAATGTGCATCCAGAATTAAAGTCCTTGTAGGATGCCTACTAATTAATTTAACAATATTGGCAGACCTGAGTCTGAGTACAAAGGGAGCATCTCCCACCCCTTTACGTTAATTAACCAGGTTCGTCTAATTGAGCTCAAAGACATACCCAAATTTTCATCATAATCAAGAACATAAATACTAAATACTCCTTTCTACTTAAACAAGAAAATTTCACCTTAAAATTAAAAATTTGTTGTTAGCACAAATTCACTACTGTCCATTTTAAGTAAACAGATTATAAAATTATTCAACACACACCAAAACATCAAAAATCGAACAACAAAGCACTCGTGGCTCCAATGTACATCGTCCTTTGTTAATCACACCATTCCAACTGGGTTATGTTTAGGTCCTCGAATTACTGGTCGCCTTTAAAAATTTTCTACACCACCATTCATCTAAAGTTGTTTCAGGGCTTTTCCGGAACTCATCTGTGTATATCTGAATCTTGTTTTGTGGATCCAGTCACGTTTACGAATCATTTAATTATTAACACCCCCGAAAATAGCAAAGAAATTCATACTTCTTTCACGCTATACCCAAAACTGCCTACTTTTGTTTATTCATTTATCGTTACAATTTCGATAGTTGGTACAGTAATACTTGCCAATATAACTAGACTTTATTATCTTGTATCTTCTTTTCTAAATTCACTAACTAACTTTCATTGTAGCACGTAAAGAGCAAACTGCTTTAAAGTGTTCAATAATCACCAAAATATAAGAGCAAACTGTTTAAAGTATTAAATCAAAATTGTAAATCAAAAAGCACTTTTTAAAGCATCGAATCATCAAAAATCTAAGAGAGCGAAACTGTTTCAAGTCCGGGTTTATATAAGAGCCCGCCCGTACGTCGGTTTTGTCCCCAAAGCGGACAATTCTTAGAATTTCGCATTCTACGTTCCCTTTTCGATAGTCGGGCACGCGATTCTTATTAAATTTGCACTCGGGTCAGTTAAATCTCAGAAATTTTCCACACGACACGCAACCACGTCCGAGAATAATTAATTAATTTTGTATCGAAATCGTTACGTTTACTCCTCATATCTGCATCTGATTTTCAACCAATCGCCGCTCTCGTGACGTTGCTCAAATCACGCCTTTTACCATCTGTGTCTCTGTCCCGCGCATATTATCCGTCTCTATCTACCCTGTTCTGAGTGGTACAAATCGATACTCTTTACTATCAGTTATTTCAGTCCACGTGGACTATTAAATAACCCACTTTATTAGCATTTCCCGTGAATATTAAGCGACGGTTTCTCCAACATTCTCTGTAACCATTTGTTATCTACAAAATTTAAGCAGAACGTCACTTTTAAAAATACGCAGGTGTTCAAACTTAATACTTCTAAATAACACTTCTACGATTTGAATACTATTGGGTTTTTACATGCTTTTATGCATATTATATGTTACTAACGGTTCAATTAACTCCAATTAAAACAATAATGAATGGCGTTGACTTTTACCCTTTAATTTTTAGTGAATCCTAATTAAATATTAATTATTATTTGTACATTTTGTTTAATACCGGTTACTTAAAATTGAGTTAATTAATATAAATTTTGCATGTAATTTCTATTTGATTCTTTACTTGGAATAATTAAACTACATTAAAATTGAGCATTTTAATTCTGCTTCTTTTTATATAAAGCGTCTAGTAAATAATTTAACTCCCTTATTTTTAATGAAACGAATGAATTTTTATGCTTCACGGTTTTAATAACGCGTACCTTTTCCCAAAGCTTCCTTCTACACGATGATTAAAATTATTTGATGTGATTATTTAATTTTCTACCCTGGTCTAAATTTGAGTAATATATATACATATACGTATATATATATAATATATATATATATATATATATACATACATACATACATACATACATACATACATACATACATACATACATACATACATACATACATACATACAGAACACAGTACTCCCAAAACCCAACCCCAAAAAAATCAATGTCCCCAATTTATAAATACATTATCAGAAACCCCCAAACATTCCAAAAAAAATTACCCATGAAAATGGCGAGCTGTAATTTCTAGGTAATAACCCCCTGACAGTAACTATTAAGCAAAGAAAAGAATCAAACGCAACCCTAAAAACCACAGCTCTAGAATATCGTAAGGATAAACTTAAACTAAATTTACAAGCATAATGGCAACATTTTCAATTGTGCCAGCAAGTCTTTAAACAATTTTTTTTCCATTGATAAATAGTAAGTTTTTAGTTATTTAAAACAAATAGTAAAGCATTCATCAAAAAAACGGAACGTACCAAAATAGTTCAGTAATTTTTGTAAAGAATTAAATTTAGGAAGGCCATCTTTGACCGGTAAAACCCCAGGCATTCTAGTTCCGAAATCAGAAGCGCTTACCAAGAAAAACAAAAACAGAACTCACCTTCGAGTTACTGGCATCCGGGTGGAACCAGTCACTGGTCTGCGTCAGCGAACAGGCAAGCTTACGTCCAGGCAGAGCGCATTTGACTTCGCAGTCCCCGAAAGAAGCGCAGCTCAAGGGATTAACGTGTCCCCCGCAGGAAGCTAGAATAGTTACGGACAATAAATTAATTTAATGAAGCCGAAACGTATTGTTTTATATAAACTCCATATACTCACCACGCTAAATAATGCGTGCCGGAAATTCACATCAAGAAAACGAGCGAAGCAAAACAACGTGTTTTCTGGTTGCTAATCGAACAGCAAATGCCATGTTACATTTGTTTAGTTAAAGTACGTAAACTTGTCAAGAAAAATAACACAGGAAAACCCTAATTTTATTGAAATAATTTCGCCGAAATCTTTAAAAGGGAAAACACACCAGCATTTAATTATTGAAATACTTGGAAAGTCGCCTATTAAGGCGTAAATTCCACGGGACGAAATTCTTAGAAAGGATATTTATTTTTCTAATGAAGCACAAAGATTGATCAACTGACATAGATAGGATATTTATTATTAATTACAATACAAATTTTAATATACGAAAGGGTTGTTTTTAATTAACGGAATTAATTTTTGTGTTGAACGCCAAAGGAATTTAAGATAAAAATTATTGCGTATACACTAATTAATTATTTACGAAAATGAACGTAACATTCAATATTATTGGGTTATACCGGTGGTAAGATCACGCCATTCTAAAAATATCTGGAATGAATTGTGAGCCATTTGAATTTTTAGCCTTTTGGATTTTGATTTTGACGTGATTGTGTGTGTCTTGTATCTTGTGGATATATGTCGATTCGAATTTGTTAAATTGGTATTATCATAATTTTGTCGTAATAAAATGACCAAGATCCCTGTTGCACTTGCTTATGAGCCCAATCAGGCACAGTTAATCTACAAGATTCAATTTTTTATTCGTATTTGGAAATACGAATGTATGACTGCTGAGTTATAGCGAAGTTATTAGTTCAAAGGTTTTTTATCTAAAAGGGCACAGATTCGATTTTGAAAAATTTGTATTTCGTGGCAATCGTTTTCTGTTATACTGATATTAAGCTCAGGGCATCTTAGAGACAGATCTGAAATAGATCGTAGATCACTTCAAGTCTTCAAATCTTTTTGGTATTTTGTTTGATGCGGCTTCGTAAGCCTTGGCTCTTGGATATCTATTTTGAGAACTGACTGACAGTAAATTCAAAAAATGTTGAATATATTCTAGAACCAGGAGAAGTTTTATATACAACAGATTTACGATAGCTACAATCGGATTTAGTGCTCCAGCAATTGGTGAAACCCAATCAAACTTCACTAAAATTTTTGAGTAGTGTCCTACTTTTAATACTAGTAATGATTTCAAGTTGCATAATGCCTCCTTTAACGTTACCAAATACTTCTATTTAGCTTAATGGAAAACGTTTTTGGTGAATAAAAATACTTTCTAATCTATAAACGAATAATAAGACCGTACTGTTGGTACATTAATAAATTTATGCAATAAAAATGTCCATTAATATACGATTACTGTAGGTGCGAGTTTCAGAAGATTTATTATAAATTTTTGAGTATTCTTTGGTTATAGATGTCTTTGGAAACAACTGCAATCAATGTTATTCTGGACTCAATTCATTCTAACCACATCCTATGGGACTTCTGGGACTTTTTTTAACAGTTTGATGATCTTTATCAACATGACTTTTTTTCCAACAAGAAGTTGTCTAATGAAGGAACAATTCTTCTAAAATTAAAAGTAGCCAATATTATTCCGAACTTCATTGACTAATCAAATTAATCAGTTCGATTACTTATTATTCAAAGGTTAACATTGTAACTGCTCAAGTTGCATGTTATTTGTTTCGATGGTAACGAAGAAATGTCCAACAAAAAGAATTATTTTCCCTCCATACTCGTCGAGAATATCTTTGGTAGAATTTGGACAAATGATATAAAACCGCAAAATGAAATTATGTTTGTAGTTTTTCTCTAGTCAACATACGTCAAATTTTTGTTACTGAAACATTAACTTGTATCAGCCACGCAGATTTTGCATTTTCTAAATCAGCATAATTTAGTGTGTGAAACTCCTTCGTTCCAAGATGATGAGGTCATAGGTACCACATTATACCAAATTAATCAAAACAAATTAATCATAAAACTGCACTACTTTACTATGCAAAATAACGATGATATTATTCTTAACATTAAAAACCGCTGTAATGAATTTGACAACCTTTGAGTATGAATAATGTTAGATACAAAATAACCTTTCTTTTGATCAGGAATGCAAGTAACGTAAAAATTATGTTTCTTAAAGGAAGTCGCCCTAACGCTATTGGTGGGTTTTACCCATACAGAAACTATTAAAATGAAATATGATTTTAAACATTTTAAAAGAATGTTACAAAAAGTTTAACATTATTCAGTTTTGGCGCCACTAAAGCAATGCGATCACAAGGTGGATCTGAAAGGAGTCGTAATTCATTTGAGTCTGAGTTTTTTTTTGTTTTTATATTAGTGTGGGTTCGTAAATCAAGTGTCTTTAATGTGGGCCTTGGTTGAACTTTACATTTTAAGTTGTAATTACGAGAACGATAGCTGTTCTTGGTAGACCTAAGGGTTCTATGAAACATGAGTACAATCATATTTGGTGATGTACGTGAGGAATTAAGAATAGAAGTATTTTAAATATGTCGAAGAAAAGAAAAAGGAATTTGAGGCAACTCTTATAAAACAGAAACAGTACCAACAGAGAGATGCGGTATGAAAATCAACAAAAATAAAAGTAAAGTACTAGTATGTAAAGTAGGGAAAATAAATCAAGAACTAAAATACAAATATGTAATACGAACTTACAAGAGGTTAAGGATTTCTGCTACCTATGAAGTCAAATAATGCAAAATAGGAAAAGTGCAAAAGATTAGCACAAGGCCACGCTGCATTTAACAAGAAAGGCAACTGCTTATGTTCAAGGACAATAGACATGGAAAAGGAAAAGACTTCTGAAGTCGTCTAATTGAGCTCAAAGACATACCCAAATTTTCATCATAATCAAGAACATAAATACTAAATACTCCTTTCTACTTAAACAAGAAAATTTCACCTTAAAATTAAAAATTTGTTGTTAGCACAAATTCACTACTGTCCATTTTAAGTAAACAGATTATAAAATTATTCAACACACACCAAAACATCAAAAATCGAACAACAAAGCACTCGTGGCTCCAATGTACATCGTCCTTTGTTAATCACACCATTCCAACTGGGTTATGTTTAGGTCCTCGAATTACTGGTCGCCTTTAAAAATTTTCTACACCACCATTCATCTAAAGTTGTTTCAGGGCTTTTCCGGAACTCATCTGTGTATATCTGAATCTTGTTTTGTGGATCCAGTCACGTTTACGAATCATTTAATTATTAACACCCCCGAAAATAGCAAAGAAATTCATACTTCTTTCACGCTATACCCAAAACTGCCTACTTTTGTTTATTCATTTATCGTTACAATTTCGATAGTTGGTACAGTAATACTTGCCAATATAACTAGACTTTATTATCTTGTATCTTCTTTTCTAAATTCACTAACTAACTTTCATTGTAGCACGTAAAGAGCAAACTGCTTTAAAGTGTTCAATAATCACCAAAATATAAGAGCAAACTGTTTAAAGTATTAAATCAAAATTGTAAATCAAAAAGCACTTTTTAAAGCATCGAATCATCAAAAATCTAAGAGAGCGAAACTGTTTCAAGTCCGGGTTTATATAAGAGCCCGCCCGTACGTCGGTTTTGTCCCCAAAGCGGACAATTCTTAGAATTTCGCATTCTACGTTCCCTTTTCGATAGTCGGGCACGCGATTCTTATTAAATTTGCACTCGGGTCAGTTAAATCTCAGAAATTTTCCACACGACACGCAACCACGTCCGAGAATAATTAATTAATTTTGTATCGAAATCGTTACGTTTACTCCTCATATCTGCATCTGATTTTCAACCAATCGCCGCTCTCGTGACGTTGCTCAAATCACGCCTTTTACCATCTGTGTCTCTGTCCCGCGCATATTATCCGTCTCTATCTACCCTGTTCTGAGTGGTACAAATCGATACTCTTTACTATCAGTTATTTCAGTCCACGTGGACTATTAAATAACCCACTTTATTAGCATTTCCGTGAATATTAAGCGACGGTTTCTCCAACATTCTCTGTAACCATTTGTTATCTACAAAATTTAAGCAGAACGTCACTTTTAAAAATACGCAGGTGTTCAAACTTAATACTTCTAAATAACACTTCTACGATTTGAATACTATTGGGTTTTTACATGCTTTTATGCATATTATATGTTACTAACGGTTCAATTAACTCCAATTAAAACAATAATGAATGGCGTTGACTTTTACCCTTTAATTTTTAGTGAATCCTAATTAAATATTAATTATTATTTGTACATTTTGTTTAATACCGGTTACTTAAAATTGAGTTAATTAATATAAATTTTGCATGTAATTTCTATTTGATTCTTTACTTGGAATAATTAAACTACATTAAAATTGAGCATTTTAATTCTGCTTCTTTTTATATAAAGCGTCTAGTAAATAATTTAACTCCTTATTTTTAATGAAACGAATGAATTTTTATGCTTCACGGTTTTAATAACGCGTACCTTTTCCCAAAGCTTCCTTCTACACGATGATTAAAATTATTTGATGTGATTATTTAATTTTCTACCCTGGTCTAAATTTGAGTAATATATATACATATACGTATATATATAATATATATATATATATATATATATATATACATATACATACATACATACATACATACATACATACATACATACATACATACATACATACATACAGAACACAGTACTCCCAAAACCCAACCCCAAAAAATCAATGTCCCCAATTTATAAATACATTATCAGAAACCCCAAACATTCCAAAAAATTACCCATGAAAATGGCGAGCTGTAATTTCTAGGTAATAACCCCTGACAGTAACTATTAAGCAAAGAAAAGAATCAAACGCAACCCTAAAACCACAGCTCTAGAATATCGTAAGGATAAACTTAAACTAAATTTACAAGCATAATGGCAACATTTTCAATTGTGCCAGCAAGTCTTTAAACAATTTTTTTCCATTGATAAATAGTAAGTTTTAGTTATTTAAAACAAATAGTAAAGCATTCATCAAAAAACGGAACGTACCAAAATAGTTCAGTAATTTTGTAAAGAATTAAATTTAGGAAGGCCATCTTTGACCGGTAAAACCCCAGGCATTCTAGTTCCGAAATCAGAAGCGCTTACCAAGAAAAACAAAACAGAACTCACCTTCGAGTTACTGGCATCCGGGTGGAACCAGTCACTGGTCTGCGTCAGCGAACAGGCAAGCTTACGTCCAGGCAGAGCGCATTTGACTTCGCAGTCCCCGAAAGAAGCGCAGCTCAAGGGATTAACGTGTCCCCCGCAGGAAGCTAGAATAGTTACGGACAATAAATTAATTTAATGAAGCCGAAACGTATTGTTTTATATAAACTCCATATACTCACCACGCTAAATAATGCGTGCCGGAAATTCACATCAAGAAAACGAGCGAAGCAAAACAACGTGTTTTCTGGTTGCTAATCGAACAGCAAATGCCATGTTACATTTGTTTAGTTAAAGTACGTAAACTTGTCAAGAAAAATAACACAGGAAAACCCTAATTTTATTGAAATAATTTCGCCGAAATCTTTAAAAGGGAAAACACACCAGCATTTAATTATTGAAATACTTGGAAAGTCGCCTATTAAGGCGTAAATTCCACGGGACGAAATTCTTAGAAAGGATATTTATTTTTCTAATGAAGCACAAAGATTGATCAACTGACATAGATAGGATATTTATTATTAATTACAATACAAATTTTAATATACGAAAGGGTTGTTTTTTAATTAACGGAATTAATTTTTGTGTTGAACGCCAAAGGAATTTAAGATAAAAATTATTGCGTATACACTAATTAATTATTTACGAAAATGAACGTAACATTCAATATTATTGGGTTATACCGGTGGTAAGATCACGCCATTCTAAAAATATCTGGAATGAATTGTGAGCCATTTGAATTTTTAGCCTTTTTGGATTTTGATTTTGACGTGATTGTGTGTGTCTTGTATCTTGTGGATATATGTCGATTCGAATTTGTTAAATTGGTATTATCATAATTTTTGTCGTAATAAAAATGACCAAGATCCCTGTTGCACTTGCTTATGAGCCCAATCAGGCACAGTTAATCTACAAGATTCAATTTTTTTATTCGTATTTGGAAATACGAATGTATGACTGCTGAGTTATAGCGAAGTTATTAGTTCAAGGCTATCTCAACTCACTCACTCATATTTATCATTAAGTAGACGGTGTAAGTCGCTAAAACTCTGTAGCCGTAATCCCATCATAGGGACTGAAACCCTTTATTTTGCAAATTACAACGAATGTGCAATATTATTTTGTTATTTAACATTCGAAGTTATAACGAAGCACTTAACGTGGGCCGTTAGTGCCATCAGGTGTGTTAACTTAACGGACCTTTATTGTTAACAGTATTTCCGTTGCGAATTTTGTTCAGTGTTTAATTGAACAAGAAAGAAGTCACTTGTAATTGTTAACTGGTGTAGTAAGTTTAAGCACAACTTTTATAATAATTACAGCCACAGAAGCAACATTCGTACATGTATAATTAACTTCATTAACCTCAACAATTAAAATAATTTCACGCCCTGGTTATCCACCAAATTGGCCTTCCTTTATTAAGAACTGAAACGGAGCATGCAAAATACTAATTAATAAAAACTGTTTGTTTATGTTTTATTTCCTGGAGTCGTCCGATGTGTGCGCCTCTGTTTGTTTACACTAAATGACAGCAGCGTTGAGCCGCCAACGAGTATCATACAGGAAACTAGATAATGTTTGAGTTATTTTATGTTAGATAGTCTGGAATTCGATAAAAGTGTAATGAATTTAATGAATGAACGAACAAAAATCATTTTACTTAATTAAATCGCGTGTGTGCTTCCCTGCTTGCTCTTACTAATTTTATTAAGATTTTGCCAGTTATGTTATAATAGGTATTATTGAAATTGTGAGCAAGGGAAGAAGTTTGAAAAATGTTTTCTTACAGTGACTTATTGAATATTTATTTGTGTTGGGATATATTTACCGGGAAGTACTTTAAGGTTGTCGATCTTTATACGGGCAGAAGCAAACTTGTCTTGGTTTCGAATATTTTTTCATTGTGAGACTTGGCGATAACCAGGGTTGATAAATATCATGATTTATAAATATCAAAATATTCTATGTTTACCATACGAATATTGCAGTGTTATTGAAGCAGTAGCTGTAGCCCCATGTGTTGGGCGCTAATATTATCGTGATGTTCGTAAGTCCTTACATTCGGCGACAATAATATGTGTTGTGATGTTGATACGCCTCACGAGTAAGCCACTAAATTTTGTGATGTGATGTTGAAATTATATAATTCGAATCTCAACACAACGGACGCAGAATCTCAAAACCTGTAATAATTTTTTTGGGATGTAACGAAATTTTCTTACAAATTTCCTTAAAAATTATTTATTTGCAAACCAATATAAGTTTCGGCTGCTTAATAAATCCTTGGTCCCATATGGAAAACAACAAAAGATCTCTTATTTCCTTGTTTGATTAAAATACAAGGCCAAGCTTCAAGTTCGGTACCAATAATAATATGAAAATGTAGAAAACATTTCTTAGAAAGTTTAAAAAACATTTTAATCATTAACACTTCTGCTGCTAGGGTGTTTTTAGTACTTTTTTCTGTAAGGCTGCATAAGTCAAATAAGACAGATAATAATTCATGCCTTTCAAGCCTTGGCATTCAAATCCGACTGACAACTATTCATATGTTTCAAGCCATATCAGTCACATCCGTACAGACATATTTAATTTGCATGTATAGGAGTATGCAGAAATTCGCAAATGCAAGAAAGCTAAAGAACAGTGGATTGATGAAAAGCGCAAAGAGATACAAATTAAGATGGAAATAGGAAATACAGATGAACCATACAAACTAATTAGAATCAATTTTAAGGATATAAAACCGTATAGCAAAAATATAAGAGACGTTGGAGGAAACGTCATTATAAAAATGTAGAGAAAATAGATAGGTGGCAAGAATATATACGGAATTTATATGCAGGAGAGGAACTAACTGCATTAGAACAGGAATCAGATATTGAAAGTGATGACTTGGGATATCCTATACTTAGAGATGAGTTTGAACTAGCATTAAAGGGTCTGGAAAATGGTAAGGCGGCGGGTACAGATAAGGTACAAGCAGCTGGATAAGCAGTAACATAGCATCTCTTCCAACTTGTGAGCTATATGTATTTGACAGGTGAGATATCCAAAGATTTCAAACGTAACATCATAGTAAGTAAACTAAAAGGCAAGGTGCAGATAGATGTGAAAATTTTCGAACAATAAGTTTGACAGCATACATGTCAAAATATTAACTAGAATTGTACAAAGATAAATGGAAAACGAACTGAGGAAATACTAGGAGAAGATCAATTTGGGTTTAGGCGAAACAGGGGAACACGGGAGGCTATTTTAGCTCTGATAGTGATAATGGAGAAAACAATAGAAATTTTAATATACGAAAGGGTTGTTTTTAATTAACGGAATTAATTTTTGTGTTGAACGCCAAAGGAATTTAAGATAAAAATTATTGCGTATACACTAATTAATTATTTACGAAAATGAACGTAACATTCAATATTATTGGGTTATACCGGTGGTAAGATCACGCCATTCTAAAAATATCTGGAATGAATTGTGAGCCATTTGAATTTTTAGCCTTTTTGGATTTTGATTTTGACGTGATTGTGTGTGTCTTGTATCTTGTGGATATATGTCGATTCGAATTTGTTAAATTGGTATTATCATAATTTTTGTCGTAATAAAAATGACCAAGATCCCTGTTGCACTTGCTTATGAGCCCAATCAGGCACAGTTAATCTACAAGATTCAATTTTTTTATTCGTATTTGGAAATACGAATGTATGACTGCTGAGTTATAGCGAAGTTATTAGTTCAAAAGGTTTTTTATCTAAAAGGGCACAGATTCGATTTTTGAAAAATTTGTATTTCGTGGCAATCGTTTTCTGTTATACTGATATTAAGCTCAGGGCATCTTAGAGACAGATCTGAAATAGATCGTAGATCACTTCAAGTCTTCAAATCTTTTTGGTATTTTGTTTGATGCGGCTTCGTAAGCCTTGGCTCTTGGATATCTATTTTGAGAACTGACTGACAGTAAATTCAAAAAATGTTGAATATATTCTAGAACCAGGAGAAGTTTTATATACAACAGATTTACGATAGCTACAATCGGATTTAGTGCTCCAGCAATTGGTGAAACCCAATCAAACTTCACTAAAATTTTTGAGTAGTGTCCTACTTTTAATACTAGTAATGATTTCAAGTTGCATAATGCCTCCTTTAACGTTACCAAATACTTCTATTTAGCTTAATGGAAAACGTTTTTGGTGAATAAAAATACTTTCTAATCTATAAACGAATAATAAGACCGTACTGTTGGTACATTAATAAATTTATGCAATAAAAATGTCCATTAATATACGATTACTGTAGGTGCGAGTTTCAGAAGATTTATTATAAATTTTTGAGTATTCTTTGGTTATAGATGCCTTTGGAAACAACTGCAATCAATGTTATTCTGGACTCAATTCATTCTAACCACATCCTATGGGACTTCTGGGACTTTTTTTAACAGTTTGATGATCTTTATCAACATGACTTTTTTTCCAACAAGAAGTTGTCTAATGAAGGAACAATTCTTCTAAAATTAAAAGTAGCCAATATTATTCCGAACTTCATTGACTAATCAAATTAATCAGTTCGATTACTTATTATTCAAAGGTTAACATTGTAACTGCTCAAGTTGCATGTTATTTGTTTCGATGGTAACGAAGAAATGTCCAACAAAAAGAATTATTTTCCCTCCATACTCGTCGAGAATATCTTTGGTAGAATTTGGACAAATGATATAAAACCGCAAAATGAAATTATGTTTGTAGTTTTTCTCTAGTCAACATACGTCAAATTTTTGTTACTGAAACATTAACTTGTATCAGCCACGCAGATTTTGCATTTTCTAAATCAGCATAATTTAGTGTGTGAAACTCCTTCGTTCCAAGATGATGAGGTCATAGGTACCACATTATACCAAATTAATCAAAACAAATTAATCATAAAACTGCACTACTTTACTATGCAAAATAACGATGATATTATTCTTAACATTAAAAACCGCTGTAATGAATTTGACAACCTTTGAGTATGAATAATGTTAGATACAAAATAACCTTTCTTTTGATCAGGAATGCAAGTAACGTAAAAATTATGTTTCTTAAAGGAAGTCGCCCTAACGCTATTGGTGGGTTTTACCCATACAGAAACTATTAAAATGAAATATGATTTTAAACATTTTAAAAGAATGTTACAAAAAGTTTAACATTATTCAGTTTTGGCGCCACTAAAGCAATGCGATCACAAGGTGGATCTGAAATGAGTCGTAATTCATTTGAGTCTGAGTTTTTTTTTTGTTTTTATATTAGTGTGGGTTCGTAAATCAAGTGCCTTTAATGTGGGCCTTGGTTGAACTTTACATTTTAAGTTGTAATTACGAGAACGATAGCTGTTCTTGGTAGACCTAAGGGTTCTATGAAACATGAGTACAATCATATTTGGTGATGTACGTGAGGGAATTAAGAATAGAAGTATTTTAAATATGTCGAAGAAAAGAAAAAAGGAATTTGAGGCAACTCTTATAAAACAGAAACAGTACCAACAGAGAGATGCGGTATGAAAATCAACAAAAATAAAAGTAAAGTACTAGTATGTAAAGTAGGGGAAAATAAATCAAGAACTAAAATACAAATATGTAATACGAACTTACAAGAGGTTAAGGATTTCTGCTACCTATGAAGTCAAATAATGCAAAATAGGAAAAGTGCAAAAGATTAGCACAAGGCCACGCTGCATTTAACAAGAAAGGCAACTGCTTATGTTCAAGGACAATAGACATGGAAAAAGGAAAAGACTTCTGAAGTCGTACGTTTGGAGCACAGCACTGTACGGTTACGAAACGTGAAGAGTACAAGAAGCAACAGGGAAAAATAGAGAAGCCTTTGAAGTATAGTGCTACAGACGTACGATGAAGATATCATGGACAGACAACGAGGTTCTAGAAATGGTACGGGAAGAAGAAATATATGGAAAACAGTAACATGTATGAGGAATAAGATGATAAGACACGTTCTAAGGTATGAGGGTCTAGTGCAGGATGTATTAGGAGCGAAAGGGAAAAAGAGAGGTGGAGGTAGACCTAGCTTAGACTTATTGCACGCAAATAGTGAAAGATGTAAGTCGTGGGAATTTCGGTAAATGTGTAGGTTAGCACAGAATAGAAAATAATGGTGGTACGCGTCCAACCAATTCTAGAACTGAAAACGTAATGATGATGATAGTGATGGAAGAAAGTCAAAAGGATTGAAACGCTGCAGGCTCACAAGCCCAATTTGATGGTAAGTCCATACTTTTGGCATTTTTTTGATTTCAATTTTAAACTAAATCCTACTTATTCGATCAAAACTAGGAAATAAAGGCTATCTCAACTCACTCACTCATATTTATCATTAAGTAGACGGTGTAAGTCGCTAAAACTCTGTAGCCGTAATCCCATCATAGGGACTGAAACCCTTTATTTTGCAAATTACAACGAATGTTCAATATTATTTTGTTATTTAACATTCGAAGTTATAACGAAGCACTTAACGTGGGCCGTTAGTGCCATCAGGTGTGTTAACTTAACGGACCTTTATTGTTAACAGTATTTCCGTTGCGAATTTTGTTCAGTGTTTAATTGAACAAGAAAGAAGTCACTTGTAATTGTTAACTGGTGTAGTAAGTTTAAGCACAACTTTTATAATAATTACAGCCACAGAAGCAACATTCGTACATGTATAATTAACTTCATTAACCTCAACAATTAAAATAATTTCACGCCCTGGTTATCCACCAAATTGGCCTTCCTTTATTAAGAACTGAAACGGAGCATGCAAAATACTAATTAATAAAAACTGTTTGTTTATGTTTTATTTCCTGGAGTCGTCCGATGTGTGCGCCTCTGTTTGTTTACACTAAATGACAGCAGCGTTGAGCCGCCAACGAGTATCGTACAGGAAACCAGATAATATTTGAGTTATTTCATGTTGGATAGCCTGCAACTCGATAAAAGTGTAATGAATTTAATGAATGAACGAACAAAAATCATTTTACTTAATGTAAATCACGTGTGTGCTTCCCTGCTTGCTCTTACTAATTTTATGAAGATTTTGCCAGTTATGTAATAATAGGTGTTATGGGAGTTCTGAGCAAGAGAAGAAGTTTGAGAAATGTTTTCTTATGGTGACTTACTGAATATTTATTTGTGTTGGGTTACATTTACCGGGAAGTACTTTAAGGTTGTCGATCTTTTTACGGGCAAGTCTTGTCTTGGTTTCGAATATTTTTTCATTCGGTGATAACCAGGGTTGATAAATATCATGATTTATAAATATCAAAATATTCTATGTTTACCATACGAATATTGCAGTGTTATTGAAGCAGTAGCTGTAGCCCCATGTGTTGGGCGCTAATATTATCGTGATGTTCGTAAGTCCTTACATTCGGCGACAATAATATGTGTTGTGATGTTGATACGCCTCACGAGTAAGCCACTAAATTTTGTGATGTGATGTTGAAATTATATAATTCGAATCTCTACACAACGGACGCAGAATCTCAAAACCTGTAATAATTTTTTTGGGATGTAACGAAATTTTCTTACAAATTTCCTTAAAAATTATTTATTTGCAAACCAATATAAGTTTCGGCTGCTTAATAAATCCTTGGTCCCATATGGAAAACAACAAAAGATCTCTTATTTCCTTGTTTGATTAAAATACAAGGCCAAGCTTCAAGTTCGGTACCAATAATAATATGAAAAATGTAGAAAACATTTCTTAGAAAGTTTAAAAAAACATTTTAATCATTAACACTTCTGCTGCTAGGGTGTTTTTAGTACTTTTTTCTGTAAGGCTGCATAAGTCAAATAAGACAGATAATAATTCATGCCTTTCAAGCCTTGGCATTCAAATCCGACTGACAACTATTCATATGTTTCAAGCCATATCAGTCACATCCGTACAGACATATTTAATTTGCATGTATAGGAGTATGCAGAAATTCGCAAATGCAAGAAAGCTAAAGAACAGTGGATTGATGAAAAGCGCAAAGAGATACAAATTAAGATGGAAATAGGAAATACAGATGAACCATACAAACTAATTAGAATCAATTTTAAGGATATAAAACCGTATAGCAAAATATAAGAGACGTTGGAGGAAACGTCATTATAAAATGTAGAGAAAATAGATAGGTGGCAAGAATATATACGGAATTTATATGCAGGAGAGGAACTAACTGCATTAGAACAGGAATCAGATATTGAAAGTGATGACTTGGGATATCCTATACTTAGAGATGAGTTTGAACTAGCATTAAAGGGTCTGGAAAATGGTAAGGCGGCGGGTACAGATAAGGTACAAGCAGCTGGATAAGCAGTAACATAGCATCTCTTCCAACTTGTGAGCTATATGTATTTGACAGGTGAGATATCCAAAGATTTCAAACGTAACATCATAGTAAGTAAACTAAAAAGGCAAGGTGCAGATAGATGTGAAAATTTTCGAACAATAAGTTTGACAGCATACATGTCAAAAATATTAACTAGAATTGTACAAAGATAAATGGAAAACGAACTGAGGAAATACTAGGAGAAGATCAATTTGGGTTTAGGCGAAACAGGGGAACACGGGAGGCTATTTTAGCTCTGATAGTGATAATGGAGAAAACAATAGAATAAAGGAAAGCGTGTATATAGGGTTTGTAGATCTGGAATAAGCATTCGACAATGTAAAATGGAAAAAATATTCGAAATACTCAAACAGATTGGAATGAGTTATAGGGATACACGAATAGTGCATAGCTTTTACACAGTGCAGTAATGGAATTAGAGCAGGAACGTAGAGAAGTAAACATTAGGAAAAAGGTGAGGCAGGGATGTACCCCATCCCCATTAATTTTTAACTTATACATTGAAGAGGCAATGAATACTATCCAATGCAGGAAAACATTTGGAATTACTATGCAGGGACAAAAAATTGATATGCTTAGATTTGTTGATGATATAGCGGTATTAGTATCTAGCAAGGAAGAGTTAGAAGTTGCTCTTAATGTAATGGAAACGGTTCTAACAGAGATACGGTATGAAAATTAACAAAAGGAGGGGAAATTAAATCAAAAACAAGAATACAAATAGGTAACAAGAACTTACAAGAGGTTAAGAATTTCTGCTACCTAGAAAGCCAAATAACGCAAAATTGGAATAGTGCAAAAGATATAAAATAAAGATTAGCACAAGGTCGTGCTACATTTAACAAGAAAATGCAACTACTGTGTTCAAAAACAACAAACATAGAAACAAGGAAAAGATTGCTTAAAACATATGTGTGGAGTACAGCACTGTACAGTCGTGAAGCCTGGACACTAGGAGAAGTGGACAAGAAAAAGATAAAAGCCTTTGAACTGTGGTGATTCAGACGTATAATAAAGATATCATGGACAGACAAAGTTAAGAACAAAGAGGTACTAAAAATGGTGGGGGAAGAAAGAAATATGTCGAAAACTGTAAAAGCTAGGAGAGATAGGATGATAGGTCACATACTATGGTATGAGGGAATAATGCGGAATGTATTAGAAGCAGAGATAGGAAAAAAAAGTAGATGTCGACCTAGGTTAGACTATTTCACACAGATAGTGAAAGATGCAGGCTGTAGCAATTTCAAGGAAATGTGTAGGCTAGCTCAAAATAGAAATCAATTGACATACGCATTCAACCATTCCTAAGATGGATAAACTAATGACGAAAAAATAACTGTACTTAAACTGCAACTAATGTTGACTGTGCGAAAAGATAGATTGGAAAAATATTAAATCGGCAAATATTCAAGTGCTGGGTGAACTTGGCACCCACAGGCTGCTTACCCCCTTTTACAACCCTACATGTGATTTTCTAAAGCTCCACCCGAAGGTACTACATTGGTAATGGAGGCAATTTTGAATTTTGCCGAACCCTTGCTGTTCCAAGCAAGGTAAGGATCTTTAACGTGCGTGACAACACTCGTTTTTTTTATAGTGGTAAAAGATTTTATATCCGCTGTGTGGGACTCTTCCTTGCCGGAGCAAGAACATACCCACTAAAAATCCACTTTGGTGTCTCGAGATCCCTTGTCATAGACGTTTATAGGGATCCCGTGACTAGCGTATCTGGACTAGGTCCTTCACCTCCGTCGCGAATTAGAAAAAACATGGCGTTACGCGCAGTTTATTTTTTTCGGACGTCTAATGGAATCGCAGCAAAGATCATTGCCGGAGCATCGCACTGGGGTGCTTATGTCGTTGCCATAAGGCTTCTTCATACGCACCCAGAGCTCGTATGAGCTGGTTTTCGTGATCTTCTAGAGATCCGTAAAACCTCTCTGCGTTCGACCGGAGCCATTCCTTGACGGTTTGCAGATTTGCCTCTCTGTGAAGCTGAACGTTTCGGATGAACCAGGGAGCTCCGAAGACTCCCCTTAGGGCCTTGTTCTGGATCACCTGGAGTTTCCGCATGTGCGTTTCCGCTGCGTTACCCCACACCGCTGATGGAGACAACACTCGCACACGGAACTTCCATTTTACCTCTCACCCAAACGAAAGCGTAATTTTGTGAAAAATGCTTGCCTAATATTTTCAAGCGAACTGTGTCGGGATTTGAACCTTGAATCTTGGACGTAGTAGTCCCATGCATACCAACTACGCCACGAAGCCGCCACTTTTTCATAACCACTGAATGCCGGAGAAATATTGTATATAATTGTAAAACTATAGAAGGGCACCGAACTGCATCTAACAAGAAAGAACAGCGCCTATGATAAAAGACAACAAACATATAAACAAGAAGAAAATTATTGAAAACATATGTGTGTAGTATAGCACAGCATGCCTATGAAATACGGGTAGTAGAAAAAGCAGACAGAAAAACGTAGCAGCCTTTTGGAATATTGTGTTTCAGATGTACGAGGATGATAGCATGGATAGACAAAGTTAACAAGAAATAGGTTATAGAAATAGTTGGAGAATAAAGATATTTGTGGAAAAAATAGGAGAAGTAGAAGGGAAGAATACGTTCTAAGGCATTTTTGTGGAATGTATGGGATATATTACAAGCAGAGAGGAAAAAGGAGGTAGATCTAGACCTAGATTAGATAGTGATAGATGCAGACTGTGCAAATTTCAGGGAAATGTGTAGGTTAGTTTAGAATAGGAAACAATGAGGGTGCGCGTCTAACCAGTTTCAGGACTGAAGACCTAATGATGATGATGAGAAGGAATATGCTATGGCTTCCAGTTAAGAAGGTAATCGTAATGGCCAGGCCTGGAAGAAACAGTCTGGTAAAGATTTTTTTTTTTTTGTAAACATAAAGCTATTTATAATAAAATATACAAAACTGTTTGATGTAGAGTAAAATATAACAAGTATACAATAATATGCACTATCACCATGAACACGAACATGACATTCGCGACAGACAGTCGGTTTATTGTCGTGGCCATCACAATAAGTTTTTATCTTCCTTACTTTCTTTCACGTCTCTGAAATTTGCACAATTTTTATTAGATTAGCATAACTTGTGACATAATTACGACGATCTTTTGTACCTCTAACATCTAATTTTTTGACCAAATGTTGGACTTTTATCTTCTTTACACGCTCTTGTCTTTCGTTCGACTCCTAATAACTTCCTGCGTAACTTTTGACGAAATGTTGTTATTGATATCTTAGATTTGGCAACCAATTTATAAATGATATGTGGTGTTTCTTTAACGCGCGAGGAGTCTTATAATTTTATGTATCAACTTACCTCCACGTTATTCTATTGTTCTAAGTGTCGTTCCTACTCTTCGACGAAGTGACTGTAAGGCGAATTATTGGACGTGTTACGTAAGCACTATCACTGTGTTTTTTAGGGGTTTATCGATACATTCACATTCGGCGACACTATTGACTTAACTCACTTTACTGATTAAACACAACTGTTTCTTTTCGATATCCATGAGCAAGTGTCTGCCACTACCCCTTTTTTCAACTTAATTTTCACAGGCACAAAGGAGGTTTTATGACAGAATATAACGGGACAAAAGATGATGGCTTTGCTATTTGATTTACAACTTAGAATTTATAAGACTTAAAATTAAACACGCAAACGTGCGACAAAGAGACTAAACATGTGGATTAACAACTGTAATTCCAGTTAATAATTCAAATGCTACTTTATGGTACTTGGCACCTTTTCTTATTGATGTACAGTAAGAAGACATTTGATTAGATTTGTCGATTCTAATTTTACTATTATTATAATTTATTATAATATTTGGTTTCTCTCTCACAGGTTCCTTTAGTAGGCACAACACTCTTCTCTAAATTGTGTAAAGTTGATAGCATAAGAACCTCTTTATTTTTTTAGATTTCTATCTATAAGTAACCATTCTTTCATGGTTCTAGTCCATACAATTCACCAATGTTGAATTTGCGGTCCAATACTTCTTTTGGTAAATATGTTATGGTAAATGTATTATGGTAAATGTGTTTTTTTCAAAGGAATACTAGTGTAAAAGTTATCAATATACAATATGTCAAACTTGAAGTTTTTATTATTTTGACAACGATCCTAGGTCATGGATCGAAGCGTAAATAAAGATGATTTTAAAAACTATGAGGCGTTTAATTCCCAAAGAAGATTAAGAAGAGTGCTAAACAAACCACAACAAACATACAGGGAGTATTATCATCATCATTTTCGTAATTTTCCCAATATGCACTTAATTCGACATCTGACATGGTCTTTTTTATTCCTACCAATAACCAATTCAAGACTATCAATAAATAAAGTAGAAAATTAATACGTGCTACTTACATTATGAATTTACAATTTTTGTATAACCTCACAAATATGACTGACGCGGATTGAGAATGAAGAATGTCTCTACCGAACCGCGTCAGTCATTAAAGACTGACGCAACTTCGATAACAAATCAAGCATCGACACCTGGTGGTGAATAGATTGATACAAAAAACTTTGTTCTACGACCGCTAGATTTCTCAGGACGGAGATGGCCTGGTACGAAGTTTCAATAATTTTTAGCTGGCTCTAATGATACATTGAATGTCAGTCAAATATGACTGACGAAGCAGCCAGAGTGTTAAATCGTCCGTGTAAATTATTTGTTGTTCACAATATATCTCAAGGTTTTCAACTTGTTTCATAAACACGACGCGTCGTTTATAAGCATTTGTTCTGGTAAAAATTCCCCAGATCGAATTGTTTTTATAAGTTGTTTTCTTAGTCTGTTCATTTCCCTGTAATCTTCGAGTCAAGCAACGTGGGAGTTATTGATGGGGATAATCAGAGGTGAAATATTAAGTGCCTTAATTTTTCTTTGTTATACGTAACCACCCACAAGTCAAAAAACACCTTCTGGTTAATGAAAACACCTACAGGTCAAGAAACAGGAGCCAGTCTGGGGTCCATTGAAATTTATTACTGCACGTGAACGGCAGGAGATAAGCTGTAACCGGATCATAAACAACGTAAACGCAACAGCCGGCGACCAGTGATTACGGGTGTCTTTTACTTTTACTAAATCCTTAACCAGATTTATTTAACAACCCCCCTTCTTCACTTATGGTGAAATTACGGGCGGTGAAAGTCCTCACCGCTGCAGTTTATAAGATCTTTTAAATATTTAAACTCCCTTAATTTTACTAATTTTGTATGACTATATATCTGGCCAAGTCCGTTAATGAATGTCAGATCTGGCAATCACGAACAAATTTAATAAAAAACTGTGATTTTAAACAATCTTAATATAAATCTTATTTCGTTACTCGTAAAGCATAAACTCTTTTAAGCTTCTTGTAAGTGAGAGCTTCAAATATAACAAACTTAAACAAAAGATTTTTTTTCGCAAAAATATACTATGCAAAGAGATTTTAGTCAAGTTTTATAAACTAAAAAGTCTGTAATATAATATAATTTATTTGTTAACAATCGCTCTTACTTGGGTTAATTTTTTGTTATGGAATAGAAATATTATCACTCTGGTAATTTTTCTATGTTACAGAGGTCTGACCAATTATCAAATAATTTAAGTAAAAAACAATTTTAGAATTATTAACTACGAAATGATTTCTGTATCTGCGTTAAAATAATAATTATTTCGATTAATACTTGCTAGATACAGTGACGTCCAACCTTAATTTAAATCGTGTTCAGTTTAACTAAGAAAATTTGAGCCCATACCTATCGCTAACTACTTTCCGACTAGTACGCATAAAAACTTTAATTTTCTTTAAAGTACAGTACTACCGTGTCTCACGTACACTAATGGTGATTGCCATGCTTCAATTATTTAAAATTTGTTTCACTAGCGCCGTATCGTAGGGAATTCCAAACCTTGGCAGGGTAGCCACATAATTAGCACGCATCGTATTCTTGAAACTGGTACAACTCAAATTTAAGAATCTACTTACTCGATTTTCTCAAATAGAAGAGCATAAGAAAGACTCTCCAGCTCTAATAGATCGACGTATTAAACCTTGGTACGGAATAATGTACTTAACATGTAACAACCTGTACTAAGATTCTAAAGTACCAATATTCACAAATAATATAATAAAATATAGAAAAAACACAGATGTTTACAGTATTAGATCAAATAAAGATAGTAAAAGAATCAATCCTTCAGTTTACACGCAGGGTATACTCTCACAACGGTTCTTACACTTTTATAAATATACCTTTTCTCAACAATACGTGTAAATTGCCCTTTGTGGTACAAATAAATTTCCCGAGTGAAATCTTGGGGTTATAAATTCATTAACCCCAAACTGATCGCAATAACACTATTAAATATCAATTGCAGGCTTAAATATCTTCATAAAGTCTTTGACAAAAAAATCACAAATCTTAAAAGCTATTCTAACTTTTGTTCTCTGGTGCCTTAAAATAACTCCAGTTTCGCCACTCTCCAATACTTTAAACTTCACACACTAGAAATATAAATGCTGCATAAATAAGGACTTCCTCTTATAAATCACTGACAAACTTCCTTTGCGACGCGATTGTTTAACTAGAATTAAAGTACACAATACCTCCACCAGCAAACCAAGAAAACTAATTAACAACGAATTAATTAAAGTTTAATCAAATTGAATTGAATTAAATTGAACTAGAGTTGAAGCCCTAAAATAATCTGTTACGGTATACTGGACGGACAAGGAAGAGAGCAACGAAAGCAACGTAAGTAGTCTGCACTGATTACCGCAACAAAAAAAAACGAAAGGAAGAATACTGTGCTGACTAACTAGTCGTAGAAAAGAAAAAAGAAAAACCTCAATACCGATTCGCTCTGGAGTATCTTAAACAGTACTTTAAGTTGAAGTTTGTCATATTTTTCATCTGCGAATATTCAGTATAATACTCAACCTTTGGAATTATAGTATTCTGCGGTTGATTCGGTCTTTAATACAATCTTCCGTTAAGAAAAATATGTTTATAAAAAAAAGCCACAACAGCTTCATTCGTGGTTATAAAATAAATGTCATGTTTATAAACGTAAACAAAACAATCATTTTCTTACCGTAATAGTCCACCATTTTAAACGTCGTCTTTCACTTCATGTTTTGTCGTCTGCTATTGTAGGATTAAAGCTGTTGGTCATCATGTCATATTTCACTTAGTTGTTTTTTCTTTAAAACAGCAAACAGTATTGCCAACGAAGAAGGGTGGTGGTTTTACAGTAGGAGAAGCCACGCGCGATATTAAATCCTATCGTAACTATCCTATCTTCAACTGCTGATGTGGAGTAGTGCATTATAGGCTATGTAGTGGAGTGTACATATGTCGTTCCTCATACCAAGTCCCTACCGTTAGTATTTTGTGTTTCCGTTTTTGTTGTAGACAACTAGCGAGCTCCACTACAAGAATATTAACTAAAGCGTAAACCGCACTCACGCCGAACCCCTGAAACATATCGTATTTGATACCCAGCTTACCAATATGCATTTATTTAGAAGGTAAGCAGCGTTATAATTAATTTACATTGTTAATTTGAAACGTAAATTATATTGTTTCTTTTGTAAATTCTGTGCCCTATATGTAGGTAAGCGAGAAACTAATACCTTTTACTGTTAAGTATCAACGGGTAGTATTATTATTTACATAGTTATTGTTTTTCGCATGCAAAGTCACTTTCGGTGGTTTCTTCAAATACCAATTCTTTAAGTTCTTAATACTCATAAATTAACCGCATCTCAACCAACATCAAACATTACCACTTTTGCGACAAACTGCAAAAAGTTTTATAGTGTCACTGTTTAACTGATTTGCAATTTTTATGTTTCCAGTGGGTATTGGAATGTTGTTTGTTACGGGCAAAATATGCAATACGTTATAATGTTAGATTTGCCCTGAAGGGAAGGAGGTCTGTAACTATTTTAAGGGTACAACGGCTAACTACAGTGGTGCGGGAGTGGAAAAACCCAAATACGTATTTGAAATAGGCTGAAAAAAATACGATACAATAACCAGTTATCTTGAAAAACTTTTTCTGTTGTTATAATTAAGGGGCGCCAAACTGTCATGTCTCAGCAATCTTGAAAAACTTTTTCTGTTATAATTAAGGGGCGCCAAACTGTCATGTCTCAGCAGTCTTTTTTGGATTTATCCCTATGCGGAAGACGATTATTCCGGATAAGTCTCTTTTGCTTCAGGTTTTTCTAAATCTGGCGCCTCATGTTTTACCTTTTTCTACAACACCATACACTCAAGTGTGTCATATCAAAGAAACTTTTTAAATAAAGTTGCTTCTCCTCAAATACGACTTCATCACTAGGGTGACTGGATATCCTTTCGCAAATTTTCATATTTTTTATCTAGTTTATAAAGAAGTTCAAATAAAATTCAACCTACGTTTAACCTGTATTGACATGAAATGAATATCATAAGAATACAAATATTTTCCAGAAAGCATTACTTGCCTAACATCAAACTGGTCAGGTGTTATTATAAAAGGAAGCTCTAGGAGAATAATTAATACTACTATTATCAAACCGATCTACGTAGTTTTATGGATATTAGTAATTACATTCTAAATCCCATTTATGGAAATATCAACTTAACAATTAAAAAAACGTTGATTAATATAGCTTTGCATGTTCGCATTCCATAGTCCCTTAAAATTACCAAGTTGTTGCGGTTCATTTCTTAACTGGCACTGCACTACATATAAATTCTACCTTAAAAATTTCCATGAGCATCTTAATTAATTATTCTTATTTCAATTTCCTACACTAACATCTTAAACTAAACAAGTTCTAGTGTTAGGCACTTTAGCCCATCGCTATTCAAATAGTCCAACAAAACAATTGTGTTAAAATTATGCCAACTTCCTATGAAAAAGGGGCATCATATATAATTCGCATCCCAATTTCACATTGATTTATTTCAATATCATTTAAAAAGGTTTGTTTACTCAGAGATTGTTTTGCAGCGCCTGCATGAGGACGTCCAAGAACACCAATGGTTATAATTCTTACCATGTCACCAGTTTAGACATAACTTGCGAGTTCTCACCCGTACGGAAGAACTCACCAATTATATGTATATTAGTTACATAGTAGGAATGAGAACCATTGGTGAGACGTTTTTATGCAGGACAGGGGCTGCAAAACAAAACCCTTACATGTTTTATAATTGTCGTTCTTAGAGTGATTTATGTCCTTTTTTGTTTTTAGTAGGCATTTGAGCTCGGTGCTGCACTGACTGCATGTATCGGTTGTGTTGTTCATTTCAAACACTCCTAGCAAATCGGTGGTTGTGGTCCGTTTCGATTTTGCTATATCAGTCGTTCGTACTTATGTGACATGCTACTATAAAGCTTTGAGGTTGCCCAGAGTGTATACTGAAGTGCGATAATATTTCTAATTTGATGTAAAATAACTTGCTGTTATCAGTGGATCATGAACCTCTAGCAAATCGGTGGGTGTAATCTGTATTGACTTCGTTGCACAAGGTATTGGCACTTATGCAACAGGCTACAATAAAGGTTTATTAGATCAGTACACTAGTATGTAACAAGTTGGAGAGTTTTTGAGGTCAGTTAATGATAACACCTTGCTTTTGATGTAATCGGGAACATGTACACCATAATGCTCTCAGGACGTCTTATGCCTTTTTCAATTAAAAATGGATCAATTTCTAAAACGACAAACTGTGTTAGCTTTAATGGAAGCGTTCTCTCGCATTCTCAACTGCAGCATTAGCAATTTTGCTTATTTTTTACAGGTTCCAAAATAAATTAAAAACAATTGATTAAGAAAATCACTAGAACATTTTTCCAAACTGTTGTAAAACTGTTATCTACTACAACATACTTTTTTTATACCAAACACATTTTAAGCCTTACTTTAAAATGTGCAAGTAGCAATTAGCGTTTAGGAAGAAGTAGAAGCGCAGAGAAAGTTCTTAAGCTTCACGTAAGGTTAATTACATAGTACAGATAACTATTTAAACGATTCCGTTTAACTTTTTTTTCGTCTACTCTGTAAGTGTAATAAATTCGCGTTATAATAAATAGATTACTGTTGGACAGGACAGAATGGAGAAACAAATGGAATATTAATGGGTTTGTGCGTGGATGATGATGTTAATGTTATGTAATCAAACATATAAGTACTTGCTTGTTAAATTAGATTTCTCTCGTGGAGATTGTTGTTTTTTGTCGGCCTCAACTTGCTTTTGTATGCTCTGATTTTATTACTTTATAACTAAGATTTATAACAGTGCAAAGTGGTGAGTATACACAAATTTATAATAAACTAATGGATCTTTATCATATTCTAAAGAGGATAAATCTCTTTTGAGGATACAAAAATAGTTTTGGGATTGAATAGAAGAATAATCGTATACCGATATTCTTCCTTTGCTTAATTGAGTTAATTTAATCACAGCCACAGTCATGTATCCATTGACCAATATCTGTTGCAGAAGATGTTCATCTTAACTTTTTGCCAGTTGATGAAACCTTAAAAATGTTAGTTTGAACTTGGAAACGAAGTGACTTCTTTCATAACGGAGTTAATTGACACAGTAACTACTAGTACTCGATCAACGTGCTGTGACGTTTGGTGCAAAACTTGATCCTGTTTTCATTTTGTGCCAGTTGAAGCTGTTTCGGAAACGTTAATTGAATATGAATGGGAAAGATTCGTCTTGCAGAAATCAGTTCCATTTTTTCTATTTCTTTGCGTAATTGATTTAATTTGTTGGTAAGAACCATCTCATATATGTCAGCACGCTGATGTTTTGTGCAAAATTTTCATTTCTTCTGAATTTACTTCAACATTTGTTGAAATGCGAAATAAAAACGAAAATAATAAAGGGTGTAGCTGTCTGATGGTGAAATAAAGAGGTGTGAAGTTAGCAGTAAAATTCTAGCAGTAATTTTTACGAGGAAGAAGTACAACTGGCAGTAAAATCCCAGCAGTAAATTTTTCGTGCAGACCTTATTGAATAGACAAAATGCGATTTCAGAAATGGAGTTACACTTACACCTTCCGCCTTGGCACAACTATTCAAATGACCACCCTTAAAGCCCCAGTAGAACCAAATTAATTTTCGACCCGTATGGGTTTCAGAAACCCTCCTTAAATAATAAAGTAAAACAAATCAAGTGGCAGAAGGCCGTCAAGTTACATTTTCCGCTTTGGCACATATATTGTTAAGACCTTCCTTAATGCACCTGCAATAACCAAATTTACTTGCGACCCGTATGGGTATCAAAATCGATCCGTGTAAGCTTCAAAAACCATCTTTTAATGTTATAAATAGGAAAATAATCAGAAGTGACAGAAGACCATCGAGTTACACCTTCCGCTTTGGCACATAAGTTGTTTAGACCTTCCTTAATGCACCTTAGTGCAAGTGCATTAAGGAAGGTCTTAACAATTTATGTGCCAAAGGGGAAGATGTAACTCGACACCCTTCTGCTATTTGATTTGTTTTGCTTTACTATTTAAGGGGGGGTTTTGAAACCGATACGGGTCGAAAGTTAAATTTGTTCTACTGGGACTTTAAGGGTGGTCATTTCAATAGTTGGGCCAAGGCGGAAGGTGTATGTGTAACCCCATTTCTGAAATCGCATTTTGTCTATTCAATAAGGTCTGCGCGAAAAATTTACTGCTGAGACTTTACTGCCCGTTGTACATCTTCTTTCTTGTAAAAATTACTGCTAGAATTTTACTCTTAACTTCACGCCTCTGTGAAATAGATATACATGATTTCAACCAAGTCTTGGTAAATCACAAGTAAATTAATTACGAATTATCTTTCGATCCATTCTGAACGGATCTGCACCTTGAAGAAGTTCTAAAACACTACAATAGGTAGAATGACTTGCGTGTTTTAGTGAGCTAAAGAGCCGAACCATACGTTTAACTAAATTAGTGAGGTCTTTAGTGAGAAACCAGACTAAGGCAGGTCCCCGAAAGAGGGCAGCACCTTTTTCGGTACTTAGAGTGGCAGAGACCATAGGGGTCGGTATGACATTCTAAGACACACTACTGCGGTGTGGAAGGCAAAGGCGTCGCCGTGGATCAATGTAGTAAGCCTAAGACTACGGATCCCAAGGTCCCGAGTTCAAATCCCGACACGGCCGACTGCTTGAAAAATGGCAGGTGAGCATTTTTCACAAATATTACGCCCTCGTTCGGATGAGAGGTTAAATGGAGGTCCCGTGTGTGAGTGTTGTCACGCACGTTAAAGATCCCTTCCTTGCCTGAAACGACAAGGGTGCGGCAAAATTCTAAATTTCCAGGCAACAAAAAACTCGCCTCCTGGCCAATGTAGTACCTTCAGGTGGAGCATCGGGAATGTAAATGAACGGTGTGGAAGGCAACGGGAAACCACCACATTACCTCCCAAGTACACTGCGTACATAAATTGTTATTAAAGATGATAGCATCCTCTGGGGTAAAAAAATCCGGAGTTAAAATATTCCCCCATTCGTATCTCCGGGAGAGGACTACTTCTAGGGATGTATAAAGAAAAAGTCGTGAACATTCTGCAAGTCGGAGCGTGGAATGTCATAATATTGAAGCAAGTAGATAAGCTGGAGAACTTGAAAATTGAAATGGATAGTTTAGCACTAGACATAGTAGGAATCAGCGAAGTTCGTTGGCCAAAAGCGGGAGATTTTTTGAGTGGAGACTTTAGGTTAATTCATACAGGATCAGAGGAGGGAAATTCGGATGTAGGGATAGTTACGTGAAAAAGATAAGACAACGTGTAAAAAACTACTTACAAAAGAACGAAAGAGTACTCATGGTTAGATTAGAACCTAAACCGGTAAATACAGCAATAATACAAGTATACATGCCCACCTCTAACTGCAGTGAGAAAGAGGTAGAGGCGATCTACAAAGATACCGAAGACATACTAAGATACGTAAAAGGACATGAAAATTTAATAATTAAGGGTAATTTTAATGCAGTGGTCGGGGAGGGTAGGGAAGGAGCAGTAGTAGGTTTATTTGGTTTAGGCACGAGAAATGACATGGAAAATAGGCTGGTAGAATTTTGCGACAAGAACAATTTAACCATCACAAACACATTATTTCAACATCATGCAGAAGACGGTACACGTGAAAGATGCCGGGAGATATCAAATAGATTACATTCTTGTTAGGCAACAGTTTGGGAATCAAGTAAAAGACTGTACCCAGAAGCAGATATAGACACTCACCACAACATCGTAATTATGAAAGCCGGTCTTAAATTTAAAAATCTGAAAAAGAGGAACAGAAAAAGGCACATTGACTTTGAGAAACTAAAAGATATAGATATAATAATAATAATAATAGGGTTTTATTTCTTATCTTTCATAAAATATACGTGACAAATAATAATAATATAAATAAATAATATACACAGTAAGGTAAGAAAACCGATGGTGATCAGATAGCTTCCTACTGAAGGAGGAAGCCCCTGCTTTACTCCACCACCGCGTTTTGAATTATTGCGTAGCAGATTTGGGCTTTATAAAAGTAAAAACTCAATTGTCGCAGAAGAAAAAGAGTTTGATGCAGGTATTTGAGTTTCTCGGGCTGGTGACGCAGTTAGGTGCTCCGGTAGCTAAGTCAGCACGCGAAACTTGGTCTAATACTCTGAACTGTGAACTGAACAACAGGAACTTGAGTCAAGCGGAATATCTAGCTACTTTATAGGCCATTTTAACGTGTGCTAGGTAGACGAGAGCAGTAAGCGACGACCAGAGTTTTCGACACTCTGGGGATGAGTTCTACAAACACTCATCATAACACTCTGCCAAAAAAATAAAAATTACACTAGTTAACCCAATAGAAAGGGTATAATGCTTCTAAAATGAAACGAAGTGACAAAAAAAATCACAAATCAAACGAAATAAACGGAGGCTTTATAATAGACGACCCTCCAAATTTAAAGTTACACAATAGCAGTACAACAATTTCCTAAAGCACCTAAAAAGTTAAATAGTAGATTTTTCAACTACAACTTGTACTAATTAACTCACAGTAACACATCCGATTAGTACACCGTTTCTGGTTACACGTCAGAAAGCCACGATACACTGGTGCGTAACCAAGGTGGCTTAACACTACATTAACTAAGGATTTATCATTATTAATCTTATAGAACCGTAGATTTCCAAATATTTAATACTTAACATTAATTGTACAACTTACTGAAACAACCACACTACAGTGAAAGATTGGTTAGGACCCAATTTTATAACACGTAAATAAGGGTACATCAACTCAAGATGTGATCATATCCAATCATCCATTAAAAAACTACTGTACATGAAACTATTGTACGGCTTTGAGAATATTTAATACACTTCGTTTGAGAGGGGGTAATTTCTTAAATTACTCAAAAAGCTACTACTAGTAACGTGTCACACGGCTGCCATATCCTAAAGAAGTAGAGGAAAATCAGTGAACCCACCGCCTCATTTCCACCAGCATCCTCATTTCCACACACATCTGGACCAAAAAGTTTTCTTCGACTAACCATTTTTCATCTTTCGAGATAAATATCTTAAATTTTTATCTTTCGAGATAAATGAGCATCCTCATTTCCACACACGAGATAAACCTATTTTAAGATTTTTACCGCTAACATTCTGGACCAAATAGTTTTCTTCGACTAGCCATTTTTTATCTTTCGAGATAAACCTATCTTGTTTGGTATCAATTAATATTAGAATTTTCTCAGCTACCCAAATTTCTAGGAATTTTTCAGATTGCACCATCCCTAAGGGAGCTACCCCAATTTTAAGATTTCTTACCTGTAGCGACTTTTGAGCGTTCTTATAAAATTTTTTTAGTCATGCGATACATCTTGTTAGCTTAGAATTTTATGTAGAATCTGCAAACAGATTTGAAATCGGACCACGCCCTGCAAAGTTATACTTTAAGCTCTTTTGCTCGTATATATTTAACTCCATTTTTTAAAACCTTTTTCGCTACCCAAGGTATATGCTTTAACCAACACAAAAAATTAAGAACACAAAAGTTTAATAATTTATTTATCCAATTTACAGTTTAATAAACTATTACAATTTTTACAAAGTATAAACATTATTTCCTGTGCGTAGCCGAAAGTTTAACCTGTAACAAAAAAGAAATTAATAGGTTGTTTAAATAGACCTGTAACAAAATGAGATTAATGTAAAAAAGAGGAGACGTGTTTTCAGTCAATAAGACATATTGTTGTTAACAATATGTTTTACCGTCCAGCGACACCACGTGGAGGTAAACACATGCCGCCGGGAACAAAGGAAATTTTAAGGATGGGGGAGGGTAGATATGCTTATAACTAACTTATATACTATATATACACAATAAAATATAAACAACTTAACCTATATCCTTATGCCCCCATGCGTAGGTTGATATGCTTCCGGGGATGACGTAACGCTTGTCATCTGCGCCCGATAAACTGATTTTATTAATAAGCTGTGTATAAAGTTGGTGTTTCTTACTCCGGATTGATACCATCGTATTCATGAGGGCATCTCTATTATTAATAACAACATCCCTAAAACTATCTACACTAATCCCCGCCACCACACTACGACTAACACCCTTAATCTTTTTAACAATGTCTTTCTCACTAATAATGCAGTAGGACTTAGCCCTACTACCTACAAATTCCAACACCAAATCCCCACAAAACTCGTCCTTAAACTTACCCAACACCTTTTGTTTATAAGTGGTATATTGTATTTATTGTTTGGAGGGTAATCACTTGTATCAAAATGCTCAATGTTCGCACTAATGTCACTGTATAAGTCTGGCGTCTCAACACTATAAACTAAAGAGTCTGTATCTGTATAAAGCAGGGACAATCTGGGACCATACAGAGGATCATAGTGTTGTAGTGAAACTCATACATAAGAGTTTTGACAAATCTAAAATTGACAATCCTGCATAGATTGGTTTATTATAATTAATTTTAACACGATCCATCTGTATAATCGCCAGATCTTCCCCCAACACGGTACAACTATTAAAGTTAGGTTTAGCTATTAGTCCACTCGCGCACAACTTTTGTCCCTCGTGCTCCCACCGCGACACAATCTTGACATCGACCCTTTGTCCACGTTCTCCATTGTTTTACCAAAACCGCATTGTTCATAAGTTTGAAAAATCTTTTCAAACGCGTTAGCGGCAGAGGTACGGAGATTCGTGTTGAGATCAATGTAGGGTTTGAGCCACGGTGATTGCTCGAACTCCAACACACGGTGAACTGTAGTTAATTGTAAGCCATTGCGCAGAGCCTGTTGAAGTGCTCGGTAATGGATTACATATTTCTTCTTATCAAAAAGTGTGGTGAGTAGCTTTGGAGTCCTAGAAGACAGTGTTGGTGGAACCATGGTCTCGGGACAGAAAGGCAAGTCGTTATGCAAATCCTGAAGCTGTTGTGGGTAGTGCAGATCAACCTCTAGGATGTACCCCATATTGTGTGTAATGGGGATATTCAAAATGTTATCTTTCAGATGGTTAACCTGATCGATGTTTAACCACCTGAAAACCCATGTGGTAGTGGTTGACTCATAGCCCATCCATATAGGTTGTTGGCATCGAGGTATGTCAAGTACATGGAGGGTTCACTGGGGTTGTACTCCTCCATATACTTGTTGTTGGCACGAGCATACCGATGACTACACTGAGTGAGACCACCTCTAATGCCTTTCTTAATAAAGTGGTGCATATCAACATCGGTTAATAACTCCAACTTCACCTCAGTGTGTTTCAGCATTGCATCAAAGGCGAGAGAAGGAGCTGTCACGTACTGAGCCGGGTCGAGATTGTACGTACTTAGACAAACGTTTCTGAAATTTTCAAAACGTCTGCCAACAGTAGAACATCGCTCTTTAAATACAGATCGCTGTATTCACCCAAGTTTCGTACGTGAAACTCCTCCCACACCTTCTGCGCATGTTTATAATCCGCATCGCTAATAGTCGTAGAAGATAAGTCGTTGAAGAAAGCATGTTTTGCGGGCAAAGAGGTTTCATTCAATACACTTACATCAGAAATGTATGAATACGGAAAACACCTTTCCTCGTCAGCAAACTACGCGATCTGTCGTCTGAGAAAATTTTGGACCTCAACAAACTGTTGAGGTTCTAAATTCTTCGTCAACTTATCCAACGATGATGCCATAAAACGAAGCGAATCTATGAAACGCAGCTGGATCGTTGAATTGTGATCATCTTCAGTATCTGCATCTCCTGCTAATCGAACATACTTCGTAAATGAAATATATCGTTCCTTATTGTTGGGGATCACCTCTACACGTTCTTTATCACATCCTAGCTCCCTTACGATAAAATGTCCATCGTAACCACTCAAATTGTGAAGAATCACTGGGATAAATTTAGGTACCGTGTATTTAATGTTGCATTGGGAGTGTGCGGCAAAGCGAAATCTCCTGAGAGGTGGCAGTGATCCCTCACCCTCTCATTTCCCAAAGGCTGCTTACAGATGCCACACTCCTCAACCATATGAAACAACAACTCATCTAGGGGTTCCATTGGAAGCATGGGGTGTTTGTTTTAAAATTTTCCCAATCGTTGGGCTTCCTCTTTCATCTTTTCCATAAAAACTTTTGCGGCTTCAGGTCCTCTGTACAGCTCAAACTTGTTAAACGAGTCATCGTATGAACATTTGATATAGTATGCAAAACTGAAGGGTTCGTGGTGTTGTGTGCTGTTGGTGAAGGAAGAGGTGGGATCCGGAACTGCGGAGCTAATAGGCTTCAACACACTTTCGAAGTCAGCATAAATCACGAACGGTACCCTCATTTGCTTGTGAACGTTCGCGAACTCTACAATGTTGTTGAAGTGGTTCGGTATGGTTGTCACCACATGGTTGCAGTCGTTTGTTGAGTGTTGGTGTAATTTGTCTTCGGATGGGAAAAACACCAAGCATCCATCGCAAATCCATTTGCGGGTGCACTCACGAGAGATCTGCTTACCCACTAGCTTCCCCAAATCTTTGATCCAACAGTAGTGGGACTTGCATCCATCCTGAATGTACAGTAGGTTCACATGCCGAACCCTTTTATTAGCGGTGAAATGTAGCGGTCCAACGATGGACTTGCCTTCTACCCCAAAGACGTTGATGCTGATGTCGTTCTGCTCCTCAAACCTGGGAATGTCCTTTATGGGCATCGGGAACAGTACTCCTGTCACGTTGAGCACAGTCGAGTAATGCGGGTAGCTATGCAATCTTTGCGGATCGTGAACATCATCAGGGTGAAGAGCAGCCACAACACACCAGGCAAAACATGCATCATCGTTATTTTGGATGTTAACGACGGCTCCTTAACCTGAATCCATTTGGGAAGCTCGATGTAGGAGGATCCCGCATTGGTTGGTACTTGTTAACATTTACCTCCAAGTACAACACATGTTTCAGAGTCCATCCTAAAATTTAAAATTAGAAAAATTAATAATTGTAGAAACTAACCAGAATCTCGTTCTTGGAACTCGTCCGACTTAGCCGACATCCTCTCCACAAAGGTGTTGTAGACCGCTCCCAGGTCGCTGGAGGAGGTGACCACAACATTTCGGGTGTTGAAGGATTTAATATCTTCAACACCCTCTGCCGCAGCCATCTTGGTGTAGCCACCAAACAACTCGCAATTAACCTTGAGGGAGGTGTGTATAGCCAGCTGTTCCCCGACTAAGGCTATGAACCTCTCCTTCTGCTCGCATAGAAAATCCAATAGACCTAAAAATACGAACTAAGCAAACACAAAATACTTATAAAAAATACATACCACTAGTATTAGCATTTTTAATTCTGTATGTAGCGATTCGAGTTTTGAACGCGGTAGCTACAACCTCTACACCTCCATCCAAGACACGACTTGTATTAGTCTTGTGCGCGTTCGTGCGTTGGTGGGCTGCCAAGTTGACAACGTCCACATTGCATTCCGCACATCTCCGCGACTTCTTGGGGGCAGGTTCCTCAACTGTTGGTGCAGCAGGTCGCTTGATCCCGGATGGGCCTGCAACGGGGACAGCCACACCATGTTTGGCGTCCTTGTGCCGTTTCAAGTTGTCCTTCCGCGAGAAGGATGCAGGGCATGCATCGCAAACAAAAAGACCGGTGGATTTCGATCCCACGTCATGCTGCTGGAACAGATGCCTCTTCAAACTATCGCTTCTCGAGAAGACAACCCCACAGACGTTGCACACGAATGATGCCATTTTCTATAAAGAAATTAGAACTGGTCAAAGACTTTTAACAGTTGTAACTAGCCGAAGACTAAACAAAAACTGAATTTATATCGCATTGCATGGTGCTTTTATACCCTGTTGGTAGTTTACTTTTAAAAACCCAGCGTCGTTTAACCTTGAGTAACATTCCAAACTACTCTAATCACACCAGTAAAATCAATTAGCTAGTTTACTTTTAAATTAGGAGAAACCCAGCATCGTTTAACCTTGAGTAACATTCCAAACTAGTCTATTTACCTTGGTGAAAACCAGTTAGCTCTCTGCTTATTCATGCATTCCAAACTAGTCTAATCACACCAGTAAAACCTAATATTCTTAACTAACCTTGAATCGGATTACAAACTAGTTCATGCCTGTCTGTAAAATACTGCAAATGATAATGAGGAGCATGCGCAACAACAACCCTGAAACATTTAAAAGGATGATCTGCATAGGATTCCTTCTCAGTCATCTCGGTGAAATCAGTGCAAAGCAATGGAGTCTGTAGATGTTAATAATGCACAAGTTTCGTATACCGAAAATCTGATTAATAAGTTTACGTATACTTTAAGTGAATTGGGTGAACACCCTCATAATGTGGAAATTGGGTTTGTTATAAACCAGAGAATAAAACCCGTATTACGATTGGCGTGTAGCAAGAAATATTGTGGTTGCCATGTTCTGGAATTGACATACGAAAATTGGTTAGCATTTACAAATTTTCAAGTAGAATTTCAAATCAATGTATTTTCTCGTGACGTACTAAACACTCGATTAAATGGTGCACCCGAAATGGAAGATCTACACATACAACTAGGAGGTCCGTTCTTTATCACTCTGTCACCAGTGTCTGGATCAACCGAGAACGAAACGTTCCAGTTAAAAATAATAATGGGTGATAGCTCGATAGTTATAAATGAATTGGAGTGCCGTAAAATATTCCATATGCGAGAGTTGTTTGAGTATCAACTTAAACAGTTGGAAAGTCGTGAGTTCCCAGCATTATACAGCGAATTAGTAGGGTTTGTTGCTAATTCTAATTTAAATGATTGCGATGGGTTTAATACTATGACTGAAGGAGAGAAACGAATTAAAATCTTGATTGAAGGCGAAGTTCGAATTGGCAATATTTTATTCTACAACGAATTGAATCAGAGCGCACTAAATGCATTGGAGCTGGTTATATGTTTTCCGGATATATTTGTGCAAGACGTGATACGTACAAGAACATTAGTGGAAATGTTTAGACGTTTAAATTTGTCGGAATCTGAAGATTCTGGTTATGGTGATAACTAGAAAGAGTATAAAAGACAGTCCAAGAGACGTGGATGTAAATGTATTGTTATTGTAAATATATTGTAAATTTTTTGAAAAAGTATAAATAGACTCGTTGTTGTTTATTTATTTAGTATAGTTTGAGATTTTTTTGAGTAAACACATGATTATCTGTTCTGGAGAGGGTTTAATCAACAGCGCTATAAACAGGTTACCGTTTGAGCTGCATATTCCAGGTTATCAGTACTGCGGTCCTGGTACAAAGTTGGATGAACGCTTAGCAAGAGGTGATCCTGGAATAAACGAATTAGATAAATTGTGTAAAGACCACGACATTGCATACTCCAAGTACCCCAACGATCTTCCAGCCAGACACCGAGCAGATAAAATTTTAGAAGAAGAAGCCTGGGGAGAGTTAAGTCTAAAACGCAAAGTTTGGGGAAAAAGCCGCAGCTTGGTTTGTGACAAACGCTATGAAAGCGAAGAGAAAATGGGTATGGGTTTAAAGAAGAAAATAAGTTTTAAAGGCGGATTTTTGAAGAAAATACGATCCGCAATAGACCGAGTTGGTTCCGACAACTTGAAAAAGCTGTTAGATGTTGGTATTCTAATTGGTAAAAAAATCATAAAAGGAGCCGGTGGGAGAAACAAAATTAGAGTCCCACGTATTATACCCGTTCCACAAAAAGGAGGTTTTTTACCATTGATTCCTATATTTGCGGGACTAAGTGCCCTAGGGGCACTAACAGGTGGTGCTGCAGGGATAGCTAAAGCAGTAAGTGATGTCAGGACGGCCAACGAACAGCTTAAGGAGAGCGAACGACACAACAGATCTATGGAAGCCATCACCGTTGGGGAAAAAGGAAATGGGATGTTTCTAAAACCATACAAAAAAGGCACGGCATTATTCTTGAAACCGTACAAACAGGGGCGCAGCATTTGTAAAAGGTATCAAAAACTAAGCAAGTTACCTCGAAGAGCTCTCACCGATGTAGATATAAGGAAACACGCATCTAACATTCCTCATTTTCGCGGTGTCTTTTCTAGAGATCAGTTACAGAAGATTAGACCGCATGTCAACGAATCGGGTGTGATTAATTTGGATACCACCAAAGGTTCGGGTACACATTGGGTGGGGTACCGAAAACGCGGAAATAGTGTGTATTACTACGATTCGTTTAGAGACTTGAGACCGCCGGAAGAAGTAAAGAGATATTTTCGAGGTTGTAAAATTTACTACAACAGTGTACCGAAACAGACTTACAACACATACAATTGTGGACATTTAGTGTTAAAGTTTCTTAGTGACAATGGCTAAAACAGTGAGCGTGTTCGGGTATGGTAATGTCATATCGACAGGATCCATTTACCCACCTATTAAATTGAAACAAAACGGTGAATATGCTTTGGGTCTAGTGGGACTGTACACTTGTAACACTGTGCAAAACATACATCCAGGAAACAATAACTTATACTTTAACGATCCAGAGCATCGCAGAATATCCATTGAACTTGGATCATACGAATTAGAAGAAATAAATGCATATATACAGGATGTTTTCAAAAAATGGTTCAGTCAGAAGCCGGATATCAACGAGAACATTGAAAAATATTTTAAACTGAGTGCAAACAATAATACATTAAAGTGTTCTATACGAAGCAGTATACCGATTGATTTTGGGGCAAACCGTAAAAACAATATTGGAAGCATCTTGGGGTTTACCAACCGCAAATTGACTGCAGATACCGTACATATCGCTAATCAGCAAGTGAACATAATATCGGTCTCAAACATTTTTGTGGAAACCAATATCACCAGCGGATCATTCAGAAACAATTTTCTTACGCACAGCATATTCGAATTCAGTCTATCTGTACCACCCGGGTATAATCTGGAAAAGGAACCTAACCACGTCATATATTATCCGCTGAGCGTGACAGAAATCGATAATATTACAATCAGACTAGTCGATCATTTGGGTGAATTGGTAAACTTTTCCCGGAAACATACACCTGTGTGAGACTGGAAATAAAAAGTAGCTGAAAATGCCTATCGATTTTGTATATAAAGCACGCTACAACACCCCAGACGATTAGAAGTGAATACGGTGTCAAAGCGTCAAGTTGTCGAGAGACTTACAGCAGAAGAAATACGTTTCTTAAAATCTTTGGGATTAAAAGTTATAAATGATGGGAGGCAGAAGTAAACGCAGCTTAGATCTCCACGGTGATGAAAACGTTAAACTTGGAAGGCTTAAGTATGAGGACGTGCCCAAATTGGATGTGTTTGGAGGTTATAAATTAGACGAAACCATAATAAAGAAGATTATTATACATATCTTCCTTTACATTGAATGCAGAAAACAACGATCGAATTTCAATTGAAATCCAGAGCAGTGATAACATCACATACCCCCATGAAAGTTTTATATTTATAAAGGGTACCTATAAGCCTACGGAAACATTAAGGGAAGCGTCAACAACTGTAGACCCGATTAGAGCAGCAGAACCAGATCCTAAAGCTTACGAGTTTACTAGAAATGCACCATATTTTCTGTTTGAGGAAATTCAATACAAATTGGGTAATAATCAAATAATAGATGTCTGCCGAATCCCTGGAATTACAAGAACTATTAAAGGTTTAGTATCCATGGAAGAATCAGAAACAAAATCTATTACACATACCGGGTGGAAGCCCGATACCATATTCCAAGATGGACGGTTTAGTTGTGCTATACCGCTAAAAACCATTTTTGGGTTTTTTGAAGATTACAAGAAAACTATCGTCAACATGCCTCAAGAGCTGATTTTAATCAGATCCAAGTCGGACGTAAATTGCTACAAGTCGATTGGAAATACAGTAACGTTCAAAATACAACGTATTTCATGGGAGGTCCGCATATAACATTAAGTGACTTTGCCAAGGCGTCGCTGCTTTCGGAAATGCAAAATCAATCATCTATAATGGTTGCATTCAGAAAATGGGAACTACACGAATTACCGTCTCTAACACAATCAAAGTCGCAAGTATGGAGAATTAAAGTATCGAACGAAACAGAGAAGGCTCGGTGGATATTACTAGCGCTGCAAAATGGAAAATATGATAAGAAAGAAGAAAATGCTACAAGCTTTACGAATGCCAATATAACCAATGTCAAAGTGTTTTAAACTCTCAGATGTTCCCTCAAGGTCGATTAAATTTGGATTTCGAGCAGAATGACTACTTGCCGGCGTACCTGTCTTATGCATCTTTTATGGAAAAATACTACCCGAACAAATCGTCAAATAAATGTTTAATGGACTACAACAGGTTTAAGGAATCACCTGTCTTTGTAATCGACTGTCGTCATCAATTTGAAAGCATCAAGGATGCAACTGTTGATGTAAGAATGGAATTAGAAGCTTCAAGAAATTTTGAACCGTCGATGAAGGCTTATGCTTTAATTATACATGACTCTATGTTTGAATATAATCCGTTTACGGAAATTGTTAATAGATTTATTCACAATTAAATATTTTGTATATATATTTTTAATAAAATTGTATAAAATCTATGTTGTTTTAATATTAATAAGATTTTTTTGGTGATCCAAGACAGTTTCTCACGTACTCCGGTGTACACCTAAGCACACCTGTGCCCATGCGCACCCCTGCGCGTGCACACCCCTGCCCATGCGCACCCCTGCGCGTGCACACCCCTACCCATGCTGGTATATAAGGGAATATTATTTTCAATTTGAATCAGTTTAAACTTATATTTGAAAGATGTACACCAAGGAATCTTTAGAGACAGCAGTTAGTGAAATACAAAAGGGTATAAGTGTTAACTCTGCAAGTAGGTTATATGGTATACCCAGAAGAACGTTAAGCAGGCATTTAGATCTCCGTAAACCTCAAAAGAAGAATGGTGCTCCTAGGTCGGAAAATGTGAGAGACATGGGTGATGCTATACAAGAAGTTAAAATACCTATACAGAATTATGATAACTTTGCTATTGCTAGTGCAAGAGAGGATGGTAAACATGGTTCATTGTTCCCGTCTAACATACGAGCTATCTTCGCGGGACCATCGAGTTGTGGAAAAACTAATGCTCTAATATCTCTGATCTTGCACGAGAATGGACTTAGATTCCAAAATGTCTATGTATTTTCGAAGAGTTTATATCAACCGAAATACGAATTGTTAAGAAACGTTTTTACACCATTAAAAGAAGAAATTGGTTACCATGAGTTTGAAAATTACGATGATTTGATCGAACCCGGAGATACCAAAGAAGATTCAATTATGGTTTTCGATGATATACCTGCAAACGAGCAAAGCAAAATCACTCAATTTTTCTCGTTCGGCCGACATAAAGCAATAGATTCGTTCTATCTATGTCAAACTTACGCTAGTGCCTTAAAACATAGACTCAGAGATAACGCTAATGTAATAGCATTATGGAAACAGGATGATACAAACCTTCGCCATATCTTTTCGGATCATATAAGTGGTGACATGGCATATCCGAAATTTAAAGAAATGTGTTTACAGTGTTGGGGTGACTCAAAACATAATTTTATAACTGTTGTGAAAGATTTTGATTTGGATAATGGTCGGTATCGGAAGAATTTCGACGAGTATATAAATATTTGACATTATTCAAAAACAGCTAGTTCTCATCCAAAGTTTCATGATGACGGACGTTAACAATTTTATTGCGAATAAACGCAGTCTTCATCTTATGCAGGATGCTGTACGAAAAAGTTTGTAGCGTACAAAAGGAGACGCTACATCTCAGCAAAATTCAAAGAGATGCACAAACAATTGATTGATCCCTTGAAATAACCGCTTCCAAGTTGCAATCGATCACCGAAAAATTCCACACCTACAACAAAGGTTAAAGTTGAAAACATGGACGTGCCTATAAAGAAAATTAAACAACTCGTTCCAGAAGAACCGTTCCATCTTTACTATGCGGATGTGTTAGCTAGAGACGAGGACGAAAATATTGACAAATCAATTTATGGAGTAAAGTATAATGCGGAAACCGATACATGGAGTTTGTGGAAAAGTGTATTGGTAATTAACCCGGAAACTAGCGATATAACATTAAATAATGTGATATATCCAGGTACGAAGGGTTTATACAACCTGCTGGTTTACAAAGACATCAGCCCCGAAGATGGCGATTTCAATTTGCATGAAGATTTGCCGAATTACTTGGAAATGATCAAATCTGCGTCGATTTTGAGAAGAAAGTTTAACCCATTTGCGGTGCACGATTTAAGCGGGTTCCCAACAAATAACAAAAGTTTAACAAATATGTGCAAAAATATCTCACCGAATTTCGGAGGAATCCTGAAAGAAAACAGCCAAAGAGAAGAAAACAGTTCAAGGGAGCGGGTTTAGGCTTTTCTAATCGGTTTTACAAAAGTTTAAATTCAAAACCGGTGCAATATGTCTACTGGAATAATGTACATGAACTTGTAGATCGGCTGAGATTGTTGAACGCATCCAACCGAGCTGGAAATACAAGCGAGGAAAACATTAACGAGATGGTGTCCATAATAGAAGAGTTGAGAGAAGAAGGTATAATACAGTGAGCTCAGTAAATAATTACATAGTTTTAAAATGCCTATCGACCGCTTCGGACGTTCAGAGCGTAAAGATGCTGATATTCGGCGCGGTCCTCCAGGTCGAGGATTTGTGCTAACGTTGGATGGTGATGGGTACGATATGCAGCAAAGAAGGTTAGTGAATTCATCAGACCCGAAAGAAGATGGTGATTGTGTTAATCAGAGGAGTACTATAGTATTCAAGTCTGGAGAAGAAACAATTAGTTTTCGTAAACGAAGGCTAGTAGATGTAATGGACCCTAAAGAAGATAGTGATTGTGTTAATAAGAAATCTGTAATCAAGCTCGTGAATCAAGCCTTTTCATACTGTCTAAAAGTTCTGATGATATACAACGTAAAGATAAAGCCTTCAATGCAAGAAACCAGCGTATCGCAATGCTTGCTCAACCAGTTGAGCCATCTGATGCAGTTAATAAACAATATGTAAATGAAAAATTGGATAAGCTTGTATCTGACTTTAAAACGTTTATACAGTTTTTATTAATTTGACTGCAACTTCCGAGACAAATGAAAAGGAGCTCAGTCTTGCAATAGCATCGATTTACGAGGCGTCACCAGCAGCTATAAAAAACAAATACTACAAACCAAAGCTTCAGTTTATGTCAAAGGTGCAATTGGATAAAGATAACCCTATTAGTTTAGCAACAGTGTTAAGCAAAAATGAGTAAAGAAATCATCGTTAAGGAATTATTTAAACCTGCAAGAAAAAATTTTCAGCGTCGTCATACAAATCTGAAACATGTGAAACGTGATCTTATCCAATCGGACTTGTGCGAAATGCAGCCTTACTCGCGTGTGAACAATGGGTACAAATATATTATAATAGCAGTGGACTGTTTCACAAAATATGCTTTAGCTGAACCTTTAAAAATAAAACTGGATCAGAAGTTACAAATGCTATGAAAAAATATTGGACAAAATGCTGCAAGGAGAAAATAACTTAAAATCAATCTACAAACGGATTTTGGGAAAGAGTACTACAACCGCTGTTTTAAAAATCTTATGCAAAATATAAGATAAACCATTACTCTACGTATTCCGCAATCAAAGCTAGTATGGTCGAGCGGTTGATTAGAACAATCAAAACAAATTGTACAGAAGATTTTACTTGCAAGGCAGTCATAAATGGGTGAATATTTTGCCTAAGGTTATGGAAGAATACAATAATACACCGCATCGGGCTATTAACATGACACCTATGGAGGCAGAAGAACATCCGGAAAGAATAAAACTTTACACCGCTAACAGCGTTTCTAAAAGTTACAAGTATAAGGTTGGAGACATTGTACGTATATCAAAATATAAAGCAGTATTCGATCGAGGATTTCACCCAAACTGGAGTACAGAACTATTCAAAATTGTTAAAGTACAAAAACGAGACCGACAACCTATCTGCTACAAGATTTGGAAGGTCGGCCAATTCTAGGTGCTTTTACGGCGATGAAATTCAGCTCACAGCAGCACCCGACACGTACTTAGTGGAAAAAGTTTTACGGAAACGGAAGCACGGACGCGAATTATTAGTGTCGTGGTTGGGGGATGGTAAAAGTTGGATTAAGAAAACAGACTTGCTTTAGTATCATCCAGATAATTACCTGGATGAAAAAATCATAAAAGGAGGAGTAAAGTCCCTAAACTGGGTATACGGGGAGATTTGCTTAGAACCCCATTCCCATCTGTGATTTGAAGCAGGAAGCATGTGTTTCATAATCGATTTACAAGGATATCAATACAAAACTAGTGATTTCTATTGCAAGGAGATTGCCATTTTGGATGTAGCGAATAATGTAATATGGCATGAGATATTGGACATGGTTGTGGAGTATAACACCCTAAGCGATGATTTCAAAAGCAAGTTCGGTGGTTAAAGCAAAGAATCCATGGGCTTAGCTGGGATGGACAGTCCACAAGTGGATATACAAATGTAGGCGATTTGCTGAAAGAAGTCATACCACCCGATGCTACTATCTATGTTAAAGGCGAACAGAAAAGGCAGTTACTGTCAAAATATTTATCAAACAACATTTTAAACATGGAGAGTGTTTTCTTACTTCCAAGGCTCAAAGAATTAAGAAGATTCGGTAATAGGTACAATCACTGTTTAAACCATTGTTTGAATAATTTAAGCTGTTCTAAAGAAAACGTATTGGTATTGAAGCATTTTGTTAATGTATTAAAATTTTAATAAAATATTTTGTGAGAATTGTTTTTTATTCTAGCAAAAGCATACCTTTAAAATTTGGAAAAAATATATCTGTAATACAGCGCATTACTTTGGAAAAATTAATGTTTTAAAATACAAAGAACCAATAACCGAATACATAATAATTGGTGTTTGCAAATAAATTCAGTTCTACTTTAATAAAAATGTAAACTTACCTTAAATCTTCCTTCAAAACTTTCCACAAAAGAACTACGCGAAACGACGGTTTAAAATTTCGAGGGCTTTACACAAAAGCGTGCGAAACTAATAGAATTTTTTCTAATGACACCGCGTTATATACGTTTTGAATCCGTTAATTATACTACTAAATGAGGTTTGTATTTTCCGTAAATACGCACTTTTCAGCACCTCGTGGTATTGGTAATCTACAAACAATTATATCTCGATTTGAAATGCGCGTCATTGAAACATATTCTCAACATAATTAATAGAAAGTCCAAGAAAAGAAATTATAAAACAGTATTCAAATGTTCGTTAAGAAATCTAGAATATTTGTTGGATTACGAGTTACTTTCAGTACTTAATCTGGTTTATTACATTTTGTTAATTCTGGAATTTAGGTGGTTAATGATGTCATACACAAAATTTCTAATTAACATACATGGCTGGTATCTAGCGAAAGTTGTAGCATGCATTTTCAATTACGAATGCATTCTTCTTTCATTACAGGAGAAATTCCATAGATTTCATACCAGCAAAATGCGCTTTCTTTTAGATATTTAAAACACATTACATTGGACATCAAAAGTCGACCTTGCCATTTCTACATTATTGTTAAGCATGCATTGGAATTTTTGGATGCGGTAATTTCTTGTTTAAAGTAACTTAGTTAAATAAAGTGTAATTTAAATTGTGATTGTATAGTCAGTTATTGCAATTGAAAACACATTCAGGGAATAATTTATTTGCTCTATATATTTTACAGTAGCGTTTCCGAACAAAACTTTCTGCTTTTAATTAAATTTCCTTTGTTCCCGGCGGCATGTGTTTACCTCCACGTGGTGTCGCTGGACGGTAAAACATATTGTTAACAACAATATGTCTTATTGACTGAAAACACGTCTCCTCTTTTTTACATTAATCTCATTTTGTTACAGGTCTATTTAAACAACCTATTAATTTCTTTTTTGTTACAGGTTAAACTTTCGGCTACGCACAGGAAATAATGTTTATACTTTGTAAAAATTGTAATAGTTTATTAAACTGTAAATTGGATAAATAAATTATTAAACTTTTGTGTTCTTAATTTTTTGTGTTGGTTAAAGCATATACCTTGGGTAGCGAAAAAGGTTTTAAAAAATGGAGTTAAATATATACGAGCAAAAGAGCTTAAAGTATAACTTTGCAGGGCGTGGTCCGATTTCAAATCTGTTTGCAGATTCTACATAAAATTCTAAGCTAACAAGATGTATCGCATGACTAAAAAAATTTTATAAGAACGCTCAAAAGTCGCTACAGGTAAGAAATCTTAAAATTGGGGTAGCTCCCTTAGGGATGGTGCAATCTGAAAAATTCCTAGAAATTTGGGTAGCTGAGAAAATTCTAATATTAATTGATACCAAACAAGATAGGTTTATCTCGAAAGATAAAAAAATGGCTAGTCGAAGAAAACTATTTGGTCCAGAATGTTAGCGGTAAAAAATCTTAAAAATAGGTTTATCTCGTGTGTGGAAATGAGGATGCTCATTTATCTCGAAAGATAAAAATTTAAGATATTTATCTCGAAAGATGAAAAATGGTTAGTCGAAGAAAACTTTTTGGTCCAGATGTGTGTGGAAATGAGGATGCTGGTGGAAATGAGGCGGTGGGTTCACTGATTTTCCTCTACTTAAAGACAATTTAAATTTAACTACTATAAGTGATTGAAACTTAAAAACGTTACAGATACAGTTAACAAAACGAAATTTTAAAAATTCGAGCTACTGAACTGAAATTCATAGGCGTCTCCAGAAAGAATGGCATTAGTGAGAGGTCAAGTCAGTGGTTTTTATTACTGGCCCTCTCGTCTTGCGACAACGCTGGCACTAGCTGTTGATGAATGGATCGACTACTACGCCCAAGGTCCCGGGTTCGAATCCCGACACGGACCGCTTGATGGCGAGCATTTTTCACAAAAATACGCCCTCGTTGGGATGAGAGGTAAAATGGAGGTCCTGTGTGTGAGCGTTGTCACGTACGTTAAAGATGCCTACCTAGCTTGGAACAGCAAGGGTTTGGCAAAATTCAAAATTATTCAGGTTGAAAAAAACACTTAGCTGTATATAATACGGATGGAGATCGACATACCAGAGCTTTTAAATGTTATAAATCGCCTAAACAGCGTCGTGCGTGATGTAAATCACCCGATAGATGTTCCCTGTAAATCTGTACTAGATCGGAATCTACAAATAAGTCAGTTACCAGCAATTCTAGGACATAGCTCGAAATTAGGTATATAATTCCATGCACAATGTATATCCTTCGAAAACGAAGACTGTTACAATTGATCTCACTAACCTAAAACTGAACGTGTTACAGTATTCGAACGCCTACAAAAAGGAAAAGTAAACTAACCAAAGAAAATTGCCCGCATCGTATGCTGTAACAAAAATGGAATCCAAATAATGCCCTACTAGCTAAAAAGTCACAAAATGGGGTGTGTCACAACCAAAAAAGGAAAAGAAAATCTCTAGAGATAAAACTTATTTACAACACCTTCAATAAATAACATGTTACAAAAGGAAAGGAAACCAACCCGCGTAGGAAACAACATTTGTTCACAACATATTCCGGAGGATATACATATTACAACAATCGACTCAAAAATAATATTTACCCTTTTTTAATTATTTTCTAATTTTCTACTTCAATTCTATCATGTATTTCGATTTTCGAGTGTAAAAGAATTTCCAAATTTAGTTTGACCAATGAGCGTGCTAATTTTTGGGTACCACAAGAAATGAGTTGAAATTTCTCGCGATTCTTTGGTTTGTTCTGTTTTCAGCTCGTGTACTTTGATATAGTCAACTGCAATTCTTTAGTTTGTTCTGTGTTGAGCTCGGGCATGGTGATATAATCAACAGAATACTCATATTACGGTGAAAAGAACACACGAAATGTTGGATTTAATTACGTACGAACGAAAATATTTCCATTCAGGGACGGCACGTAACAAACGTAATAACAAGCGGAGTTTTGTCATGAATTCGACTTTAAGTAGTATTTAATGAATTAATATAGGTTCCTTGCATTACGTTTCCATTTGTCCGTTGACCAATCAGAATGTAGGAATAGTTTGAATAGTCATATTCTATTTTTCAACAGAAAAGTTAGTTGAAGTTGAACAATTTTCATCTGTTTCTCTGTTGACTTTGTGAATGAGTACACAAGTATAAAGTATTAATTATTTACAAAACAACTAGAATTTTTTCCTGTATTTTCTGGAATCGTAGTCTGTTAGCATCGTACTCCGACACATGTTCATGCTTTGCTACAATGGTTTGGAAAAACCATGAATTCGTATTTATTTACTTCAGATTTATTTAACCTATATATTGCTCTGAAGCTTTGGGTCTGTTGACTCGAACACCATCGTTGGACGTCATAAATTCTCTGAATTTTCCCTGTGCTGCTCGGCTGAATCGCTAATCCAAGCCCCAATGTCGGAACATCATATTGTTGTGTACTCTACCTGTGTAATAACTCCAACGATGCCACGGCTGCTCTGCTGCTTATACCTAAAAATACTACCCTACTATTCTACCAAAGAAAACTCGACTACAGAAATTCACCACGGTTTATTCAGACAGAAAATTCAACACAAAAATTTTTATCAACAGTAAATTACATCCATTCTCGGTTTTGAAATAGTTCATTTTCTATCAAATATTTTCAAAATAACATTTTGTCTATAAAAAAAACAATTTAAAGTAATAGGGCTTAACCATAAACCTTACGTTATCCTGGTTTAATACGAGTTCATAGTGAAACCTTTTAAATACTGGTACTAAATTTTGCACTGCAAATTAGCCAAAAGTCTCTCTTACCTTGTACATAACCAAATATTATAAAAATTATTTTATGAATATTAATTCCTACATACATTTGTCAAATAATAAATCATCAACATTCAATAGGTAACTCTTTAGTCCACAGAGTTTATAAAAATATACCCATAAGGCACAAAAATGTCATAACACACCAAATAAACACATAAAAGCAATGGTTCACAAAAATCTGTTACCTGGAATGCACCACCGCATCTGGATCTGCAATCAAACTATCGATGACGTTGCCCTCATCAATGACTGCACGTTCTGGAGCCACCTCCAAGTTGAATCACACCATCCGTGACGGCGATCTGCTACTCAATTCTCTCAAACTAATTTTCGGTACATCCAACTCCTCCAATTACTCTACTGGTATATTTACCATAGATAAACCACCAAATCAATCGATCAATAAACTCTGTTCCATATGTGTGCAGGCCTTGCACTAATAACCAAATTATAAAGCAGTCTGTACTTACATTACTTGCACAAGCTTCGCATTTTTCCAAATCTATTTCAACAATTTGTCAGACTGTTAGTACAATATTACACCCGCTTGTGTAAGTTGTTATCAAATTTAAATACTAAAATCACTAGTTAAGAACCAACAGTAATTTTATTCACCAATACTAGTGTACGCGTCGATGACCACGATTATATAGTCAAATCTGCCCCCTTACACTTGAAATTTTCTGTAAATACAACGATACAAGCAAACCAGCCTTCTTGGTAATTTTTCTCAATGGTCATAACATTTCTCAAAACCTCACACCAACAATTTTCAACTGCCACTCAATTCTCACACCTTTTTGTAACTTTTCTATCCGAACACCAACCGTCTTCGAATTCTTGAAATTTTGAACGTTCTTTGAGAATATTTACACACACTAAAAATGATGCAAAATTACCTTCTAATCTTACTTTAAAATTGTCAGTTGCTACACTAGAGTATTGGATATCGTCTACAATTTTTAATGAGTTGTATTTGCATGAGTAAACCTGCAATAACTTATTACCTGACTTATCTAATCAATTTTAACCTACAAATTACATAGAAATATATATTTTTTGCTATGATAACGCTGCACGCCGATGTAATTAACGTTCAGTTTCCTACTACCCGCCACCGCTCTCTGTCTCTAAACAATCTAAAATTTAAATATGCCTCGACTAGCTAAGTCTAATCCACACAGGGTGCACAACGTTACGATAACAAAGAATTTACCCCCTTTTTCTATCTAATACTTACCTACTTGGATGAGACAAACGAAATTGACCAAGATTTGTATAATAACAAAGAAAAAATATATACACTTTACAGCTTAATATGATTCACTATTCGAGAAAATAAACACCTGAATCAAATAATAATAATATCAATTTGTTTATCCCCAAAATTATACCTCCCTTTAGTTAGTTTAAAGCCTGCAAAAATGACATTGTACACTATTGGAAACATTCTTGAACGTTCAATGACTTTTCCCTTTTACGTAAATTTTCACGTATAAAAAGATTTTTGATGACCCTTTACATAAATATTTTGCTATAATAAATAATATAGTAAATATTCAATAAAAAAGAAAATAATGCCTTATGTTATTTAGATAATGTTCTGACCTGTAGTTTTCTTTGCGTGTCTTTTTGTTCTCCCTATTCTTGAATCTGTTACTGCGTGAGATAGGTTTTGGGCCTCCTGGAGCGTCTTTTTAAAAAGGCTTCTTCCAAAAAACTCTTCTATCAATTTTATTTAAACAGAAATTACAATATGAATTTTAATAACAGTTAGTTATATTCAGTAACGTATGATGATCAAAAAGTATTTCAAGTTGATAATCACTATTTTATTCAACTAAAATTAGGGTGAGTAGTTTGAACAACCAACAATGTTAAAGTTGTGAAGCTCGAGATGACTGACTCTCTTGGGGTTCTCAGGGTATTTATGCTATCCCTGCTCTTACATCACTTGTGGGAAACGCAGATCTCATGTCTGCTATTTCTTTATTCAATACAAAGTATTACTTCATAGTAATCTTAATTGTAACAATAAGGTTCTTATAATCTATTGGAATACAAAGTAGTTATATCCGTTTTCATGTCTGCTTTATGAACTTCCATTAACCTTTTGTAATATGTCCTTCAATTATACTTTGTATCAATCTATTCTTTAGATATAATAGTTCCATTTGATTATACCTATATACTAATTTGGGGGATATGTAACTCGTGCTGTTGATCAGTACCTCTGAATTGCTTTCAGTTGATTTTATAGTACCGCTTGGCCAAACCTCATTCAATGTTTAGAACAATCCTCCGTTTTATGCTCCGATGCGTAGATGCAAACCAATATTTTTATGTAATTTTAGATCGATTTAAATTCGGATTTATTTGCAAATTTAGATTTATCCCGAATCTGCAGTTTCCCAGATTTTCCCAGAGCCCTAAATTATAAATATTAAAATTATATTTAATTAATAAGCTTTCACGTACGTTATCCAGTTAACGGCAAACTTCTCTCGTAAATTTCTCATTATTACTTTAATTTTAAATTTTTTCTATCAGAACTTCCATGAAATATAATTATTAAACTTTTCAATGTTTACTTTTACGTAAATTTTTTATTTGAACTGATGTGAAGCGTGTTCAGATTGGAGGAGGACTGCTTGTTTATCAAATTTGAGTGATATATAAAGCAACGCCTCCATCTGACACCATTGGTTATCGGCGTCCTTCGGTCAAAGTTTAAGGCATGCTATAGGATATTGTCAATAGTCTGGGCTTTCTCAGATATGAATTTGATAATAGCCCACCGAAACAATGCTGTCGGTCACGCAGTATTCAAGTTCTATATACTGTACTATTTTAACTCGACTTCTCACGTAGACAAACTTATGGCTTTATTTTTGTCAAGATAATGTTTTGGGTTTTGAATTTACTGCATGTTAAAAATCACGTAGACGAAATGTCTATAATGACGTAAATTGAAATGCATTTATTTACATCCTGCGTTTCCGAAACATTTGGTTTGAAAGGTGCGTTTATTACGAGAAAGTTCTGTTATTTCTTTGCACTATTGCGTGTTTAATTTTAACAGAATTCGTATCATGATTTTCTAGCTTTCGATGTTTTTAATGCGTATTTATTTAGCATTTATGAATGCTTTTCTGGTTTAAAATAGGTTTGATTGCGTACAGAGTTACTTATCTTACTGAATGTGTTTATATTATTGAAGAATGAGCTTTTCTGCATTAATTAAAGTTAACTGTGATCCTTATACAGTGTATTAAATGTTTGTTTGTTGCATAATTTGCGAATCACGTACTTTTCACGGTAAAATTGTTTAGTTTTCTAGCTTTTAGTACGATTTACATGTAGTGTGCGACCCTTATGACTCTATATACCCTTAAATAACCCTATTATTATATCAATATATATATATATATTGCTGTAATTATAGGGTTAATTTAGGGGTAGGTTAAGTCATGGGGGTCGTAGAATAAACAAAAGAAACTCCCAAGTAACAAAAGCACATAATTAAAGATATTAGAAGAGTAAATAGGTCATTATAAATATGGTTAGTTGAGAGCACACTGTATATAACAGTACAAGCGCTTAAACGCATATCCAAGAGTATCTACGAGCAAAGATAAGAATTTAAAAATGTAACGAAACGCAATGAAATTGAATCAGTGAAAAAACCTGCATGAATTGGCTAGATAAATATTCCAAAAGTGTGTTAATATATCATCTTAAACGCACGCAGAAATTATGCATTATTTGAAAAGCGTATGTGATCTAAAAGTATCACATTTGTTCAAAAATCCAATTTATTAGCAATTAAACAAACACCAAATTTATTCCACTAAGATTAGAATAAGGTCAACAACAATAGTACGTGATTTGTTGGACGAAGATTCCTGGGATTTCTGAATCAAATGTGAGGTATTATAATGAATTAAGTGACATTTTTAGCATCGCTTCATGTAATTGAAATACACAATTGGTAAAGTTTCCCAAAATAAGAAGAGATAAGACACTCTCACCCAGCACGTGAAGTCAACGAATCCCAAACAAAAGTGGCCGATCCTATAAATATCATGACATTTGAATATCGAGTTAGTATACTTTTGAAACTGGGCAGTCACTATACTTGAAAGTGCTAAATATTTACGTGAACAGTAAATTGAATTAAAGTGAAAATTAAAGAGTGTGTAATTGTGCAAGCGAGCCGTACTTCTGAAGACGTAAGTAGATAAGATTTAGTGAAATTATACCATTTCTAATAATAAATAAAACAGGGCTCTTAATTATCATCTTAACTACCATCTTAATTACAATCTTAAATTACAGTCGAAATGACGATCCTAATAAAGATCTTGTTACGATTCCTGTTAAAACTTTTAATAACGATCAATTACGATCTTAAATACAATTTTGGATACGAGACTCTGGAGAATGCTACCTGTTCAAGCAATTTGATAATCTTTGAAAATGGTAAATATTCTATTACGGAAATGAAAAACCTTTCATTGGAATAAACTCACCAATAACGATTTGGATACTAATTTGGTTGGATGTCGACTTCAATTCTTGGGAATGCAGAGCACCTACTGTTCAGGTTAGATATTTTGATATGATTTATTTCTAAAAGCTGTTTTTATCTCAATAATAATTCAAAGTGTAAGAGCCGACAAATTTGGGTTTCTTGTATAAATATATGAAAAGTAATAGACATCTTGAAAGGTTTTAAAAGGGTAATAAAAAGCTCGTTTTACTGGCTTGATTTTCTAAAAATCTGACAGATGTAAATAATTTAAACAGGGAGAAGATATTTAAAAAGGTTGTAAATATTTAATCATTATACTGTGTATTGTAGAATTGCTTTATTTAATTGAATCAGCTAGTCGAGGCAAGGAAAATTATAAATTAACATTTATACAACTGCTTGAGTAATAAAAGAATAAATCACCGCATAAATATTGCGTCTAAGCGTAGGGGCTAACAGGGGTTAACACGGCATAAATATAGCTCGACCCAATCGTGGGGCTAAATATTTAATATAATAACAAGGGTTTTATTTTTCGTACAGGAAGATAACACGACAATATATATATATATATATATATATATATATATATATTGCTGTCATACTTCACCAGCCCCTACGATGGGCACCATAAAATGCTATGATATTTCCCCTCTATTAGGCCCCACGACTTTGGCGTACATAAAATGCTATGATATTTTTGCCCCTACGCTTGGGCGCAATAAAATGTCGTGTTATCTTCTTGTGGGAAAAATAAAACCCTTGTTATTCTCGCCCCACGAATTGGGTAGACCATAAAACCACGATTGGGTCGTGCATAAAATACTGTGATATTTTCTTTATATTACTCAAGCATTTGTAAAAATGTTAATTTATAAATCTCTGCATCAACTAGCTGATTCAATTAAATAAGGCAATTCTACAATACACAGTATAATGATTAAATATTTACAACCTTTTTAAATATCTTCCCCTTTTTAAATTATTTACATCTGTCAGGATTTTGAAAAAATGAAGCCAGCAAAACGAGCTTTTTATTGTATTTAGAGACCTTTTGAAACGTTTAAAGATGCCTATTGCCTTTCACAAATTTATAAAAGAAACCCCTGTTTTGTCGACTCGTACATTTTTAAATTATTATTGAATTAAAACAGTTTATTGAAATAAATCATATCAAAATATCTAACCTGGAGTGGTTCAGTAGCTTTTCCAAGAGTTCCCGTGTCCAGTCTGAACGTTCTGAGTCGAATTTGAAAGTCGACATCCAACCAAAATACTATCCAAATCGCTATTGATAAGTTTAATCCAATAAAAGGTTTTCCATCTCCATAATTAACAAAACAGTAAAAGAATATTTACCATGTTAGTGATTGCCAAATTAATTTAACAGGCAGTAATATCTAGACTCGTTTCCACAACTCGTACCCAAGAGCCCTGTTTTTTTTATTTTTAGAAATTTATCATTTCACTAAATCTGGTTTACTTACGTCTGTAATAGAACGGCTCGCTTACACAATTTTTACACTCTTATAAAAAATGATTTTTACTTTACATTTATTTAACTGTTTGCGTGAATAAGTTAGCACTTTTGAGTATAGTGACTGCCCAGTTTCAAATGTCTATTAACTCGTTGTTCAATTGTTATCGTATATTTATAGACCTGACCCCTTTTGTTTGCGATTCGTTGATTCCACGTGTTGGGTGACACCAATTGTCTTATCTCTTGTGTTATTTCGGAAACTTTACCAATTGTGTAGTTTAATTGCATGGAAGAACACTCAGGTTGTCACGTAATTCATTCTCATAACATCACATTTAATTCAGAAATCCCAGGAACCTTCGTTCATCAAATCACGTATTATTGTTGTTTGCTTTATTCTATTGTAAATAGAAATAAATTTGGTGTTTGTTTATTTCCTAGTTAAATTGGATTTTTGAACAAATGTAATACTTTTCTATGACGTACGCTTTTCAAATAATACATAATTTCTGCCTGCGTATATGATGATACATTAACCCACTTGTTGAATATTTATTTAGCCAATTCATACAGGTTTTCCTTTGATTTAATTTCGATGCATTTCGTTACATTTTTAAATTCTTATCTTTGCTCGTAGCTACTCTTGGATATGCGTTTAATCGCTTGTACTGTTATATACAGTGTGCTCTCAACTAACCATATTTATAATGACCTATTTACTCTTCTAATATCTTTAAGTGTTTTTGTTATTTGGGAGTTTCTTTTGTTTATTCTACGACCCCCATGACTTAACCTACCCCTAAATTAATCCTATAATTACAGCATTAAACGTGTGTGTGTGTGTGTGTATGTGTGTGTGCGCGTGCGTGCGTGTGTACGTGCATGTGTGTGTGTTTTGAACGGATGGAAAAGCCGGTTGTTTCGTATTTATCCGTAAACAAACCAATGAAAACGTACCAATGGATATTAGTGAACCTACCTTACAGATCACCCGAATTGCTGAACCATCTGTCCTTATTATGTGGTTGTAGAAAAAGAACGAGAACCTAGTTTCATACACCACCTAGCCCACTACCACACATTCGGAATTTTATTCATAAATCAGAGGTAAATAGGACTAGTAGGGGAATCCTTGCCTTGCCTCGTCTTGCAGAACAAACAGATTTCCCAGAAGATACCTGATAAAACGATCAAAACGTCGTATGATTCCTACAAAGCGTGCCAAGGTTAATTTTGGTTAATTTTAAACGTCAAAGTAAATTGTGATTAGAGTTGTTAATTTAACAAAGGGGTCCTAACAGACGGTAGTTTCAAAATACAAGGAATAATCAGATTAGCGATTTTTCAACCCAAAGGATTGAACGAATTTATTCCCTAACAACACAGATACTCGACGATAAATAGACTACTAGATAGAATAGATCAGCGAACTTGAAATAATAATGTGTATCGACAGAGTTAAGCGAATGGATTTTTTTAACAGGTTACATAATAATACCGAAAAACTTTAGTATGGTTACTAGTTTGAACAGCTACTACAAGTCAATATGTACTTCGGATATCCTGCATAAGGGTCGTTACAAAACCGCTGCCTGAAATACTTTATCAGAAAATTATCATCGAACAACCGCACTTGAATTTATTCTATTTCAGAGAAATTTATATTCTCGTATCACATCCAATTTCATTTGGTATCTAAACATCCATCCATTTTATTTAAAAGTCAACCAAATTAATTTCCTGTTTCTGATATAAAGATCAGTTAATATTTCTATTTACCGTCCGTCGTCCGTTAATGGTATTTAAAAAGTAAGCACGACTCGGTATGCCTTTTTTATTACGTATCCCACAAACAAACTGACAATGCCTTCAATCAATGTCAACGTAGTCAATAAGATGATACTGGTAGAGGGTGGTTGTGGTTCGGTAAGTAAACGAAAAATCGAGATGCAGACTGCTGATTCCACGCCAATGTCGATATCTTGTCGCTGCGCTTCGTTGGCGTTTTCATATCTGGGATCTATGTTTTGACTGCATTCTTATTCCCAGCTCTTCGCTCAAACCTTTACATTGTTCTTTCTAATTGACACCCACATTTAAACCTGTTATTGTGCCTGAAATACTGTAATTCCTTTTGTATTGCGGTTGTATGTGAAAGAAATTGATCGCGTTTTATAACTTTTCCTACAAAGCTTTCCTTTTTGCGCTTTTTACATAAATTCTGTCTTACATAAACCTACTATTACCATTTTCATTTGTTATTAAACACACAGAAGCACTTTTTACAGCTTTTCTCGAATTTATCATGCACAAAAATGTAAGAAATGCATCTTTAAGAATAAGCGTAATAAAAGTTATATACAACAAACTTGTCCATATATTTCTCAATATAAATCATTCCGTACCTTCGTTCTCGTTCCAAAACCTGAACCTGCAAATCTACTACATGTGCTATCCGGTTGATTAGTTATGTGTTGTAAAAATATACATTTCTATGAATAGATATTGTCAGGTGAACACCGTTTCTCCCTCGTCAACCCATGCTGCCCTAAAGTGTGCTTTCCATCTGCTTGCGTTGCAAGAAGCTACCAAGTATCGGGACGGAAAGACGTCACTAATAGTTTCATTACTGCCACATGTGTCTCCTACACGAGCTTCATTACGAGATCTTTTGAAAATTTCATGACATTGTGAAGCGATGATGATCACCGTGTCGATGAGGATTATGAACGCCATAGATCTCGGGTTAAGTTCCTCTGAAAGTGCAGATTGCGCCCTTTTACAAATAATATACTCCTCACGAGTGTAAAGCTGTAGATTATAGGTGTTTTGTATGTTAAAGATTGTTATCTTGCTTGAAGCAGCAAGGTTTTGGCTATAACTTTGTTGACAGGTGGTAGTTTTTGCTTCTTGGTCTCGATGATGTCATTATAACAGAAACTGTCCGACGAATAGATAAAAACATAAATAGTAGATAAGGTACTTTTGTATCAGACAAATTCGCGCGATTTTTACTCGTAAAATACTATAAAAATCTAAGATTGGTTCTGGTCTTTTTGTACCATTTAAACTCGTCGACCGCCAGGCGTCGTATGACTTCCGAAAGGCATCAATGAAATACGTGGGTAAGGTGAAAAATTCTCGGCCTGACACAGAGATGGCGTTCCAATCAGCAAAAATGTGTGCTTCCAGTCTGCGTGCACATGTCATTAGTTCGTATGACAAGTTTCAACTTGCTATCTCAAGTAGTTTGTTTACACGAATTTTTCCAAGCAGACATCTTATGCGTGTTTCCTTAAGATGGATAAACTTGAATATCGTGCGGTCATAAAATTCTTCGTTTTGGACGGATTAACCCCTCGGGAAATTCATCCGAAGTTGACAAAAGTTTACGGAGACTCTGTCCCTTCCCCGTCAACCATTAAAAAGTGGGCAGCTGAATTTAAGCGTGGTCGCACGTCTCTCGAAGGTGACCCACGTGAAGGACGACCAAAAACCGCAACCACGCCAGAAACGATCGAAAAAGTGCATGATATCGTGTTGGACGATGGGCGAGTGATACTGAAGGAGATAGCTGAGGCTGTTGGGATATCGGACGAAAGGGTGCGAAAGATCTTACACAAAGAGTCAGGGATGCGAAAGCTCTGTGCTACATGAGTGCCACATTTGCTGAATGCCGATCAAAAGCAAATGCGAAAACAAGTTTCACAGCAATGTTTGGCCCGGTTCAATAAGGATCCGAGCGATTTTGTGCTGCGATTTGTCACTATGGAGGAGACATGGGTCCACCATTACATGCCAAAAACGAAACAGTAGTCGAACCAGTGGGTGGAAGCCGGTTGTTCAGCGCCAAAGAAAGCGAAGTCGATCGCATCTGCCGGAAAGGGGATGGCCAGCATGTTTTGGGATGCGAAAGGGATCCTGTTAATAGATTACCTTGAAAAAGGCAGAACAATTACAGGCCAATATTATTCCACCCTTCTTGACCAGCTGGATGCCAAAATTCGCGAGAAGAGGCTTGGCTTGAAGAAGAAAAAAAACATTTTTTACCAAGGCAACGCACCTGCACACAAGGGTGCGTTGGCAATGGGAAAATTGACGGATTTGGGGTACGACTTGCTCGGCCATCCCCCCTATTCCCCTGATTTGTCGCCCTCAGACTTCTACCTGTTTCCAAACTTGAAGAAATTTGTTTCTGGAAGCGCTTCATGTCCAATGAAGAAGTTAAGAGGGCCGTAGACGAATATTTTCACAGCCTTCCAGACTCCCACTTCCGGAAAGGAATACTGATGTTGGAGAAACGCTGGATCAAGTGTATTGAAGTTAAGGGGGATTATGTCGAAAACTAAAATCATTTTTTTTACTGAAAATTGCAGTCTTTCATTGTAGGCCGAGAACTTTTCACCTTACCCTCATATATCCCAGAATCCCGAATCGACCAGCACTGTATCTATATGGACGTGGCTGAAATGGCTAGCTGCAGATATAAAAATAATGAATATCGTTTAACCCTTAACCACCTACATCTGGTCACTGAGATCGGAACGATTTTACGCATCGTGTATAGTTTTTAGACATGTAACTCCCACAGCTTACATAGTCTAGCCCACTGCATTGTATCAATCAAATGTTTAATGTCCGTTTGTTATTAATTTTCACGTAAACATTAATTAAATTTTTTAAAAATATTACAGCGGTCACTGTGATTGATCCAGGGTATTTATGTGTTCGAGACGCTTGCACATGCGCGGTGTGCGGACTTTCCAATTTTTTATTTCTTAGTAGCATTTGTTATGTTCGTCCTCTAATTATACTCGAATTTCTAATTCCTTCAGCCTAAATTTTCATAAAATCTGCTCTTTGTGCAAATGTCCATAACTTTGCTTTTTCCTACAAAACTTCTAACCCAACCTCATCCACTATTGCCGCACAACCCATTTAGATTAATCCCTGCTTACCATTTGCTACAGCCTCTCTTATATTATAATAACCATTGTTTTTTTGATAGTTATCCAAACCCGGTGGAGTGGAAAGCTTTTATAGCCAAAGTCTGGGACTCTCCTTACGGCATATTCACTAAAACCACTCCACCTGGCGGGTGCGTCTGCCAAACGGCTCCGTCGCACTACAGCCTAAGAGGCTTATTGTGCTGACCCTGGTTAACTTGATTAGTATACAAGTCCTGGGTCTATCAGTGGATCTGCTATATACAAGTGTCCCACCGATTGAACTCAGTCCTAGCACCTTTCCCTTGCAAATCCAAGATTCCTGAATAAGAGCTATATCTCAGTCCCCCATCAGCTTACATAGTGAACGGGTTTGACTCCGTCCAAGTCCCAGATTCGATTTTCTTGGCTTTCCTCAGCTTTCTTCACTGAGCTCCCGAAAGCCTCTTTGCTTGCAGCCCGGTGCCTGCAAGTTTCTTTATACTATTCTCCATGTCTGGTGTTTCAGACACCGGTCTTGCAAGCGGACTTGCATCGCGGGTCTGCTCAACCTTCATGGATACATTTTGGTTACCTGAGGGGTTCCCCATTGCTGGTTCAGTTTTACTAGTGGTACCAATACTATTCATGATTCTTCCGACTAGTATGGGGTATGTAAATGGTCGCCATACCAGGTGCCCTCTGTTGGCACGGAAGGCGTGAATAAAACGGGGTGCCGCCCTGTTCCCCGAGTTTTGAACCGATTGAGACTGGTCAACTATCTAGCCAAGCGTCACCTGGGCTCGGTCCTACACCACGGGATTTAGAAATTTTCAACGAGGTTGTCTGCTCTTGGTCCTGGCGGTTAAACAAAGACCTCCACACTCTCTCGCCCGTGCGACATGACCACGATGGCAGGGAAGGCACGGTATGAAGTTGTTGCAAAATTGCCCCACCGGCTTCGTTTATCTCAGTGCAGACCCATTAGTCGCGAGACTACAGCTTAGGTTGACGGGTTTGGTCCGCGGCATCGTTTTCGCTTGGCTAGGAAGCGGATTTTATCCCGCATAAGCACAGTCTATTGCTTTCCACCATATTGTGGGTCTTATGCCACTTAGGTCACTGGGTCACTGAAAGAGATAAGCTTATCACGATCCTTCCCAGAGTAGACAGCCAATCCCTTGGCCATATATCCTGGGATTTCTCTTATCCGCCACCTGAAGACGCACCCAATTGGTAACCAACCACATGGGCATAATAACCATTCCATATTTTCATAATTTTGAAGTCAGTTATCTGCGAGATGTTCACCCTTGTTTAGTCTATTATTATTCAAGTTTATAAAATGGCACAAACGTAAACAGTGAGATACACAGATGCAAATTTTGTAAAAGCTGTTATGCAATGGTTTGAAGATGATGAAGCAAGTAACGTAAATTAGGTTGTTCGCAAAATGAACATGAAGAAATTGAATATGACTCATTAGCTGGGTTATTAACAAGTAAACATAGTGAAGATGAAGCGATAGGCGAATCTCTAAATGAAAGCGACAAGTTCAGTGAAGTTTATGTTTACGAGAACAGGAACTCCTCCCGGGAAAAACTATACTGGTAAAAATAGATTTCGATGGTCATCTCAAGAAGTTACCTAGACTAAATGGACCTGCTTGCGCTGGAAATGACACGGCAGATACGTTAACCGCGTGGAATTTTTTATTTGACGACATGAGTTTTAGGGATAGACGGATATACATGGCTTATACAAAGAGCAAACAGCGGTAATAGGATTAAAGCAGAAACGTAGAGAAGTAAATATTAAGAAAGGAGCGAAATAGGGATGTGCCTTACCCCCCGTTAACTTTTAATTTGTGCATTGAAGAGGCAATGAAAACTGTCAAATGCAGGAAGACATTTGGCGTTACTATGTAGAGACAAACAATTAATATGCTTAGATTTGCAGATGATATAGTGGTATTAGCATCTAGCAAGGAAGAACTAGAAGCTATTTTTAATGAAATGGAAACAGTTCTAACAGAGAGACACGGTATGAAAATTAACAAAAATAAAACTAAAATACTAGCATGCAAAGGAGGGGAAAATATATAAAAGCCAATAATACAAATACGTAACGAGAGCTTACAAGAGGTTATGGATTTCTGCTACATAGGAAGCCAAATAACGCTTGATGGGAAGAGCGTAAAAGATATAAAAGATTAACACAAGGTCGTGCTACATTTAACAAGAAAAAGAAACTACTGTGTTCAAAGACGACAAACATGGAAAGAAGGAAAGGATTGCTTAAAACATATGCGTGGAGCACAGCACTGTACGGCTGTGAAACTTGGCAGTAGGAGAAGCGGACAGGAAAAAGATAGAAGCCTTTGAAATGTGGTGCTACAAACATATGAATTTATCATGGACAAAGCTAAAAACTAAGAGGTTCTAGAAATGGTAGCGGAATAAGGAAATACGTGGAAAACACTAAAAAATAGGAGAGATAAGATGATAAATCACACACTAAAGCATGAGTGAATAGAAATATATTAGAAGCAGAGATAAGAAAAAGAGAGGTAGATTAGAGTATTGCACGCAGATAGTAAAATATGTAGGCTGTGGAAATTTTAGAGAAATGTATAGATTAGCTCAGAATAAAAATCAGTGGAGGTACCCGTTCAACCAGTTCTAAGACGGAAACCTAATGACGTAAAAATAATAGTACTTAAACCTAATGATTATTATAAACAACTACAAGTGGGTTTGCAATATTTTCAACTAATATTGATTGAATAAAGGATGTATTGGAAAACTATTAATTCGGCAAATGTTCAAGTACTGGGGGATTTTGTAGGCGCTGGTTGCTTAACCCCCTTCACATACCCCTACATTTGATTTTCCAATGCTCCACCCGAAGCTACTACATTGACACCACTCCCTCCCCCTCCCCCTCCTTACACACCACTGAATATCGGTGAAATAGAGTGTATATTTAGAAAACAACAGAAGGAGAACCAAGCTGTAGCTAACAACAATGAGCAGCGGCTGTGTTCGAAGACAACAAACATAGAAACAAGGAAAAAATTGTTGAAAGCATGTGTGTGGAGCGCAGCAGTATACGGCTATGAAATAGGGACAGTAGGAGAAGCAGACAGATTTTGGAATGTTGTGCTTCAGATTTATGGTGATGATGATGATAGCATGGACAGACAAAGTTAATAACAAAATGGTTCTACAAATAGTAGGGGAAGAAAGATATCTGTGGAAATCAAAACAAAAGGTAGGCGAAATAGAAGGACAAGACATGTTTTAAGGCATTTTGGGGAATAGTGCGGGAAATATTCCAAGCAGATATAGGAAAAAAAGAGGTAGATGTAGACCTAGATCAAACTATTGCACGCAGATAGTGAAAGATACAGACTGTGGGAATTTCAGACAAATGTGTAGGTTAATTCAGAATAGGAGACAATGAGGGTACGCGTCTAACCAGTTCCATGACTGAAGACCTGATGATGATGACGATGATTATTTACTGCAACAAGTGTTAGTTTGGACGAATGAGAGATTGGCTAGAGAAAGAATTAAATACAAAGCAAAATGTCGGTATAGTGGAGCTAAGCGCCTTTGTTGGACTGCTGTTCTGTAGTGATGTTTTCAAATCAAATCGTGAAGACTTCAGATCCTTCTTTACTACAGATGGAACAGGCAGAGATATATTCAAGTGTGTAATGACAGAGAATCGATTCGGTGCTTCACTTTCGCATCTTCGATTTGATCATCCCCAAGACAGAGAAGAAAGTAAAAATAGTGATCCTGCACTGGTAATTTCTGAAATTTTCAATTTTGCTGATAAGTAAGAGTCGGTCGCTTTATAGTTTGGGAAAAAAGGCTTACGTAGATGGAATGCTTGTTAGTTTTCGCGGAAGAGTAAAATTCAAAATGTTTATGCCAAACAAACCAGCAGAATAGGATGTAAAATTAATGTGCGTTACTGATTCCCACATAAACTGTGTATACAATGGCTACATCTCGACCGACAAGAATTCAGATGGTTAAAGATTTTTGCCCAAGGCAAGAAAATACTCAAAACCTACTCAATCCGTATTGCATTTTTGTAAACCACTTCACAAAGTAACAAAACATTAAGTCAGATAATTGGTTTACTTCCATAGAACTTGTAAACTTATTACGGGACAGAAGCCTTACGTCGAAACAATGAAAAAGAATAAGAAAGAGCTTCCTAAAAAATTTTTACCGTCAAATCTAAAGATGTATACACAAGTCTTTTTGGTTTTTCTAATAACATTACTTTAGTGTCGTACGTCCCAAAAAAGAATAAAGCTGTTCTGCTTGTTTCATCGATACATCACACCAATTATGTTGGTGAAGAAAGCGGAAAACTGGAAATAATCATTTACTGCGACAACACAAAAGGAGGGGTCGATTCTAGATCAAAAATGTGCCAATTATTCAACTGGACGTCGTACTAGGCGTTGGCCTATGACTTTATTTTTTAGAATGCTCGATAAAAGTCCAAATAACGCAGGTGTTTAATATAATTCTAAGAAACACAATCCAAACACTACAAAATTTGATTTCATATCTCTTTTGGCAAGGCAGGTAATAACACCGCATATGCAAAAAAAACCTGAGGACTTCCGTTTAACGTATGAACTTCGGGCATGTGTACGCAGAGTACTAGGCATTCAAGTAGCAATTCATCAAGGAGAAGCAAAACTGGCAAAGAAGAAAAAACCTGTTACATGTGTGACCTGAAATTAAAAAGAAAAACATTTTATTTACACCATAGCTGCAAGAAACCATTGTGTTTATATTGTACAAGTAAGATTTGTCGTAGCTGCTGCGAATATATTTAAGGTCATATTACGCCTTGCAATTTCTATGTTAATTTTTTTTCCTTTTCTAATACATGATTTTCAATTTTTTTGACTCTTTAACTAAGAGAAATTTGTATCTTTAGTTCTTTTTTCGTACCAGTTTTTATGTGAACGATTTTTGTTTAGATCGGTTGTAAAATAACAAATAAATGTTAGTTTTGTAATAAAAATTAATTTGGTACAAATAAAAAAATTTAAAGGTTTTATGTGATTTAATTACTTATACCAACCCCAATAAATAGCTAAAGCTACTTACAGAACATAAATAATAATTTAAACCTCGTATATTCTACATGAAATGTTGCGGTCACAGTAGCCGGTCCCGGATACGAACGTCCAGATTTTGAGATCTATGCAGAAGGGTTTATCTTCATATATTTAATTAACATGTACATATACTGCATATAAGTAAAGAAAACATTGCTATACTTTCAATTACATTTCAGTAGTATTTGTTTGTTTAAACTTCTCTTTGGGGCTTCCTTGTTGTTCTCCCATTTAAGGTAGTATTTTCGCAAACTGCTATATTGGTTAGCAATCTAATTTGTACGTTCATTTGCAAAGTCCAAACCACGCACAACAAAACTACAATTTTTTAATTTTTAATCGGAGTTGTTTTTAACGTATAAAATTTAAATTTTATTTTTAAATAATAATCTAATTATATATTTTCTCTTGCAATTCTTTTTCTAACTAGTAATTAGATATATACGCATGTAGATTTTGGCAGTTTTTGTTTCTCTATTCCATTCTTGAATTCCAACAATAACGAGTTAAATTCTTCTATTCATTTGCTGCAGTCTAGGAATGTTGTTGCGGAAAATGAACGGTACGATAATAAATTTCGATTTGCCCTGAAGGGGCGTGGACCCCGTAACAGTATAAGGGTGCGTCGGCTAACTGCATGGTGCGGGAATGGATTTCTGTGTAAGAAATTATAAAAGAAAATAGAATCTCTCAGAAATAATAATAATAAACAAAAAATAATAAATAAAATGACAAATACAACAATTACGTTAGATTAATCACTTACCCTGAAAAGCTTTTTCTCGTTGTCATAATTAAGGGTACAAAACTGTCTGTCACATCAATCTCTTCAATATTATCCCTACACCGAAGACGGTTATTCCACATAGGTCGCAAATGCTTTGGGCTCCTAATTTGACACATTATTTATTATTTTTCTCTAATTTCTCTATTTTAGAAGATATTTAGTTTTGTCATAATTAAAGAAATTTTTAAAATAAAATACCTCTTGCAAATGCAACTTCATCACTAAGGTAACTGGATATCCTTTTACAATTACCCTTTTTACCTAGTTTATAAATAAATTTAAATAAAATTCAGTCTACACTTACGTCTATTGACATTAAATAATTTCAATAAAAATATAAATATGCGCTCCAAAAAAAACCTAAAAATCTTAACCTTCCTAGATACAGGACGGACAAGAAAAATTGATTAGTTATATCAGCAGGGTGTGCTCGAAACCGCAAATAAACTTTTGCGTTACAGGAAAAAAAACTGTTGGTTGTAGTGTATCAGTACAGCACTTGTATAAGTTTCTCTATGGTCGAAAGCTTTACCAGAGTACAGAACACGCAGCACCAAAGTGGCGACAGCAGTTCAAGAACCCGGAAGGATAGAAAGCCTACAGTAGTACGATTTAGACACTTACTATCGACCAAGTTCAAGTCACCGTAACGCAGATGCATTGTCTAGACGGCCTTGTCTTGAAAATTGTAGTCATTTTTCACGGTTAGAGACCAAATATGACATTCTTTGTCGGACTACCGTGATTATCGACGAATGGTAGCTACAGCTGCTGAGGATTGTACAAGAGAATGACCCACACCTGCTCGTCGTTATGGATTTGAAAAATCAGATGAGAACATACACCGTGGGAGAATGTTAATCCGATAAGTTTCACGCTGAAGTCGTACTGCGTACAGTGGGATTTCTTGAAGTTAAGGGGACGGGATTTTGGTGCAAGTCCATGGCAAAGGAAAATGGGTCTATGAGTACGATTCAGGTGATGGTTCTCAAGAACCGGGTGTCTGGAATTTTAGGGCATCTATATAATGGGACGTCGAAAAGGCACTTTGGCGTGTAGAAAACTCTAAAGAAGGTCCGTAAGAGATTTTACTGGGTAGGCTGCTAGGAAGGCGTCAGGGAATGCTGCGGGAAGTGTCACTTATTTGCACTGTTGGGAATTTGGAAGGCGTTGTGGATGCTATGCAACGTAAGAAACCCGTTTGAGAGAGTGGCAATTGACATCGCAGACACATTCTTCGAAATCGACTCTGAAGATAAATGCATCTGGGTTGTCATGGACAGCTTTACAAAATGGACTGCGGCATGCGCTATATCCAACCAGGAAGCAGTAACTGTCGCTGACGTGTTATCAAAGAGTTTTTCTGCTGTTTTGGAATGCCTTCGAAGCTGAACGCTGAGTAGTGCAGAAATTTTAAGTTAGCGCTATTTTAAGAAGTCCGTCGGCTGCTAGGGTTAAGAAAGACCAGAACAACACCGTTGTAACCTCAATCGGATGGTATGGTACAACGCATAAATCGCACCTTGAGAAAGTATATCCAAGGTAGTCTCTGAATATCAAAGGAACTGGGACCAATACGTACGCTTATTTTTATTGGCCTACTGATGTGCGATTCACAAGAGTACTGGGCAGACTGCGTGTGCTATGCTGGGACGCTAGATACGTTTACTCCTTGTTGGGTCGTAGAAGTTGGTGCAATTACCAGTGACAGTTACACCAATTTCGTCCGATCCAACAAGGCGCTGATTTTACAAATGCAAAACGCAGTAGAAGGTGAGTTTTCACCTCCCTTCTGCACCTCATTTTTTTGGATTAGTGAAAAGTGGTATCAAGGCCGTCAAAACTCATCTCTGTCGGGTTATTGGCATGCAAATCCTTACACACGTGGAATTCAATACTGTTTGCATACATGTTGAGGCATTGTTCAACTTCTCATGTCCTCTTTGTAACATTTAAACGAATCTACATGTCGAGTGTTCTTTCACCGGATATTTTTAACGCTGAAGCCGTTAACTGCCCTTCCGCGTCCAGATTTGAGCCATATGAAAATCTCAAGATCGTCTAGATGGCAATTAATCACGCGCTTTCATTGCTATTTTTGGATGCGTTCACGCAATGAATACCTTAATAATTTATGTCAACAATGCATATTGCTCAAAACTTGAGATCCTGAATTATCAAATGTCGTTACCTCGGTGCACATAACGAAGGACAATACTTCCCTCGTTACATTGGAAACTGCGTAGAATCGCACTTTACTAAGGTCGTGACAACACTGCTCATGTTGCGATCATTCGCACTGCTTTGGATAAATATAAAAGCCACTGGTAAAGCTTTGTGCTCTGCCTACACAATAAATGTTCATATTTTTTTTGTATATATTTATGTATTTTTGCGCACGTTGCAATTTACTTAAACTTACTTTTATTTTTGTTTGTTTAGACTTTTAGCCTATACGTACAATTCATAGTTCGAAAATTAACCATTTTGGCGGGTGGTATGTTTCGTCTTTGTATCTATATATGTCTCTTCCTTGTAGAAACAATAAGGAACCAGACAAGTGAGTAGGGATGCTATCCCGTTACGTGCATCATTTTGAAGAACGCATGGGACTTGCCGTTCAGTTTTCAAGGTGAGTGTAGGCACGTTTCTAATAACAATAAGTTATTTTTCCATAGAGTAGTGTATTTGTCATAGACCATGTCGATAAGTACATTGTTACTCACGTACATTGTGCTACAATTTATCGCATCCGAAGTAATATTTGGCGATTTTTATGAAATCTACAGCCTTTCGATAACTCTATTATAACGGCATTCATCACATCGTTCCGCTAGTCCTTAACTTGGCCTCCGCATGTTTTCATTTTTCGCTGCAAGCAGATACGCACAATTGAAACAAACACCGGCACAATTGAGCACAACACGAGCACCATTCAACGGACTAAGAAAAAATTGAAAACAGAAAGTGAGGGACAAACTTGATTCACGTAACGGAATTTCTATGAAGATTTAACTGCACTTTACGGATATTGTATAATAACACCCTTAAAACTTGTTCATTTGATGGCAATGCAGCACCAATAATTAGACTTTTGTCATATTGGAACAGAGAATTATTTTTGTGCTTCTCGTTGTAATTGAAAATTTTAAACAATATTTTTTCACCGCCTTCTTTAGTAAGTAGTATCTCTTTGAAAGGATATTATTAAAGCTTGTATCAGGCATGTCTCATCGATTGTGGACAAGTGACGATTCGTATCGTTTATACCAAAGTGCCATTTGGCTATCAGCGCAAGTTACGATATGTCATAAGCGTACAGTTGTTATGCGTCACAGCCGCTTCACAAAATTATTTTAATAAGTAATTGTTGTAGAAGATTATCCTACAGAATTAATTTAGGGATATTACATACAGTTGTATAATATAAGGCGGCTGCGTGGCGTAGTGGTATGTGTGTGACTACTGCGCCCTAGGTCCCGGGTTCGAATCCCGACACGGTCCGCTTGAAAAATGTTAGGCGAGCATTTTTCGCAAAAATACACCCTCGTTCGGATGAGAGGTAAAATGGAGGTCCCGTGTGTGAGTGTTGTCACGCACGTTAAAGATCCCTACCTTGCTTGGAACAGCAAGGATTCGGCAAAATTCAAAATTTTCCAGGTAAAAAAAACTCGCTTCCTGGCCAATGTAGTACCTTCGGGTGGAGCATTGGAAAATCACATGTAATGTATAATATAGTTTTTAGTAATTAAGGTATTACGCATAATAAATGTGGTTTTGGGATCGCCCTGGCAATGTTCTAAAGCGATTAACACTTTATTATCATGCAATCTTTTGGTGAAGATGGTTCGCGCGGTTTGTGGAACGGGCATGATGTTTTCTGGATCAACGAGTACGTACAACGAAGCGGTCGTAGTTGACAGAGTTGTGGGAAAAGTAGCTACCATGATGGACTCTTGAATGAACCAACTATCTTAATCGATGTGTGCGGGAGTGCATTATAAACTATGTAGTGGAGTGTCCACTTATTAATTTTCTTACCTATCCTTTTATCGTACCTTTACCAGATGTTTCCTTTTTTGTTGTAAGAAAGCAGCGTGATTCATTGCGGACATTGGCCTAGAAAATATAAACAGCATCCACGACGTACAACTCCGAGATAATAAAATAATTATCTTTTACCTAGCTTGCTAATATGCAGCAATTTAGAAAGGTACGCGAATTTCATTTATAAATCTATGAAATCTAGTACCTTCTATGCAAGCGCGCGATTAACTACCGTACCTTTACTTTGTGTTTACCACTGAAATACATTATCTGTAGTTCGGAGCAATACGCGACATAATCTGTACGTCGAGTTTATATTTACGTGAATTTCTGCTCGGTATACGTAATTAAAAAATTTAGGTAATTGAAAACATTAGTTTTGTGTATAAAAAAGAGGCATATTTTTTTATAAATACTTATTTTAAATAATCTCTTAGGAATTTGTTGCTTCTATTGCTAAAGTTTGACGAGGTGTTATCCGATCGATCTCATGTTTTATTTGATTTTTTTCATCAAATAGAACAATTTTAGAGAGCGTCACGAAAAAAATCATTTTAAAGAAAAATTAAGCACCTTCCTAGTGTGTTCAAAGTTAATTGACCGAAATACTGAGCATTATTTTGGTGACGTACTTTCCATGTTCAAACGTTACTGGATTTGAGATAAAGGAACGATACAGTAAAACCGTGCAAAACTTTAAATTTTTTTATGTTACTGACGTTGGAAATCAAAAAGAACATATGGTACATAAAAAGGTCAGTCCACCTTTTATGTAATTGCAAAGATTGTAATTCGCTATTCGTTTCGTTTCGGCGCGTTCTTGGCTAATAACATTTTTGCTTCAGTGAATCTGGTATAATATTCTATTTATATACCTTGAAAGAAAACAACTAGCAGCATGCCTAATACAACACATACGCTGGCCATCCAACCAACCGACCGACCAACTAACCAACCAACCAACCTCCTTCGTGCATTTAATATTCATAAAACACAGCATGTAACAAAGTTAGTTACGTATATCATATGGGTCTTGACATTTTGACACGCGCGTAGAAAACCTAAAAAACTATTAAACATTTTTATGGCTTAACTGGCCGCAGTAAACGGTATTCGAACATAATCAGAAATAATTACAAATATTTAATTGTCCCGACGAAAGAACAAACTAATAACCATCAGGCGAGTCTTAGCGCGCTACACCGCTGCCGTAATCGTTGCCTTGCCATTAGGTACGGTAGAAGAACTGTACGTAGTCAGAGGTACATACGCCACACCGCCTTCCACCATGTTTATTAAAAACATTTATTTAATACTTATATTAATTGCGTGTAAGCAGGCACTTTCTAAACTATCTCGTGATGAGTATGTAACGGTTTAATAACAGTATGATGGCAAAAATTATGAGGTAAAAAATTGAAGAATGCATGGATGAATAGATGGATTAACGCTACACAACGTTTAACTTGTCTTAAGGTAAAATCGCCTTGTCACGACATGTACTTAAATTAAATACTCCGGTTTAGTTTGCTTGATATAACCTCTTATAACTGGTAGTTACTTTTAACTTAAAATGTTACCTTCATAATTTTGTTATAGATGAATTCTTCTTACTTGCCCAAGAAAATTTAAGTACAAATTGTGTCAATAATGTGTTATTAACCGTTGAGTACCCGGGAGCTAAATGCCACGAAATGCGATGGAAACGTTTTAAAATTCATTAATAATCGGCAGGAATGAAGATATATTGTTTAAATAATTATAAGGATCTGTGATCATTTATTTTAATTGGTTTTATTAGTAGGTTATAGAAACAGTAGGGGAACAAGAATATCTTTGGAAAAAAAATAGGAGAAATTGAAGGGCAGAATACGTTGTAAGGCATTTTTGGGGAATAGTATGGGATATACTACAAGCAGAGATAGGAAAAAAGAGGTAGATGTAGACCTAGATCAGATAGCAGATGCAGACTATGCAAATTTCAGGGAAATCTGTAGGTTAGTTCAGAATAGGAAACAATGATGGTACGCGTCTAATCAGTTCCAGGACTGAAGACCTAATGATGATGATGATTGACCAGAAGCGGGGTATTTTAGGAGTGGAGACTTTAGGGTAATTCATACAGGACCAGAGGAAGGAAATTCGAGTGTAGGGATAGTGCAAGATGTCGGGAGATATAGGAAAATATCAAATATATTACATTCATGTTAGACAACGGTTTAGAATCAGGTAAAAAAGGAATGTAGAAGCTACCCAGAAGCAGATATTGACACTGACCACAATATCGTAATTATGAAGGTAGCTCTCAAATTTAAAAATCTGAAAAAGAGGAACGGAAAAAAACACTTTGACTTTGAGAAACTAAAAGATAAAGATATCCACGAAAAATTTGAAAAAATGTCAAATGAATCGCTGAAAATTTCGTATACTAAAGAAATAGAAACAGAATGGAATAACATTAAATTCAGCTTAGACATGGTGGCCAGAGATATTCTGTGGTATACATAAAAAGAAAATAAGAAATCTTGGTTAACAAAGGATATCTTGGATTTAATAGAAGAAAACGAAAATACAAAAATAGATCAGATGAAATAGGAAAACAGAGATTCAAAGCCATAAAATGGGAAATCATTCCTAAATGCAGGAAAGCTAAAGAACAATTGAAAAGTATAAAGAGATACAAACTATGATGGAAATAGGAAAGACAGATGAAGCATACAAACTAATTAGAATGAATTGTAGGAATATAGAACCGTCATTATAGAAAATGTAGAGAAAGAATATATAGAGAATTTATATGCCGGAGAGAAACTAACAGCAATAGAACAAGAATCATACATTGAATGGGATGACTTGGGAAATCCTATACTTAGAGATGAGTTTGAATTAGCATTAAAGGGTCTATAAAATGGTACGGCACCGAGTACAGATAAGGTGCAAGCAGAAACTCTAAAAGTCGCTGACCAAGCAGTAACAGAACGTGTGTTCCAAGCTATATGTATGAGACGAGATACTCAAAGATTCCAAACGTAGCATCATAGCCACTATACAAAAAAGAAAGACTCGGATAGCTGTGATAATTTTCGAACTATAAGTTTGACAGCAGATATGTCAAAAATATTAGCTAGAATTGTACAAAGACGAATGAAAAAATGAGCTGAGGAAGTACTAGGAGAAGATCAATTTGGGTTCAGACGAAACAGGGGAACAGGGTAGGCTATTTTAAATCTGAGGGTGATAATAGAGAAAACAATAGAAAAGGAAAGCATATATATATATATATATATATATATATATATATATATATATATAATTATACAAAGCAAGCTAGTAATTTGCATTGCCATAAATGAAACAAACAAATTCTTTCATTTATGGCTATGCAAATTACTAACTTGCTTTGTATAATTAATAACTTTCTTTCGATTTTTCGTAAAGTTTGTGATTATTTATACATCGTGTATACTTGTTTTATTTATTTAAATTGCTATAAGCATTAATTTTTCATTTATATATATATATATATATATATATATATATATATAGGGTTTTGTAGATCTGAAAAAGCATTCGACAATATAAAATGGAAAAAAGGTTCGAAACTCAAAAAGATTGGAATGAGTTTTAGGAATATCTTATACAAAGAGCAAACAGCAGTAATAGAATTAGAGCAGGAACGTGAAGAAGTAAATATAAGGAAAGGGATGAGACGAGGATGTGCCCTGTTCCCATTAATTTTTAACTTGTACATGGAAAAGGCAGTGAATACTATCAAATGCAAGAATACATTTGGAATTATTATGCAGAAACAAACGATTGATATGCTCAGATTTGCAGATGATATAGCGATATTAGCAACTAACAAAGAAGAGTTAAAAGCTGCTCTTAATGAAATGGAAACAGTTCTAACAGAGAGATATAGTATGTAAATTAACAAAAATAAAACTTGGATCATAGTATATAAAGTAGGGCAAAATAAATTAAAAACTAGAATAGAAATAGGTAACCAGGACTTACAAGAGGTTAAAGATTTCTACTACCTAGGAAGCCAACAAACGCAAGATGGGAAAAGCGCAAAAGATATAAAACAAAGATTACCACAAGGTCGTGCTACATTTTCCAAGAAAAAGCAACTACTGTGTTCAAAGACAACAAACATAAAAACAAGGAAAAAATTGCTTAAGACATATGTGTGGAGCATAGCACTGTATGGCTGTGAAACCTGGACAGTAGGAGAAGCGGACAGGAAAAAGACAGAAGCCTTTAAAATATGGTGCTACAGACATATGATAAAGATATCATGAACAGACAAAGTTAGGAATATAGAGGCACTAAAAGTGGTAGAGGAAGAAAGAAAAATGTGGAAAACAGTAAAAAATACGAGATAGGTTGATAGGCCATATACTAAGGCATGAGGGAATACTGCAGAATATATTAGAATCAGAGATAGGAAAAAAAGTGGTAGAGGTAGACTTAGGTTAGATTATTGCACACAGATAGTGAAAGATGTAGACTGTGGAACTTTCAGGGAATTGTGCAGTCTAGCTCAGAATAGAAATCAATGAAGGTACGCGTCCAACCTGTTCAGAGATGGAAAACTAATGACGAAAAAAATAACTTTACTTAAACATGATGATTATTATAAGCAACTATTGGTATTGGTTGTGGAATATTCACGAAATATGTTAATTGTTCAAAAGGATTTGCTAGAAAACTATTAATTCGGCAAATGTCTAAGTATTGATTGATCTTGGCAGGCACAGGTTGCTTAACTCCCTTCACATACCACTGAATCTTGGTGAAATAGAACATATAATTAGGAAACAACAGAAGAGGAACTGAGCTGTATCTAGTAATTTCAGGGAAGGATCCAGCCAGTTTCAAGACGGAAAACTTAATGACGAAAAAATAATTGCACTTAAATCTGATGATTATTATAAACAACTACAGGTGTTGGTTTTGAAATATTTTCAACTAATGTTGCTTGTACGAAAGGACATATTGGAAAACTATTAATTCGGCAAATGTCCAAGTGTTGGGGGATCTTGGCAGCCCCAGGCTGATAACCCCCTTAATATACTACTGAATATCGGGGAAATAGGGTATATATTTGTAAACAATAGAAGGGGAACCAAACTGCATCTAACAAGAAAGAGCAGTGGCTATGTTCGAACACAAACAGAAAAAAGAGGAAAATTGTTAAAAGCATATATGTGGAGCACAGCACAGTACGTTTATGAAATAGAGGCAGTAGGAGAAGCTGACAGAAAAACGGTAGAAGCCTTTTGGTATATTGTGCTTCAGATGTATGAGGATGATAGCATCGACAGACAAAGTTAATTACAAAGAAGTTATAGAAATAGCAGGGGAATAAAAATATGTGGAAAACAAAAAAAAAATAGGAGAAATAGAAGCGTAGGATACGTTCTAAGGCATTTTTGGGAAATTGTGAAGGATATATTGTAACAGTTTGTATTTCCTCTTCTAAAATAACGCATAAAAAATTATGTGTTGTGCTATAAAAATTTTAAATTTACTTTTATAATTCAATATAAGTCGTACTGCTACAGTTAATACAAAGGTAAGACAAGGTATCATAATTTCGAAACACTCCAATTATTGTCTTTCTTTATTCTAATTATCTAGTGAATAAAGCGCATAGTTATAAAGGTCCAGTTTGTATTTTAAAACCATGCTAAGACTCGAACAAGCTATCCAGAATTTTCATAAAGTATCTTCAAAGTAATATCAAGCAACGTGCTTCTGCGCACCTGGTTGTTGAGGTCGTTGTTGTCGTCAAGCCGAACCAGTCGGCCCCTTATCATTCTAACGTCAACATGGAAAAATTGATATCCAAGGCTGACTTGTGAATTGCAATTTAGTTTCAAACAATCCATCGATATGTAGGTTTAGAAACTCATCATGGTTTGTAATTTCTATTTCTAAATAATTCAAACTAATTTTTATGTGATTTTCCTTAGCGCAACACTAAAGAACTAAAGAAACAACACTTAAGAACTGAAGCTGTAATGGTCGTGCGAAACTGTTAATTTTGCTTTAAGATATATACGTTCCTCATGTTTCAATATGGTTCTAGTTTACGAGGCGTTGTTATAACAATGTAGACAACTGCTTTTTTCATGTGTTTGTTCAATGTTGGAGGTCCACATGTGGGTCGAGCTTGTTTGCTAATTGGTTTGTAAGCAGCCATGCCCTGAGTTCAAGGTTGGTAAGTGATCTTCTTTTTTGAGACAGTCATCTGTTCGACGTTCACGTCATGTTTAAACCGTAACCTTGGTAGTTTGAACCCATGGAAACTAACATCTTTGTGATAATATTTAATTATGAATTTAAATTTTTAAACGCAGCTTCAGATCAAAATTATGCTTCATAAAATTGTTTATCTAACAAAATCTTTATGAATTTGCATTATGAATAATATAGTTATGTACTTGCTTACACATGATAACTATTTACCGAAGTTTAAATTTACTAATTTAAAAGATCTTATTACAAAACTAATTTTGTATGTATGTGAGTCATTTAGTCAGTACTGAAAAGATGACAAAAAAAGCTCATAATTGTGTTAATGATATTTATAGTGCCTATTTGCTTTAGAGGCTTTTTTAATTAAATTGACCAAGATTAACAATTTAAATATATAAAATTAATGGAACATTCAGAAAACTTATAGTAATTATCTGTCAGAATAAATCAGAAATACTTTTCAGTTAATATATGTGTTGATACTTAACAGCCTTGATTTTTTTATAAACTTAGAAAAGGTTAATTGCACTTATAGAAGCACTTAAGAAATAGTGTTTATTCTGTCCATACTTATCACTGGATTCTATGAATTATATATAAACCAGAAGTGCATAAATTTAATAAGTAGAGTGTCCATGCACTATTACTCAAAAGAAAGATATCATAGATGCACAAAACCTGTCTGATTTATTGATTTTTTATTTTGAGGCGCAAACTGCTGATTCCAATATTATTTTATTTACTTTATATTATTTCAGGATAAACGTAGTATCATCTAAAAATACAAAATCTTGTATTCCAATAACATAATATACTCGTTGAGGTTCCTATATTTTTCTTAGCGATATGTCTTATTTTTATACTCTACCTAAGTACAGTGGCGCCCTACCCATCCGTATTTATTTAACGACCCCCTGATAATCTCTCTAAAACGCTGAAGATAGAGTTCAGAGCTAGTGCGGAAGTCTTCAAACGTCAGTTGTGTTAATACGGATAAAACTACACCTTCTGCACGACTTTTATGAGAAAAAATGAAGATCTTTTTTAGAAAGTTCCACTATCGCCCAAGGCGTGGGGCAACAATAAGTTTCAATATTACAAGCAGAGATAGGAAGAAAAAGGTGGAGGTTGACCTAGAGCAGACTATTGCACACAGATAACGAAATATACATACTGTGGAAATTTTAGGGAAATGTATAGGTTAGCACAGAATAGGAAACAATGAGGATACGCGTCTAACTAGTTCCAGGACTGTAGACCTAATGATGATGGTTTTAGATTAGTTGTACACATTCACGGGACCAACTTTTCCACCCAAATTTCAAAGACATGACTCGCTCTCGCCCCATAAAATTTAAAACTAATAGTTTGGAAGAAAACGTGCAAAATTCCTATTTCTCGGCCTTTTATAGTATTCCGCTAGGACAGCGTCGACAAACTCGTCATACAAAATTGCCAACTATAAACAATACAAATTTGAAGTTCATGCAAAGAGTCATTTTTTTAAACTTAAGCTTTGCTTTAGTAGAGACATTTCTATGGAAAAATGCTTAGAATTAAAAGTACACTCTTGAGCTTGTCTTTACTGAATACGTCTTATTCTTAGTTGGTACATGGTACATTAAATAAAACCTGGTATCATACTTATATAAAGATACTATTTATTTAAACATATAACAAGTTAAATAATTTGGAAGGTATCCTTAAAAAAACTACAAATACTCCCGTAATGTGAACAATGGCCTTGTATTTCCTTGAAAAGTAAAGGTAAGTCAAGTTTGTATGTTGTTGTTTTTGATTGTAGTCAAGATTCGAAGTTCTAATTACTAATTAAACTGAAAACTCGACTTTAAGAATGTTTAAGTACGTGTGTTCTTAAAATACGGAATATTTATATTTAATTTATTTCGTAATTTACGGTTTTTGAGCTATTTATTTAATTTAAAAGGGCCTAGATTTTGGTTTTTAGATCTTTATTTTATTATACGTGCACTATAAAATTTTTACGCATTTTTTTAATGGTTTTAGGCGGTCTTTTACACGATTTACACGGTTTTTGTTTTAAATTTATTAAAAACGCCTTTTAAATTATTTTGAAATTATTTTGGGGTGTTTGTTTATTAGTTTTTTACTTTATTATCCCGAGATTTAATGTAGTTTATTTTTTAAACGCGGATTTTAGTTTAATTCAAAGAAAAACGCGATTTATTTATTATTTAACCGATTAAATTATTATTTTTAATTTTATTTCACTGCCGCACAATAATAAAAATAAAAAGCAATGTTTAAAATATAGTAAAATAATGAAAACTTTATATAAACATTTACTTGTAGCCTTGTATCTGGGAGCTCCGTGAAACACGTCCGCTTATTTCAAACGCTAACTAGAAAGTTTTTAGAGCGACACAACTAAACATTAAAAAATACCTGGAAATTTTTTTGTTTGGGGTATGGAAACCTGGAAAAATCAGGGAAGTTTGTAAATTTTTTTTGAGTGACGCCCTATTATATGTATAGTGTTTTTCTTGCGAACTTATTCAAATTATTTATCATACATACACATTATTTACCAACAAACACAACGTGCATGCGCACACACACAATACAAACTTGCAATGTTCGAAAAATATAATTATATTTTTGTTGCAGAGATCGTTTACGCTTATACTTCAGGCTGTGGACAATAACAATTATTCAATGCCAGGTAAGCAGTATTTTAATAGTACTTTGTTTTGTAGGAGTTTTTCAGTTGTTTACTTAAATTCTTTCTTATATCATTATGTCAAGCTTTTAGAATATTTTTATTAATTTTGTTTGTGTTAGATATTGATGTTTTTACGTTTTTATGCATTGTGCCTTTGCACAATTACATTTTTGTTGCGATACCTAATGTATTTTATGCTTTTACCGTACAATTATAAATAACAGCTAAGTAAAGATTATCGCATGAAGTTGTTTCTGCCTGAAAATACATATTACTCATTTATTTAAGAAAAGCTTAGAGATCACTCAGCCTGTAACACATTTAGTTAGCAGGTTAGGGTAGTAGATTTTTAGAAAAGTTTTGTTTGTGAGGAGAGTGTAACGCGTTGGCATTACATTAAATATAAAGCGTATGGGAAAAAAGAAAATTTACTTAAATGGACGAAATAGTTACGATTATACCTTGTATATTCAAATTCCACAAATAGTAGTGTTCATTAAACATGTCATTTTAATAAATTTTTGGTTTTTTGAAAGAAATTCAAGCAATAAACTGATAACCCAAAAGCATAGCTATATTTCTGTTATGCATATGTAAACGTAACTCAGGTCTTTAAGTTATTTCAAAACCGCAAAAATAAAACATTTCAACATTACTTATTTTGAAGCCGAATACAAAGATGTAAGTCTGAGAAATTATCCTAGTTAGTAAATTTTGTTAGCGTAGTCATGTTATTCTAGAAGGCTTTTAGAAAAATTAACGCAGTGAAATTATTAATATGCATGTTCCATGTTATAATTATCCCAAAATAAAACTTTTTACAATTTTTGGTAGAATTAAGAAAAATTAAACGGTGCACACATGAAATTATAATTCAAAGAAATCTCTAGATAAGAGAATAATATCATTACCATGTAATACAGACGCTTATTTAATGAATCTCACAAATATCAGGTTACACAGACAGAAATATAAAATACATACAATGTAAAATTATTTTTAATGTATCCTTTCAGACTGCCGATGAAATGCAATAGCGTGAGCACGTGAGCTATACATAATGAAACAATCTGAACTCACGCTTTGTTCACGTGATTCGTTACAATTTCTAGAGGAGTATTGTACAATGACATAACCCTGAGCGTACGAAAAGTGGTAGAAAATGACGAACGCTAGACAGTGGACGCAAAACCTGAATTGATTATTCACAAACCATAAACGAAAATACATGTGAGGGTGGTCGTTATGCGGGTAGTCGAATAAACACTTCTTTGGCATAAATTACCAAACCGGAGTCAACGTTGTGATATCCGCGGATTTTCGACAGAACCCAGTAACACTGATAGAATAGGGACGGATTAGTTTCAGAGCAGTAAAGATTGGAAATGGGAAACCCGATGGAGCATTAATTCAATCCTGGCTTCATGGAATTTTTTGTCCGCATTAAGACGTCGTTGCTGAAACTTCTAGTTTTCTTTGTGTAAACAGATTGTTTAGAATTTGTAAAAAGACCGACTTAATTAGAACCCCCAGGAATACTCGTCGTCCCTAGACTAGACTAGACGAGTTTGCGCTCACAACATTCAAGACAGTGTTGAAAGCCTTACAAGGTAAGCGTTATTGGTGACGCAGCATGAAATTGCATTTTGTTAATCTTTATATTTCTCGATTTTATTTCGTTTCTTTAATTTCCAGTGTCTTCTCTTCTAGTTCAATTTTTTTAGAACTGCAATTCGCTGCTTCATAGGAGGCATACGCCGAAACCATCGTCCTCGTTTTCCAGCTCTGCCTCTTTTTCTCTGGATCACCCCATAAAGTTGTTAAGAACAAGATGAAGCAAAAAAGCTATTTATCAAACGGTAGCTTTTGAACGACTGAACATTTTTTAGGCGAAGAATAATTTTCAAGGTTTTGTCTTGTAGCACAACTTGTTGGATTTGACAAAGTTATTCTTTTTTGGTGTGGCAGATTCTTAAAAGAAAAGCGGATGTAAATTCTTACGCTGTTTTGTTGTAAAGGCACATTTGAAATTTGCTAGATTCTTTTTCGTTGCCGCTGAAGCGAAATGATTTACAGAAATGGATTTTGTTAACGTGGGATTTGCGATATCAATATTTTTCATAACAGAATTGTATGAAATGATCCGAATTGGGAAGTTGAGACGGATCTTTTTCCATCTCATACACACATTTTGTGTGGAAATCGAGTTTCTTCTCAAAAATATTAGACTTATATTCCGCAATTCTTCATGACAGACGCAAATCCTTTAAAGCTTGAATATTTATTTGAATGATGGCTTTGATAGAGGTTGTGGGCTTCCTTAAATTTTCTATTCTGATTATATATGTTTAGGAAATTAACAATACAGTTCACAATATACAAAAAAATGTGTTGAGGTAAACCCACGACACAACAAAAAAGACGAGCCGGCTATGCACAGTTGGAGGTTGGGGTGGGGAGTAGTAGAAACGCAATACCACAAACTAACTAGTTGAAATAAAAGATGAAGGAATGGTGATTAGTAATAACAGTGGAGTGCTTTTGATATACGAGCGGAACTTCTAAATTGCCCACAGAACTCCACTTTAGTAAGGGAATAATTGCGTTCAGATTTGGAAAGTGAGCGACTAATAAAACTGACCTCTTCGCCATCGGAGGAGTTCTGACTCATGACACCTAGACCTACACCGAAATGAGAAGTATCGGTTTAAATGGTAAAAGGCGGTGTAAAGTCTGGAAAGGAAGGTATGGTAATCGAAATTTAATGTTGTTTAAGAAACAGAAATGCGGACTGATAATCGGGAATCCAGACAAAAGGAAATTTCTTACGAGTAAAATTAGAAAGCGGAAAAGTAAGGGCGGTGAAATTCAAAATGAAGCGCCGGTACCAACTGGCCAAACCAATCAGCCAACGGACTTGTGGGACAGAGGACGGAGAAATGATATTAAGAACAGAGAAAACCTTGTAGACCATACCGGTTAACGACGTAACCAAAATAGCTGAGTTCGGGGAAGCAGAAATCATACTTATCGTGACGAAGGGTAACATCAGCAACGAAACGACGTGAAGAAATTAACTCGAGAATGTGAAGGTGTTCGTCAAATGAGAGGGTATCGTCAAGACATGTAAAGCACACAAGGGTTTAAATTCAGGACCTAAAGGACCGATAAGGTACGGGAGAATTATGGATACCGAAGGAGAGATGGTAAAATTGATACAGGCCTTGATGAGGGACAGTAAACGCAGTGATATACTTAGATTCGGGAGCGAGAAGAAGAAGTGGAAAAGAAATGGGATAATAGCGTTGTTTTATCGGTTCTGCGGACGTACGAATGTGGCATTGAGCTAGTGTGGTACAACCAAGACCAGTAGGCTATTTAGAAAAAGAGGTATAGATTAAGGAATCTAAAAGGAGTTGTTGTTCGGTAGTGAGTTCGGACACAATATGGCCGAAGGTAGTACTAATGGTGACTAATGAGGAAGGAGAACAAAATCCATAAGCCATTGCGATAATTAGGGACACATTGTACGCATTTGTAAAAATCGATTCTAAGAATCAGTTGGGGGGAGACTTCCTGAATCACAAGAACTTTCAATGTAGTGACCAAATTCTGAAGAGTTATATGAAGGGAAACGAAGCCTAGGATTGTACATTTGGAATTATCCGTAAAACTACAGAAGGCGTGAAAAGTTGGGTTAAGGGAACTTAGACGGTGCCAACCGGGACTGCCAAAGATAACACGGATAATGCCGAAGTCGAGCAGACCAGTGAAAGAAAGTCCAAAAATTGTAACTGCCAAATAAGGACGTTTGTCGCCCCGTACTTTAACACACTTGAAATCTAATGGGTAACGAGCGTGATCGTCAAAAGAAGACATAGAATCTCCGTCCAGGTCCAAAAATTCTAGCGTCAGTTTAACGAATTTATGTTGCGCAATTACGCCGAGACTTCCCAATGTCCGTAACAATAGCAATGGAGTACTTGAGCACGCACACAATGAGTTGAATCGTGACCAGTTGGGTTGCGGTTGAAGCACGTGACGTGACGAGTAGAAGCAGTAGGGACGAAACCGGAAAAGGGTAGGGTCTGCTAGTGGATGTTGAGCGAATCTTGACCGACCTTTCTTGGGAACCAGTAGTATTTTTAGCAGTCGCGGCGGACTCAAAGGTAAAATCCGGTTCTACGTATGTGTTTGTCTTGACTAATGGGTACATAGTTGTCAAGGCGTAATGTATTTCGCTCCAGCTCAAACATTCCTCTTCTAACTCCTGCAACGAATTCACAGTGAGTAACTGAGCAGGATAGTAGGGATGAGTGATAGATTTCTAGAAACAACGCCTAGTTACACATCTTCAGGCATACCACCATGACACCGAAACATTGCAGTCATTCAAGATAAGTATTTGACAGTACTTTCAGAAGGATTTTGTGTTCATTTTAAGATATCATTAAATAATTGACGGTTATAATTCGGGGGTTAAAAATGTTGTACTAGTAACACAAAGGAAAGTGAAGCAATGCCAATAATGACCTTCTATCAATTTTAGATAACAACCTTCTTTTAAACTGGAATACAAAACAGGTGTGAGAGATAGGCGACTGGTGTTATTAATGAGCAAGAAAATGTGGTTTGATGAACGAAACCCAGACCTCAAATACTGAAAGATAACGGAGTTGAGTGTGTTGTCTAGGTTAGAAGTATTACGAATTTAGAATAGCCAAAATAATAATTGAAGCACGTATTTACAATTCTGCAGGAAAATGTGGTAGGACGAAAATTGAATGTAAAAAATTCCCCCCAGCAAAATTAAAAGATTGGGGTAGGAAACAAAAGCAGAGGATCAACTAACTCAACATCAAAGCGAACGGAGAAAAACAAAAAAAATGTCGTTCGACTTGAAGGTAACATAACCTTAAGGCTACGAGTAGAAATCGGGCGGAACACTATCTTAAGTGAACGCTAAGGAACGAACAACTTACGTAGGAAAAGTGAAAAGGAGAGATATGGGACAACACGAGCAATCAACGAGAACTAGACAGAACGATATCAACATTATAAACATCGCCAGTAGACAGATGTGTCTTATGAACAAACAGTAAAGTTTTCAAACTTCAAGAAAAGATTTAGTTTTTCTCGAAAAGGATGAAAAGATGAAAACCAGCGGTAATGGCCAAATAAGACAAAACTCAAATATGCCAGAGAACGACGAGAAGGCTGAGAAGAAGAACAAGGTACTATAATCTGTGCTAAGAAGGAGTCGTCTCAAACGGACAATCAAGGAAAAGAATATCTATTATTAGACCTGAAAAGTCGACTTAGTCGCAGTAACCGAAGAAAAAGACGTATCTGAAAGGCATATCGCAGAAAGCGAATAAAAAATCAAACTAAGTCAGTATGAGAACCGATAATAAGTAAAACTAGCTAAAGGAAAACGGAAATGTAGTTCAAAAAAGAAAAGGAAGGGACCAGTAGTCCTGAGCACAGGGTCTAAAAGAAAAATTCCAGATGAGTACAAATTCAACATGAGAAATTGGAACGGGAGGACAACTAACGATATTTTTAATGTGTGTCGCACCACTAAGACAGTAACGAAATAAGATTACATAAGGGTTATCAGGTTGAGCTGGTAAAGGTCATTGACGTGCCAGATGCTTTTGGTATGTGAGTAGGTCCAAGGAGAAATAACTTCAATTATGAGGAAAGGACCGAGAAATTTAGGGGCAAGTTTGGGGTTAAAGTGGGTGAAGCGTCGGGCAAGGCAAAATTTTGCCGCCAAACAGAATCTCCTAATTGAAATTTAACAGGATGATGTTGAAGGTTATGACGATTATGAGTATTGCGGTATGCAGCAGACAGCTTCTTTAGAATATTAGAACGAATGGGATCAGGCGAAGGATACTCATGATCCGGGATATACGTATCGTTTAATTCGGACAATTGGCCGAAGTAACCGCCAGAAAGAATATGTTCTCTACCAAACATCACAAAGAATGCAGTACAGCGAGTGATATCATGTTTGGACGTACGGATGGCACAGCAAGTTGTTAAAGATTGACATCTCAATGAAGATTATTGTCACGGACATAGGAAGCAATCATAGTTTTGAGGGTACGGTTAAAACGTTCGGGAGGATTGACTTGAGAATGATAACAGGGGTGGAATAAATTTTGGAATGTTAATGGCCACACAATGAGGTGATAGGCGACTGCGGAACTGTGTACCGTTATCGGTGATCAAGTATTAAGGAACACCAAAAAGCAGGAAGACTCGTTCTTTAAGGATTTTAGTAACGACGGTTCATTAACTTTGCACTAAGTAAGGAAAAGAGCAAATTTAATAAAGTAATCAGCCCAAAAGAAATAGGAATAACCTTTGGTAGAACTGTGAAGAGGACCTACAAGGTCACAGGGAATTAATTTGTCGAGGATACGAAGGTTTAGCTCTGGGAGCATAGAAACCAGGAGGAAATATCTGTTCAACCTTATGGGCAGTACAGAAAGAACGTCGGATGTAGCGAGCGGGTTTTCAGCTTAGGGACAAGACCAAAAGTTGGTACGGAGAAGTTGGGCGGAAGGTCACCTCACAATGATCAGAAATGGGGGGATTGTGGTGAAGGGAAATCAGATATTTCCGTTGCTTAAAGGATACGATGATTTTCCAATCGTTCTGCAAATGGCAACGATAGAAGTTTTGTTTAGACGGAAAAGGATATGGTTCACCATGGACCAGGAAGGATAGCGTTTGGGAGAATGGAAGATCTTTTGGAGCATACTATTATACCAGAGATCATGAGTTGGAAAGGTAACGTCAAGGGAAGTAATGGCGGAAATTGGAATCAATTTAAGTAAAGGGACGGATCGGGAAAGGATATCAGGGACGATATGGTTTTTACCTTTACGGTGGAGAAAACTAAAATTGTATCGTATCTTGAGAATCAGCAACGATAAAGTTCTTTTGACGACAAAGAAAGATGTCGTTCGTTACGAACCAGGAAAGATAACGCCTGTGAGATTGGGAGACTTTTGGGATTATGTTATTATACCAGGGATCGTCAGTAGGAAGGGTGATATCAAGGGAGGTAATTGCCAAAACAGAAACAGGCTCGAGGACGAAACAGATAGGGAGAGGGTACTAGGTACGACATGGTCTTTGTCTTTACGGTTAAGAATGCAGAAATTATATTGCTAAAGGCGAAGTAACCCGTGAGCTAAGCATCCAGATGAACTCTGAAGTTTTGTTAACCAGATGAGGAAATGGTGATCGGCATAACAGTGAAGTAAGTGCTTTTGATATGATATACGGGTGGAACTTTTCAATGGTCCACAGAACTTCTAAGCACTCATTTTCAGTAACGGAATAGTTGCACTCAGATTTGGAAAGTGAACGATTAATGAAACTGACAACTTTTTTTTCTTCGGAGGAGTTCGGGCTTAGAATTACATTTAGACTACAATGAGAAGCATCGGTTTGGATAGTAACCTGTAGAGTCAGGACAGAATGGCATGAAAACAGAAACTTAATGTTGTTTAAGTGACTGACAATTGGGAGTTCAGACAAACGGGACAGTCTTTCGAGAAGATTAGAAAGCGGAGAAATAGGGTGGCGAAATTTTGATTAAAGCGTTGATACCAACTGGTGATGCCATCAGCCGACGGACATGTGGAACAATGGAGGGAGAACTGATATTAAGAATAGAGGAAACGTCAGGATCGACAAATAGACCATCCTGGTTAACGACGTAACCAAGATAGCGAAATTTGGGAAGACAAATGACACGAGGGGTAAGACTAGGAACGAAAAGACGTGAAAGGGGTAAGTTGAGGATGCGAAAGTGTTCCTCGAATGCGAGGGTAGCTGTGATGATATCGTCAAGATATATGATGATGATGCCACCATTGACCACATTTACGACAGTACTTTATTTCGCTGTCAAATTATGAACTCATATGTAGAAAGATACACAACCCAAATTATCGTATAATTTTATCATAGAATATACTTAAATTCTAGAATAAAGGAGCTATAACCGAAGGTATTAGTGAGTCTTCACCACCATGCATGCTTGTCATAGCTACACCAGGAGGAGCGTTTAAAAAGTATTTATGTAACTTGCTCTTTAGAAATTTTTCAGAAAATGTTACTAAAAAATAATTGTGTATTCATTTCTGAAACCCAAAGGAAAGTGATATAATGCCATTAATGATCTTTTATCAATAATAGCGTTCTTCCAAACATGAATACAAAATAGGTGTGAGATAAAGGACTTATATTATCGATGAGCAACCACATGTGTTTTGATGAATGAAAGCCAGACTTCATATAGTGAAAGAACACTAAGTAAAATGTGTTGCTTAGTTTAGAAGTATTATGAATTTAGAATAGCCAAAAATAGTAATTGAAGCACTTACAATTCTACAATTTAGTAGTACGAAAATTGAACGTAACAAACGTAAAAAGCTCACCCTATTTGTGTTGGAGGATTTTCTAAAACATTGAGTGATACAAAAGCGATCTTCTCTTTAGAAGAGTTTCAGGAAATCCTGTTGGAGGCAGCCAACTTTCCGAAGAGGCCTATTGGAGAAGAAGCCAAAATACAATGACATGGGCGTATGCTTTTTCTGGAACAGTAAATTGTTACTCTTTAAAAAGCGGAACTGAATGTGCAATTACCCGAAAAAATCTTGGAAGGATCGGAAAAACGTTGTAAATTAGTTGTGCAATTAAAAATGCAATACAAGTTTTTATTGGAATGTACAGAGTTATATACAGTTAGTTATCGCGTGGCAAAAATGTCACAAGGCAACGGACACTACGCCGTTAAAGGTGCTGGAAATGTTTATATATTTACACAACGAAAGCTGTTGTAAAGTACAATGATCAGCGCCGTGCGGTGGTATGATGCAAAGAGGCGACCGCATCAGGCGGAACTTTCAAAGGGGCGGCAAAATCACTGGACTACATTTAACAAAAAATTGAAATGCAACGATTTTATTCCTATTGTATTACTCAGTTTGACACCGAACACGGTACTGGTCAGACGTGCTATGTAGCGCTTTAATTTTATCCTATCTTCTAATTTTAAGTCTAACATAAGTATAGTTCTAAAGTCGGTGCGTGCAGGTGTGGAAAAACAATCAAATATTGGACACCGAAATTTCGATTATAAATAAGGACTTCTGTAAGTACGAATAATTTCCGAACAAGTTTTAGACAACTTTTATTTGCATTTCAACGCCAGTTTTTGAACGGAAATGACAAACTTGGGGTACAATTTGGGAATTTTTGGGAAATTTAGAACGAACAAAATTCCAAATTCGTTATCGAATTTGACTGGAACATTATTATGTTTTTACAATTTTTGGAACTGTTGGACAAAGTGTATTGTAAATAAGTGACTTAAATAATAAAAACGAGAAAGCGGGCGTACCAAAATAGTTTTAGCGATTACAACAAATATTAATATCCGCATACCAACGTTTAAGTAAACAGCGAAATTAGGAAGAGTGCCAAGGGCAAATAACACAACTATTTATATTATTAACATCAGCATTCTTCATAGGTTATTATACTATTACATTCCTTCAGTATAACAAATAACAATTGCATAGCGGAACTAGGATATAGTGCCAAGGACAATAAACTTTATCATTAATAAGCACATTTCCGCATTAATACGATACCATCGCATTCTTTAAAGTGAGTGTAAGGTCGTGACAGTGCAATAAACGCGCAGATGTAACAACGTTCTGAATGTTTTCTATAGCATTTAAGAATATAATTACTATATAATAGCGCTTTTATGATAGTTTAGTATAACGCTTTTACTGCATATTACGGACTTTTGTCATTTCATTTGATTTTTAATTAAATTTAAATAACTTAATGATTGGTAATATCACAACATCAGACAGCTAGAGAACAAGATGCTTACTCAACATTCCCCCAAGGTTTTCTTTGGGGGTAAAACAACACCAAATCTTGACTTAAACTCACATCCTTCACTACATACTACCTCGACATCACCAATGCAGCTTGAACCTGCTTTTCAAAGTCAAATAAGCGTCGTACTAACACCCTCTGCCCACCCACCAACGACCGAAATATCACGGAACAAAAGATTGAGAGGAAGCCCCAGCCACAACAAGATATGAAACAGTCTATCTTAGAGCATTTGGAGAACCTAGGGACGGACCTTCTTAACTTTATTGACTATGAACTAGACCCAAGTAACCGTCTACGTGTAGGAGCCCATAAAACCCTTAGAGATAAGATAATAAAATTAATATATCTACTAGCCGAATTAACCGGCGAACATAAATTCATAAAACAACAAAACAACACACTACAAGACAAGATAATCGAAACTAAAGTAGAAGACAGCCATCTGAAACAACAATCAATGCTCAATCCAACCATGTCTTCAAACACGTACGCAAACGTGACGGCAATACCAACACAGACATACGCCAGTGCTGTAGCACAAAAACTGAAAGCTCCAAAACAAGACGCAATTTCAAAAGCGATCTCGAACCAAAATACAACGGTGTTCATAACGTCAAAACGTGATGAAACACCTAGACAAATTCAAGAAATTTTTTCAAAAACAGTAAATCCACTGAAAGACAAAATTAAAATTAAAAATATTCGAACAACCAACAAAGCAGTAATTATAGATACCGATAACGAAACCGAGGCGAACAAAATTTTAAACCATGCAACCTTAAATTACGAAAAACCACGCAAGAAAAAACCGTTAGTTATTATATACGACATACCAACGTACCTAAAAGAACAAGACGTGACAGATTTAATTTATACTCAAAACCTTCAGCACCTAATTAACAGAGAGGATTTTAATAGGGACTTTCAACTTAGTTTCAAAACAGGACCGAAAAGCAAACCGACTCAACATCATGTTGCGATGGTAAGTGGCAAAGTGAGGAATATATTAATAAATCTAGGGAAACTCTATATCGAATATCGCTGTGTTACAGTGAAGGACTTTTTAGTAATACCCATATGCCTACGATGTCTTGATCTAGGACACGTCACGAAACATTGCACACGCACTACCGATACATGTGGACACTGTGGGGAAGAAGACTCCAAGCACAAAAGGGCAGACTGCCCCAAACACGGACAACCCTCAGTTTGCATACCATGCTTAAAACGTAACAAAAAGTGCGCTTCTAACCCTAAAGATTGCCCAACCCACAAAATGTTAATGGACAGACTAATACAAAAAACCGACTATGGACAGTAAACTTAACCAAACTAAACACAAACAGCCCTCACAAATTCAAAGGACAAAGCAAGGGCATTCACGTATCGACAACATCTTCAACAAACAATACAAGAGAACATGCACACAGACAAAATAACAACCCACCCACAAACGGAATACGAACCTACAAACACACACACAACATTTTCACACAAACACAAGCAAGAACCAGAATGCAGCATAAATACCTATTACCCCTAATGGACGACGGAAAGATCAGAATTGGCCAAATAAATGCCATGCACTGTGCAACTGTAATGAAAGAGCTTAGACAACTAGCTGAAACCTTACGATTGCATGCACTTTTTATACAGGAACCTTATCTGGTGCATGGGAAAATTCCAAGCATGCCAGTCAGGGCAAGACAAATACATACAGGTAGAAACAACCCACATACGGCAGTGGTCATTTTTGATCCCACATTGACAATCACGATAATCCAACGATACAGCGGAGAACACTGTACATGTCTGGAGGTTTCAAACGGTCGGATTGGAAAGTAGATCTTGGTAACAAGCTACTTCCAGTACAGACTGGATCCCCAGCCGTACATAAACAACATACGTAACATATTACACACTTACAACAACAAACCAATAGTTATTATGGCAGACGTAAATGGAAAATCTCCGATGTGGCACAGTTCCCTCACGGACGAACGCGGAGAACAAGTCGAAAACTTGATTAACGAACTATAACTCGAAGTAATCAACCTTCCTAATAACCCATCCACATACAACACCCATGCAGGAACAGGAACAAACATAGACGTTACACTGACAAATGGGCTGGGGTACAACTACATACAAGACTGGCAGGTATTAGAACACCAAACTGTTAGTGCCCACAACCTAATCACGTTCAACATTGACATGACAACCAGGCCATTTAACACACACCACAAAACTTCAACAAAGTACAACGATACAAAATACGAAATGCAAATTGGAACAAACTGAAGGACACATTTGTACCCCCGCAAGATATAAGATCAGATGAAAACGTTCACGAGTATACAAAACTACTCACCAACACAATTAGACACACAATGGAGCAAGTGCTCCCAAAACAACGGAAAACACGACACACAAAGACAAAAAAGGAAACACAGCGAGCGAGAAAAAGCTACCAAAACTCCCCAACACCGGCCGAGAGAGCATACCACCTAACAAATTATCGACAATTAAAAGATATATACCAAAAAAAAACTGACTGACATGAAGATGTCATGGGAATTATTCGTGGAAAGACACTTACAAACTGACGCCTGGGGAATACCCTATAAAATCACTCAGGGTAAAATCAAACCATCGATGACTTATTCGACTTTAATAAAACAAGACGGTACATACACAAAAGACTGGGGTGAAACTGTGACATTACTATTACAAAGACTTTTGCCTGATGACAACGTTCAAGACGACACTAACGAACAACGACTCAGACGACAAGGAGTAATCGACAGAAACCACGTAGGTAACCGACCATGGAACAGACAAGACGACAACTTAGATCCTTTCTCAGAAGACGAAGTGAGATACGCACTATGCCAATCGAAGAGCTGGAAAGCACCTGGACCGGACGGAATTCTTGCGGAGATTGGCATAGCGCTACAAGATAAATTAACACCGACGCTAACAGCACTGTACAATGAATGCATACGACAAGCTGTTTTTCCGAAGATCTGGAAACAGGCGAATGTCGTGATTATGTAAAGACCCCAAACAACCGGGCTCTTACCGACCCATATGCCTTTTGAACACGCTAGGAAAAACGTATGAAAAACTATTATGTAAACGAATACAGGACCACAAACAAATCACAGGAGTACATCAAAGACAATACGGCTTTACAGAAAAACAAATCGACCGAGGACGCCATAAACCAAGCAACACAAACCATCCAGCAATCACACAAAAAATACGTCCTATTAATATTAGTGGACATAGAAGGCGCATTAAAAAAACCTTTGGTGGCCTACTGCAGGGACAGGTATGTAACCCTACAAGGCACGGAGAGCATTACCAAACATATAAATAAAGGTTGCCCGCAGGGGTCCATGTACGGGCCCCTATTTTGGAATATTGTAATGGATGAACTCCTGGAAAAGCTGGACACCGTTGACGAAGTGTTGTCGACGATTGCATACGCCGACGACATCTTGCTGGTGGTTGATGGCAATTCCAGAAGGGAAATCGAACGTAAAGCTAACATCGCCCTTACCCATACACAAAGTTGGTGCAAAACCAACAAAATGACCATAACACCACAAAAAACTACATTCCTTGTGATGAAGGGAACCCTGGCAAGGGATCCCACCATCAAACTAGACGGTGTAAACATAAGTAGAACACAAAACACAAAATATCTGGGCTTAACATTAGATGAAAAACAGAATTACTCTGCACATATAAACACCGTCTGTGCAAGTGCAACTTCTGCAATGCAGAACATTGCAACGCTCGGTGCTATGGTATCATACGACGCGAGCGCGTGGGGACATCGTCTTAACACAATCAAACCTAGAAAAAAAATTAACAGTACACAACGAAGTGTTTTAATGCGACTGACGGGGGCTTATGGGACTACCGCACATGATGCACTTCATGTACTGGTGGGAGCTATGCCCTTGGACCTAGTAGTGAAACAGCGAGCTGCAATGTACAATCTTACACACAATGACAACCAACAACTACAACGCATCTTAAACACAAACCAACTGCCCACGACAAAGACAGAAATAAAGAACTACATACTTGCACAATGGCAGACAAGATGGGATCAAAGCACAACCGGTAGAAGGGTATACGCAATGATCCCAAATATTAAAGACCGCCTAAAAGCCTAATACCTGGTGTCCAGTCGGGGATTTATTCATTATCTAAGTAGCCACGGACCCTATCCAACATACAGAAAACGCATGAACTTAGTTGACAACAACATATACACGTGCGCAGAAATAGGAACACCGGAACATGTAGTATTCGAGTGTAATGACTTACAACCGTACCTCTACGCAGAAGACAAACATTATTAAACAAGACCCTACACCAGATGATTTGGAACGAAAACCTTTTTCCACACTTAAATGCGCTCACACAAAAAAAACACGGCACTCATCCACCAACGTTATCTTGACGGATAAAAGACACAAACAATACTACCCGGACAGACACATAAAAGTATCACCTCTCCTCGAACCGAGGCTCTGCCCCGGAGACCGATCTCCTGGAATTCCAAGACCTCTGCTCTTGACGACAGGAAGCAACAAGATCAAACCATTAACCCGACTTTGAAACGATCTAACCCCCTAATATGTAGAATTTGCATGCTTCTACATATTAGCAACCTTGTCTCTAACAAATAATAACCAACAGTAGTAGTATAAGTTAATTTTAGGTAGTAGAATAGGAAATTTCTTTTTTTTTAACCGACGCTAAATTTTAAGAACTTACACATACCTGAGGCAAACAATACAGCAAACAAATTCTTTCCTCTGAAAGAACACACACACACACACACGCACGCACGCACGCACGCACGCACGCACGGGAAACTAGAATAGATACAGTAAAACTTTTGCGATATCAACTTTGTGAAATATGTGATGCATTATTCGAAATAACGGAAGACGTCACTCGAGATGCAGAAACTAGAGTTAGAGCAAGAGGATTGGCAACAAGTATAAAAAAAATATAAGTTTATACGCGGTGTAATTCTTTGACATGACATTTTAATTGTAATTAATTCAGTCTGAAAGCTATTGCAGTCTGTAACTATGAATATATCGGATTGTACAAGGATGCTAGCAGAAACAATGGAAAAAGTGAAAACTTACAGGCAATTCGGATTTTAACAGATGAGAATTGCTGCTAATGAAATTGCTGGGAATCTCGAGTGTAGCACTGATTTTACGACCAAAAATGAAGTTAGAGCTAAGAAGAAAAAGCGTCAATTTGACGAAAAAACTGCGGACGAACCCTTAACGGAGAAAGATAAATTTAGAATAAACTTTTTCAATTATATTTCGGATATAACACTTAATTCCTTAAATGAACGATTTACCCTTTTGGAAACCCACAGCAAAAATTTTCAGTTTTTATACGACATCTTCAAACTCAGGGATGTAACTGATGAAATACTTGAAAATCGTTGCACTAGCCTTAGTCAATTCTTTCGGACGACAATGAGTCAGATGTAAATGGGAATGATCTTCAAGAGGAATTACGTGATGTATCTCGCGTATTACAACATTCAATGAAACCACTCGATGTCATTAACTATTTGTACCAAAATAATTTAAACCCATTGTATCATAACACCTGTATAGCGCTAAGAACTCTATTAACACTCCCTGTCTCTGTAGCAAGTGGAAAAAGAAGTTTTTCTAAATTAAAATTAATAAAAAACTGTTTACACAATTCCATAAGTCGGTGAAAGCTTACAAATCTGGCATTAATTTCTATTGAATGTACATTAGCTGCTTCTCTTGACTATACATCCCCTATTCAGGAATTTGCAAACTGTAAAGTTCGAAAAGTGAAATTATAATCTATGTATGTTTATGTTCAAGTTTATATTGATTTATAGAAAATTTTTACGTTTGAAAATATATTATATAAATATATTATTTTCACATTTTTCCGTAGTTTTTTTTAATCACAAATATAGGGGCGGTATTTCGAAGACTTGCATCATACTGACAAAATACACCGCACGGCACTGACAATGATTGCAATAAATTTCTACACTAGGCTGAAGTAGGGTTATGAAAAGCAGTTCTATAAAATAAAGAATATTTTTGAAACAATTATAAGCTGATATCTAGACTGGATTGAAAGGACTAATTGTCACTTTACACTTGTCACATATTTGTCTTTTTATCCTTAGTCGATTCTCATCATTCAAAGATACCATACATAGCCACATAGTAAAAAGCATCCATCTCCAACAACCATTAAGGAACATTCGTCCTTGCCCCTAGCCTTATATAAATTAAAGAGACGGTTTAGTTAAACCAACCTACAACGTATAACAGAATACAACCCCAGGACAATCGTGTCTTATTATTACATCCATTTACACACCTCATTATTTCCTTGCAACCTACCGAGTTGAAAAGATACGTGTAGTGATTCACACAAATACAATACCATAAAATACACCTCAACATTATTACATCGACCATCCGGCGTGGGTTTCATTGTGAAAACGCCACAAAATAAGACATTCATAACCTTCTCCAAACTAACTTAAAACGACTAAATCAATCAGCAAATCTTCAATTTGTTTGGTTTTTGAAAGTCAAGTGTTACACCACTTGTTGCCACTACAACAACACGATTAAAGACCATCAAGCAAACGTGTGTGGGTCGATTGTTTAAGAAAGTAAACAACTTGAAAACGCCTCGATTAATCCATCTGTCACTACTACTTACTTACTCACAAGCACCTTCCACCCACTCTCTCTAACCTCTTTCTTCTTGTAATTGTTACAGTTACAAACAACATAATAGAAGAAGCTACTTATTCAGGGATAATTGATCCGAGCGCCGAGTGGCACACATTAAACCATCGAGGGCCCAAAGCGCGTATAACGTACAGGGTGAGGGTGAAATGCGACGCACACTATTACAACGCCACCTGTACGAAGTTCTGTCGACCACGCAATGATAAATTTGGACATTATCGATGTGACATCAATGGCGATAAAGAATGTATCGATGGTTGGAAGGGGACAAATTGCGAAATCGGTAAGTGCATTTTGTTTTTATTTTATTAAATTAAGAAGATTTTAAGTATGATTAAATGCTAACACGATATGTATATGTACACGGAGGACGGACGGTTTGATGGCATTGCCCTCCTGTACTGATAGATCTTGTTGGCATGTTCTTCGCTCGCTAATTGTAATGATCGTTAAACAACTCTTAGCAGCAAAGAACTTGGTAAGACGTTAAGATCTTGCCATGCTGGGTACGTATGAAAGCTTTCTGTAAATTAAGTTTTATAGGTTCATAAGTAACTGCTTGACTTTGTGTTCGTTCATTTATTTACTTAATTATATCGTGCTTTTTCTTTCTAAACCAGTTGTAATTTAATGGTCGTTCGTAAAGTCTATTCGCACATATTTCAATAGTGAAATGCCTTTTATATGACTAGAGCATTTGTGTTAGCTCCCGTTACGGTGCGAAGACGTTGATGAATGATTAATAATTTGTAAACGGTATTATTTAGGAAAACAATAGCAAACCTTTTTCATTAACAACATACTTATTACTTTCTATTTAAACAATTTGTTTTTGATTATCCTAAATTAATCTGGTTAATATATTCTTCCAGTTATTATATAGTTACATCGTACGATATTAATACTTGACTTATCGTAAAATAAAAATCTGCATTCTATCTTCATTAGGTCTTTAGTCCTGAAACTGGTTAGATACTTACCGTTTCCTATTCTGAGTTAACGTTTCCCTGAAATTCCCATAGCCTACATTTTTCACTATCTGCGCGCAATAATCCCATCCAGGTCTACTACCAGCTCTCTTTTTTCCTATCTCTGCTTATAATATATCCCTCACTATTCCCCAATTGCCTTAGACAATGTCCGATCTTTCTATTTCTCCTATTATTTTTGTTTTTCACAGATATCTTTCTTTCCCTAGTATTTCTAAAGCTTCTTTGTTATTAACTTGTCTGTCTATGCTGTCATCATCATACATCTGAACCACCACATTCCAAAAAGCTTCTACCTTCTTTTCCGTCTACTTCTTCTACTGTACGTCCCTATTTCATAGCTACACGGTGCTGTGATCCATACATATGCTTTTAACAATTCTTTCCTTGTCTCTATGTTTGTTGTCTTCGAACATAGCCGCTGCTCTTTCTTGTTAGATACAGTGTGGTTCCTTTTCTATTGTTTTCTAAATATATACTCTATTTCACTGATATTCAGTGGTATGTCAAGAGGGTTTAAGCAACTTGCGGCTACCACGATCTCCCATCCCTTAACCGTTCACCAAATTAATAGTTTACTAATAAATCCTTTTGTAGAATCAACATTAGTTGAGAATATTTCAAAACCAACACCTGTAGCTGTTTATAATAATTATCACGTTTAACTGCAATTATTTTTTTTGTTATTAGGTTTTCTATATTGGAAGTAATTGGACGCGTACCTCCATTGATTTGTATTCTGAGCTAGTCTACACGTTTCCCTGAAATTCCTACAACCTGTATCTTGGACAGTTTGTGTGCAATAGTCTAGCCTAGCCCTGCTTTTATCTCTCTCTTTTCCTACCACTGCTTCTAATATAATCCACCCTATTCTCTCATCTATCAGCGTATCTCTCCTGTTTTTACTGCTTCCGTATATTTCTTTCCCCTACCATTTCTATAACCTCTTTCTTCTTAACTTTCTCTGTCCGTGATAACTTCGTCATACGCCTGTAGCATCACATTTCAAAGGTTCTATCTTTTTCCTGTCCGTTTCTCCTACTGTCCAAGTTTCACACCCGTAAAGTGCTGTGCTCCACACATATGCTTTCAGCAATCTTTTCTAGGATCTTTCGTTATTTGGATTCCTAGGTAGCAGAAATCCTAAATCTCTTGTAGGTTCTCGTTTCCGATTTGTATTCTATTTTTTTACTTTTTTTCCCCTCCTTTGCATACTTTTACTTTAGTTTTATTTTTGTTAATTTTCACACCGTTAGAACGGTTTCTATTTTATTACGAGCTGCTTCTAACTCTTTCTTGTTAATTGCTAATACCGCTATATCATCTGTAAATCTAAGCATATCAATCTTTTGTTCCTGCATAGTAATTCCAAATGTCCTTTTGCATTTGACAGTATTTATTGCTTCTTCGATATACAAGTTAAAAATTAACGGGGAAAGGGCATATCCCTATCGCACCCTTTTCGTAATATTTACTTCTCTACGTTCATGCTCTAATTCTATTACCGCTGTTTGCCCTTTGTATAAGCTATGTACTATCCGTCTATCACTAAAACCCATTCCATTTTGAGTATTTTGAACATTTTTTTTCATTTTACATTGTCGAATGCTTTTTTCAGATCTACACACCTTATATACACCCTTCCTCTTTTTTTTTTCTTCATTATTACCTTCAGAACTAAAATAGCCTCACGTGTTCCTCTGTTTCTCCTAAATCCAAACTGATATTCTCCTAGTGTTTCCTCAGCTCGTTTTTCCATACTTTTTTGTACAATTCTAGCTAATATTTTTAACACATGTGCTGTTATGCTTGTTGCTCGGAATACTTCACATCTTTCGGCGCCTTTCTTTTTTGGTATATGATGCTACGTTTAAAATCTTGGGGTATCTCGCCTGTCTCATATATATAGCTCACAAGTTGAAAGATACCTTTTGTTACTGCTTGTCCAGTGGCGTTTAGAGTTTCTGCTTGCACTTTATCTATGCCCGGTGCGTTAACATTTTTCAAATCCTTTAATACTAAGTGAAACTCCTCTCTAAGTATATGATATCCCAAGTCATCTTTTTCAATGTCTGATTCTTGTTCTGGTGCTGCTAGTTCCCATCCTGCATATAAATTCCTTATATATGCTTGTCATCTGACCACTTTCTCTACATTTTCTATGACGATGTCTCCTTCCACGCCAGTTACATTATTGCTAAACGGTTTTATACCTCTAAAATTCATTCCAATTAATTTGTATGCTTCGTCTGTCTTTCGTATTTGCATCTTAGTTTGTATTTCTTTGTCCTTTTCATCAATCCACCTCGAAGCCACGCGGCTAGTTAAAGTTCATCTTGAACTGGGCGACTTATCCGTAGAGGATGCCAAACCCGTAGGACAGCCGACGGCAGCGGGAGGACCTCTCCTCAGAGTCGGGTTGCTTGAGAGTGCACCCCTAAGTGGGCGGTAAACTCCATCTAAAGCAAATATGACCACGAGACCGATAGCAAACAAGTACCGTGAGGGAAAGTTGAAAAGAACTTTGAAGAGATAGTTCAATAGTACGTGAAACTGTTCAGGGGTGAACCTGAGAAATCTGAAAGGTAGAAGCAGGAGATTTAACTGTTATTGGTGGCCGGGCAAAGGCGCGGTCATCCACCAGGTAGACTTCGGTCCGTCGAGGGGCGTGCGTCGCCTCTGGCCGCCGAGTGCGTGCACTTTTCCTCTAGTAGGACGTCGCGACCCGTTGGGTGCCGTCATAGGCCCGTCGGATAGCCGACAGTTCGGATTCAACACCGACTCTGGGACCGATTGGCTTTTAGCGGCGGCGCTCTCGGACAGACCCATTAGTCGCTGTCGAATATTTAAGAGCAATCGAATCATTAAGAGACCCTTTTCAAAATTGGAATCGTATCTATAAAGCTTCGAAAAATGGATAAGAAGATATACCATTTCCACCGATATTGGTGTAGAATATTCTGAGAAATAAAGCGAAAATATATACGACGGCAAAACCTTCCTAGAACTCAGAAAACAAAATACGATAATTAATTCTATTGAATTCGATAGTTTCAGGAAAAGCAGCTACATTTTAAAATGCAACTGATGTATAGATAACCCAAACTACGGTAAAGCATGTAAAGTGGCCTAGCTTTCTCGGGCAGACCGGAGCTTTGTAAGATTATCGATCCACACTATAAATATTCTTGGAATAATTTACTATGGAAAGATGTTGCTACTAACACGTGCAAATATAACAACACGAAATTCAAGAAGTACGAGCCAATAACAAACACATTTAAGCATTTAATCTTTCCACGGAACTTATTTAGAAGTAGTTTTAACGACCAGCGATTATAATTATTATCCGAAGAACTGCTAAGGCGAACTTCTCCGTTTTAGAATTTCAAATATTTCGACAAATAACTAATGAACATAACGAGCACGTATTTCCAAAGAGGATACATTATTTTAAATTGTTTGGGAAGCAAATATTTCAAAGAATTCTAAAGGTTTAGTAGAGGCGGATGCTTATTTGTTTGAAGCGAATTGAGAAATGGTTATAGAATATATTTCACGTATTGAGAAACATTTTTATGTATGAATGAATATTTGTTAGGTTTGGATTGTTTGGAAGAATAACATAAGGAGGGGTTTAGATTAGCGGTTTTAATTAAGGTCCTTTTAATTTTTTGCAGAAGCTCTCTATTTCCGAAAGTTGCCGTAACAAATTCAATAACCAGTTTTCCTTCCTTATAGTCATTAAGTCAATAATTTTTTTATGAAAATAAAGTAATTGCCCTTATGAACCTGATGAGTCTGAAAATTCAAAACGCCTTTTAAAAATTCTGATTAATTTAGTAAATTTTGCGCAAAAACTTGCCGTGAAAAAGTGTTTATATTTCTTTTAATCTTATTTGGGAATTAAACCACTTAAGTTGTTAAAAGAGTTTTTATATATTTTTTCTATTCATAATGATAAAGAAGTTACGGGAAGAAAACAAAAATCAATAATTTTGGTTTTTGACATGTAAATCAAAGACGAATAGCCCGATCCCAGATTTCTTTTTAGATTAGTCTAGTAACTACAAAATTTCAGGAATGTTCAAGTCGGTTGTATCAAAATTTGTAGAATTTAAATTTGAAAATAAGCTTTTCACGTGAAGTGTGTCCGGGGGGTAACATTTTGAAGTAATATAAATACTAAATAGAAATTTTTAAGGGTCTCTTTTTGTGTTCTCGTCGCTTCTATACTACTTTACTACGATAGACCAACATTATAGTAGAGTTTTTGTTATGTGAGTATTAGATACACTAAATATAGTGCTAGCACTTGTAAATTATTAGTAGTGGCCTTCTATTTATTAACGCGAAATACGTGTAGTGTATATTAAACTAATAGAGGTCTGGCTACTACTATACTAAGCTAGAAAATCAATAAATGGAAGCTTAATATATGTGGGGTAAGCTTTACCAACAACCAGGATCGTATGCTGATATGTAATGGTACTATGAAACGAGGCGCTTGCTCGCAAATGGAGTATCGTCTGTGAATCCGTTGTGTATCACAGCGCATGGTAACGAAGCCGAGATGTTCTGGTGATCGACGTCGAAGGAATGGAAGCCTGAAGCATTCTCCAGGTAATTTATTTCAAGTTTCTGTTGTCTGATAAGCTTTTGTGAAATTTTGGTGCTGTGTGTGTGAATTTTGGGGTTTATTTATGGTTATATAAACTTAGTGGAAAAGATACATGTACTGGACAATTTATTGGGGTTTAAATATTGAAAGGGGGTGGTGTATTTAAAACTTACTAAAGTGTATTCTGAATATAAATTGCATTGTAAAGGGTAAACGGGTCTATCAATTTTGTATTAATCTATGCAAGGTAAAAGGCATATACTAAATAAACTGGGTTATTATGAGCTCACCATACTCCAGTGTACAGTCAATGTAGGGTAATATGTGTGGCCCATCTACTCATATCTCATTATTTTGTTTGCAAATAATTAGAAAATCAAGGACTTTACAAACATATCACATTTTGAGTTTGTAATTAGTGTACCAAACGGTTTGTTTATACATGTGAATAATTTGTCTGTAAATAGCTGTAAATAAAAGATTGTATGATTGTTGTATTATTTGGTGATTTTATTGAATGGTGTGCGAGTGTGACGGAAGAATGTTTGTATATTTAGGTATCCGAGAAGAGACACAGCTGAGCTAGTCAGGGAAGCTGCTGAACATTTTGGAAGCAGAAATCAAAGAGTAAGCAATTTTTTTTTTAATTGTGCATTTTTGAAAATTATTTCACGACACTGACGAAGTTTAAAAACTTTAATACCCGAGTCCACGGCAATATATATATATATATATATATATATATATTGCTGTGATACTGTTGCAATACCCCTGTGCCTCATTATTGTGAATTAAAAAGGTTAAAATTTTTATTCTGTTAATTTTTGATTCTTAATATGTAATTTTAATTACCTCGGCTAGCTCAGTTTTTAATTACGCATGGAGCTTGCGACAGTCCGACAAACAAAGCCTCTAAATTTACCTTCTACCTCTACTTTCTGTTTCTTTAAACCAAAACACCATCAAGCACAAATTATTATAATGTTCTGAAAAGTATTTACAACGTATGAAAAGTTTAAAGATTCTTTAAATAGAACTTTATTTTAATATTTGAATAAGAAAATTAATAATTATCATTCCCAAAGTTGATCAAAAAGCCAGCAAAAATCACCCTTATTATCATTATCTAAAGCCCCATGAATCTTCATTCAACTTCTTTAAATATTTACGTAATTTATAACGTGTATTAAAAAAAAACGATTTTTGTTCACCCCTCACATAAATTTAACATGAAAATAATTTCTAAAATATTTAAATTAAAAATATTCAACAAAATGTTAATTTTTAAATTATTCAGATTCGAAATGTACAACGAAAGATTCACAAATAAAAATAAGAAAACATTCAGATTGGCTGACCTGTTCTATCCAGGTCGAATCAGTCCCTGTACTAACTGCTTCCGTATTCAGCTTAGTGATTTAATATTCCCAACGTTAAATCTGCTTTGGACATGGTCTGCATTTTTCTTAGCATAGCTTTAAATTATTCTAGCGTTCTTTGTTAAATTTCTTGGTAATTAATGGTTGAAGTAAATGTTTGTTGCATTTCTTCGTTCAAAATCGATATCCGGCAATTTTCAGAATTGTTCTCCAGTAATTATTTAGAATTGTTTTCCAGTAATTATCCAGAATTGTTCTCCAGTAATTATTCAGAGTCCTTTTTATTAATGTTAATATTGGACTTTAGATTAAAACAACTTTTAGTTACTTACGTTTGTGAAGGGTAAAACGACAAACCTCGTAATTTTCCACAATTACCATTGTATTATTTCATACTTTACATTAAATCACTTCACGTAAATATTTTCCTTTTAAGTGATGTGAACTAAGCCTTACTTCATGTTGAACTGATTTGTGTACAAATCCGGTCGTATTTAAATGCATCGTTTTTTTATTGACAAGCGCAGAGTTCGTTGTTATACATGATTCTTTTATACCATGTTTCTGGGTATTTCATCGTATTTTATCGTGTATTAAAATCAACGCGTTGCTTATGTCGCGTACCATTTCGAGTCAATAGCGTACATTTTTTTGGATTTTCATACTTCTAGCTCACGTAGACCATTGTTTGTTCAAATAAATTTAGTAAACTTTGATTTTATCCACCATGCCTTGTTTGTTTCCAATATATCAGGTGTCGATTTTAGCTCTCTAGTCACGTAGACTTTATATAATTTATGTATTAAATTATATGCCTTTGCTATCTTACGCATTATTAAACCTGCTTGTTTTAATTGGGATTCTTGGCGTAATAATTATGCGTTATCCATGCGTGTCGCGTTTCAGATTGCGTTTATGTTGTTTTAAGACCTGCGAATTTGTTTATTCAAATAAATCTTCAAAATATTTTTCATTATCTAAGTTAATTATGATTATGGTTTATATACAGGGCGTTGTCATTTACTTTTTAGCCTATTCATCGTATTTCTTGTTTTCTTTGCGAATAATTTTCCATTTTATGACTTTGTATCTCTGTTTTCCTGCATCGTCTTCTCTGTTTTTGTATTTTTGTCTTTCTTCTATTGAATTCAGGATATCGATTATTATCCATGGTTTCTTATTTCCTTTTTGTGTATACCCTAGAGTGTTTCTGGCCGCCACGTCTAAACTGTATTGTATGTTATTCCATTCTGTTTCTACTTCCTTCGTATCAGAAATTTTTCCATGTCTTTAAGCAATTTATTTGACTTCTTTCAAATCTTTCGTGGATATCTTATCTTTTAGTTTCTCTAAATCAAAGTACCCTTTTCCGTCCCCTTTTCAAAACTTTTTAATTTAAGCACGGCTTTCATAATTATCATGTTGTAGTCGGTGTCTACATCTGCTTTTGGGTAGCGTCTGCAGTCTTTTACTTGATTCCTAAACCGTTGTCGAACAATAATGTAATTCATTTGATGTTTTCCTATATCTCCTGCCATATTCCACGTTTATCGTCTTCTAGCATGATGTTGAAATAATGTGATTGTGATGGTTAAATGGTTTTTGTCGCAGAATTCTACCAGCGTATTTTCTCTGTCATTTCTCGTGTCTAATCCAAATAAATGAACTACCGCTCCTTCCCCACCCTCACTTACCACTGCATTAAAATTTCCCGTAAAATTATTAAATTTTCATGTCTTTTTACGTATCTTAGTATCTCTTGGATATCTTTGTAGATCGCTTCTACCTCTTCGTCACTGTAGCTAGAGGTGGGCATGTATACTTATATTATTACTGTGTTTACCGGTTTAGATTCTAATCTAACCATGAGTACTCTTTCATTCTTTTGTAAGTAGTTTTCTACACAATCTTTTTTTGCACAACTGTACCCACACCCGAATTTCCTTCCTCTGATCCTGTATGAATTACCATAAAGTCTCTGCTCTAAAAATTCCCCTCCTCTGGCGACCATTTAAATTTTCAAGTTCTCTAGCTTACCTACATGCTCCACATTCCACTTTCACATTCTTCTCACATTTCACATTCCGACTCTCAAAATATTCCCGGCTCTTCTTTTATACTTTCCAAAGTAGTCTCTTCCCGGAGATCTGAACGGGGAACTATTTTAACTCCGGAATGTTTTACCCCAGAGGATGTTACATTTCCCGCCGTAATTTACGCGCTATTTTTACACTTTAAGCGTGGCTCTAACGCCATTGTTATAACATATACAGACCACGTTTTACCGGATGATGCACTCGCTGTCTAAGTCAATTTGCATGCACAATTTAGGTATAATACAAATTACTTACGTGATGTGTGTCTCAGAACTTCATCTCAGGGTCCACCACGTGGTTAAGGGTTGTTGAACATCAAATTATTATCCGTTACTGAACTTCTATTGCAGCTCGTAGGGGTTTGAAAGGAAATAGGTAGCGGAACGATAGGGGGGGGGGGGAGTAAAGGGAAACTACATACCTTTTTCTTAAAAAACCACCACGCACTAGATACTAGTTGTTTAGTCCATGTCTCGTAGCTTAATGTCGCTTCCTCCACTCGTGCACATCTGCATTCCTTCTGCGCATACTCGACGTCAGCAACGCCGGAAGTTAGCGTATCATTTCAAAAATACACGGCAATTAACCTACAAATATATCTCTAAACCTAAAACATGATACATGACCAGTTTAGCATGTAACAATCGCAACCAAGTCATAAAAAAAAAAAATCTTAAAAAAGAAAATAACTTTTAGCAAGGTAGAAACATAAAGTCTTGAGCCTTACTTACATATGAACTAACTTACATTCTACTAAATGTTTATTTTAAGCGTCACCTTGTTTTTCCAACCTTTAACGCGTCTTGGGAGTAAACCAGGAAACGGAATGTGTAGTCCCAAGATTATCGAATTACATCTATAAATGCACACACAAGTGTTAGATGTGGCGCAGTTATAATCGACAGCACAAATTTGTCGGAGAGCACGAAACACTTTACTACAACTAAATACAAGTGCTTAACATTTCTACAATAACCAAAGGCTAACGTTACAGTTTTTGAGTGCACACGCACATAAGCATTGCATTTAAACTGTTTTTACTTTGGCAAGAACATGACCAAATTTCAAAATGCCTAAAAGAGGAAGTTACTATACGTTTTGACAAATTTTTTGTGTTGGTACTCTGGCTTAATAAACAGTACACATCAAAACTTTTTAGTGACATGGTTGTGAATTAACAAATTTACCAACAGTACCATCTTTACTAATTTTTTACATTTTTAACCTAACAATTTACATTACTACCTTCAGGTTAGCTTCTTCACTCAATACTTAAAAATTTCCTACGTCTGATCATAAATACCAAACCTTAGGTCAACAAAAGAAAGTAAGACAGTCTCAAGTTATTACCAAAAACAATAGATAAGATAAAACTAGATAACAATAGATGGATCCGAAACGTCCTAGTACGCCAAGGCATGCTACAACTATAAACTTTAAAAATATAGCGTAGAATTCCCCAGCTTACCAAGCCGTTTTATCCTCCATCGTGGAGATACAAAAGAGAGTGGCTCCTCAAAGCCGTTAAATAGGAAAATACTTGTGCTCCCTAAGAGAGAGAGAGAGAGACCTGTGAAGCAGACCCGTTAGTTAAAATAGCACGAGGGACCGGAAAGGCATGTGGGTGCATTCCTGCACCCGGCGTTGATTAAGATCGATAAAACATACACTGATATATACTTACACTGTCAGCGGTCACGTCCGTATGACAACGGCACCGCATGACCTAACGAAAGATTCCCAGAGACATGGTCCAGGTGTCTATGAAAACCCCACGCGCGACCACACGGTGGCTAACGGAGATGAAAAGGCGATAGACATATAGGGAAGGTAAAATGAGAGAGGTAGGCATTTTTGGAATGTGCTAGTGACTTCCGGGTAGAAGAGAATAGAAAAAGGGCTCGCGTTGAGCAACAGCAATAGAAAAAGGTGGATAGAAAAGCGCCACTCGACCAGCCAATGTGGTCAGTAGTCCGGAGTGAGGGAAAAATCACTCTTATGTGGTAGATGGATGTTACGGGACAAGAACAGCCTACCGAAGGAAGAATAAGGCGGAAACGGAGACAGCAGGATAAGAAAAAAGTATAAAGTTTTGGGCAAGCGTCCGAGATAAGGTAGAGAGTTGTCTCTGTTAAACGCAGACCAGTCTGAGGGACCACCTGCTATGTTAATGAGACAAATTAAGACACAAAAACTTAAAAACTTACTAGACTCCTGATGAGAACTAGAACGTTCATCTTCCTAACGAACGCATCCACTGCGATAAGAAGATCAGACAAAAAGTTGAAACTACCAACTTAAAAGTACCTCTGCAGATACCTTCCCACACAAAACCAACTATTTCTAGGTAATTTTCAGAAACGGTGAATGTTGTAAACACACAGGAATACTTACTATAAGTAGTTAAATGAATATACAAACATACTTTCCCAATATGCTAAAAGCAACCAAGGATTCAATAGGATACCAATAAAAAGCGATAGCACCTCACCACGAAGTTAAATAAAAAACAACAGAATGTTTATATGTTCTGATGACGTAACAGAAAAAAAATAAGTAATGATCAAGGATAAAGTGAGCGACTGTAATAATTCAGACGAAAAATACATGGAAATGAAACTCCTAGTTTTGCAATAGCGAATATGGACTGTTTCTTACAGAGGCATAGGCCGCGGACCCTATGTGTATCCAAAGAAAAAAGCATCCGCTCAACATCAGCTAAAACAAATCATAACGATTCAATGAGTTACTCCAACCAAATTTACGACAATCACCACGAAATTAAGCAACGTTAGATAAATGCTACAAAAATAATGTGATGCAAAAAAGGTGCCAGGATTGATTTGATAGCAAAAGAGTGACATCGGGGAACCTAGATAATAAACAGACATATGGCTGACAATAAATTCTGGACCGAAGCGTATTCTATACCAATCCAAGACGCTGTAACCGTTGCTAACGTGTTGTTAAAGAAACTCTCCGTCATTATAGAGTTGCACGCCAATCAGGTCAGACGTTTTGAGTCGGCTTTATTCCAAGATTGCCGATTGGTGGAGATGAAAAAGGTTCGCAACACACCATTGTACTCGCAATCGAATGGTGTGTTAGAACGCATGAACCACACCTTGGGCAAGTATTTTTCAAGGTGATCTCCCAAATTATTAGAAATTTAGATTGTGAGAGGTATGTAGAATTTTTTAGATTAGCACAGAATAGAAAAGTTGTTAGAGCTGCGTCAAACTGACCTTAAGTAAGGTCGAGAACAAAATGATGATGTCTCCCAACATCAAACACTTGGAGCAATATTTACATCTATTTTTATTGACCTATCGGTCTTCGGTTCATTAGAACACTTGGCAAGGCACCTGCATATACTATGATAGAACGCGAAATACTCATAACGTGCGCTCTTGAGTTTGGGTGTAAGCCCGGAGATGACATTGTGGGCGATAGTTACGTAGAGAAGCTCAATCACAAGATGCGCGAGATCCATGATGACTTTTGGAAAAATATTCAGATCGCAAGCGATCGGATGAAGACCAGATATGACATCGAGACGCAGGATTTTGATTTACAAGAGGACGACCGCGTCTGGATATATAATCTCAGACGCATGAACTGTCACCAAAGTTACAAAGACATTGGGAGGGACCGTACCAAGTTGTAAGAAACATCAACTATGTCCTATATTTGATTTGTAAGTTTTCAAAAGGAAGAACAGTAGTTGTGCACGTTAACCGGTTAACACCCTACGATGGTGAAGACGCCGGTAATGCCGAAGAACGGCCCACAGTGAGACGAATAAACAGTTACGCCAGTTAGAATGAATGAAAGTCTGGATCGCGCTATGATCGATTCGTGTCTTTGTACAGCGACACAACCAAAACAAAAGATTTCGTGTCACGATAAAGATTTAAGTCATATCACGTAGCAGCGACCCTTGATATATCCCCAGGACTTGATCGGGTGTTTGAAAATAAATTTGGTTATCTGGATCAACTTAGCCGACAACATCCAGAGATTGAAAAGATTATACGGCTAAAGAACCGACATCGAACATCTACTACTTGATGACTAAGCAACAGGCTTATGGTAAAACGGATTAGGAAGATCTGTGGAGGACGTTATTGGACCTCAAGGGTCAGACGATCAAATTTAAAGTAGTTTTCCGTACCTAAGATTGATTGTATGCTTAATGGCTTGGACTGGAGGGTGGTACGAAATATGCTAGCGGTGCTGTTCAAAACTGGGGTCCGGATTTTAATGTGTGGTTACAATCCAAATGGTACGGTGTCTGCTATGAAATGTGTTGATTGCTACTTCTACAGAAATTACCGCTACAGAGACTTCCAACGTCCGGGGACAAAACAGTTCTAAGAGGAGGGCAGTGTAGCATCTATCGACCTGTCTGTGGCCAAATTAGTTACATTAGAAATTAAACGAGGCGTTTGTGCACAAAAGATTATGGAATACCTCCTGCGACGTTAGACCTTTCGTATGGCCTTTGATTGATGGGTACAAGGACTTGCATCTAAAAGTTGTTTAGAATACAATAGGTACATTTGAAAATGCCGCTTGTATAATTTGTGGTATGTTTTAAAATCATCTCGAACGATTTGAATATGTATATAAATTTCAGTCATGAATATTGGAAGTTGAGTTCTAATTGAAACTTTGATATGAATTGTAATTGATAGTTGTGATATGACGTAGGTAGTAGTACATATGTGACATAAATCACTTTGATATAAAGGACTTTCTGTTGATATAAATTACTGTAGTGATAATATAAATTAATGTAAATTAGTAAATGGTGCTTGGATAACTAATTGTAGTGCTTTGTTAGTAAGTAATTTAGAAAATATCATCGTAACGTTAAGAAGAAAACACGTGTACTGCTAGTGATTAGCTGAAAGTAAATAATTGTTGGGGGAGCTTTTAGGAATTTTATTGTAGCTGCGAGTGTTGAGAAAGCAGTTGCTGCTCAGACACCGACGAGGCAGCAACTCGCGTATTCCTACCACCGCCTTCGGGCGATCAAAGGTGAGCTGCGGAACGGTGACGTCCTGAGGGAGTTCTCCAGCTATGCGGGGTGCCGAGGAATCACCGTCGGGGATGCACATCCGTCAGTCCTGTTTAGACGAGCTACCTGACGATGGAGCGGCCTGTGACGAGTAGCCAGTCCTGTCAGTCGAAAACCACAGGCCAATGGACCCAGGATCCGGAATACTGTGTAGTAGGAGGACAACTAAGGGGAAGATCCGGGAAACTGCTCACTGCACCAAATCAAGAGGATTCCAAGGGCAGGTCTTTTGGGATCCAGTCCTACAAATTTATATATTTTATTTATTTAATTAAGAAGATCAACCGATAGATACACCACAACAACTCAAGAAACAACAATATCTACAAGCCGAAAAACTCTAGAGTTACAAGACACTACAGCGACGCTGAGAGCGTCGCGTCAAGCTTCTGTAGTTGAGAAAGCTTGTATAACCAGTTTGAAAGTATGAACTGTTGGTATTGCAAATAGAGTTTTCTTTACAATATGCTTCATTCAATCTAATGTTCCTATATGAGAAAATCGAAAACAAAGCTAATATAATACAAATGTAAGTTAATGAAAGGTAACAAAGCTCGATTATTTTTATGTTTAATACATTTTGTACACAATTATCATAGACGTACGCTTTTTAAGCACAAAATTATTATTGCAGATACAGATGGCCATCAAGTTTTATGCAAGCGCTATTTAATTCAAGTACTCGTAAAGATCACCGACGTTGTCTTTGAAGAATACCAATAATTTGATGAATTACTTACATCCTGCGTGCTCGTTTTATAACCATCCATAACGTACAAGAACAGGTACTTTAACTCCACACGCTACATAAGTTGCAGTAAACATCACGGTTGGATAACTCATAATACTGTGCTCAATACAATTTTCTATTGACACTGACCGGTAAATCATACGTCGAACCAGCTCTAATGATAAATCTGGATATCTTTGCTAATTATGATTTTCTACAATGCCTTTCTCAGCACGCTATGATTTGTTGTTCCGGTCAGCATATAAATCATATTAAAGTTAGTTTACTAGAAGGTATGTGAAGCAATGGCAAATTAAGAGATGTCTTTTGGTTTAGCACATGGCCCTTCCTGAATATTTCCTGTTGTCAGTGCTGTATTTACGGTTTACTTTTGCAGAAATGTGTAATCTTCAATTAATGCGTTTACGTTAGAAAATTTTTCTATTCATAATTGGCCTCCAATTGGATATCCTGAAAAATCACTAAAATGCCGTTCTCAAAATCTCAAACCCAAGTTCAAGAGTCCAACTTTTAACCAGTTTGGTAAATAAAACTCTGTAAGACTCAGAGGGACGGATACATTTATGTATTAACTCCTTGCAGGATGTTTCTAATGCGGTTTTTCAAAATTAATAATAAAAATCAAATTTGCGTAGTTGCAATCAAATAATAAATCAAATGCCAAAGACACAACCTACACTTAAACATATTTTGTCCTTTTTTTATTAAAATATAACACTCCACACGGCTGAGTGTACTCATACAACCGTTTTTACTTCTTTTCTTCTATTAAATATACCCTTTTACTCCTTAACACGTGTAAATTGCCCTTTGTTACATTATTAATTAAGTTTTAAAATGAAATACGTTTGATTCAGTCATAAATTCCTTAAACACAAAAACTACTTGTTTGTCGAGTAAAAAATAATAAAATAAATACACCATCTTAAATTTACAAAATTTATATTATTAAACTCTTTTATCACTTAAAAATCTGCTTAACAACATACCCAACTTATCGGTTATTCTGCCCTTTAGTGCCGCCATCTTGAAAGAAACTCCCTGTTCTTACTCCAGCAATTTAAGCTCATCCTGAATCTGATATTTTCAAAATCTTCAATGAAAACTCCTAGCTACCGTTCGATAGTCACCTAAAATTATTCCAAAATGCTTCAATCAATATTTAAACCCTAAATTACTATAAACAAGGATCTTATACTTATTTAAATTAGTAAACAGATTGGGAATCATATAGCGGATTTAATCATATCTACCTTGTCTGGAAATTGTGATATGATGGATAATGTATATAATCCGTTAAAATACTATCTAGTTTGTTAGAGGATGACAAATTGGTTTCCGAAATGTATGTACGTATTCGGTATAATTTGCTGAATTATAGTTTAAGTTGGCGGCAAATATTGCGCGCAGGGGTTGGAGTTAGCCTCGTCAATGGACTCCGGCAGACTTAAGGTGAGCTCTATATTTGATTTTCCAATGTTCCACTAAAAGAAACTGCAGAAAATGAGTTTTTACCTGAAAATTTTTAAATTGTGTTGAACCCTTGACATTCCAAGCAAGTTATGGATCTTTAACATGCGTGCAACGCTCCCACACGAGACCTACATTTTATCTCTCATTTGAACTAGGGCGTATTTTTGTGAAATAAGTTTGTCTTAGGTGGATCGCGCCCGGTTTTGGGTGGACCGTGCCAATTGATTGCGGCAGGCTGAGACAGACGGCTTCATGACGTAGTAGGTATGCGTGTAACTACTGTGCGCAAGATGTCGGGTTCAAATCCGGACACGGTCCTCTTCAAAATGTTAGGCGAGCATTTTTTTTACAAAAATACGTCCTCGTTTGGATGAGAAGTAAAATGGAGGTCCCGAGTGTGAGTGCTGTCGCGCACATTAAAAAGCCCTACCTTACTTGGAACAGCAAGAGTTCGCCAAATTCAAATTTTTTCAGGTAAAAGAAACTTGCTTGCTGGCCAATGTAGTACCCTTGGGTGGAGTATTTAAAAAAATCAAATGTAAGGCGGGCTAAGACAGGCGGCTCTGTGGCGTAGTAGGTATGCGTGTGACTACTATGCCCAACGTTCCGGGTTCAAATTCCGACACGATCCGCTTGAAAAATGTTAGGCGAGCATTTTTCACAAAAATACGCCCTCGCGAGGTAAAATGTGGGTCACGTGTGTTCACTTACGTTAAAGATCTCTAACTTGCTTGGAATGTCAAGGGTTCGGCAAAATTCAGAATTTATCAGGTAAATAAACTCGCTTCCTGGCCAATGTAGTACTTTCAGGTGGAGCATTGGAAAAAATCAAATGTAAGGCAGACTGAGACGTAACTCGCTTCCGGGCTAATATAGTGCTTTCTCGGGTGGAGTATAGGAAAATCAAATGTAGGGCAAGTTGAGACGGGTTGCCACGTAGGTTACGGTGGACCGCGCTCGGGCCGCGATGAGCGGCATCCATGGAACGCAATGGGTGACAGGCTGATGTAGACAACGCGCTGGGTCACCCAAAATTTATTTTAAAATATTCATATATTTTTATACAACTTTAATAAAAAACAGATACACAACTCATAGCTCTGTCTTTGACCTCATCTAGTAGCCCAACCTCCTAAATGAAAATAACTAAATTCCGTTCCAAGCTTTTTCAAATCATAAAATGCTTCCTCACATCCCACACTGCCACTCTCGCTTCGAACTACCACTCCGCAATTAAAACTCTTGCCCGCGGGTGTCCTTAAGGTTCTCGCTGAGGAATTCGTCAAGAAACCCACTCCTATACCTAAACATCCTCAAAATATCCACCTTCGCCTATGCAGATGACATTGCACTTCTTGTCCACGGAAACTTCCGAGCATCTCTAGAAGCCTTGTAATTAATAATATTTACCTACCGCGTGAGGGTATCCAATTAATAATAAATAATAAATGGGAAGGACCTCTAACACTATAGTACCCTCACGTTTCGGGACATTGCCTCGCAGCTGCTGCAGTCGGTGAGAAGGGGAGGTTCATTAAACAACAACACACTAAGACAAAATTCCAATTGTTTTATTAAACGGCCTACTAACTAACTTAACCTAATTAACTAAGAAAACCAAATGATTTTTTTCGCTTCGGTTCATTAGAACACTTGGCAAGGCACCTGCATATACTATAGAACGCGAAATACTCATAACGTGCGCTCTTGAGTTTGGGTGTAAGCCCGGAGATGACATTGTGGGCGATAGTTACGTAGAAGCTCAATCACAAGATGCGCGAGATCCATGATGACTTTTGGAAAATATTCAGATCGCAAGCGATCGGATGAAGACCAGATATGACATCGAGACGCAGGATTTTGATTTACAAGAGGACGACCGCGTCTGGATATATAATCTCAGACGCATGAACTGTCACCAAAGTTACAAAGACATTGGGAGGGACCGTACCAAGTTGTAAGAAACATCAACTATGTCCTATATTTGATTTGTAAGTTTTCAAAAGGAAGAACAGTAGTTGTGCACGTTAACCGGTTAACACCCTACGATGGTGAAGACGCCGGTAATGCCGAAGAACGGCCCACAGTGAGACGAATAAACAGTTACGCCAGTTAGAATGAATGAAAGTCTGGATCGCGCTATGATCGATTCGTGTCTTTGTACAGCGACACAACCAAAACAAAGATTTCGTGTCACGATAAAGATTTAAGTCATATCACGTAGCAGCGACCCTTGATATATCCCCAGGACTTGATCGGGTGTTTGAAAATAAATTTGGTTATCTGGATCAACTTAGCCGACAACATCCAGAGATTGAAAAGATTATACGGCTAAAGAACCGACATCGAACATCTACTACTTGATGACTAAGCAACAGGCTTATGGTAAAACGGATTAGGAAGATCTGTGGAGGACGTTATTGGACCTCAAGGGTCAGACGATCAAATTTAAAGTAGTTTTCCGTACCTAAGATTGATTGTATGCTTAATGGCTTGGACTGGAGGGTGGTACGAAATATGCTAGCGGTGCTGTTCAAAACTGGGGTCCGGATTTTAATGTGGTTACAATCCAAATGGTACGGTGTCTGCTATGAAATGTGTTGATTGCTACTTCTACAGAAATTACCGCTACAGAGACTTCCAACGTCCGGGGACAAAACAGTTCTAAGAGGAGGGCAGTGTAGCATCTATCGACCTGTCTGTGGCCAAATTAGTTACATTAGAAATTAAACGAGGCGTTTGTGCACAAAGATTATGGAATACCTCCTGCGACGTTAGACCTTTCGTATGGCCTTTGATTGATGGGTACAAGGACTTGCATCTAAAGTTGTTTAGAATACAATAGGTACATTTGAAAATGCCGCTTGTATAATTTGTGGTATGTTTTAAAATCATCTCGAACGATTTGAATATGTATATAAATTTCAGTCATGAATATTGGAAGTTGAGTTCTAATTGAAACTTTGATATGAATTGTAATTGATAGTTGTGATATGACGTAGGTAGTAGTACATATGTGACATAAATCACTTTGATATAAAGGACTTTCTGTTGATATAAATTACTGTAGTGATAATATAAATTAATGTAAATTAGTAAATGGTGCTTGGATAACTAATTGTAGTGCTTTGTTAGTAAGTAATTTAGAAAATATCATCGTAACGTTAAGAAGAAAACACGTGTACTGCTAGTGATTAGCTGAAAGTAAATAATTGTTGGGGGAGCTTTTAGGAATTTTATTGTAGCTGCGAGTGTTGAGAAAGCAGTTGCTGCTCAGACACCGACGAGGCAGCAACTCGCGTATTCCTACCACCGCCTTCGGGCGATCAAAGGTGAGCTGCGGAACGGTGACGTCCTGAGGAGTTCTCCAGCTATGCGGGTGCCGAGGAATCACCGTCGGGGATGCACATCCGTCAGTCCTGTTTAGACGAGCTACCTGACGATGGAGCGGCCTGTGACGAGTAGCCAGTCCTGTCAGTCGAAAACCACAGGCCAATGGACCCAGGATCCGGAATACTGTGTAGGAGGACAACTAAGGGAAGATCCGGGAAACTGCTCACTGCACCAAATCAAGAGGATTCCAAGGGCAGGTCTTTTGGGATCCAGTCCTACAAATTTATATATTTTATTTATTTAATTAAGAAGATCAACCGATAGATACACCACAACAACTCAAGAAACAACAATATCTACAAGCCGAAAAACTCTAGAGTTACAAGACACTACAGCGACGCTGAGAGCGTCGCGTCAAGCTTCTGTAGTTGAGAAAGCTTGTATAACCAGTTTGAAAGTATGAACTGTTGGTATTGCAAATAGAGTTTTCTTTACAATATGCTTCATTCAATCTAATGTTCCTATATGAGAAAATCGAAAACAAAGCTAATATAATACAAATGTAAGTTAATGAAAGGTAACAAAGCTCGATTATTTTTATGTTTAATACATTTTGTACACAATTATCATAGACGTACGCTTTTTAAGCACAAAATTATTATTGCAGATACAGATGGCCATCAAGTTTTATGCAAGCGCTATTTAATTCAAGTACTCGTAAAGATCACCGACGTTGTCTTTGAAGAATACCAATAATTTGATGAATTACTTACATCCTGCGTGCTCGTTTTATAACCATCCATAACGTACAAGAACAGGTACTTTAACTCCACACGCTACATAAGTTGCAGTAAACATCACGGTTGGATAACTCATAATACTGTGCTCAATACAATTTTCTATTGACACTGACCGGTAAATCATACGTCGAACCAGCTCTAATGATAAATCTGGATATCTTTGCTAATTATGATTTTCTACAATGCCTTTCTCAGCACGCTATGATTTGTTGTTCCGGTCAGCATATAAATCATATTAAAGTTAGTTTACTAGAAGGTATGTGAAGCAATGGCAAATTAAGAGATGTCTTTTGGTTTAGCACATGGCCCTTCCTGAATATTTCCTGTTGTCAGTGCTGTATTTACGGTTTACTTTTGCAGAAATGTGTAATCTTCAATTAATGCGTTTACGTTAGAAAATTTTTCTATTCATAATTGGCCTCCAATTGGATATCCTGAAAAATCACTAAAATGCCGTTCTCAAAATCTCAAACCCAAGTTCAAGAGTCCAACTTTTAACCAGTTTGGTAAATAAAACTCTGTAAGACTCAGAGGGACGGATACATTTATGTATTAACTCCTTGCAGGATGTTTCTAATGCGGTTTCAAAATTAATAATAAAAATCAAATTTGCGTAGTTGCAATCAAATAATAAATCAAATGCCAAAGACACAACCTACACTTAAACATATTTTGTCCTTTTATTAAAATATAACACTCCACACGGCTGAGTGTACTCATACAACCGTTTTACTTCTTTTCTTCTATTAAATATACCCTTTTACTCCTTAACACGTGTAAATTGCCCTTTGTTACATTATTAATTAAGTTTTAAAATGAAATACGTTTGATTCAGTCATAAATTCCTTAAACACAAAACTACTTGTTTGTCGAGTAAAAATAATAAAATAAATACACCATCTTAAATTTACAAAATTTATATTATTAAACTCTTTTATCACTTAAAATCTGCTTAACAACATACCCAACTTATCGGTTATTCTGCCCTTTAGTGCCGCCATCTTGAAAGAAACTCCTGTTCTTACTCCAGCAATTTAAGCTCATCCTGAATCTGATATTTTCAAAATCTTCAATGAAAACTCCTAGCTACCGTTCGATAGTCACCTAAAATTATTCCAAAATGCTTCAATCAATATTTAAACCCTAAATTACTATAAACAAGGATCTTATACTTATTTAAATTAGTAAACAGATTGGGAATCATATAGCGGATTTAATCATATCTACCTTGTCTGGAAATTGTGATATGATGGATAATGTATATAATCCGTTAAAATACTATCTAGTTTGTTAGAGGATGACAAATTGGTTTCCGAAATGTATGTACGTATTCGGTATAATTTGCTGAATTATAGTTTAAGTTGGCGGCAAATATTGCGCGCAGGGGTTGGAGTTAGCCTCGTCAATGGACTCCGGCAGACTTAAGGTGAGCTCTATATTTGATTTTCCAATGTTCCACTAAAAGAAACTGCAGAAAATGAGTTTTTACCTGAAAATTTTTAAATTGTGTTGAACCCTTGACATTCCAAGCAAGTTATGGATCTTTAACATGCGTGCAACGCTCACACGAGACCTACATTTTATCTCTCATTTGAACTAGGGCGTATTTTTGTGAAATAAGTTTGTCTTAGGTGGATCGCGCCCGGTTTTGGGTGGACCGTGCCAATTGATTGCGGCAGGCTGAGACAGACGGCTTCATGACGTAGTAGGTATGCGTGTAACTACTGTGCGCAAGATGTCGGGTTCAAATCCGGACACGGTCCTCTTCAAAATGTTAGGCGAGCATTTTTTACAAAATACGTCCTCGTTTGGATGAGAAGTAAAATGGAGGTCCCGAGTGTGAGTGCTGTCGCGCACATTAAAAGCCCTACCTTACTTGGAACAGCAAGAGTTCGCCAAATTCAAATTTTTCAGGTAAAAGAAACTTGCTTGCTGGCCAATGTAGTACCCTTGGGTGGAGTATTTAAAAAATCAAATGTAAGGCGGGCTAAGACAGGCGGCTCTGTGGCGTAGTAGGTATGCGTGTGACTACTATGCCCAACGTTCCGGGTTCAAATTCCGACACGATCCGCTTGAAAAATGTTAGGCGAGCATTTTTCACAAAAATACGCCCTCGCGAGGTAAAATGTGGGTCACGTGTGTTCACTTACGTTAAAGATCTCTAACTTGCTTGGAATGTCAAGGGTTCGGCAAAATTCAGAATTTATCAGGTAAATAAACTCGCTTCCTGGCCAATGTAGTACTTTCAGGTGGAGCATTGGAAAAAATCAAATGTAAGGCAGACTGAGACGTAACTCGCTTCCGGGCTAATATAGTGCTTTCTCGGGTGGAGTATAGGAAAATCAAATGTAGGGCAAGTTGAGACGGGTTGCCACGTAGGTTACGGTGGACCGCGCTCGGGCCGCGATGAGCGGCATCCATGGAACGCAATGGGTGACAGGCTGATGTAGACAACGCGCTGGGTCACCCAAAATTTATTTTAAAATATTCATATATTTTTATACAACTTTAATAAAAAACAGATACACAACTCATAGCTCTGTCTTTGACCTCATCTAGTAGCCCAACCTCCTAAATGAAAATAACTAAATTCCGTTCCAAGCTTTTTCAAATCATAAAATGCTTCCTCACATCCCACCCTGACACTCTCGCTTCGAAATACCACTCCGCAATTAAAACTCTTGCCCGCCGGTGTCCTTAAGGTTCTCGCTTAGGAATTCGTCAAGAAACCCACTCCTATACCTAAACATCCTCAAAATATCCACCTTCGCCTATGCAGATGACATTGCACTTCTTGTCCACGGAAACTTCCGAGCATCTCTAGAAGCCTTGTAATTAATAATATTTACCTACCGCGTGAGGGTATCCAATTAATAATAAATAATAAATGGGAAGGACCTCTAACACTATAGTACCCTCACGTTTCGGGACATTGCCTCGCAGCTGCTGCAGTCGGTGAGAAGGGGAGGTTCATTAAACAACAACACACTAAGACAAAATTCCAATTGGTTTTATTAAACGGCCTACTAACTAACTTAACCTAATTACATATGCATACAAAATTATACAGTGATTAACAATATTTACAATAGGGCGCCACCATGGGAATTAAACGGCCCATGGACCGATCGCGGTAATAGCTCTCGTCGCACTTTGTTCGTGGCGATGAACTAAGATTGCAGGACAGAAAATACGTCACTTCACAGGGACAAATGTTATTAAGTCTCCGGCTAGCACAAACACAACTTAACTAAACAATTCTAAAGTCCTTATTTTATGAATATTAACAACAGTCCTGGGTGCAAACACCCCAATACATATAATTAATTAACGCTACCGTAGTCTAACTAACTTACATACTGAAACGACCTTCCTTTAATCCCGGGGTCATCAATAACAGGAAAAACACGACCTTCACACGGGTCAAATAGTACAATAACGGGATTCGTGGCTTAGTTATTACAAGCCTCGGACAACGTCGAAACACAATAAAATAAGAAACCCTTCAAAAGATGCGGTCTTTAACAATAACCTAACGGGATAAAATTACTGGAACGGAGATTTAACCCGAAGTTGTATGTTATGAAAGTCGACAGATATTGTATTTAAACAAATAAATGACTTATGATGCATAACACAGCTTTGAGTTCATAGTAATACCATATATAATAATTACTTACTCAGAAAAATAAACTAACTTTGAACATAACGGCACGCACTTGAATTCAGAGAAATAAAACACTTACTCAATCTTGCAAGTCCGCGAGCTTCAGACTCTAACGCGTCTGGAAATAAACAACCCCGATTCCCACCGGCTGGCATCCTTATATACATTTAACTTAATTGAAAAATAACCCCTTTCTTGGCTCTCATACTCGGCTTAGGATACCTTTAAGATTAATTAAACTGCCCATTGCCTAAGATAGCCACACAAGTAGATCTCGGAACTAATTTTAGTTGAGTGCTCCGCTAATTGAAAAATTGCTTCAGACCACCCTGACATAAATAGGATCCTAAAGCATGATTGACATCTAATCATAGATAGCAACTAATCTGACATGTTTAGTGCCCTTAAAGTAAGTGCCTTTAGAAAACTGATTAACTCTTGGATTAGATCTTCCTGGAAACTTCGCTAGGACGCTACATGGGTAGTCTTGAAGCCGTTAGCTCCAAAACCTTCATTCTTATAATTAGAATGCTAAAATTAAACTAGAAAATAACTATTTTTAGAATTCATAGAACTAATTAGAGCGATATTAAAACAGTATGTTACAGCCTCAGCTCCAATCCTTATGAACACAGTCGAATCCTGGTCCTTCCTAAACAGGCAACCACTCTCTCCTTCCAAAACAAAGATGATTCTTCTTAAATACTTCCTAAATTCGAACCAAGGTTCAACCATCCACATCCTTAACACCCCTATTCAGTCTCCCAATTAATTACTCATCTTGGACTCCACGTAGACACCCGCCTAAAAACAAACACCCACCTTTCCAAACTCCGTACTAAAACTTGCATTATCCTCCAAAAACTCCACCATGCCTTACCTAAGTCAATCCACCTAACCATGCAAACAAGAAGTTTAATCCTAAAACAAACTATAATTCTGATCAATGGATATGCAGTAGAATCTTGGCTTCATTTAACCTTCTTCGCATCCTCTAGTCGATCTCTGAACACCATCATTAGACCATTCCGACTCTATACCTCCAGAGCTTACGAAACTACCTCCACTTGAGGCTTGTATAGCCTACTCTTAATCCCACAAATTGGGATCCAACCACATTCTGCTTTACAAATTTGAAACCTAAAAAATAACTTCTGAAAACTAAAATCAAATCCCTAATCCACAATTCCGTTTTGTACACTTGTCAAGAACCCTGATCCCTCTCGTCCACCGGCAGATATACTTTCGACATCCTCCCAAATATCATAAATATTCCACCGCACATCGACCTCTCCAGCCCACTTACGATCCACTTCCTATCTGGCCATGGCAACCATTCTCCATAATTTCATCCTCATTCTGTCTTTGCGACAACCAATCCCGAGAAATTCCCATGTAATTCATGATCTTCTGCCTACTTACATCCCAACTTCAATCTGAGTTACAAACTGCAATATCCCTTGATCCAATTGCTCTCATCCCGAACATGGAATTCCTGGTTTCAAATCATTCCCATGTTTTAAACCACTTCCTTAACAAAATCAAACAAAAACCACGTATTCGCTTTCTTTAACATTAAAATACACACAATACTAACTCACCTACATTTGCAACCGACACATTTAAAGCTCCAGCTCCCGCAGCTATAGTACACCATCACATAATTTTCCGACATTAAGAGCAAGGACACAAATCCCCAATTTTAGAACCAAAGTTAAATCACCAATTCAATTTTGTTTCATTGTGTTACATTTTCATTATACAAATGTACGTATTTACCTAGAAATGTACAGCTAGGAAAAGTCTCAGCCCAGCTATAGCTTCTAATAAACTTACGATGAAGATGATGATGATGATGATGATACACAACTATATAGATTTTTAATTGTGGATAAATCCATTAACAACTTCTGTAAACCGGTTGTACTTAAACATAGAATGATGTATAATCAAAGCATGGGTTTTCATCGATGGTTCAAAAATTTTGCGAGTCTTTCAATTCCATTCTTACAAATACTCCCTGTATGTTTGTTGTGGTTTGTTTAGTATTCTTCTTAATCTTCTTTGGGTATTAAACCACTCATAGTTTTTAAAATTATTTTTATTAACGTTTCGATCCATAACCTAGGATCGTTTTCAAAATAATAAAAACTATGAGTGGTTTAATACCCAAAGAAGATTAAGAAGAATCCATTCTTACATTCACCGTTATGTCCTTCAGGCTTTCAAATTTGTGTCGGCAGTCGATCACAAGTACGCATGTAGTTTAAACTGTTTGTCGATTAATTGTGTAGAAGTTGTGGAAAATGGGTCGAACAAAAGCGACGTAGAAATTAAATAGATGGATAAAATTCGTCTTAGTGCGGAGGCAATTTCAGCTATGCAATGTTGTAGCCGGTTTCTCAAGTTTTACATAACTCTGCGAAGCATCTGTTGCTGCATGCAGGCGTATTGTATGCTTCAAGATTTGTAGGGTCCTGGGACAGTGTTGAAACACTTTACTCTTGAAATAGCCCCATAAAAAGAAGTCACACGGAGTTATATCTGGCGAACACGCGGGTCATGGGATATCTCCATACCAGGAGATCCAGCGCCTGGGGAACATATCTAGCACTATGCGTCGTAGCACCATCCTGCTAAAACCACACTACTCCCAAATTAATCTGTTGAAGTTGTCGTTCAAGAAATTGTCGGAACATGTTTACATACCGCTTAAAATTGATGGTAACAGCGTGATTGTTCTCCTCAAAAAAATAAGGCCCAATGATGTCTTCACTGCTGATTGCACACCAAACTTTCACATTCTCACTGTGTTAGAGGCTTCTCATAAATTAGTTTAGGGCTTACATTACTCCGATATCGCATATTCTGCTTGTTCGCGCTTCTAGAAATGTGGAAGTCCGTTTCGTCACTAAACAAAACACGTGTATCTTGAGACAGGTTTTCAAAGTTTCACACGCCTGTAGTTGATTTTGCCAATCCTGGTTTGAGAGTTCTTAACTGAGGACCATCTTGTATGGATGGAAGTGAAGGTCTTCGTGTAGAATTCAACGATTAGGAGACTGCAAAATCGATCTTCTTACACGGTCAATGTTTTTTAGAGTTCGGACAGTTTTCTGATCCCCAACTTTCCTTTGCATAACAACCACATACACGAAAGTTCTCCACCCACGACAAAATTGAGTTTCGGTCAGGAACAAGTATTGCGAGGAGCAATTCCACAACAAGTACGCAGCGCACGCTGCACTGCAATGCTAGACTTATTGTTGGAAAAATACACATCGACGGCAAAAGCGCGTTGTTCGTTCGACCAAAGCATGTCTACAACTAATGGCTGCAACAACGGAAACTTCCAAGGCTTCAGCGTCATTAGAGCAAATCGCCAATCCTGCAACATATCGCCTCCGTTTACAAAGCCTCCTCGAAAGTAGGAATACTTCGCAATCCCACCCTATATTTAATAAAAAAAAGTTATCTCTGATAACGCAGGGACAACAATTAAAGACATATTTTTAAAATGCCATTTGACAGAAAAACAATGCCCGCCAAAACCTTATGTTAAATTGTCTAGAGGTTTTTACTACCGACAAGTTTTCTAATAAATGTTTAATGGACTACAGTAAGTATAAAGATTTCGTCCGTATTTGTCAGAATGTATAATGAAGAATGTGGAAGGTAGATGGTGGAAGGTAGGAGATGGAAAGCGGAAGGTAGATTGTGGTAGGTGGAAGGTAGGGAATGAGAATTGGAAGGTGGAAGGTAGAAAGTGGAAGGTAAATGAAAGTTAATATATTCTAAAAATTGTTCAGCGCCACCGCACTCACCAATCAATAAGACAAAAGAGAACATTTCCAAACCCCAGTATACTATACATCGTCGGGTTGATCAAAATTACAAGTTAAAATGGATTTTTTCAGCGTTGACGTAACTAGTGATACACCACTATTAAATCTCAACAAACTCGTAGGTAAGACCACCTACAAGTTAAGTGATTTCAAACCGTATTCTTTCCTCTATAACTTGGAAGTTGAATTTGATTTATATGAAGGTGTACGACCAGTCATTCAAATTGTTTGCTGTATGCAGAAATTATGCAGTAAAAATGGACCATAACGATTGGAGGAATTTCTGCGATTTTCAAGTGGAATTTAGAATTACATAATTTGTTCAAGACTCACAAGTGCGATAAAATGAATTAATTAACTTTACATGTGATTTTCCAATGCTCCACCCGAGAGTACTACATTGCTGTTCCAAGCAAGGTAGGGATCTTTAACGTGCGTGACAACACCCACACACGGGACCTCCATTTTATCTCTCATCCGAACGAGGGTGTATTTTTATGAAAAATGCTCGCCTAACATTTTTCAAGCGGATCGTGTCGGGATTCGAACCCGGGACCTTGGGCGTAGTAGCGATAAAATGAATTAACTGATATAACGGGTTGGGGTAGCATTACAATTTGATAACGAATTTAAATTGAAGCCGTCTACCGATACATCTAATAGCAATGTCTGGGTGGTAAACAATTTTCAAGAAAACACGTCTAATTTCGAAATGACGAGAAGTAAAAATGCTGTTGGTTTGAATAAAAGCGAGTGCTTTACAATATTCAATATGAGAGAATTATTAAGCTACGAATTGAAAGAATTAAACTGCCAAAGTTTTCCGAAATTGTAAGAGGAGTTTGTGGGCAGTATAACAACTACAGGCAGAAATATAAAATTAACAAAAGAATAAAAGTTACAATTTTATTGGAAAGTGAAAATCGAGCATGCCGTTATTTGTTCAATGACAGCTGCAATGTAAATTACCTGACAGTGCTGGAAATGATTATATGCAACCCCAACTAATATTTAAAAATGTGTGTGGGGCGATCGCTTACGCAATAGCTTAGAAGATTGCCTATTCCCGAATCCGGATATGGTAGTGGATGCTAGTACTATAAAGACGTCTAAAGAAAAATTTAATTTTTATATTGTTTTTTATTCTTAGATTTAGGGTGAAAGGTGGTAGTCCCTATAGTCCCTAAAGGTTGAAATTAAGTTGGTTTTATCGGGAGGGTAAAGAGTGGAAGGAGAAGGTAGAATGCGGAATGTAGAAGGTGGGATGTGGAAGGCGCAAGAAGGGAGGAGGATGTAGTGGTGACACTAGAACCCGCTTCCTACGTCTACTAACGTATTTGTATGGCTGTCTATAAAATTGCGATATAGATCTGAATCAACTTCTGAACCTTCACGGCTTAGTGCTCGTGCTAGCTATCAGATGGCGGTTTAATTATATTTTTGCTATTACTGAGACGTTGCTTTTTATTTATATTAATGTATACATTTTGATGGGCTTATAAGGGTTAAAAACTACTCCATTGTGATGAGGCAGAAAAGGTCGAAACCGGTCAATGAATGTTTCTTACTTTTGTGAAACAATCGAGTAATTATTTTGTTATAATGGCAGTACAAATATTGAATTCGATTTGTCTGAGTAAATTCACTTTTATGATTTCCATGTAGGACGATTTATAAATACATCTTATTTGCTTTGTATTTAATTAAACTACGAATTGCAGGAAAATTTCCATATACCTAGATTTTTTATAAAATCTAGTTACTATTTCAAATGTAACTGGTAGAAAATTACTAAGAGTTTCACTTGCAGCCAAATTTGAACCAAAAATCTTTGTACTCTCGACCCAATACCGTAACTATCTAATCTATAAAGCTGATGAATTAAACGATGTTATTTCGTAATGGCTGCTAAGGTTTCTAGTCGGAGTTTCAATTATGTATAACAATATTGAAAATTGGTTCAAGTTTTACCACAACTGATTCTTTTAACAGTTTTCTATTACCAGTTTGATTTGAAATGGTAAATTTATATTAATTACCAGACATTTATAAAGCGCTGTATTAACTGTCCGTTCACTTTGTCATTATAGAGAATATCTCGGTCATTGGGCATGTTGAGGACGTTTTTATATGCTGTAGGAAGTTTTGAATAGGTACAGCGAAATTATGACTCTGTGATACTTTCACTCATAAAATCATTTCATTAGTTTTGACTCTGTTGGAGGAAATGTATAAAAAGAAGTACTACGTCTGTGTAATAAACTGGAGAAACAGCAACACTAGTTGCGTGTTGTTGTTGTTTTTTTATCGCTAAGTTGAGATTAACTGATTGTTTAGCAACTTTTTTGCTTATAAAATTAAACAAAATTTTTTTGTTTCAGCTGTTTGTAAAATTGGGTGCCACCCAGTGCATGGCAAATGTGATAATCCAGGAGAATGCAAGTAAGTAAACAAATTTTAGTTTGTTTCTTTTAAGGGTTAATAAATGAGTTGGCTTAATATTGTAAATTTATGAAATTATTCATTCATATTTATTTAAAGAAAAATTTTTATCGAAATGTTATTGTAGCTTTAATGGTTTCTAGGGGATAAGTGACGTTAATCAACGTTAATGGGATTGTTGAGAAAAATTAAAATTAAATGTCTTATTGAAAACAAGTCAAGATTCAGTATATCGATTAATCCTTCTAGGAAAGTAAATCATTCATAATATTCAGCTGTTGTTTGGTGTTCAGAAAAACGCTAGATAGTTTTTCTACGTTGGGAAAAATGCATGTTTGTAAATAGTTCGAAAGAAAAGAAGCAGAGGTTTAATAGGGGTAGAAGTGCATTTTCTCCTTCCAGTTTTGCTTTTTCATTAAGAATGTTCATCTTTGTAAAATTTTAACTTTTGGTATTTCAAAATTCTTCCCCAGTGTAAAACAAAAGATTGGGAAAAATTCTTATGCAGGTTTCATTTTTGATAGAATTTTTAACTTAGGAGCAACTCTATCACGAAAAATGCAGAACATTTTTCTGGTCAAACTTTTTCTATTTTTCAACCGAAAGGCCTTAATCATTGAATAAACGCAAAAGAAATAGCCACTAATTTATAGACTACTTCAGTATTGCGGCCACAGTTGTTTTTGTCGCCATTTTCGACAGTAACACATTTTGTCTTAACCTAATATTTACAGCTATAAATTGAATTCGAAATCTTAAAATATAACTTAGTTTAACTAACTACCTTTCTTTATTTTTCGATAGAAATTTTAACTTTACAAGTTTTTCTTTTTTTTTAAATATAAACATTTTAATATATAAAACATTTAACAAAAGATATTTAGGAAAACAGTTAAGTATCCAAATCTTACCATACCTATTCGACATTTGACTCCAAAAAATTTTTTCTGTAAATAATCAGACTTGCTACGGTATTATTAGCACAAATTTTCCCCAACTGTCTTTGAAGTATATTTGAAAAAATGCATTTAAACGCTATGAAACGTTAATTTTTTACCACACTTAAAGTTAAATTCAACGGTGCAACAAGTGCTTTTTGAATTATAACTTAGCATTTACCCGTGGCATCTTGATCCCGAGGCGGCATTTTCAAATTTTCGGGAATCTCATGGGTAGAGTCCTGATATCCCAGTGTTTATTTGCCTGTGGCTCTCTTTGAGAAAGCGCCAATATTGTGGGGTAACGATAGGGAATAGGAACGAAAGGGAAGGAATCACTTTGTCGGAGCACTACAACACGTCTACACTCGAGGAAGATCGGTAGTCAAGTAATTTGTTTCGACACATTCGTTCCCACAAAATGTCTGTCTTCTCCAAGAGAGGTTAAAGTTCTCTGACACTCATTGGTGGGTACAGCTACCTGTAAGGCATGAGAAGTGCACTTTTTATATTTTCTTAGACCACAAAATGATAAGTTAATGACTGGGGTTTCGTGAAACCAAGTCTTTGTTTGGTTTTCACGTCTATTTCCACTAAAACATTTCAATACTAGGAATTTGTCCGTGCGATCTTTAAAAATCCCCTGAACCCAACTAATACAATAAAAGATAAAGCTTTTAAAAAAAATGCGTAATGCACTCTAACAAATTGAAAACCTAAAACCAGTTAAGTTCTTTCCTTCAACTTTTACCTTTCACCCGGATACAAATATTGATTTCAAAATATCAGTCAACTAAAATTTCCAAAAATTTTAGCCCCATTATAAAAACAAAAAAGTTTCCAAAACAAGCTCAAGGTAGAGGTAAAATCTCCAGATAATTCCCGAAGATAACCCTAAGATAGAGATAAAATCCCAAGATAATTCCCAAAGATAACCCCAAGATAAAGATATCTTTATCTTGGGGTTATCTTTGGAAATTATCTTAAATTTTACCTTTATCTTGGGGTTATCTTCGGGAATTATCTGGGGATTATCTAGAGGCTCTACAACTGAGACTATGCAACCATTCACAGTGGTAACCATTCTTTGGCCAACATAAACAGCCACTTCTCCATGTTTCGGTATATTTAAAAATAAATTCAAATAGTGGTTCCGTAAGACCGTTAAAAGGAAATTATCTTGTGCCCAATATGGAAGTTCGAAAATCGATACTTGTACTGTTGAACGCACAGGGGATCAGGTTACCGTTGGTACAGAATTGCCTGTGTCCCAAGTATGGAGTCGATAAAATATGTCATCGGCAAACAAATTATCACTACATTTAATTTTGCAATGCTCCACCCGAAGGTACTACATTAGCCAGGAGGAGAATTTTTTTTACCTGGAAAATTTTGAATTTTGCCGAACCCCCTTGCTGTTCCAAGCATGGTAGCGATTTTTCACTTGCGTGCTAACACTCACACAAGGGACCTACATTTTACCTCTCATTTAAACAAGGGCGTATTTTTGTGAAAAATGCTTGTCTAACTTTTTTCAAGCGGACCTAACCTCGTGCTTAGTAGTCACACCCATACAAACTGAACTACGAAGCAGCCAAACAAATTGGCAGCAATAACACAGCCAGCGCTAAAGGCAAGGACAGTGTCGACGCGTGGCTGAAAATGAAGACCACGGAATATAAGCATGTATCGTGGATTGCCTGTTCCCCATACCATACAGCGACTAACAGAAAAGAAAAGTTGGTAGATATAGGGAAAGGTATTTAAAGAAAAAAGTTGGAATCAGTTGGACGCCATAATAGCTTCCGAGGTGAAGAGAGAACAAGAAGTACTCGCATTGAGCAAAAGATAGCAGACTAGGTGGATAGAAAAGCGATACTCAACTCGCCAGAACGGAATCATTAACTCGGAGTGGGAGAGCACCATTCTTATGTGACAGGCGGTAGTTTTTAGGACTTAGGACGTGCCCGTCAAAGGAAAAATGAGGCGGAAAAGGTGACAGAGGGATGTGAAAAAGTTAAGTTTGGGCAAGCGTCCTATAGACGAGAGAAAGGGGAATACCCCAAATAAAAGAAACAAGAAGTCTGTCTAGCTAAAGAAACAAAAACAAAACCACGCCCTGCTATTCTCAAAGGTAGCTGTACTCAACCCAAAGACATCAAAAATCGATAAAAGAAAGATATGTATACGGCAAATTCACGCCACTATATTCCAAGGTGGTGTAAAAGAAGCGACAGCGTCTAACCTTTATGTTAGACAGAAAAGAAAAAAAGAAATTCTAAGTAACAAAAATAGAAGGGGGCAGGAAACCAAAAAGGATACTGAGCGAAAACTAGAGATTGACAACACGGGATATAGAAATTTTCTGTCTTTGCAACTGCTAATATTGAATTTTTCCAACATGGGTATGGTTGTCGACCACCGTATTTACCCTATGTCAAAAATATCAACTCAACAGCAGCTCCCATAAGTTTTAACAATATAGGGGTAGAAAAAATGCTGTCGAAGAAAGTATTGGAGAATTTAGTGAAGCTACTTTGGAGCTAAAATAAAATAAAAAATTTAATTGTACAGAAGAAAAATCAGTCATAGGAACGAAAAAATTTAAAAGCAAATTATCAAAAGAATATAGAAATTAAGAAAACTAAAGTGTTTTACCTATTTAAATATCAAAGGTAGAATAGGTTTTCAGCGTAAGATAATGAAAAGGGATAACTAAAACGACAATAGATATTATGAGATATAAATCATGTTATTCTACAAGATATATTTAAAAAGTTAGATAAAAAATATTAATTATTGCTGAGGAACATTATCGGTAAAAGGTTTTAGGTGAATTAAACGAGCGCAAATTCGCAACAATTCAATTTTTGTAGGCGATGGATCGGTAGAATATACAATAGCCTTAACTTTTGCAAAAGAATCAGGAAGTTCTTCAACGTTTTTTCGAAATATAAACTTATGGTACAAGAAATTTAGTGTGGTTCTCTTTTTGAGTAAAAATTGTTTTAAGGTGTAGTTTACGTTCATATTGCGCAAAATAGGTTCAAAACAAATTTTTTTCGTTTCTAACTGTAGGTAATTCGTTTTAAAAGTTTAAACTTAATTTTTGAAAAAAATCTTTAAAAAACGTCGACTCATAAGTTTTTATTGGTAACTTGGCGAATAAAAATTATCAAAACATTCGGTCATGTCAGTAAATACCTAAACAAAATATCCAAAAAGAAAGTTTTTGTAAGTCTATCTAAATAAAAAATTTTACCATTCAAACGGAAAAAGAATAATTTTAAACATTAAAATCTTAAATGAATAAGTAAAAATCATACGCTAGATAAATATTATAAAAATTTATCAGAAATTACGAGCATTTACCCTACGTAAAATTACATAAACGATTAGTGTAATTTGTTACGTGCAGTTCTTGCACTAAAATATTTTTTGCCGATCTAGTAATCACACGGAAGGTATTTTTCAAAACATCACCGGCGCTTCCAAAAAAAAAACACGTGTCCAATCAGCTAAGGAATATCTGCAACCAATCTTGCAGAATTATAGTGTAGATGTAGGATTGGTATTTTACATTTCGTATAAAAATCATAGAACATGTACCATAAACCCAATTAATAATGTGATGTTCACTAGAGTCTAGCGATAAACCATCAGAGATAACCTTTCAGAAACACCTTATAACCTCCTAAAACCAAATGGTTCTAATAAACAGCCCACATTCTAAACTTATTAGGATATTCCCGAAGCAAACGTTTTTAGATAGCTTATAAACTTATGTACGAAATGGAAGTGATTAAAAATAAATACCACGTTTTAACTTTATTCGGGCATTCCCGAAACAAATGTTTTGATAAATAATTACCAGCTTAAATGCTATATTCAAACTAAAATAGATTTAAAATATTTAAATTTATAACTGAATATTTAGTAAAATCCTACAGGATGAGAGATAAACAAATGTATAAATTGAAAGACAGACAAACCCACGACTAAACATGTGAAATAACCGTAGATACAATAGGAAATGAACCGAAAATATTCTAGTGCGGGAACTGCACCTAACAAATTTCCTGTAAAAGAAAAAAATTCATTCGACAGGGGTGAATTACAAATCAAAGTCTTTTTTCACAAAAATGTTAAGATAACAACCGTGGTATTTCAAGATAAGTTTATCTATACAGGACTAATTTTGAAAATAAGTTATTTATAGGTTACGTGTTAGTTGCGAGATCTAAAGCGTTATTTGGTATAAAATTTTAAAGTGCAACCTCCAGATATACGTAAATTACTTTAAAGTATTCGCAGAAACTCTCAATTTTAACCATTAACTTATTCCATTACTAAAAGAAGTAGCAAATGAAAATCAAATGCCTCCAATATTTAGATAGCATTGCAAGTTTTTTCCGGGTTTTCTTTGCGATATTAATATGAAATACAATAACTAATTACATAAAATATGCATATTAGCAACCCCCGTAAAACAGCATTGGTATCTGATAAGTGTAATTCCTCCATAGAGTTGCCTCAGGACCATGTTAAAATCTACCAAAGAGGTAGTCTAAATTATAATGAGGTTGTTCCCGTCAAGATAAATATAAAAAAACGACTGTTTAAGCCTTACGATAACGTAATCGCACACTTTTTTAATAACCATCCTCTCAACCGTATAAATAGAAACATGTTTGAAAATGTTTTCCAATCTTCAAGTTATTGAATTTATATGAAATTTAACAATAAAAATTAATCAGCTGATTTCACGTTAAGCGTATTGGCTATCTAAAATTCACTTCCAAGGCGCAATACAAATTGAAGGCATTCATTCTTCTAAACTTTAAAATTTTCACGTAATATACTCAAGCCAAATATATTAAACATTAATAAATTAAAGTCACCCTCAATTTATGTCATAAATGTGAAACTTGAAATTTTTATTATTTTTACAACATCCTAGGTCATGGATCGAAACATAAATAAAGATGATTTTAACAACTATGAGGGATTTAATTCCTAAAGAAGGTTAAGAAAAATTAGGTTAGGTTAGTTCACACTATTTCGACTTAGGTTAGGTTAGTTGGACGTGTCTGGGCTTTGGTTAGAGCAATTGATAGGTTACGTCAGCGCTGCTGGCGAGTTCGACCGTAAGAAAAATTGATGGGTTAGGTCATCGCCGCCGGCGCTGACATAACCTATCAATTTTTCCTGCTATCTAACCTAAGTCAAGACAAGTTCAACGTTGAATAGAGGTGGAGGTGGAGATAGAAGCGGTGGCGGAGGTGGATGCGAAGGCGGAGGTAGTGGTGGAGGTGGAATTGGTGGTAGGGATGGAGGTGCAAAGTGCTGCCTCATGCCTCAGCCATCCAAAATGATCTACTGTTATTCTATCAACCCCTGTAGCTAAACGGTCTAAACTCGAATACTTGTGGGCAACGCCACCTGAGGTTGCAACTGGCAGATGAATGCTTTGGCGCTTGTTCGCTTGTACATCACAGCAACAGCCACCACGTTATCGGTCTCGTTGATTGTAGACGTATTTACAGGCGAAATAAAAATAAAAAGTGCTACAATGGCTGTGTTTATTAATTCAGCGTTTTGATATATATCTGAACAAAATTTAAAAGATGGAGACACTATTACAGTCAAAGAAAAAAGATTAAAAACTTACTAGAAATTAGTATGAAAAGACGTAATAATAAACACATTCAATTACAAGGATTGAAAAATGTTACGGTGCATGTAAAGTGTTAAAAATCTTACACAAAGGAGAAAAATATTGCCTCGGCTATGAAATGTGAGAGAAAGTCAACAACGTATCCAAAACGTTACGATCGTTGACTTCAAAGTTAATTACATTTTGTGTGTCAAAAATACTAGTTTTAAAAAAATGTTAAAAACCCTATTGCCAGTGGTGATACTGTTCATTTCGTTTAAACATTACATTTCAAATATACACTATCAAAGACAGCTTATAAGCGTAAAGATTCTTAGGCTGAAGCTGCTCCGTCTGAATTGCGAATGTGAATAATTTTGTCGCAGCAGAGGGTCGATATCATTGCTCTTGCGCAAAAACCTTTTTCAAAACTTCGACTAGGCCACCTGGTCGTTCTGAAGATGAAAACTTCACTCCCGCATTTGAGCATGCTTGCTCTTGTATGAAACGAAATGTGGAAGAGTGCCAATTCATATTAAGAGAGAACCTCAAGATTTTGAGGGCTATATTCCTAACGAGAAAACGTTGAAAAAAAGGATGCTTAGCAAATATGGTACTGATATAATTGGTACAACAAGAAAAAAAATGAATCGGTACTTTGTTTTCGCGACACCGATTACCATATACTGACCGTAAATTAGTACCAATGTCGAAACAGCGATGCTCAAGAAAAACGTATAAGAAATGAAAAAGCAGCAGACGATACAATTAGAGAAGATATAAATTCCGCAACCTATGATACACCTATCTTCCACCTAATTGACGATGCTGCAAGGGATGTTTCTCACTCCTTAATTTTTTCTGGACAAAGTCATTCTGAAGAACAAACGCGCATCAGAAAAGAAGAGTGTTACGTCATCATCGAACAATTTGGTATTGGTGACAATAAATACCATTATTGCGGGTACCCTACAGGTTAGTGAAACATTTATGCCGGCAGTGCGAGTGCGTGAAGTGACAGTCGTATTCGAACCGTAACAGAAGACAGTGGTACGAGAGCTTTGGAAGCGACACAACATCAAACGCGCGTGTTCTTGGTTGTCCGCTAACCTTTTGTGTGTGACTTTTATTGTCCAGAGCGGCACAGGCTTTAAGGTATTTATATCCTTTATTCAGTAGTTTGTAGTAGTTGCTTTGTTTATTACATAGCCGCTACACTGCCATCGGTATTGCTACATAATAGCAATTGGTCCTTCCCTATAATTAACATATCTAGATCACCTTATCATCCCACAACAAAGAGTAAAAAGAAATGCACATCAATTGTCCATGCTATTTCTGTAGCCAGGTCGAGGTCATATATGTCTTCCATACAAATAAGGTCGTGCAGCCGTTCTATTCAGAAAGTATGGTTCCAGGGAATTTATCAACGTTCTGTCAGGCCTAGGCCTCTTCTTATGATGAAGCTAAATTATTTGAAATCTCCATTATACATCATCCCCAAACAAATATAATATCAAAGGTATTTTTGGAATTTGTTCTTGAGAACGCCGAGGTAGATTCAACATCATAGACGGCTCCGATACCCTCCATACGATGGGAGAAATTCAATGCCTAACGCCTGCCCTACCATATCGGCAGGACGAACAAATTTTTGACTGGGATATATTCCCACTACTTGTATTATAGAAGAATTTGGTCAGATTACATTAAAATCTTTTCAAAGACCTGGTTTTGCTGGAATTGCTGATATAACAACTGAAGGCACAAAAATCCCGTGCACATCGAAATAAAACTTTTACCAAACGACTTTGCGTAGTTGTATGGTAAGACAAAAAGTGTGTCAAACATCACTGACTGGAACGGATTTAGGGATTCTCTTACATCAACAGAAAAATATAACAACTCACGTATATTATGTCTGCCATTCGTCGACTCGTCACCGAGTAATTTTGATACCATATCCACCGTTCTTCATACTGCGTGGCAAAAGTGCAAAACTCTAAAACAACGTACTTGTATTGTAACATTTGATCAGTCACTATGCATATATTAAGGCTCGTGCTGTTGGGGGTTTGAATCCTGCATCTGAGTTGAGCCGTGTAATTGTCAGGCTTTGTGGTTTTGGTTTCGTAATGTGCTTTATGGACGCAATCGGATATATCATGGTTAGAAGTGGTTTTCAAAATTTATTCAGTGCTGCCTACGCTCGAACATCTACCGACAAAATGTTAAAGGGACCTGCATATTCAAGAGCATTAAGAGCACATTCCCTAGTTCACTTGACTTTGGCTACGCTTATATTTCAAAGGATAGATATGATCGATGAAGAACATGCAGCAGCGGCTAACATGATTTTGGTCATGACAGACACAGAACTCAAAAATCCTGGTAAGCACTCTGGTGCGATGCGAAAACTAGATGTAGAGCCTTTTACAAGCATGTTGAGACGTTTCTCAATAAATTTTAAACAGTTTGTCTACGTAACTGGCAACTACATCTAGAATGCATTCGGAGTATGCTGCCGTATTTTTATGCTAGTGGTCATTTGTTGTATGAGAAATTTTGCCACTTGTATCTACAAGATATGTTCGATCTTCAATCCAACTTTACTCAATGCGAATACGAGCAACTTATAAATAAGTTTTTTTTACAGTTAGGAGATCTGATCTGTGCAAATTTCAGGGAAATGTGAAGGTTAGTTCTTATAATGTAGATAATGATTTATAGAATAACCACGGCCGCTTTTAGGAACAAAGGGATTTCCTTTATTTTTAAACAAAACATAATGGATTTAATAGATATGAGACGGAAACTTGTATATCCAATAAATGAAAAGCATGTTACGTGTTAATTCACTTAATGCGTATTACATGGCTGTATATTGAAATGTGATGTTGTTTCTATCGTACGGAAAATAACGAATTGTCGTTAGCTATGTTGCTGACCTGAAGCATGCATATTCTTAGCAAACCAGTGGTAGTAATTTGCTTCAGGTTTGCTTTATTAGGTGTAGGTTCTTGTGCGATGAACTATAATAGAGCTGTACAGCTGTCCCGTTAAACTGATCGATGAAGCTTTTTCACCTCTGACCGTGTGTTGGAATGTAATGTTGTTCTCTATCGTACTTGAAACAACGTGTTGCCATTAGCTGACCCCGAATGCACACACTCTTAGTAAACTAATGACAGTCTTCTATTTGGGGCTTGATTTATCAGGTACAAACATTAATGCGACAGAATGCAATAGAGTATTACAGCTGTCTCCGTGGTCCGCTCTTCAAGTGCTTATGCCTGATAATGTGAAGTTGAGATAGGCTACCGTCGCTGGTTTGCTAGAAGTATGACTGTGTTCTAGATTATCAACAAATTGACGACATGTTTCCCGTATGATCAAGAACATCATTGCATTCTAATGCTCAACCAGGACAGAAAAATGCTTATCATTTAATCTAATAACGATAGCTGTAAAATGCAATCGTGGTCTATCACAATTGTTTACGCCTTTAGGACCAGTCCGAAACAACAAAACAAGCGGTCGTTACTAGTTTGCAGGAATGCGTGTAGTTGAGATCAGCAAATAAGAGAGTCGCTTCCTATTTGATCGGGAGAGAATCATAATCCAATGCCCAGCCTGGGCAAAAAAAGGACTCATCCAAACAGTCTAACAGCGAACTGCTATAAAATTCTATTATTGTTTGTTATGTAAGTGCTTGTGCCTGACGAAGCGAACCCGAAACAGGTAATCATGTCTAGTGATGGGAGTGTGAGTGTGTACAAAGTCAGCGAGATAGGTTTTGAGCCTTTGGGAGCTTCTTTTAAAAACTTTGTCGCCAAAAACATTTTTACCAAATTTATTTTTAATTGTACCGTTACAAAAAATGACATTTCTGTTACAACAACTTGGACGTTTGTATTCATTAAACATTAAGTAATTGAAATTGACAAAAATACTTGAAGTTAATAAATCAATATTAATAATATATTAATAATTAAAAACTACGGTGAGTAGATTGAACCACCAACAATGTTAAAGTTAGGAAGTTCGAAGACTGACTGACCATCAGGGGCTCCTCACGGTTTATATGTAATCCTTGCTCTCACATAATCTTGTGGGAAAGTGCAGATCTCACCATCTGCTACTTGAGAAATATGCAATTTGTTATTCTGAGTAATTTTAATTAAGACTGCTTTATTGCAGTTCATTGTATCTGCACCTGCAGTATCAGGTTGCGTCTGGAATACAAAGTGTTGCTTTCTTTCCTATTTCTGATATGAACTCTGTTAAACTTTAATTATAACCTTCATTTAATAAATGTATCATTCTATTACTAAGATATAATAATTACATTTATTCTTATATATATTTGAGTATGGGGATATGTAACTAGCGACGCAGCTAACGACAACACGTTGTTCTATGTATAACTGGAAACAGTATCACATTCTAATGTTCACACTACATTTGATTTTCCCATTCTCCACCCGAAGGTACTACATTGGTCAGAAAGCGAGTGTTTTTGACCTAGAATATTTTGAATTTTGCCGAACCCTTGCTGTTCTAAGCAACACTGACAACACTCACGCACGGGACCTCCATTTTACCTCTCATCCGAACGATGGCGTATTAGTGTGAAAAATGCTCGTCTAAAATTTTTCCAACGGACCGTGTCGGAAATCAAACCTGGGGCCTTGTAGTCTTAGTAGTTACACCCACACCAACTGAGCCACAGAGCCTCCTACTTTAAGATTTAGCCGGAGCTGAAACCAGACATCAAAGAACTTTATTAGAGTCTACTGATAGAGGAATCAAAGGTATGCGAAGCAAATTTTTATCTTATGCTTTTCAAAATTGAAGTTTGAACTCAATTTGAAAGCTTCAAATTCTTCAATCTTTTACGTTTTAATCGTAAACTGTTGACCATTATCTAGCTACTCTCATTAGTTATCTTCGGCACGTCTTCATTCAATTGTTGTACCTTGATTGATTTTAGTAATCCCGGACAGATTTTAGGGCGTGCCGTACAAAATATAACCATGCTAAAATACATTCGAATAGATACCATCAAAAACCGTGAAGAAGTTTAATTAGTAAAGAAAGTGGTAGGCGTAGAGATTCAGGACGCGAGAATGCCCCTAACGGAAGTTAATCTCGTTATATTATCGTAACAACAATAAAGTTAATAAATAATAATAACAAAGTTATTGATTGGATCGATCGAACGTATAAGAACCGTACATGCATCCACCGACTTGAGGTATTTACTAAAAATAAAATCGTTCAGGATCAAGCAGACGATCTAGATCAATAAAAAGACGGAACGACACGACCCGTTCAGAATGTATAGATGTTGTCCAGTCCATGGCCTCCTTGGGTGGTTGTTTGGAGATCGTGACTTCGTCTCATTGTACCTTTTTACAAGCTTTTACGAGGCCTATCACAATATTAATGTAATAACAACATAACTAGTGTTTTCATAATTAGAAACGGTCAAAAGAATTTCTCTTTGAAAATTTATTGCTTTCGATTTAGTAAATTAATAGGTTACTTTATTTAAATTAATTAACGAACAACGGGTTAAAAGGTTATTTGAATAATACGGCCATAAATATTCTTTTACAAACCATAACGCAGCGTGATGGAGTTTCTTATTTCAGTGGCTTCCTTGTTTAATAATAAAAATGTATAAAACTTCAGGAACTGGAAAAGAATGAATGATTGAATCACATAAAACAGCCTAACAGACTGATAAATAAAGAATTTTGCTGTGAATTAATCACAATTTGGTCATGAGTGTATTGGAAGTTTGAGCATTTTCCGGGCTTCAAATAAAGCTAATCGCGAAGTTGAAACCAGGACGTGAATGCAAAATACTAAGAATGAAATTCCAAAAGCACTAAAGTATATAAGTTAAGAAAACTTGTACTAGATCATTTACCAATAGAGTTAACTAGTACAGGGGTGAGAAAATAAACACTGTATCGGCTGATATACAGAATGTATTGTAACGAATTTTCTACTTGTCTTTTGGCTTCGCAATCACAATTATTTACATTCTTATTTACATTGGCACTAGTTTAATCACTATTTATACGCACTAATTTAATCTTCTAAATATGATGTAGTAAACACTATTGTAGCACTATTCTTACTAGCAATCTATTTATCTAACACATCTATATCACGTAAGCAAATTTATATTTACATTAATTTATCTGCATCGAACGTTTATTGGGACGGAATTCAAACTAATACTGATCTATCGCAACAAAGAATTTTGGAATGTGAGTTATCAAACTATTGATAACAACCTTATCGTATGACAATATTAATTATCCATTCTTATAGTGTGCTATCAAACTATTGATAATAATCTTATGGTATTACAATATTAATTATCTATTCTTATGGTGTGCTGGTCAGATATGTTAATATTGCGATTTTTATGATACTTGTTAATGTGAACCTTTTTTTCATTTCTACATCTACCTAAACCTGTAACCTAGATCATTACTACAGACTATATTTCTCAATAAACCTTATACTGTACTATAGTTGAATGGCAATTGATACCTTACATACATGCATGCTAACTATAACTATCTAATCCTAACTTATATTACCCTCCACAATTGAACCCACCCCACATCAGTTAATTAATTTATTAAATTATTACAATATTGTAAGTTTCCTTAATTAAAAGAGTACCCAAGTGTGTTATGTGTATTGCAGAAGGGTTTGGGTTATAATGTGTTGGTAATATGTGTTGTGTTTGTGCCATGAAGTGCGGAGCATCGGCAGCCGGAAATCCGCTCTTCTCATGGATATCCTAGCATGACGCGCTCTCAAAGGCTATCGGTAGCCGGAAACGTCAGAAAGCACGCCCCACAAGGTCTGTGTGTCAGTGTGAGGGTATTTGTGTTGAGTGTCATGTGTTAATTTATTAGTATGTGTGTATGTGCGTGCGTGCCTACGCGCGCTTGTGTATGTGGGTGTAGGTGCACGTGCGTGCGCGCATGAGTGATGTGGGACACCGACCATCGGCAGTCGGATATCGGTGTACCAGGTGCGTTCAGGCACTCTGTCGTCGGCATCCGAAAACCGCGTGTCTTTCCACACCAGGCGTTGTGTGTTGGTGTTATATGTGTGAGAATATGTTGTGTTACGTTGGATATGTTGTGTTGTATGTTAGTGTTTGGTGTTTAGACACCGCTCTTTTAGTCCCCGGGCGTCGGCAACCGAAAATCGGGTTCTACTCGTGCGGTTTGTCTTTACCTCTCCGAAGCCCCGGCCACCTGCAGCCGGTACCCGGGTTTTCTTGAAGGTAGTCGTATTGTTCTAAACCTATATTACTTCTACGTATCTTCTACCTTGTTTGATATTGATTCTTGTTTATGTGTTAGTTCAATCTTTGTTGAATATTAGTTACTTGGGGTTGATTTGTGTGATCGTGGGTGCGTGGGTACGTGCGTGCGTGCGTGCGTGCGTGTGTGTGTGTGTGTGGTTATGACTTATTTATCTATATACTTTTGAATAGATGACTGTCTATGTTGGATGATTCTATAGTTTCCGTTTCTTTTCCTATAGCCTCGAGTGAACCCCTGGATTCTAGAAGAATGCCTGTTGTTTAGTGTTGTCATCCTTTCGCGACGTTTGTTTATGTTGTTTTACCTTGTATGTAAGCTTGCTATGTATCGTTTCTTTACTGATTGTGTGATGTCATTAGTTGCTCTACTTAAAATGTTAAATTGTGTTTCCTCTCTGAAGATGTTATTTACAGTTTGTATTTGCAGTTCTCTGAACTCCCTCGCCTCAAAATCGAAGATTGGCCACACAAAAAACACTTGTTCTGGTGTACCTCTGTGTCTGCACTCGCATCTTTCAGTTTGTTTGATATTTCTGGTGTATTTGTACGTGTCGTATGGCCCATGTCCAGTAAAGAAGTGGACTATGCCTTCCGTCGGTTGTAGGTGTTCCGTTTTTGGACGGTCTTCAATGTCTAGAACGAAGCTATACGTTCTTCTACCAGATGATGCGTTGTTCCGCCTGTTTTGCCAGTTCTGTATGGTGTTCTTGTACTTGTCCTTTGTTGTTCTATTATCTCCTCCCACCAGGTTATTCGCTTTTTCGTATTCTTTGTTATGCAACCAATAGTTGCCTTTCACTTTGATTTGTGAATCCATTGGTACAAGAACCACCTAGAACGCATTGAACGAGGTTGTCCGATTCGCCACCGACAGTTTTATCATTGGTCTGTTATGCTTGATCGACTTTAGTTTTCCCTCTCTCTGTATTTAATTGATGTGCCCACATGCTAGAGACATGCGACAGCATCAATGTCATTATTGTGGTTAGATATATTCGGGCGCTGTGTAGCGGAATTTTGTATTCCTTGTGCACTCTTTCTTATCGTTGGCAGATACGAGGCCGCTTTAGTAAAAACCTAATAAGCGTACTTTCCAGATCGATCCATATTAATTACTGTTACAGTGCCCACCTTCCTTAAAACTGTTTTGTCGCAGAACATTTTGTGGACCGTCAGCTGAATGTCCCTATGATGATAAGAATAACCGAAACCATTCTTACATTTTGCATATTGATGGAATTAGCAATCGACACTCTTAACAGCAGGTGCCGTCTCATGTGGGTTATACTCGCATTATAGGATTTGGACCCCAGTCTACTGGAATAGTACCTGAACATGTTTCGTACTACCTTCCAGTCCAATCTATTGAGCCCACTATCAATCTTAGGTATGGCCAACTTTTTGTTCCTAAAGTTCATCATCTGGTATTTGAAATCCACTACTACGCTCCACAAGTCCCGATAACTGGGTTTACCAAAAGACAATTGCTTTGTCACTAGGTCATAAATCCGACGACAACTGTATCTGTGGTGTATGATTTTGTCCACCCGTGGTTGTTGTTGGAGAAGCTGGTCCAGAACAAAAATATATAATATTGAACTCCGTAGCAATTGTAGAATTGTACAGCCGTACGAGGTCTCTTGTTTGAAAACCGATTTTTTGCGCCTTCGTGTTATACCCGGGCTTCATCTGGTCACTCACAATCTCCTACGTTTTGTCCAGGTATATTACCGAACTCAAGATTACATGGTAAACGTATCTCGCATCCCAACATAACACATGTAGGAATCTGTCTAGTAGTGATCCGTAGATCTGTAGAACCATAAAATAGGTGTCTGTATTAGTCCCAGTTCCTTTGATGTTCGGAGACTATCTTGGAGACATACTTTCCCAAAAAAACCGTTCATGTGTTCTATCATACTATCTGATTGAGGATGCAACGATATCGTTCTGATGTTTTTCATCCCCAGCAACCGGCAAACTTCTTGAAATAGCGCTGACTCAAAATTTCTGCCATGGTCAGCGTGATGCTCCAAAGGTATTCCGAAACGACAGAAAAGCTCTTTGACTAACACGTCGTCGACTGTTTATGCTGCCTGGTTGGGTATGGCATACGCCTCAATTCATTTTGTAAAGTAGCCCATGGCCACGAAGATGTATTTATTTCCAGAGTCGATTTCAGGGATTTGAACGACCACTTTCTCAAACGGTTTTTTTTTGCTTTGGATTATCTCATGGGCGCTTTCCGATTGTCCAACGACGCACATAACTGACACTTCCTGCACCATTCTCTGACATTTTCCTTGCAGCGTACTCAGTAAAATCTTTTACGGATTTTTCTCTAGAATTTCTTGCCACCGAAACGTTCCCCCCGGCGTCCCATTATGTAGATGTCCTAGAACCTTGGACACCTGGCTCTTGGGAATCACCACCTGAAGCGTACTCACAGATCCATCTTCGTTTTCCAGGGATCGCACCAAGATTCCATTCTTTATCTTCAAGGAATTCAACTATGCCTAGCATGACTGCAGTGTGCTACTTAGCAAGCTAATATTCTGCCACGAGGGATGCTCTGCTTTAACTTCAAGGAATCCAATATGCCCAGTACGACTTCAGTGTGCTACTTAGCGACCTAATATTCTGCTACGAGGGATGCTCTGCTTTAACTTCAATGAATCCAACTATACCCAGTACGACTTCACTGTGCTACTTAGCGAGCTAATATTCTGCCACGAGGGACACTCTCCTTTGATTTTCCAATCCGTAACGAGATCTAGGTCGAAGTCATTCTCTTGTTAGGTCCTCAGCTGCTGTAACTTCTAATCGTCGTTAATCACGATTGTCTACAAAGAAGGTCACGCTTCGTTTCTAGTCATGAAGAATGGCTAGAATTTTCACGACAAGGCCGTCGCGTCTACGCATGTATGTGAGGGTGACTTGAACCCGCTTGATGTCTAGTGTCCCAACTTCTCCATAGTTCCAGCATTTCGGCCCTCTTTTTTCATTTAGTCGCAGGTCACGAAGGACCCGTCCAATCGTTTCCTCCGTGCTCATTTGTCCCGCTTTACCCGCAAAGCATTTAACTTTGACACTGCTACGAGGCGATTCTGTTTTGCAGCTATAAACTGCAAAGCTTGAACAAGCGCATCATCCAGGGCCTTAGGTCGGGCCAGTCGTAATGCTTGCTGGATTTCTCCGTCCCGTATTCCCTTGACGAAGGTCTGTACTACCAACTGTTCCAAGAAACTGTCCGGTTCTGTTGGTTAGGCTAGTCTGCTCAAGTAACCAATATCTGCTTTGAACTCTTGTAAAATTTCGTTGGGCTTCTGGTAATGGTTCTTTTCTTGAGTGTGGCATACTTGTTGCAGATGAAAATTTTCAGCCTTGATGTTAAGGCTCTGTAGTTTCTTTGATCATTGTCTGGTATAGTTTTTAGGACATTCAAATCTTCACCCCGTAGTGTTACAATGAAGTTGTTTTCTTACAGCCGTTAGTTGTCGCAGCAGCCACAAATTGTTTGTAATACGACGCCCAAAGCGACTTTCCATCAAAGGGTAGGTGGTTTTACTTTAAACTTCGAGGTCGATTTTAAATTCTAAAGTACTCTGTTGTGTCATCAGAACTGAGGCCCTGGTGCTTGTACTATTAAGAAATTAGCCGTTGTTCTAGCACCATTTTTATCGTTTTTTTGCGAGTTTTCAGAAAACTTTGGTTCCAATATCTGTAAGCCGCTGGAAAATTTGGCCTCTAGCTTTTCTGTGGATTTTGCAGTTTCCTGCATAAACTTCTTTCTCAATTGGTTGTAATTTTCAATTAGTCTTTGTTCAACCGCTTTTACGTTCTGTTCTAATTTTTCCGTTTGCGGCAATTTCCTGTAGTTTTTCTGTAAAATTTGTGTTACTTTCCTCTAATTTCGCTGCGACGCTCGCAAAATGCAGTTCTGTTTCTCCGCGTGTTCCTGTACGCTTGTTCTAAAGTCCTTTAAAGAGCAAAAAATTTTGCTGTTCCTTTTATGTTGTTGACTATGAGTAACAGGCATGCAAAAAAACATTCAGATGTCTTTTTCATTACCACACATAGGTGACACTGATGTACGAATTTTCTAACTGTCCTTTGTTTTATTTTCAGCAAATACAAGTCTAATAATTATTCGTCACGATCGCAAATATGTAGTCTTATTTACGTTAGCTCTAGCTTAGTCACTATTTATAGACACTAGTTTAAACGATAAATTAAACACTATTGTAGCACTAATCTTACTGGTAAGCTATTTATCTAACTCATTTATATTACGTAAGCGAATTTTTATTCACAGTAATTTATGTACATCGGACGTTTATTGGGACGGAAAGCATAGTAATAGCGGTCTATCGCAGCGGGGTTCGCTCTTATATGCAATAATATTTTGTTCAAAAAATACCAAGAAGTGAGTTATTAAACTTTCGATAGCAACATTATCCTATTATAATATTAATTATCCATTTTTATCGCTAAGTCAGATATGATAATATTACAATTATATTATGATACCTTCTTATCGCTAACATATGAGTTCGCTTTAGTAAAAACCAATTAAGCATGCTTTCCATATTAATTACTGTTACAGTATGAAGAAAGTGAACTAGTCTCAGACTTTGCAAAGAGTGTTATCGAAGAATTTAGGACAGCTAGTGCGCTGCGTCATTTTTTAAATTAATAACTAAAACAGTTAGAATAAATACAGACGACAATAAAAGTGAAAGAAATGTAAAAAGTAGAATCGTCCAAAAAAAGAAGGCGTTTGAGGTGCAACGCACTATACTAACATCTAGAATAGCACAAATTGTTAGCAAAAGACTATTGAAACTTGTGTTTCAAGCCATCATAAGCTGTGAAACACGGATATACGAAAATAAGAAGTGCAAATGTTGGAAAATTTATATATGTGGTACAAGAGAGTACTTAAAATGAACTAGACAGATAAAGTTAGTAATGATAACGTTCCGGAAATGGTTAAGAAACATATAATTATTACAAGTGTATTGAAAGCCTCGACTATACCAATAAGGATGGTTGCCGACCAACTCAGTGAAAATGGTGTTTTACGTGCTCGAAGAGGGTCCTGGAATAATCGTGTGAGGAATGCCAGCCTTAGGAAATATCGGACGCCACGTAACCTCGAAATACAGGAACTCCGGTCTTAATCTGGAATTATCTTGGATGCCACGTAATCTCGAAATACAGGAGCTCCTAAGAAAAAACTCTAGAAGGAATAACATTACCCGAGATTAGGAAAGTGAATCTGGTTTAAAATTCACACGAGGAATAATCGAGTACACTATTTTAAAACAAAATCAAATACTAAATTACCTGTATATCAATCACGCTTATAGGTAATTGCAATATCTTTTATTATACCAAAGCTGGAAACTATAACTTTTACATTAGTTGTGAAGACAGTATATGAAACTCTGTTTTATTGCACAATTACGTTTTATGTACAAGTACGTATAAAGATTCCTAAACAAAAGCCAAATATATATCAAAAATTACTTATCTTAATGGAAAACGTTTTCGGTGAACAAAATTACTTTCTAATATCTTAAAAGTAACAATAAGAACGTACCGTGGGTATAAGTTTATATATTTAAAAAATGTTTATTAATTTATGGTTACTGTACGTGATAGTTTTAAAAGATTTAAATACCTGAGAACGTATTTTCTGTAGATACTTTTTGGAGACAACTAATACCAATTATCTTTTGGACCCAAATCGTTCTAATCAGATCTTATTGGAACTTCTGGGAGTTTGTTAAAAAAATTAGATATTATTAATTAACATGTCTCTCTAATATGAAGTTGTCCACTGAAGGAAACAAATTATTCCTAAAAGTAAAATTTACTAACCCGGTAGGATATAATTCCGAAGTGATCACATTAATAAGTTCGATACCTTATTATTCAAAGGTAAACTATACCTGCTCAACTTGTAAATACCCTCTGCATGTATATTGTAATTTATCTTGTATGTTTTTATCCCCTTTGGGAATTAAACCATTCATAGTTGTTAAAATCGTCTTTATTTACGTTTTGATCCATGACCTAAAAATTTCAAGTTTGACATGTATGACATAAATTGAAGGTGATTTTGATTTCTTAATGTTTGATTTGAATCCATTAGGTGAACATTTTTAAGTTTAGAAGAATGAGTGCCTTCAATTTGTGTTGCGCCCTGGGAGCGACTATGAGGTAGCCAATACGCTTAACGTGAAATCAGCTGATTAATTTTTATATAGTTAAATTTTATATAAATTCAGTAACTCTGAACCATGTTAAAATCTACCCAAAAAGTAGCCCAAATCGTAATGAGTTAAAATCTACCAAAAAAGTAGCCCAAATCGTAATGAGTTCCCTTCCTCGAGATAAATATAGAAAACGGCTGCTTATGCCTTATGGTAACGTATTCGCACAGTTTTTTAATAACCATCCTCTCAACCGTATAAATAGAGACATGTTAAAAAAATATTTGCCAACTCTCTAGCTTTGAATTTATGTGAAATTTAACTATATAAAAATTATTCAGTTAATTTCACGTTAAGCGTATTGGCTACTTCAAAGTCACTCCCGGAGCGCAACACAAATTGAAGGCACTCATTCTTCTAAACATTAAAATTTTCACCTAATATACTCAAGCCAAATATATCAAACATTAATAAATCAATCACCCTCAATTTATGTCATAAATGTCAAACTTGAAATTTTTATTATTTTGACAACAATCCTAGGTCATGGATCGAAACATAAATAAAGATGATTTTAACAACTATGAGTGGTTTAATTACCAACGAAGATCAGGAAAAATATTGTTACTTTAGTTTGCATGTTATGTCTTTCAATTGTCATGACGAAGTGCTCTACAAAAAACCTTTCCTGCATGAAACGATTCAAGATTATCTTCGACAGAATTCAAAAATGAAATAAGGTGAAACATTGAACCAGAGAATGGGATTTGATATTTCCTGCGTCAGCATAATTCAGCATGTAAACTTTCTTTGGTCCAAGACGATGATGTCATAGGCGCTAATTTTATACATTATGTATCAAAACAAATGAATCATAAAACTGTAATAATTTAGAGTACAAAGTAACGATGAAATCATTTCTATCCTTAAAACCACCATAATACATTTGATAACTTTTGAGTATAACCTATGTAACATTACCAAAATAATCCTTCTTTAGTTCAAGGGTACATATAACCCAAAAATTATATTCCTTATTGGTCGAATTTACTAATACAAGAACTAATAAAATGAATCATGATTATATACATTTCAAGGGAATGTTACAGTGTAGGTAGAAATGATTTCAGGGTACTAAAGAGATAGCCCAGGATATGAAACAGTAAAGAACTGTATCACACTAACCTTGAGGTTATGATTGAAAAAAAAGCTAACCCTAACTGAAACCACATGTTCGAGTTGAATCAGAGTCTATAATGTGCGGTATGATGTTATCGTAATGATTAACTACAAGTCACCATAAAAATCTATGAGCTGAAACAGCTCGATGGATTTTTCTACAGCCGAGAGTGCTGCAAAAGACAACCCTCAATTATGATAGTTCTCTAGATACTAAAATTGCAGAGTTGTGAGTAGCAGCTGTTGAACTTGGTAAAACTCCAACAATTCTTGGTTTCTCCTGAGTTAACTAATGCCATAGAATGTTTGTTATCTTTAGTGGCGGTTTTCTGCTAAATGTCTTCCAACTTCTGCGAGAAAGTCACGAGTTTTTGTATTGGTACAGCTCAGAATTGGAAATGATCGTTGTATTTTTGTGGACACTAAGAACTTTTGAAATTCATTAACTTTTCCGCTGGTTTAGCATTGCTGGTTGCTATGGGCTGTAGATGTGAGAGTATATTTTTGATGGAGGATAGATATATCCGAGTGAACGCAGCAGTGTTTGGTGTTGTTGTACGTATGTTTGCAGTACGACTTAGATCCTGTTAAGTGTGAAAATAAGTTCTACCCTATCTGACTGTAGTAGTAATCAGCACGTTGTCCCGCGTTATTTGCAGCTGGAACCTCTAGAATAAAATATTGTTGCACATACGCGAAGTTGGATAAGTACAACAGTAACTTATATTTTATTTCTTGCATGCTCGAGAGTCGGAAAAGGCATTTAACAATTTAAAACGGAAAAAAGTTCGAAATATTTAAAAAAAATTGGAGTGAGTTATAGGGATACACGTAGCTTATACATAGCGCAAGCAGTTGTAACAGAATTAGAGCGGGAACGCAGCGAAGTAAATATTAGGAAAGGAGTGAGACAGGGATGTGACCTATGTCCGTTAATTTTACACTTGTATATTGACGAGGCAATGGATGCTGTCAAATATAGAAAGATTTTTGGAAATATTATGTAGGGACAAACGATTGATGTGCTTGGATTTACAGATGATATAGGGATATTAGCATCTAGCAAGGAAGAGTTAGAAGCTGCTCTTAATGAAATGGAAACGGTTCTAACAGAGAAATACGGTATGAAAATTAACAAAACTAAAAACTAAAGTTCGAGTATGTAAAGGAGAGGAAACTAAGCCAAAAACCATAATAAAAACTGGAAACCAGAATTTACAAAAGGATTTCTGTTAGCTAGGAAGTCAAATGGAGCAAGATGGTGAAAGTGAAAAAGACATAAAACAAAGATTAGCACAACGTCGTGCTGCATTTAACAAGATAAAGCAACTACTATTATTTCGTTTATAGTGTAAATAATTTATAGCTACATTTATTTTTTATTGAGTTTGATTTATTTTACGTTCGCCTCGGTATATTTAAATTTGTTAGTAAAATTTCTATGGTTTACTGCAAGCACGCGCAAACAAGTGCCGCGAAGGATAATCGTTATTCCGCATGTGCAAGAAAACAGTGTAGTGATTGGAAAATCCAAGAAGCTCAGAGAGAATCGATTTGTCGTTCGAACAGTCCGCATCGCTGGTTTACATGTTTACGTAGAGCTCTTAATTGGAAGAACCACTTTTCTTCGGAACTGCTATTGACAGAAATGTGCGTCGCTACACCCGCAAAAACAGAGTAGATGTTACATCGTTTTTTTTTTGTTGGCACGGCTTTATAAATACCAGGTGAGTGCTTTTAGTAAACGCTTGATCTGATTAAAAACATTAATTATATGTTGTTTGTTCAATTATCACTTCATTTTGTATACAGTCCACTTTTCTCTTTTAATTAGCTATCGTAGTTTCGCTTCAATATTTTACAACTATCTTCGGAGAGAACAAACGTAGAAGCAAAGGAAAGAGTGTTGAAAACATGTGTATTGTGAATAGCACCGTATCGCTGTGAAACGTGGACAGTAGGAAAAGCGGAAAGGAAAAAGATTGAAGCGATGTGGTGCTACAGTCGTATGAAGAACATATATATCATGGTCAGATAAAGTTAAGAACAAAAAAGTTCTAGAAATAGTAGAGGAAGAAAGAAGTATGTCGAAAACAATAAAAAATAGGAGATGTTGGATGATCGGACACGTTCTAAGATATGAGGGAGTAGTGCAAAATATATTAGAAGCAGAAAAATGGAAAAAAGAGGTAGAGATAGACCTAGATTAGACTATTACACAGATAATGAAAGATGTTCTTCTGTGAGAATTTCAGGGAAATGTGCAGGGTAGCTCAGAATAGGAAACATGGAGGTACGCGTCCAACCAGTTCAAGGACTGAAAACCTTAAGATAATAATGATGTTGGTCAAGAGAGCGAAGTGCCTCTTTCTTTTGTTCCTTCCCCAATAGCTGTTCTAGTACTACTTCATTTTTTTCGGTGGATGATACTCAATATTCACTTAATATTGCTCTTTTTTTTCTTTAAAATGAAGCTTAAATTTTTGAAATCCAATACTGTTAGAAGAAATCAGTATTAATAGTGAGTAGAAGCGCAGTGACAGACGTACACTGTTTTGTAAAAGGAGACGTGAGATCAGTCACAAATCGAGACTATATTTGACGTTTACTGTACCGTTGTTACTCGACATGCAAAATTCTTCTTACGATTCGAAATCACCAACTGTTAAGATATCCACTAATTCTTCACGCATCTTAACACAACGTGCTCGTTACACCGTTTGGTTACCTTATGACGTAATTCAAATTAATGACGACGGATAACATCTTCTATAGCTAATTATTTCCGTCTTTTCTGTTCATTTTAACCTCTGCCTTTTGTTGTCTTACATTTTATTACAGCGAGCGACGCGTGCTTTAATTAAATGCGAACGGCCGAACATGTTTGCTTAGGGTCATGTTCAGTTCGTAATAAATATTAGAAGAAGGTACGTGATGTCATGTTTCTAATGTCTGGTGGAGAAGAGGAATGCTTCCTTACATCGTTTTCCAAGTCAAATGTGTACGTGCTGTGCTTTGACTTTATTTATTTATTGTTATTCGCAACGGGACTGTTGACATTACAAATATTTACAGTGGGAATTAATTTATTGGGAGAGGTTGGCAAAATGTATCATTGAAAATTAGCTTTGTTGAAGAAAGATTTGAAAACGAGTGAATGCTCGAGATTATATGATCAAGACACCATGAAATTTTATTTAAAAATAATTATATAAATAAAATAACATTTTATTAATATTCGAAGATGTGGCGATATGAAGCATGTACCCCACCCCCATACGACCTTAAATTTAAGCAAATCGTTTAGTGTTTCTAATATGCAAAGCTAAAATAAACAAATACTAAGGTATTCACCCGCTTATCACGTCGCTTTCATATTGATGAACGTCGAATTCACTCATCGTTTATCGACAAAGGTGCGTCACGAATAAAAAATTACATTTTTTCTATAAGAACACAAGAGAAGATTTTTTTTAAGTTGCTGCCTAAATTTCGAAGCAGCAACAACTATCTACCACCGCCTCCGGGCGATCAAAGGTGAGCAGCGGAACGGTGACGACTTGAAGGAGTTCTCCAGTTATGCGGGGCGCCGAGGAATGGGTACACAAGTGAAGTGGTTGGGGATGCACATCCGTCAGTCCTGTTAGACGAGCTACCTGACGATGGAGCGGCCTGTTGCGAATTGCCATCGTGTCGGTCGAAAACCACAGGTCAGTGTACCTAGGATTCGGGGCATCGCCGTGATCAATGTAGTTAGCGTAAGACTACGGATCCCAAGGTCCTGGATTCAAACCCCGACACGGCCGACTGTTTGAAAAATGGCAGGTGAGCATTTTTCACAAAAATTACACCCTCGTTCGGATGGGAGGTTAAATGGAGGTCCCGTTTGTGAGTGTTGTCACGCACGTTAAAGATCCCTACCTTGCCTGGAACGGCAAGGGTTCGGCAAAATTCTAAATTTCCAGGCAACAAAAAACTCGCCTCCTGGCCAATGTAGTACCTTCGGGTGGAGTATTGGAAATGTAAATGAACGGACCCAGGATTCGGATATCGTGTAGTTGGAGAGCAACCAAGGGAAAGATCCGGGAAACTGCTCACTGCATCAAAACAAGAGGATTCCAGGAGCAGGCATCGTGGAATCCAGACCAACATATTAATTAAGTTCAACCACCAATCAACACCAGAACAACAGGAACAACATCAACATGCCAAAAAACTCTTAGGAGTTATAAGGCACTACAACGACGCTGAGAGCGTCGCGTCCAGCTACTGCAGGGAATATTTTTTAAGTTAGTTGGTTATTCGCATGGTTAGTATAAATGCAGATGCAAATGCAGAAGTGGGGAGAAATGATTATTATTATGTTCTCTCTTGTTCAGCCTCCTCAAAAGAGGACGAAATTACCTGCCCTCACTTCTCCCTTTTTACTAAACTATTTTTTTATTGTAAATATTTATGGTTCCGTGTTGGGACCGTGTCATTTTATAAACTAAGATCGACGTTTCGCCCATTTTTGTAAGGGGCTTCATCAGGACAAGAAAATAAAGTAATAAAATAAAAATAGTAATAAAGATAAGAATGATAATATTAAGTAGACAAGTTAAAGTGTAAAGAGTAAGTAAAGTTACTTCTGAACTAGCAGACTCAGTAGCCCATTCAAAGCCAAAAGGTGTCTTGTGACGAAGTAACTGGTGAAAGTAGCGAAAGTGGTACCACTACTTTCACCGGTTACTTCGCCACAAGACACCTTTTGGCTTTGAATGGGTTACTTTCACTAATTACTTCGTCACAAGACACCTTTTGGCTTTGAATGGGCTAGTGAGTCTGCTAGTTCAGGAGTACCTCTACTCTTTACCCTTTAACTTGTCTACTTAATATTATTATTCCTATCTTTATTATTATTTTTATTTTATTACTTATTTTCTTTCTTGTCCTGATGAAGCCCCTTACAAAAGTGGGCGAAACGTTGACCTTAGTTTATAAAATGACACGGTCCCCAACCGGAACCATAAATATTTATAATGTCTCCGGCCGTGAAAGCCTCCGACAATATTTTTTTATGTAGCACGGATTGTAAATTATATTGCACCCGCATAACACTCAAAAATTATAAATATACGGGGGGGGAGCAAGCAGTTTTTCTTGCATTTACTAGTACTAATATTGTAGCACACAATACCATCGTCGTTAACATTATCCAAAAGTTGAAGTAATAACAGTTCAAAGTTTTGGGTTAGAGACCGTAAGTGATTTTAGTCCCTTCGTGAAGCTTTTTGAATTTTTACATCTGTAAGTATGCACATGGTAGATGTTAGTTTTTGATTGGTGTTGTAGAGGGCAAAATATGCTTATTGACAGTTGCAAGCATGAAAGTGTGGACGAATAAAATCAAGTGTGCCATGTAATATAAGCACCAATTGAAGCAAGAAACAAGATTCGAGAATTATTGAAACGTGAGAGCTTGCAGTGCCTTGAATTGCCATTAGTGATTGCCAATAAAAAGCGGAACAGTGAACCAAATAACATTGCCAAAAATGAGAGAAAGTTTTTTTGGAAATGTTCAATTTTGAGGAACCCTTGCTATTCCAAGCAAAATAGTAGAGGTCTTTAACGTGCTTGACAGCACTCACATCAAACGTCACAGCCGAGCGAGTACGTACTTTTGTGAAAATACTTTACATGTGATTTTCCAATGCTCCACCCGAAGGAACTACATTGGCCAGGAAGAAAATTTGGAATTTTGCCGAACCCTTGCTGTTCCAAGCAAGGTAGGGATCTTTAACGTGCGTGACAACACTCACACACGGGACCTCCATTTAACCTCTCATCCGAACGAGGTTGTATTTTTGTGAAAAATGCTCGCCTAACATTTTTCAAGCGGACCGTGTCGGGATTCGAACCCGGGACCTTAGGCGTAGTAGTCACACACATACCACTACGCCACGGAGCCGCCTGTGAAAATACTCGCTTAACATTTTTCATGCGGCTCGTGTCAGGAATCGAACCCGAGATCTTAGAATTAGAAGTCATTTGCAAACCTTCTGATGTACGGAGTCGCCCACTAATTTGGGTTTTTTCTAATGCTCCAGTCGAAGGCACTACATTGGCCAGGAAGCCAGTTTTTTTTTGAAATTTTGAATTTTACCGAATCCTTGCTATTACAAGCAATGTAGAGATCTTCAACGTACGTGACAACACTCATAGATCGAACGTTGCAGTCGAACGAGTACTTATTTTTGTGAAAATGCTCCCTTAACATTTTTCATGCCGCCCGTGTCAGGAATCGAACACGAAACCTTGGAATCAGCAGTCATTCGCAATCCTTCTAATGTACGGAGTCACCCACTAATTTAAATTTTTTCTAATGCTCGACCCGAAGGTTCTACATTGGCCAGGAAGCGATTTTTTTTGGAAATTTTTAATTTTACCCACCCCTTGCTATTTGAAGCAAGATCTTTGACGTGCTTGACAACACTCACACATCAGACGTCACAGCCGAACAAGAACGTATTTTTGTGAAAATGATCGCTTCTAGCGACCCGTATCGGGAATTGAACCCGAGACTTTGGAATTAGCAGTCATTCGCAAACCTGTCTGATGTACGGAGTCACCCACTACATTTGTTTTTTTTCCAAAGCTCTACCCGTAAGGTTTTACATTTTCCAGGAAGCAATTTTGAATTTTGGCGAACCCTTGCTGTTTCAAGCAAGGTAGGGTGCTTTAACGCGCGCGACAATACTCACACATCGGACGACTGAGCCGAATGAGAACATATTTTTGTGAAAATGCTTGAGTAACATTCTTCAAGTGGACCGTGTCGGGAATCGAATCCGTGACCTTGGATTCGGCATTGTTCCGCAAACTGGTCTGAACTACGAAGCCTCCGCAATAGAAGTTCCAATAAATGAAAGAACAGAAAGAAAAGTTGCAAGCGGATCAAATTGCTACAACATTCACAAATTTTTGGTTGGCGAAATTTTTCTTTGTGCCACGAGCGCTAGCGCATGTGGGAGAAAAATCGAAAGGTTGGTTAGGAAAGTATCATAACCTCTTCTCCAAATTTTATTTCTAACGTCGTTTTCATTTTCAAAAATTAAAACGGTTAATGTAGCGCTCCCGGAATTAGCATAGTTCTGTTTCAAACTTTGAAATACTGCAGATTTTACTGATTTTTATGGGTGAGCTTCTAAACAGTGTAGTGCAAATAGTAAATGGTTCCAAATAGATAATTAACCCTTTGTTGCCATGTGGTTTCGCAGAGGTAACCTAAATTCAGTTTCTTCTCAAATGTGAATAGTCCGCGTTATATGGGATCACACTTGCTAACGCTCTATACAATATTTTACACATTTGATAGTGCACGTTTTTCGTATATGAATGGTGTTGTTTTCACTGTTTGTCACACTCGGCTGACCTAATCTAACAAGTGTTGGTAAATTTTTGGTTAACTTCTTTCGTATCCCCCCTGCATGATATATTCTTTTATTTCTATTAATTCACAGTACTAATCATCATCATTTGGTCTTCAATCCTGGAACTGGTTAGACGCGTACCCTTATTGTTTCCTATTCTGAACAAACCTACACATTTCCCTGAAATTTGCACAATCTACAAGTATCACAATGTACGTACGAAAGTCTAATTTCGGTCTACCGCTACCTCTCTTTTCTATCTCTGCTTGTAATATATCCCGTACTATTCCCCAAATGCTTTAGAACGTATCCTGTCCTATTTCTCCTATTTTTTTTTTGTTTTCCGCAGATATCTTTATTCCTCTACCATTTCTACAACCTATTTGTTATTAACTTTGTCTGTCCATGCTATCATTCTCATGCATCTGAAGCAAAACATTCCAGAAGGCTGCTATCTCTATCTGTCCGTTTTTCCTACTGTTCCTATTTCATAGACTTACTGTACTGTGCTTCACGCGTATGCTTTGGGCAATTTTATTCTTGTTTCTATGTTTGTACTTTCCTATCACATCCCCGAAGTAGTCCCCTCCCGGAGATACGAATGAGGGACTATTTTAACTACGGAATTCTTTACCCCAGAGGATGCCATTATCTTTAATAACAATTTAAGTACGCTGTGTACTAGGGAGGTAATGTGGTGGTTTTCCGTTGCTTTACCCATCGCTGTAGTGTGTCTTAGAATGCTATACTGACCCCTATGGTCTCTGCCGTTCATTTACATTTCCAATGCTCCACCCGAAGGTACTACATTGGCCAGGAGGCGAGTTTTTTGTTGCCTGGAAATTTAGATTTTTGCCGAACCCTTGCCGTTCTAGGAAAGGTAGGGATCATTAACGTGCGTGACAACACTCACACACGGGACCTCCATTTAACCTCTCATCCGTACGAGGGCGTAATATTTGTGAAAAATGCTCACCTGCCATTTTTCAAGCAGTCGGCCGTGTCGGGATTTGAACCCGGGACCTTGGGATCCGTAGTCTTACGCTTACTACATTGATCCACGGCGACGCCCTATGGTCTCTGCCACTATAGGTACCGAAAAAGCTGCTACACCCTATCGGGGACCTGTCTTATTTTGTTTTCTCACCAAAGTCCCTATTACTTTGGTTGGACCTGTAGTTTGGCTCTTTAGATCACTGGAACGTGCAAACCATTCTACCGTTCTAGTAATCTAGAACTCCTTCAAGGTGCAGGGTGCAGGTCCAATCGGAATGGCACATTACTAATATAAAAGAAACAAATAGCACGTTTGTTTGGAAAGGGTGTGGTTCCAAACGGAACGGTGGAATGCTTTGCGCGTTCCAGTGATCTAAAGAACCAAACTACAGGTACAACCAAAGTAGTAGGGTCTTTAGTGAGGAACCAGATTAAGACAGGTCTCCGAAAGGAAGCAGCAGCTTTTTCGGTACCTAGAGTGGCAGAGATCATAGGGGTTGGTATGGCATTCTAAGACACACTACTGCGATGTGGAAAGCAACGGGAAACCATCACACTACCTCCCAAGTCACAGCGTACTTAAATTGCTATTAAAGATGATGGCATCCTTTGGGGTAAAAAATTTCGGAGTTAAAATAGTCCCCCATTCGGATCTCTGGAAGGGGACTACTTCGTGGATGAAATCGGAGAGTACAAACATAGAAACAAGAATAAAATTGTCGAAAGCATATGCGTGAAGCACAGCACAGTAAGTGGGTCTGAAACGTGATTTTGACTGAAAAATTATTTATAATCATGGAGTTGAGCAACTTTACTTCCAATGACGCCTACGCCCTTATTGTTTCGATTCCATCTGATACGTTTTCGATTAATTCTAGTGCTCCATCAATTGGTGACATTGCATATCTTGATGATTCTCTTGAGATTGCGATTTTGCAGCATTTAGGGTTATTGATTCTAACATTGATGATCCTATCAGTAACATTGATTTAGAGTTCAAAGGTGAAGATGATCTCTCCCTTTCTCATTTTGTTACAAAACCGAAGTCGAAGCCGTGTGAATGGACAGAAGATTCAAGTTTTGTAAATAAACCTGTTTCATTCACTGATGATTCTGGTTCTAATATATCTGGAAATATTGAAACGTCTACAGAAACATTTTCCTTTGTAAATAAACAATACAAAGGTACTTATCCACAAAAATAGCATATAAAACAAATTTATGTGCAACACAGCAATTTGAAGAACGATTTTTGCCAACTAATTCTGAAGAAATTAAATGTTTCTCTGGTATAAATCTTATGATGGGACTTAGAAAAACCAAGTTACCGGGACTACTGGTCGGCCATCTTACAAATGAGAAAACCTTATTATCATCATCTGTGGTTTAGAAGGACCCTAAGCTATTCAGAAAGACCCTGGGTGGTTCAGAAGGACTCTAAGTGGTTTAGAAGGACCCTAATCCCAAGACCGGATTAGTTGGCTCTTGTCTAATATGACAATTCTATTCAAATAAAAAAGGCGAAGCAGGTTTTGACAAGTTGTACAACCTTTGATCACTTCTTGGTGCATTATCAGACGCAACTGTTACAAAACAAGCGAAAATCAAAGTATTGACTAGCCCATGGTTACATTTAAAGGACGAATTACAGTTCGCCAGCATATGCCCCTCAAGCCCATCAAAAGGGGTTACAAAATATGGATCCGGGCAGACCAATCCGGATTTGTATCACAATTTCAAATATATAGTCTGGAAAAACAGGAGATGGAATGGTGGAAGGGATAGGTTCAAGGGTGGTTAAGGATCTAACACGTTCGCTAGTGGGAAAGCATCGCAAAGTATTTTTAATATATATTTTTTAATCTTTGGGACCTTTACGCGATCTATTCAAGGAACACATTTATGCTTGTGGGATAATAAGGAAGGGGCGAAAAGACTAACCAAATGATATAGTGAAAAATAATACTAAGGTTGAAAGGGGCACTTCCGTTTGGGCAATAAGCACAGAGGTATTACTGTATCTAAGGTGAACGGACAAAAAGTTTGTTTTATTTCTTAGCAACTTTCACAATCCAAATGATGTGGATACCGTTACACGAAGGAAGATGGATGACTTTGTTACGGTATTCCGCGCAAACACAAAAGAAAACAGTAAGAGTAAGTAAAGAAACCGTTTACGCCGAATACCGCAACAGAACGGGGATAGAATGGTAGAATTTGGGCTAGCTCAAAAACGTCGGAGAGGGGCGTGGGTGAAATAGAAAGAATACATTGGAAACCTCTGTAAAACTATATTGTTAACATACAGTCTTGAAGGACTATTTACAAAACAACAAAATCTAATAAGTTGCGTAATCGTTTGTTACGTCCTGGTAAGCAAAGCGTCATAACATAAGCATATAAAAATGGGCAAGCAAAATATATAACATCTTATAATCTAAATACTTACAATGGTTCACCTTAAATACATATAAAAGAAAATTAAGCATAAACTGTACAGTAAATCTAGAAAAAGAAATATACCTAACTTATATGTACATGCTGCTTTGTGAAGTGCACCTCCTTAGAAATAATCTAACCTTAAAATTAGACACCCTAACTTAAATTAATCAAATATTAATCTACTTTTAAAGTGATGCGTAAGTTCTTTTAGTTAAGGTTTATACAGAAAGACAAAAGAAACAGTTAAACGGACTCTAACACAAACTTTGAGTAATTAAATTTTTCATTTAAAGAATGATTATTACATCGTCGTTCGTGCATTGTGATGTGTTGGTAACGTGGTGTTGGTAACTTAATGGATATCCATTGTAACTTTTTTTTTTTGACCTCCACTAGTTGGATACAAGTGAAGGCTTATTGGTTCGCGGCTAAGTCTGGGAATTACCCCAAGGGTGAACAATGAGAAAGGGTGTGGGGATGGTCTAAACTCTACAACAAGCTAACATAAAAGGAAAAAGGGGAATTGAGCGCCACTGTATCTTTATGGATGATAACACAAGAAACTCTATACTCCTATGAGAAGATACAGAAACTCATGGGATATAAGCACCATAAAAAACTTACAACTTACTGAACTAATGCATCTGGAAACCTCTGGAACATACTTACAACCTCTTCGATCTCGATGATCCTGAAAGAAAAAAATACACAACAAACTTTCTATTAAAAAGACACCGTTTGTGCTTTCTAATAAAAAAACATACTAATAATTACAGGTGGATAATGTTAAGATTACCACACCAAAGATATTTGAATCAAAAATGAATACCTAGAACAAATCAGTTGTAGCATATCTGTGTTTTTTAAATTACTTCAGCACTCGTCTACTTTCATTATTCAAAGATTTATTTTCTTTAAAAAAATTTTGTAAAATTAATTGTGCATGGAATAAAAAACTTGAGTCTAAAAATGAAATTTAATATAGTTTCTCTCTTTTCGTTTTTTTTTTTCAAAATATGTTTACAAAAATGAAATAATAAAATTGGATTCTTTATACATCTGCCTTGACATACCAAGACCTTAAGATTAATAATATTTTATAACAAGTTTCTGATACCAAATACCCAGATCTGTTTATTGGCTTGCATATGTTTCACATTGAGTTTAAATTATTTCTTAAAAAAATTTGAATCACGTGCAGTTAACTTGGACAAATAACAGTTCAACTTATTTAAATGTAATGAGCTTATTAAAGTAATTTTCTAGTAAACAGGAAATGGACTTTGAAGTCTCATCTTTTTAACAAGTGAATGTTCTGCATATCTTACAAAATTATTGTAATAGCATTTCGTAACAATAATCTTCTACGCTGTTCTTTATGCACAAAATTTAATTTGACTAAGCAATCCCTGAATATAATTTATGAGAGCACACTCAAGGTCTCACAAACATAACAAAAAAAGGTTTGATACCTGTTTTTAATGAAGCCGTCATCCCTAGTTACCAAACTGCGACACGTTTTCTGAAATCTGCTTACTAAATGGCTGTAACAAAATACCAAACAACAGCTGTAGTTTCTTAACAAACGAACATTGTTCCAATCTCTTTATTCGTATATCTAGTTAATTCATGTGTACTTCAAATGTATGTTACTACATCATTATGTTACTACATCATGCGCTAAGGAAATAAAGATATTTTATAAATTATTTGAATAATGCGGTCTTACCGTTAACAAATACCGACTCGAACCATTTCAAGGAGAAGCGTGATCAAGCGCCTTACCGGTGTCACAGGAATAAAATCTTCTCCCAAGACGACCAGCCCTCCTACCTTTACTTCGGCACACCTATCCTGAGGCCCCACTTAAATAAAATTTGGGAGCCCATCTGTAGATGGATGCGGTCTGCACTACATTCTCAAATACAAATGGCCGCTTTGTACTTCATTCCGAGCAAGCACGGCACCGCTTATCTGCGTAGCGCATCACCTCGTGACCGTATTCACGCAGGCGCTATCCTAATTTTAACGAATGAAAGGGTATAATCCTCCTGTAGATTATGCAACACAAAAGACCCGTTCCCTTTTAAATATGTTTCTTGAATGTATATTATTATTAAATATCTCTGGGTAAAGCATTTAAGTTATTTAAACGGTCATGATTTCCTGTTCCATTATGGAATTGTGTCTTTCAGATATAACAGTATCAAATACGAGAATTAAATACCACAGAATAAAATTGTACTGATGTGATTCTTGCAAAAATAGTGCTACAGAATATATATTCGTTACACCATGAGTAGCAGCAAATAAAATGTCTATACTCCACAGCAGCATCAAAAAGAATTGCGAAAATAGAAAATTGTACCTTGAACTAGTTGGCTTCGTATCATGTTGTGGATGGAAAAATGCGACTGCATTTCTTTATTGACTGCATTCTGGAACCACCAACTTTACTTATACTATCACAGAACGCATTTTTAATAACGCGACTTTACAACCTCTATGTTCTGTAAGAAGATGTTGTATTCAATCTTTAATCTTTAATGGTGCCTTTCAAAGCACGGTCTCTATTTTATAAGGCCAGAATCATGTATGAGGTAGGGTATTTGGCTTTCAAAGATATCGCCGAAGAATCAAGTTTGCAGAATTCCCGGACAACAGCTGCCGAAATACAAACTGTAACAGCTTGCCAACAAGCAGATAACGCAATTATCAAAGGATTTTTTAGACTAAAGAAAACAATCTTGTTACTTTGTAACACATCTTAACAGCTGCAGAATACCAGATAACAAGTCCATTGTAAGCAGATGTAGGCAGGTGGTAAGTGGTCTTATCTTTTAGAAGAAAGCTGTGCATTTACATGCACCTTTTAATTAAAATGTAATCACTGCAGGTGTCAGGAAATATTGCAACTACTTTGTAATGCAATGTTTCCTAAGCAGATGTTTGATTTTATAAAGCAAACTTTTACATAGAGTAATTACTTGAGAAATTTTATTAAATAACACTAATTCAAATGCCGGGAAATCGAGCTTGTTGAGAAAATTTAGGGCATTATAAAAATGAAAGCAGAAAAAAGTACTTTCTGGGTTTTGAACATAACAACTCATCGCAAAACGGTCCATGTCTAAAACTGGTGAAAGAGTTCAATATGCACATGGTGTATGCTGATCGTCAGATGTGTTTATTTCATTGTTTAAAATCAACCGAAAATTTAAAAAATGGTGCACAGACTATCTGACACATCTGGGATCTAAGAATTGTAAATGCTTTCATTATTTTTAGAGGCCGATGTCTGCTAAAAACTTAAACTTGAAAGAATTTCGTTTGGCGGTAGCTGCAGGATTGATCGATGTAGATCCACACACCCATAGAAGAGGAAGAAAAGCTTCAAAGCATTCACAAAACAAGTTTAAAGCTACGGTTCCTTATGAAATAAAATTTGATAGGGGTGCACATTTGCCAATTCATGGAACAAAAGTAAGCTGCGCTCACTATAGAACACGTGCAAAGCTCCATCGTACTTGATGGCATTGCAAAACATGTAAAGTTGGTTTTTGTTTTCTTAAAATTCATGAGTTATAATAACTATGTTTTCTATTAAAATTTGTTCGTAATTTTCTGGTGGTCATCATACGGAACCACTAAATAAATAACAAACTACGATAAATAAATAAATGTTTTTGGGTCATTTGTGAAGTACCATCTAATCCCATGTGTGAAAAAAGATTTTCTTTTAATAAAAAATAAAATCCGGCAATGAAGGGTTAAGGTATGGTTGGTAGCTGAGATCACTTTTGCTCTCGGACTTTGAAGCGACATATTTTTCCTACTTTGTGATTACTAGTTAAGCTGATGGTGTTATGCTATGCGGTATACAAATACTAGCAGATGTAAACGGCCAAATTTTTATAAATAGGGGACATTGTGGCTGCCATCACACACCGACATAATTTTTGTAATTTCTATGTGCTAGCTACCTGTCTAATGGCGTTGAATGATGCAATTCAAGTGCCAATGGTGCAATATAAAGAACACGAAAAAAATTTGGCGTTCTTAGGTTTTTTACTTGACGCTTTTGCGTTATCGTACTTTTGTACTTTGTCATTTTCACATTTTGTATATTTATGTTTTTATATCCATCCGTTTAATTCTCGTAGCTTTCTTGTAGTCTTAATCGCTTTCTTTAATTATCGTATGTTTTTCTTATCTCTACTACACAGTTTATTATTTTTGTTTTCAACTACTTTCCGGTTGTTGTTGTCATTTGTTTCCCACGTTTCTTTTCTACATTTTTTATTATCAACTTTCTAATTTTTTATTTTTCATTTTCCATCGTTTCTGTTATTTTTCGTGTCTCCCTTGTTTTCTTTCGTTCTTTATTTTTTCTTCTTCAATTTCTTTTTCCTTCTAATTTTTGTTTGATACATTTCTTTATTTTGCTTTCCTCTTTTTATCCACTTTTTTATTTGTTGACTGTTTAGCTTTGTTTTATCATGTGTTTTTTGTCAAATCATTTGTTCGTGCATTTCCTAGACGTGCAGCGTTAATTGTTTATCGAAGCTGTCTGTATTTCGCTTCTGCACTCTTTTCGGTGCAGTTGTACAACAGGTTACTTTATTCCGTACTTTTTTTTTATTCTTCTCGTTCTTAATGTATACAATTTTTCTTAAAGATTAATCTAACTCTTTTTTATTTACTTCTTATTCGGCAAAATTGCAAATTGTGTTGTTTGTATCTACTAAGAAATAACACTTTAGCGTCTTAAATGGTACAAAATGGCGTCTTTATACAGTACAATATTGATCGTGAAATATCCCGTGTGATTTCCACATTCCAACATTGCTTTCCGTTATATTACAAATTCGATTTATATACGCAACTCGTCGAGAACGAGATAAATTGGACGTGATTGATTCAATTCAGAAACTATAAAGGTATCTACGCCTAGTGATCTTAAACTCTTTGAAGAAATTACATTAAATTACAACGATATCAACGTATCAACACGTATAAGGTTGTTATATACTAGTAATGCAATTTTATAATTAAAAAAATTTGTTGCAGTTGCCGACCTGGTTGGCGAGGCGATTATTGCGATCAGTGCGAACCTTATCCGGGATGTAAGCATGGATACTGCAATGGATCATCTTGGCAATGCATCTGTGATACTAATTGGGGAGGCATTTTGTGCGATCAAGGTAAGTGTTCATTTTCTCTAAAATATACTTTTGCTGTGCTGCATCGTATGTTCGATCAAACCGCTTTTTAATTTTGGTACTAAAAGGTCGCAGAATAATTTGCATGGCGACAAGTTAAGATTTATAATTTGATGAGAATATCGATCTTTATTTTTGTTAAAAGTATTTTCTATCTGGTTTTAAAAATAGTACTACGTTTGTTTCGGGATGTGGGGTACCAATCAATGTTTACAGCAACACTTTTCTTCGAAAAGATCAAAGAATTTTTTCATGGGTGATGAAAGGTTGTTAATTATTTTCTAAAAATGAATTAAATACCATTTAATGAGCTAGACTGTTTAGAGCCCATTTTGCCACACTTTCAAGCGGTGTTTGGATAGCCTGTCTGAAAAATACATAACCTACGACACGTCATGATAAGTAAAACTTTCATTTGGCTGATTATCGAAATAATAGTTATATGGCAGTTGTATCCTAACAATTAATAAACAAAAACCACAAGTTAGGACGATTTTTCTTATTTTCCAGCTTCTCAAATCTAGTCCTTTATTCGTGAATAGTCAGAGGTTCGAAGGCTTTATCGAGGATAAAAGATCATATTAAAGTTATTTGCGACCACATTAACAACTAATCGTTATGGTTATGGCTGTCGTCAATGCAGGACTAGCTCACTCTTCCTTTTAACATTGTTCTTCAAAGCTTTAGAATCATTGGCAATTATAGCGAAATAACTGAGTCCCCTTAAGGATTCAAAAAACTACACATATTTAATGACCCTCCAAGAGAAGAATAATTTTATTATTTCATAAGCACTGGTTCATTCATATTTAGCAATTAAGTATGTAAAAGGAAAGAGCTAACCCAAAATTCAATGACAGTTGCAGATGCGCTGTGAACAATCCTATTGCAATCAACTACAGATGCTTCCAACAGTTTGAGGAATCTTCTTAACATAAGTAAGTTAATACGGGCAGCTACAGCATCCACCTCAACTATCAAATTATTATTTTACACTCGCGAGATTAATATTAATTTTTATAAAATCCGGCTCGAAGGACCAGCATGTGAAAACAATGGTTTAATATGTCACTGTTCCACAGAAGCGCATTAAACTATACATATTTAATGACCCTCCACGAGGAGAAGGATTTTATTATTTCATAAGCACTGGTTCATTTCTATTTGTTATAATTGACATTATTTTTTTACAAACAACACTTACATAAAAGATCCGTCTAGCACACTATATTAATTTGTAAACCTGTTGTGTTTTACAACAGATTGGGTTGCCGAAGCAAAGGCTAACGGTTTCGAATCCGAGCTGTGTGGGAATGGCAGATCGATTCATACCTACAGCAATGATTTTTCATGAGTTTTTGATCTTATTCTGGTTGTTTGTGGATTGTGTATACTAAATAGATATCGTATGATTTGACAGATATTGTATCTGTGGTTCGTTATATTGATAACAATACACCTCAGTTGTTCTAGTAACATTAACAACATTATGCCCTTCTAAAAGTTCTATTGTGAATTTAATTTTTGAATTTTTAGTTAATTCGATGTCTTTACTTCAAGCGGTGGTTCTACTTAGATTTTATCAGTTAATATTGAATTTTTGATTTTTTCTGTTTGGTGGTGTCTGTTTCTCTTTGAAGCTCTTTTTTATATTTTTCATTCTTTAAGTATATCTGCAAAATTTTTGTGTCTTCTCGATCATTGGTCGCTACGGCTTAACATTTAATGAAAAATCATCACGTAATAGATTCTACTAACTCTGTGATATCTGTTTGGTATCGAGATTACAATAATTTGCACAAACAACTTCTTTATTTTCAAATTGATGATTCAAGCCTTTTTTACAACTCGTAAGGATGATTGAAATTTTTTAAAATCTTTCACGACAATTTACATTTAGCTAACCGCCTACAGTACTTCTACAAACTACAATGCTATCTTCTAAATTACTTACTAGCGAACCACTATAATTAACTATCCATGCACTAATTATTAATTTATATCCATCACTACAGTAATTTATTTCACATGGAGCAATTTCTTTTAAACAGTATGTATCACTAACTTATTTAATATCACGAGTTTCAAAGTTATAAACTAGAGCTCATTTTGTAATCAAAGCTTCAATTAGAACTGCTCACTCAAAACCCTTTAACGGCTACTTATATCTTATTCAATTGTTCCAATTATTTCGTGAACATACCTGAATATGCAAATAACATCTCGAATGTACCTATTATAATCTATATTACTCATAAGTACAAAACTCTTATGTCAATCAAGTCCTCCTGAAAAATATGGTGCTACAGGGCCTATCAATCAGTACAGATGCTTCGTTTACGTTATAATGAAATTATTCTGGTCAGTGATAGACTAAATAACGCTACACTGCCCTTTTAGAGTTGTTCTGTCCCAGAAAACTCTGTGATCCGGACGTTAGAAGTTGTTTTGGCGGTACGGATAGTTGAAACCATTTCTGCAGTTTCCGCGTTGATAGAAATAGCAATCAACGTTTTACATAGTAGATGCCGTACCCTTTGGATTGTAACCACACATCAAAATCCCGGTTTTCTCGACGAGTACTTCTAGCATATTTTGTACCACCCTCCAGCCTACAAACTATCTTGGGTATGACCAACTTCTTGTCTCCAAATTGTATCAAATGGCCCTTGAGGTCCACTAGTAACTTTCACATATCCTGGTAATTCGATTTACCAAAAGGCTGTTGCTTAGTCATATAATAGTAGATGCCACGATGTCGCTCCTTTAGCTGTGTGGACTTTCCGACCTTGGTTGTTGTCGACGAAATTCATCCAGACTACCAAATTTTTTTTAGACACCTAAGCAAGTTCTTGGGACATAAGGTCCACTGCTACGCAATGTGCCAGGGAGTATTCCGATGGCACATCGAATAGATCACCTTGAATCTTTTCCCTGGCTCCAAATCTTGCTTTGCCTGTGCCGTTGGACAGAGGCACAAACCAATCATAGCTCGGTCCAGAAGTTTGCTAATCCTCTCGAACGCAACTCTTTGTTTGTCTCACTGCGGGTTCTTCTTGGGCATTACCGACACCATTAGTGTTCTTCCTTTTGGGAGCTTACGAATCCGGTATACAACGTCGTTAATTCTTTTTGCAACTTCGTACGGACCCTCCCAATGTCTTTGAACTTGGACACCAGTCCACGCCTTTCGTCTGGAGTTGTATATCCAGACGCAGTTGCCCTCCTGAAAACCAGACTTGAAAACTACCCTTGATTTCACATCTGGTTTTCATCCGAACGCTTGCGATTGATATATTTTTCCTAACGTCACCATGCATGTAATGCATCTTGTGCTTGAGTTTCTCGACGTATCTCTCACCCACGATGTCGTCTCCTGGTTTACATCCATACCCAATATCACATGGTAGACGTATCTCGCATCCCAGCATAGCACGTACAGGTGTCTAATGCTCTCATGAACCGAAGACCGATAGGCCAATAAAATTAAATGTAAATATTGGTCCCAGTCTCTCTGATTTTGGGAGACTACCTTGGAAAGGTACTCGCTCAAGGTGCGACGGTTCATGTGCCTCAACATTCCATCCCTTTGCGGGTGCAATGCTGTTCGTCGGATCTTTTTCATCCTCATCAACCGGCACACTTCTTGTAACAACGCTGAATCAAAATTTCTGCCTTGATCGGCATGCAACTCCATAGGGATTCCAAAACGGCAGACCAGTTCCTTTACTAACATATGAGGTATCGTTGCAGCTCTTGATTTGGTATAGAATACGCTTCGCAACACTTCGCTAACTAATCCATACACACCAGAAGTCGGTCTCTGAGAATAAACCGGCAATATTGATTGCCACTCTCTCAAACTGGCTCCCCACGTTGTGTTGCCTCATTAGAGCCTTACGGCTTCCCAATGGTGCACACAGCAGACACTTGCAACCGGCACTTTTTAACATCGTCTTTGCAGCCTACCCAATAAAATCTTGCTCGGACTCTCCAGTCTTCTTAACGCTGTAGTGTTCTACCGAGGTTCCATTATGTAAATGTCCTAAACCACCGACACTCAACTTTTAGGAACCATTATCTGAAGCGTACTCACGGATGCATCTTTTTCAAGGATTGCACCAAGATTTTATTATGTCCAGTACGACTTCAGGATGCTACTCAACGGGCTAATGTTCCGCCAGAATGAACGTTCCCCTTGACTTTTCAACCCAGAATGACGACTTGGTGTTTGTCATTCTCCTATTTCGTTGGTAACTGTAGAGGCTGCCAATCGTCATTGATCACGGTAGTCCGGCCAAGGGCCTTTCAATCCATCTAATGCCTTGCCCTTCGTGGTTTCTAAACTGTAATAGCCATTCAGAGCGGCGTGGTCAGTTCTGAAATGAAAATTTTTTTCGTAGAAGTACTTATAAAAGTGTTTAGCGGATTTCACCACAGTCAACAGTTCGCTTCTTGTAACGCAATAATTTCGTTCTAGTTTCGAAAGCATTTTCCTAAAGTAACCAATGACTCTCTTTTGCTTGCCTTGTATCTGGGATATTACACTTCCGATAGCGACATTGCTTGCATCGGTATCCAAGACGAATTTGCCTTCCGCCGAGAATAACTTAAGATTGGATCTATTGTCTACAAATGCCTTAGCAGTTTGAATGCATTTTGGCAATCTTCATCCCAAACGTGATCGCGCTTCTTCATTCAACTTGTCAAGGGCTTGGCAATGTTTGGAAATCTGGAAACGAATCTTCTGTAGCAAGTACACAACCCCAGAAAACTGTGTCGGTGATGTTCGTTTTTTGGCATTGACCACTCTTGTACCTCCTTGCGGGTATGACCTAACACCGTTGTGTTTAACTACGTCTACTAGATATCTTACCTCTTCGCCTAACAGGTGACACTTCTTTAGACTCGGCTTTATATTGGCTTCTCAGAGTCTTCAAGAGACTGCTTCCGAATTTCTCTAGTGTTTCTCCAAATATATGACACGTTTTCCACGATAACCCGCTCAGGATATTATCCATTAAACCTCGAAGGTGGCAGCAGCGTTGCAAAGCCCAAATTGCATGACTGTAAATTTTCCATAAGTCAATACTAATGGTGAAAGCAGTTCTTTCCCGATTTTTGGGATTCATATCCACTTGTCTTTGAGAACCATGAAACTGTATATAGGGTGTCGTCAATCCTTGGAAGTGGGTAGTTATTGTTTTTGGTCACAACATTCAATCGTTTGTAGTACACAAAATTTCGTTGACCCATCTTTTTTCTTTACAAGCACAGCAGGCGATGCCGTATGGCTATCAGAATGTTCAACCATTCCATGCTTCTCCATATTTAATTATTTTCCGGTCTCGCATTTAGATAATAGAAGTCTCCTCGGCTGCTGTCTTATTAGCCGGGCATTGCTTGTATCGACAAATAGGAGCTTCTCGGAAAAAAGAAATAAAGTAATTTAGAACAAACATTTTCGCTGCATCGTAAGCGAATGTGCGAAATAGTTGGAGGAATAAAGGAAAAGAAAAGGATTTGTAAGTTATGTTGGAGGATAAGGTCTTCAAGAAGGGAGCCTCGTTTGTCAGTGGTGTCGTTATGCCATAGGCTTGATCGTGCGCTGGCGTCTGTACTTATAATTGTGGGTCGGTGTCTTATAACGTTAAGTACGTTATCTAGTTGCTGTAAGTGAGTGTTGATGGCTTGTCCGTATTGAAAATAGGAGGAGATTAGGTATAGGGTGCCAGATTTCCAATGAAGTTCTATTGTTGTAGTTTGGTATGTGGAAAGGGATGGTATGTAGAAAGCATCTATTGTAGGGTCTGTGATGATAATGGCGGAGGTGAGGTTAGAGTCAGTTGGGGTAGGATGATTATATAATCTAGCGTATGGTGGAAGTGATGGGATTTTGTTATTGATAAGGTGGAGTTCTTGTAATAGGGCAATGGAGATGTGATTTTCAGGAAGTGTTTTAATAAATTTCAGGGTTGCTGCTCGGGAATGTTGGAGGTTAACTTGTATTGCATGAAGGGAAAGTTGGTTATGGGGAGAGTCTAGCGTTCGTTTTCTTTGTAGGGGTTTAAATTCCATAATCAATACAATACGACTTTTGTAATCTCGAGTGCTTGTTTGTATATGGGGCATTCGGGGTTAGTCACCATGTGGTCGTTCGGTTCGTTAATGCGTAAACAGTTCGTACATGTCGGGGAGGCTGTCGTAGGTCGGGTGCAGTCTCTTATGGTATGAGGTTCTGCGCACCTTCCACAGGACACTTGGCAGCGGCACACTTTCGCCGAGTGGCTGAATCTTTGGCAATTATAACACCTGGTGACGGACACTAGGTCTTGCGTGCGGCAGGCCTTGTATCCTATGAAGAGGTGCGTATTGTTGGAAAGTATTGTTCTAAGTTGGGGGAAACGTTTATTATTAAATTGTCTGAGTTGTCTGTTTTTGGTCTACGTACTGCAACTGATATTTCTTGTGTATATATGTCTTCAGGTATGAGGTTATGTAGGGAGTTTTGGGTGCGTCCGTGTTTGAAGTCTCCTTATCCAAGTCAAAGATAATTAGCTGGGGTTGTTTAAGAGTTGGGACGAGGACAGAACAGGATTTTTGACTTAAGGTTGTTAATAATTTTATATGGGAGGGCTTATCTGTAAGAATGGTGATTGCGGATTTAGTGGGTCAGATATTTTTGATATTGAGATTGGGAAGGGACGGCTGTAGGTTCGTTTTGATAATGTTTAATAAGGCAGAGGGGTCGTATCGGTTTTGGTAGGTTTTAATGTGATTAGTTTGGAAGATGGTCTTGTTGGGGGTGCGTGTTGGTTTGTGTAACGTTGCTGTTGCGTAAATAATTGGTGTGTTGATTGATGTGGATGGTTGTGTGTTTGTGAAGGAGGGTTATCTGAAGGATATTCTGTATATTTTTCTCTGCCGATTGTAGCTTAGTGGTCGTAATCTCGTTCTGGTGGACGGTTTCATTGGCGATAAGGATCATTTCATTAAACTTAGGTATAAGGTATGTCGCGTTCAGTTTATTTATCTTGTTGATATCTTTCAGTACAAATTTAGTGATATCAGTTTTGATGTCGTTTATTTGGAGATAGTCAGATGTTCAGATGCAGGATCGTCTTCTTCTCTCGATCGCTTAGATTTGTGTTTCGAGGTGTTCGAACTCACGGATGAAACTCGCGAACGGTGTGGTGGAGAGTGCAGCATGACGGAGCTCTTTATGCAGGGGTCAGTGCCTCCACTGATGGTGGCGGTGGTGGTGCTAGTGGTGACGGAGTTATTAAGTTGTTTGATGTAATAGTTGTATGTGTTATTAGCTATGTTTGCTAACCCGATTTATCGTTATCTATGGATGTGTGGTGTTCAAGCTGTTGTTTGTTAGCGTTTTAGTGTCCAGATATTCATAAGTTTGAAGTTATTTATTTAAATACCTGTTTCCAAGAGTAATTTCTGCTAGATACTGCTGATTTTGGGATTGTAACTATATCAGGATGACTAAATATGCTCATATTATGTACTGTGCGGATAAAGTTGTATTATTAATGGTCTTTTAGCACTTCACTTACGTTTGATAGGGAATTAATGTTCTGTGGTATCAAATTTTGAATTTCACTGCCTTTCTCTGTCACTTGTCACTTTTGTAAAATCCAAATATTTTTCAATTTGATTCCAATTGAGCTTTGTAATATGGGGGGTTGCCGGAAGTAACTTACAACTTCTAAATAATAATTATAGTGTCAAATTTAGGAATGGTAAGGGACGATTTATGTCAATATCATAGGAATGCTAAAAATTATTTTTGCACGAAAACTTCAATCTACACAACAGAGAGTGCGTTCGCCAGATTTTCTCTTGTCTGTATCTTAATACTACTCGCTTTTCATAATTTTATTTCCATCTTATTTCTTATTTTTTCTATATATTCTAACATCCATTTAGAAGAATTAAAAAATACACACTTGTTATGTTAGAATTTGTTTTCCGCCTTTAAAACTTCACTCACTGGCGTAAATTCGAACAAATACTACTCTGGAAATTAACAGATGCACTTGAACAACATAAAAAAACTCCTTGTGCAACTGTTGCGTCATCGTTTGTTAAAAAAATAAAATCGCCAAGGGATATTGTTCAATACTACCCTATCATAATCATTCATCGCACAAAACCTAAAAAACTGGAGCAACAAATAGACGTAGGGCGTTTAGTAGGATTATGTATGTAGATGAGCTCTTGTTCCGGGTTATAGATTCGATATAATAGTGCACTTGATCGAGTGGTTTGCAGTTTTCAGCTCCCCCTTGTGATTACTAACACAATGACTTGAAATACTTTGTAATAGGGGGGTTGTATTTATAACGTGATTATTAACCCTTCTTCATGTGTACGGTATCAATTGCGTTTGTATGTGTTTAATAGCGACAAACTTAATTAAATCATGGTAGAATGTCATTGGGTATATGGGGTTGCAGTGTACGGTATATGGATCTTTGTCACGTTTAAGTATTTGCATATGCTAAAGTGATCGGAAGCTGCAAAGTTCTAAATACTACCGATATGCTTTCTTGAATTTTTTATGGAGTATAGAGAATATTTTGAATCCAACTAGGAATTCAAATGTACCACTTTGAACTTTTAAATTTTTATCATCTGCTATCACCTTTTCAGATTCACTGGCAAGAAATTTTATTTATGTCTACGTAAAGAATACCGGAATTCTGCTTGAGTATTTTTTTATCATTTAGGATACATGACATTGTTACTAAACCTCCCACCATCGGTGAAAGCGTTAACACTCTTCAAGATGCTACACTCACTACCTCCGCGATTTCGAACATCCTCAGTGGGATCCAACGCCTCTGAGAATAAATCTAAAAGTCCGCGAGAAGAAGACGACAACACGGAACAACTGTCAATATCAACTTTAAAGAGAATCAGTGACATTAAAATAGACAATACTGAGTTCATATTAAAAGACAGCAATACGATCAGCAAACTGAATTCTTCATACCTCATCGCTAAATTAGAAGAACTGGCCTTTATCGCTACAGAAAATTCACACCTACACGACATTGTCAGTACCAAATTACAGTCAGCTGAAAAATCAATAAGAGATCTAACAAAGGTAAAGCTTAGTTCAGCACTTACATACATTGACCCACAACCATCTACCTGTGTCTCCACTCCCATTACATACGCTGCCGCAACATCATCCAAAACAATTTCCCAACACGCTCCCCCAACAAGACCACCTTCTATAATTACCCTAAAATTGATCACATTAGATATAACCACCTCAGCTCTCCTAAAAATCTTAAAAACTAACCTTCAACCGTCCCTTCCCAATCTCAACATAAGAAACATCCGACCTACCAAAACCACCGTCACCATCCTAACAGACAAGCCCTCAGATATTAAACTTATTACAACCTTGCACCAACAATCCTATTCCGCTCACGTCCCAGCCCCAAAACAACCTCAGCTCATAATCTTCGACCTAGACAAAGAAACTTTCAACACCGACGTCCTAAATTTCATTTTCACTCAAAACTCCCTTCACAATCTAATTCCTGAAGACCAGTACAGTAACAAAATACACGTAGCAGTACGAAGACCTAAAACATACAACACGGACAATATGATCATCAACGTTTATCCTCGACTTAGAACAATCTTGACAAACCACACGCACCTGTTTATAGGATACAAGGCCTGCCGAACCCGAGACCTGGTATCCGTCACCAGGTGTTACAACTGTCAGAGGTTGGGCCACTCGGCGAAGATCTGTCGGTCCCGTGTATCCTGTGGCAGCTGAACCGGACAACACATAATACGAGACTGCACCAGGCCAACAACAACCGCCCCCACTTGCACGAATTGTCTAAGAATAAACAAACCACGTGACCACCCTGTGACTAGCCCCGAGTGTCCAGTTTATAAACAAGCCCTAGACATCTGTAAAAGACGCATAGACTATGGACGTTAAACCCTTACAAAGGAAACGGACGTATGACTCACCCCACAGACTCCTATCCCTTAATATCATACAGATTAACCTCCAACATCCCGAGCAGCCACCTTTGAATTCATCAAATCCCTTACTGAAAATCACATTTCCACAGTCCTAGTACAAGAACCTCACCTGATTAATAACAAGATCCCATCATTTCCCCATATGCTAGATTATACAACCATCCTACCCATCAGATCCTAGCCTTACATCAGCCATTAATATCACAGATCCGACAATAGATGTCTCCTACATACCATCCCTTTCCACAAACTAGACAACCACAATAGAAATCCATTGAAAAACCGGCTCCCTGTTTCTAATTTCCTCCTACCTTCAATACGGACAAGACATTAACATACACTTACAACAAATCGACAACGCACTTAACATAATAGGACACCGATCCACAATCATTTGCACGGACACCAACGTCAGATCGACTCTGTGGTTTAACGACAGCACAGACGAATGAGGCTCCCTTCTTGAAGACTTTATCCTCCAACTTAACTTACAAATCCTAAACACCCTCTCCCACATCCCAACATAGGAATCCTATACTCAACAATCCAATATAGACGTCACACTAGCCACCCCATCCACCGCCAATACCATCACCACCTGGAAAGTATCCCATATAATTCAAACCAGCGATCGCAATCCTACAACATTCAAAATACTACCAAATCTCCCACCACGAACCTTCTTTAAAACCCCATCCTACAATACACAGAAAGCCAACTAGCAATAACTCCTAGCGAACCTAAATAAAATTACCCCTAGCTTCCCTTTCAACACATACAAAAGAACTGACCCCAACTCCCTCGCTACCACCATCATCACAAACATGCACACCGCCGCCAAAGACAGCATCCCGCACAAATACTACACGCAAAGATTGAACGCATGGTGGACATCTGAACTAAACACTAAAAGGCAAGCACTAGGCCAAATGCGACACTACAGAACGCTAAACGTAGACATTGCAACAACGTAGACATGCTCACACAAGAATACAAAACAGCACGGGACGAATATAAAACTCTAATCACAAGAACCAAAAAACAACACTACATCGACATAATCAAAGAACACGACAGCGACCCTTGGAAGACATACCGGAAACTGTTAAAACCACTTTTTAACCACATACTAGCTACACCCTCCAACCAAACTGACCCCTCATTTCAAAATACCTTAACCATCTTCCTAGATCCAGTCATCCCCTCTACCATCCCAGACGTATCTACACAAGAACAACAAAGAATAATAAATTACGCTAATACACCACCAGATAACATACCTGACTATGACTTAGACAGACTCACTAGACCAAATAGTTAAAAACCTCGATTCTAAAAAAGCTCCAGGATCAGATCAAATTTCCATATTATTATCCAAAAATCCTGGCCTATCATAAAAGATTCCATAGTTCAACTTACCTTTAAATGCCTCAAATCAGGTACGTTCGCAAACGCCCTTAAAAAAGCATCCATCACTCTCATATTAAAACCCGGTAAACCCCCAGAAGATCCTAAATCATACCGTCCAATAGCACTGTTCCGGACAATTAGTAAAATCCTAGAACGCATCCTTATTCAAAAGATTAGCTCCCACATAAACAAAAACTCCCTCCTTTCTGAAAATCAGCATGGCTTCCGCTCCGGACACTGTGCCGAAGATACCATCCGATCCCTTATCACCACTGTTCAAACATCTCCCTCCAAATATGTAATAGCCATTTCCTTGACTTCCAAACTGCCTTTGATCTCCTGTGGTGGCCGAATATCCTATCACAAATTAAGAAATCCAACTTTCCATGTAATATATACCAAATCCTAAAATCCTATTGACGTTCACGAACTGCAACCCTTGGCTCCAATTACTTTTCCGTCACAAAGTCCCTATTCCAGGGCTGTCCGCAAGGATCAGTCCTCTCACCTACATTATGGAACCTCTCCATAAATCCCCTCCTATACCTAGACATCCCTAATATCTCATTTACCTATGCCGACGACCTTACCTACCTTATACATGGAAACGCCCGAAGATCCCAAGAAAACATCGCCCGTATTCTAATTCAACATATTGAATCCTAGTCCTTATTGAATAAACGACCCTTATCACCAGTCAAATCAAAAATCCTCCTATTAAGAAGCCACCTCCAACGAGCCCCTACAATCTATTTAATATAGCCCTAACCCTCTCCGAATAACCAAGTACCTTGGCATCCAAATAGAATTCCGACTGAAAATGCACGCTCACCTATTATATCTCAGATCCAAAACCAAATCAATCCTAAACAATATATACCAATCCATACAAAAATCCACAGAACTGACTCGTCCCACTCGTAAATTAATCCTTCAGCAAATTATTATACCTATCCTAAACTATGCAATTAGTTCCTAGTACCCGTTAACAACACCCCATTCCCGCAGAAACTTTAATCCAATTATAAGACCTTTCCTATTATTTTCTACAAAAGCATTCAGAACCTCCCCCACCTCTGCATTATATACTATCATGAAACAAACACCTTCAAACACCCTGCTCCAATCCAAAGTCCAAATCCGCAACCTTAAGAACAAAAGGCCAATACAGTTACATGACCGCACCCTTTTACTCACAGAATACGAAACAATGAAAAGGACAAACATAATAAACCTAATAAATGATTCACTAACATACACATGGCAAAACCAATAGGACGACACCACCGGCAGACACACATACAACATTTTTCCAAAAATCACGGACATTCCCGACTATATCTCCTACTCCCACCGATCCACGATTCAATTCCTGATAGCCACAGCAAATTCCGACAGAAATTACATTCCTTCCTATTAATCCCTTTTCCTTACTGTCTCTGCTTTAACCAAAATACTTCTGAAACTCCCCATCACCTAATATACTTATGCCCCAACTCGGTCCCCCACCAAACCCACTTAAAACACGCGATCCCACTAGATCCTTTTGCCCCACTACCCAGTATAAATTTCCTAGTAACAAACTATCCCCTCCAATTTGACCATTTTCCAAACGAAATCCTAATTACTAAACCGCCCCTACAATAAAATAGCTAAAATTACCTCCAAAATCCATCTCTAAAACTATTACCCTATACAACATCATTCCTACTCCTACAACATTACCGGCGATAAGGGCAAAATTCCCATCATCAAGACCGACCTACATCGGAAAATTGTATATATTGTAAACTTGTTTATGATTTTGTAAATAAGAAATTATGCATCGATTCACTAGGATAGGCCTTTGGCTTAGGTATAGTGTCAAACAATAAACGAACAAACAAACAAACAAACCTCCCACCATGCCAGCATTTGTAGCGTTCGAGTGAGTGTACCAACCCAATCTTATTCGAAACTGGTACATGACCTGATTTATGGTGACCACGTACACATTGAAAAGCAAAGTAGCTAGTTGGGCCGTAGTAAGATTATTATGATAGAAAACGTTCCCTTTCTGCAGCAAAGAGATAAATCTATTTTTAAATTCGTTTGTGTTTCCCTGCACCTCCACTGTCTAGGACGATTTCAGTGACGCTCGCTTCGAGTATGAGAGCTTCTACGCCGGTAACTCCACGACCCCAGATAGTATCATCTCCAGGTTTTGCATTTTTACTAGCTTGACAAACATCGTTATCAGTACAAGCGCTTTCAATAGCCCGAACTGTTATCAGCTTGAGACAGAATGGTCAGCGGCGGCGACTAAAGTTTGGTGCACTGTGTATGAGTTCACGACACTTTAGCACTAAAATCACTAGTAACTGTTAATTCAGGGTGAGCACTTTGCTCTGGTTCTGTTTACTGACTAATATTTGCAAAGATATATACATGGTCAAACAATTACATGGTTAACATATACAATCTAGCAAGTCTTCATCAAACTCCACGGACAGACTGCTTCGGAGGTAGCGCTGGCACACATATTCAGGATCGTCACAATAGTTGATCTTGGAAGACGTCGTAGGGCGGAGGGCTCTGGAGGTGACTCGAATGGACTTTCTCAGTGGGTCTTGCAGGTGTCGAGGGTCGATTCCTTGGTATCATTCTTGTCCAAGGTTTAGCGGTCGTAGTGACCTTATATTTGATTTTCCAATGCTCTACCCGAAAGTACTACATTGACCAGGAATCGAGTTTGTTTACCTGAAAAATTTTGAATTTTGCCTTTTTGTACAAAATATCTACATATATCAGATTTATGCTTTTCTGAAAGCCAGCAAAAATATCTTTTAATTACATTCAGGGACCTTCGAACGTTTCAAGATACCTTCCATTGTCTTCATATTTTTAACTGACCTTTTTAATGACTCCTACAAATATTCAATGTATGGCAAATATTAAATCAAAAATAGTTTTTCAATAATAAAGTGTATTCAAATTGCTAACCTAAAATGGGTTCTGGAGTTCAATCCAAGTATATGATCTGCATCCCCTTGCTGTGTCCGCATTGCTTATTGGTAATTTTTGTTTGCGCTAAGACATCAACAAAATGCCGTTCCTATATAAGAATCGCCTCCCATAAATCGCTTCCAATTAAAATCGTACCAAATTAAAGTACATCCAAAATTAAACGTCTCAAATTAAAATATGTCCAAAATTAGAATATCACCAAATTAGAATATCACCAAAATTAAACGTCCCAAATCAGAGCCTTGTTTGCTAATATTAGAAATGAATTTAGTTAAGTTGTTTAACTTACGTCTATCTATAGATCGGCTTATATTTCGTTGCACAAAATTTTCGCACTTTTAAATGTCATTTGTGTAATTTTTATTTCACTAATTGCGTGAGTTTTTAACACCTTCGAACATAGTTGTTGCTCAGTTAAATATAGACTAAAATGTCGTTCAGTTTCTATCTATAAGCCCTTCCTCCAATTGTTTTCATTGGCGTGTTTACAATCAAGGCTGGTACTTTTGCCTTATCTAGCAGAACTCGGAATTTTTACAAATTACTTAGTTTAAATCTTCGACGAATGCTCTGTTCATCACGTCCGCATTCAGCATATTGCAGTATTATTCTAGGATTTTGGTTTTTCATTAACTCCCGTATTCGATGTTTGTTAATTTATCATATAATTGAACCGCCTGGTGTTTATTTGTTTTCCACAGAATGTTGGTTTTCTGAACAAATGTGTTCTTTTCTGGTCACGTAACGATTTTCTTATAATGGATTATTTAAGATGCGTTTACGTTGATATTTTCGACGCAATTGTTAAATATTTGCAATGCCAATTTATCTATGTTTTCCGGTAATTTAATTTTGATGCAATTTATTGAGTTTTAACATCTTATCTTTACTTGTAAACTATACTTAGACATATTTATGTTCTCATGCATTAAATTCTGTATATTTTATATACAGTGTCCTTTTAATTGACAATATGTAGAATGACCGCTATACTCTTATAATTTCTGGAATTATTTGATTTTCTTAAAGTTAAAGTTGCTTATATTTATCCTACGACCCCTATGACCTAATCTACCCTTAAACCTACCCTATTATCATAGCAATATATATATATATATATATATATATATATATATAATATATAACCTGTCTTTGTTCTCAAACGATGAGATCATCGGCGTCATTATTTCTTTGTAGACAAAACAAAATCACGTCTATACTGATGACATCATTTCTGGCCTTTAAAAACTGATATATGAATTTGTCAACCATTGACTATGGATCAAATATGGTACAAAATAATTTTCTCTTAGATTAAACTTTATAGTAACCTAAAACTTACATTTCTTAAAGGGAATGACCTAATCCTATTGGCGTACTTTTTTTTATAGTTATCTGAACCCGGTGGAGTGGAAAGCTTTTATAGCCAAATTGCGGGACTCTCCTAACGGCATACCCACTTAAACCACTCCCCCTGGCGGGTGCGTCTGCCAAACGGCTCCGCCGCACTGCAGCTTAAAAGGCTTATTGTGCTAACCCTGGTTAAGTATCATACCCAGTCTACAAAACCTGTACCTCAAATTAGGTCCCTTGATGAAAGGGTGTCAACTTCCCGAACAGGCGCTGTCTCGTTTTATATAACGCCTCGCATCTGCATAGTATATGCATTGCAGTCTTCGGTTCTTCTAAGCAAAGTCTGCATTCGAGGTCTCCGTTATATTTGTGCATCCTCTGGAGGTGAACTTTGGCAGAAGTATGTCCTGTCAGGAATCTCACAGTGATTCTGAGCTGCCCCCAACAGCAGCATTATACGACCCAATCTACTCGTGGCTCTTGGGGCGTTTAGTTTGGTGCTGGGGTTTGGATGGTGTCAGTTTGGAAATCTTTGAATGGGGTCTTTTACTGCCCCTACTTTCCTTTTGCACCGACACCTTCTTTGTGGATGGGTTTGACTCCGTCCAAGTCCCAGATTAGGCTTTCTTGGCTTGCCTTAGCTTCCCACGCAGAGCACCCTTAAGTCTCTTTGCTTGCAGTTCAGTGCCTGCAAGCTTCTTTAAAGTTTTCTCCATGTCTGGTGTATCAAACACCGGTCTTGCAAGCAGACTTGCATCTCGGGACTGCTCCATCTCCTTGGATAAATTTTGGTTACCTGAGAGGTCCCCCATTGCTGGTTCCACCTCTTTAGGTTTAGTTTTACTTATGGTACCAATATTATTCATGATTGTTCCCACAAGTATGGGGGATGTGAATGGTCGCTATGCCAGCTGCCCCTTGTTGGCATCGAAGGTATGAATAAAACGGGGTGCCGCTCTGTTTCCCTAGTTTTGGACTGATTGGGACTGGTCAGATATGCAGCCACGCATCCCTTGGGCTCGGTTCTACACCACGGGATTTAGGAATTTTTAACGAGGTTGTCCGGGCGGTTAAACCAAGACTCCCACACCGCCTTGCCCGTGAGACATGACTACGACGGCAGGAAAGGCACAGTGTGTCAGTGTTGCAGAATTGCCCCACTGGTTTCTTCCTCAGTGCAGGCCCGTTAGCCACGAAACTACAGCTTGGGCTGAGGGGTTTGGTCCGCGAGATCGTTTTCACTTGGCTAGGGAGCGCAGCACATTCTCTTGCTCTCCACCATGTTGTGGTTCTTATACCACTGGGTCACTGAAAGAGATAAGCTTACCACGATCCCTCCTAGAGTAGATAGCCAATCCCTTGGTCATATATCCTGGGATTTCTCTTATCCGCCACCTGGAGACGCACCCAATGGGTAACCAACCACATGAGATTGGCAGACTTTACTAATATAGAAACTATTAAATGTAAAACTTTTTACCCATCGATCAAAATTCCTCCAATTGATGTAACATTGCGGAGGACCAAGGAAGTGAAATGTGATTACAATTATTTCTAAGGAAACGTCACAGGCGGTTCTGTTGAATTTTCGCATCGGAAGAATTGTGGATTTGTCAACGCATGCCAATTAAATGGTGCAAAAAGATCGTATTGACGCCGTTTACTTATTTTATAGTTAAATAAATAAATACTCTACTGTATTTTGGGTTAGCGTCTACTATTCTTTTGGAACATTTTGAATGCCCTTTTATAGGCCAGATAACTTGCACACTCCATTCATAATTTTTTTTAACTCAGGTGAGAAGTAAGAAGCCTGTTTATATCCGGCTTTTTTACTCCAATAGCTTCTTTTGTATTCTAATGATGGGAATATAAAATCCGCTGCACTTTCTAAACCACGAAGGACCCAGAGGGTGCAATTTAACCTCACCACATCGTTTAAATTTCCCAAAGGTACTTTTTTATTGTATATAAAATATTAAGGAAACAGTTGTTGTAAGGTCCTACCACAAGTCCTATAAATACACCCTACCATCAGCGAGATTTATATAATATAAATTAAGTGGGCGCCGTGTCGTATGAAAACGTCGATCAGTTACCCATTCATCAATACAATCGTGTAGGAAAAAAGACATGCATTCCTTAGCGTAGGTTCAATTCAAGTGAAGTCATAAGTATGCGACCACAACGCTCTATGATTTTAATAACTTCTAGAATTTACAACCTCCCCGTGGCCGTTAATTTACGAACTTGAAGTCTTATGACATTATTGTTATTTTATTACCCAGCAGTATATGCGTGTGCCTTTTAATTAATTTATTGTGGTTTTATTTTAATTAAGTTTGCAGTTTAAAACCGGAAGGATTTTTCACCCCAGCCACATATTAGTAGAAAGTTCTTTACTGGGACTGAATTTATTAAATTGGTAAAGTAGGGGTTTTTTAAGTTGCATCCGGTTTTTTATTAGAGGTTTAAATCACGCAACACCTGTGTTTCTATCCCACGACTTGCTGTGATTGTTTTTGTCGATGTCGCCAAGATTTTGTATTGATCTCAGATTCATATACCAGGTGATGGTTTCTTTCATTGTAAAGGGGGTGCTTGTTTCTTATATATGGCTTGTCAACTGACAGAGGGGCGCATAACCCATAGTTACTAGATGTATCCAAAACAAACGAACATTATTGATTTTAGCGTATCATATATGAATAGCAATCAAAGAAAATCGAAACTATTAACTAGTCTATTTTCTCTTCGGTTTTCTCTTTTTTTGCGGAAGCATTTGTTATTTTTTCCACGCTTCTCCATTGCGTTCACACAAAACTGGGTCAAATAAAGCATTGTATAAATGAAATGCCTTTTGATCATTTCATTTAGTTTATGTAAATCGAAATCGCAGAATTATTTTAAGCTTTATGCAAATATTTGTCATGGCTTTCTGGATATTTATTAGAATACCAGTTTTTCTTTTTATCTTTGTTACAAACCAGGGTTATTCAAATCAAGGTTGCTTCCTCATTGGCCTTCTATGATCTTTTGCTTGTAGATATTTATTAGTGGCCAAAGCACTCTGTAATAAAGACCTTAATTCAATATTTTCAGAGCTGAATGTTCTACAAAATCATGAAAAACTTTAAATTCCTTAGGACATTTTAGAATCAAAGTTTTATTCCAATTAATAACTTCCATAGTTCCCATTATAGTACATTAATTGCTAACTGCTAACTGTTCTTTTTTCCGCCAATTACTTGAGTTCGCCAAGTGTTTTAAGTGATAAACAGTTCTTAGTCTGCTACTGAAGTAGTAAAATGTTCTATTCTATCATGCCCCAAAACTAATCGAAATTAGATGGCACTTAAAAAACTATCAACTAGATAGGCATTTCTTGACAATAGTTCTACAGTTCTGTTAAATCACTTACCATCCATCCCCTTTTTTGGATGGATAAATTGAATTGGAGAAGGTGGTAAACGCCATACGCAATTAGACCTCCTAATGGACCCATTGTGCTTTTTTCTTGCTTCACATTGGTCCTTCACCGCTCATCCATCCGAATTTGCAGGTGAATTTGAGGATGACAGACAATGTGATGCCTCGGATCCTGTCCAAATCAGGCCAGAACTCTCCCTCGAAGTCGAGCGAGTGCCCAAAATGCACAGAATGTGCACCCACGTCTTGTCTTCCTGCTGACAACCGTGACAACTGGGGTCGCCTGATAGACCCACCTTGTGCAAATGCTTCTTTAGTTTGCAGCGTACAGTTAGAATACCGATAAATAATCGTAGTTTTCGTCTCGACAAGCATATAACAAATTTTTTTATTTTAGTCGCGGAAGATCCAATAAACACTTTTTCCTGTCGACAGTGTGTCGTTCAATCCCATCTGTCTTAATAACGGCAGTGGGTTGTTTGCCTTACCATGGAGAACATCGCATTTGACTTAGGGCCAACAAAACTCTGATCCGATCTTTGTTTCGGCTTGGCGTCCGCCTGTTCATTCATGTACTACTGAATACCCTTTGACCCAAACTAGCTCAAGGGCGTTAGTGTTAGGAAAGAGCTCAAGGATGCGATGACATTGTAGTACCACTCCTGAAGGAGTTTCTGCTTATTTAGAACTCACTATTGATGCTCTACTATGTTTCAGAATAGTATTACCACCGTATATAATGACTATGACTTCTGCTTGAAAACCAACTTACCCACTGTAACACTTTCATGATGGTCTAGTTCATCTGTGTAGATGAAGATCTCGGTTAGGGACACATCTCCATGTCGGTTAAGCAAGCAATACATTTGATTTTCCAATGCTCCATCCGAAGGCACTGCGTTGGACAGGAAATTTTGAATTTTGCCGAACTCTTGCTGCTCCAAACAATGTAGGGATCTTAACGTACGTGACAACACACACACACACACGCACACGCGCGCGCGCGCCTCTTTTAGCTCCATCCTAATGAGAACATACATTTTGCGGAAAATGCTTGCTTTACATTTTTCACGGGGTCCGCGTTGAAAATTGAACCATATACCTTCAACTTAGTAGTCACACGTGAACTACCTAAAGTACGAAGCTGCCAACGAAATATGGATGGGTCACAGTTGAAATATTTAGTGCTAGTTACGTGCTAATTATTGCCGTAGTCAAGATTTTTGGGCTCCGATCATTTAGCGGGAATTTAAATTTGTAAATGGCGGGTCCGGCTTGATGTTAGAGATCCCCCTCCCCTTCCTATATATAAAAAACCGGTAATCGAAAAAACAAACATGTCTGATTTATATGCTACTTATGTGCTCCCGAAATGCTAAAACACATTATGCAAAATAGGCGGTTTTATGACTTTTATGACTTTCACAACCCCCCGGTCGATAAGTATCAAGACGTGACTTTCTCAAAAGTATTTTGTTCAACGCGTAGGTCTTATAATTTTATATATGGACTTACCTCCGCGCACTTTTATTGTTCTAAGCTGCAGTTTCTTGCTCCTCAACTAAGTGGACTGTATTGGAGATTATAGTACGTGTTCCGTTGCACTTGCACTTTGTTTTTTAGGGGTTTATCGATAAAGTCGGCGGCACTATTGACAAGCAATGTAGTACCTTCTGGTGGAGCATTGGAAATATAAATGCACGGCACTATTGGCAAACTTACGTTACCGAACGAAAAACCGACTGCTCTGCTTCGACATCGACGAGAGAGTGTTTGTTCACTACCCCTTTTTCAACTTATTTACACATGCACAAGGAATTTTTACGACAGGATATAAGGGAACAAGGGATGACAGTTTTACTATTTGATTTACAACTACAAATTTAAAATAACTTAAAATTAACCACGCGAACGTGCGGCAAAGAGACCGAACATATTTGTTGCTGCGACATCCTTGGTATTAAAATGCTTGCAATGAAACGTACTTCCGAAATATATAAAGCACCGATTTAGTTCCTTGCAAAGTACCTAAAAATGGACCAGAGGTATTATATTTAATTTTGCAATGCTCCACGTGAAAATACCAATACATTGGCCAGAAAGCGAGTTTGTTACTTGGAAAATTTTGAATTTTGCCGAACCCTTGCTGTTCCAAGCAAGGCGGAGATTTTTAACGGCGTGACAGCACTCACACACGGCACCTCCATTTTACCTCTCATCCGAACGAAGGCGTACTTTTGTGATAAATGCTCACCTAACATTTTTCAAGTGGACCGTGTTGGGATTCGAACCCGGAACCTTGTGTATAGTGGTCACACACATTCTAACTACGCCACGGAGCCGCCCGGCCTCTCATTCGCTTATTTTCTTCGGAAGTTTTTCAATTTTTAAGTGCACACAAATAGCACATAATTTCAGTAAGTTCGCCTTTCGATAGCATTATTGGGGAGGGGAAGAGGGAGGGGGCGGGTTGAGTGCTTCACTATAAATGGAAATCGTACTGCGATGGTGTCGGTCATGAGCGCTGCCTGTCTGCATTTTTGCGAAGCCGGTAACTTTTGCAAAATGTTTTATGACATTTCGAAAGCACATAAATAGCACATGTATCAGGCAAGTTCGTTTTTTGATCGCGCAAGGGCAATTTTCATGGTTATAGTGGTGCACCTTAACATCTAGCTTCCAGCTCAGTAATGCTGTCGAAAAAGCCAACATACTTGAATTATGTACTATCTATGTGTCTCGTAAGATGCATCCCGACACGGCCGACTGCTTGAAAAATGGCAGATGAGCATTTTTCACAAAAATTACGCCCTCGTTCGGAAGAGAGGTTAAATGGAGGTCCCGTGTGTGAGTGTTGTTACGCACGTTAAAGATCCCTACTTTGCTGGAACGGCAAAGGTTTGGCAAAATTCTAAATTTCCGGGCAACAAAAAACTCGCCTCCTGACCAATGTGGTACCTTCGGGTGGAGCATTGGAAATGTAAATGTACGGCTCTTAAAATGCGGCAAGACGTCCTAAAAAAATAGAGCGAGTTTGTTTGCAAGGTACAAGTTCTTTATCTCTTTCGTAGGCTACGCGCAGTGACCTCCGGTCAATTTTCGGCACTTTGCAATGAGCAAATTATTCGGTGCTGAAAACGTGTTTCATTGCGAGCATTTCAACACCAAGCAGAAGCAAATAATTTGATAAAGTTATGTCTTGATACGTAACCGCTTATTGTGCAAGATGTTTTTTGACATTTAGAAAGCACATAAATGGCACATACATCACGCATGTATTTTTTCGATTACAGATTTTTTTTATATGTGGGTGACCAGCTTAACATCAACCTGTCTCCTCCCCCTCCCCTTCTTTTTGGCATTTAATTTCCCGATAAGCGATAAGAGCACAAAAATCAGGACCAGAGCTAATTTGCACATAAATCAGGCATGCCTATTTTTCGATTGCAGTTTGTTTTACATCGGTGCGGAGACTTAACATCAGATGTAAATTTCTACTAACGATTGGAGCACTCAACTCCGAACTAGAGCAACTAAATAGCAATATATTTTGACTACGGCCCAACCAAGTTTCGCTGGGGCGGGGCTTTAACAAACATCGCATCTTCAATGTTAAGACAAACCTCGGAGCGCTTTCTGAAAATTGTTGTGGGCGCGATCGAGTCCACCACTTTTCCCAGGAGAGCGTGTTATACACGCCTCCCCTAGTATGTTCTGATGTTTACTCTTCTACAAGCGATTTTCCAATGTTTCACCGGAAGGTATTACATTGCCAGGAAGCGAGTTTTTTTTTACCTGAAAAATTCTGAATTTGGCCGAACCTTTGCTGTTACAAGCAAGGTAGGGATCTTTAGCGTGCGTGACAACTCTCGCACACGGGACCTCCATTTTACCTCTTATCTGAACGAGGGCGTATTTTTGTGAAAAATACTCGCCTAACATTATTCAAGCGGACCGTGTCGGAATTCGAACCCGGGGCCTTGGGCGTAGATCTCTACTCCACCTACATTTCATTTTCTAATGCTCCACCCGTAGGCACTACATTGGCCAGGAAGCGAGTTTTTTACCTGGAAATTTTGAATTTATCCGAACCTTTTCTGTTGCAAGCGTGGTTGGGATTTTTAACATTGCGTGACAACATACACACAGAACCTCCATTTTACCTCTCATTCGAACGAGGACGTAATTTTTGTGAAAAATACTCGCCTAAAATTTTTCAAGCGGACCGTGTAGGGATTCGAATCCGGGACCTTGGGCGTAGATGTCTACTCTCGCCGCCCTTATCGATCCATAAACTTTTGAACCGCAACCTGCGTGTTGCATTTAGAGCCATTTCTCCATACAGGTTCAGCAGTATGAGGCCTAGAGGCGGTTCTATGGCTTAATTAGTTCGCGTGTAACTACTAAGCCCAGGGTCTCGGGTTTGATTCCCGACACGGTTCGCTTAAAAAAATGTTAGACGAGCATTTTTCACAAAAATAGGTCCTCGTTCGGATGGGGGGTAAAATGTAGGTCCGCGTGTGAATGTTGTCGCGCACGTTAAAGATCCCTACCTTGCTTGGAACAGCAAGGGTTCGGCAACGTAAAAAAATTTCCAGGTAAAAAACTCGCTTTTGGCCAAAGTAGTACCTTAGGGTGGAGCATCGAAAAATCAAATGTAAGGAACAAGACCTAGAATGGCTTCTAAAGCTGCCGCAAGCGTGGATCGCATTGCGACCATAATGCATAGACTGGCCAATTTTTGGATATAAGTTAGTTCTTTAGCTGCATGGGCTACACTGGTCCTGGGCTACAAAAGCGCCATAGCAAGGCATTGGCCTAACTACAGTAGTGTATGACCACAGGAGAACCTTTGATGGGAGAATTTTGTATGAGCTTCTATTCTGAACCAAAACTCTACGTAACAAACTTCCTTTACTTTTCGACGTTTCTCCATTATGTTTACGCAAACTGGTTCAAATAAATATTTGTATAAATGAAACGCTTCTTGCACAATAAAAATAGGTTCATCAAGACAAATGCTCATAATTATTTTAAACGTCAATATCAGTGTTATTATTAGAAATCAAAATATCTCGTAGCTATGTGCTAATTTAATGCCTTGAGAGTCGGATGCCATGCCAAATCAACAGCTCATCTCTGATGGTTGTCTTAGTCTTTCATTAAGTCTGCCGGTCAAGATTGTCTTAGTCTACTGTTGATTTTGAAACACGAACACCCCCTTATATTAAAGTCTGTCTATTATCCTTTCCATTGTTTTCGGCAGAAACGATGACAAATTTATTAGTCTGAAAGAGTCAGCCTAAATGTAGTCGACAGTATCCGCCTTGTAAATGAACACCACACTGCTCAACCACCCTGGAGATGGTATATATCCTCAATACCTGACTGGCCGTCAAAATTCTTGCTACTTGTTAGCATCAGATCTGCACTCCTCTGAATCAAGACTTGGAATATTCTTTCAGGCACTGGCGTTTTGTAGTGTCTGTACTTTCTCGCCATTCACGAAGTGGCTTCCCTCTGTAACTATTCTTTATGTCAGGTGACAATCCGGTATCTCTATTGGCAACTAGCTCACCAGTTGGTCATTTATCTCACTTTTTTGAACAAGTGAGCTCTTAGTAGAAATTCTCCACAATGTTTGTCTACTCACCGCTTTTGTAGTGCTACTAACCGCTGCCTGCTTTTGCAGTTGAGAATTTTCATCAGCATGACGAGTTTCAAAAATGGAGCCTTTATTCTTTCTTGAATTCCCCTCTAGCTACTCTATACTTATCCAGGTCTTACTCTGTTTTACCCTTGAAGGTTCGACTTAAGGTTGTTTTGATTTCTTTGCGGAGATAGTGCATTGACTTTCTCCATCTTGGAACTCGACGGTTCTCTCAGCTCTGAGCAATTGTTTTCTTATAGGATGAAATAATAGCTCTGCTCATATCCTACGCTACTTTATTTAAATCTTCCCTTGCCTGTATTGGTATCTCTTTTGTATAGTATTTCAGGCGTTGTCTTAGGGTCTCTGGAAGTACATTCCAACCCTTAGCCCTTAGATTCCTGCGGGTGTTCGCTTGTCACATGCTATATTCTGCCTTATCATTTAATAATGCAATGCAGAGACATCTGACATATAGTTATTTAATCGACACACACAATATTGGTTAGTTGGATTTTTAGGTGTTAATTTTTGTCGCAATATGTTTATGCTTTGGTGTTTGAGCATATCTTTAATACTGGTGATAAGCTTGATAAAATTAATCTAGAAATTGCAATGATAGGGAAGGACCAATTGCTATTTTGTAGCAATACCAATGGCAGTGTAGCGGTTATGTAATAAACAAAGCAACTACAACAAACTACTTAATAAAGAATATAAATACCTTAAAGCCTGTGCCGCACTGGGCAAGAGAGGTCACACACAAAAAAGCTAGCGGACACCCAAGAACACGCACGTTCGGTGTGGTGTCGCCTTCAGGGCTCTCGTTTAACTGTCTTCTGTTACCGTACGAGTATGACTCATGTTAATTCACGCACTCGCACTACGGCATAAGGTTCCACTAAAACTGTAGTGTACCCGCACTAATGGTATTTATTGTCACCACTATTAAATTGTTCAATGATGACGTAACAAATACATTTCATATATAAACCAAATATAGAAGAGTTATATAGTGAACATTAAATACACTTCTGATTTGTTTCAGATTTAAATTATTGTGGCACTCACGAACCTTGTTTAAATGGCGGAACCTGTGAAAATACAGCACCCGATGCATATTTATGTACATGCCATGAAGGTTTTTCTGGAACTAATTGCGAGGTTGTCGATAATCCTTGTGCACCTGCACCGTGTCGGCATGGTGGTACTTGCATGGAATCTGGAGGATCTTTTAACTGCGTTTGTCCATCAGGATGGACTGGTCCCACATGTTCTATTGGTAAGTACAATTAATTGAAATAATTAGAATTACTTTTAAATAAAATACTTCCAATTATAAACATGTTGCTTGTCAAATAGACAGGTATAAAGGTACTGTAGTTCATTTCGTGCCCATACAGAGGGCGTAAGAATATTTTACAGTACAGTATTATTTAAATCATTTACGTAATGAACATGAGTTAAGTATACTAAGATTAAACTTACCTGTAGTCTTTCTAAATAATTATATTATGGTAAAGTGAATTAGTGAATCCTTGATAACGGTGGCGTTTGTTGCACCGAAATACCAATGTTGTTTCCCTTTTCTTGATTCTACATGGCGTAGGATATCAGTGGACTATCTAGATTAAATGAGTAGTGAAGTTCGTTGTTTGTACATCTACAACATATAAGAACTAATGCTACAGTGGGGATAGAGATAAAGGATCGACAAAGGTAAACTTCACTGCATTACACAGCACTACTGCACAAATCTTTTAGATACGATAGTTGCGTGAATAGCATCATGACCACCGTTGTTTTTCTTAATTACTCCCTGTACGTCTGGCGTTCCCATTGGTTGAAAATACGTTTACACCGCAAAATAGATACTAATAATTAATTTTAAAAACCCAGAGGATAATTACACGATCTAGTTTCTAGCTGAATTATATTGTATAATACTCCTACATGCTAAAACTATTGTACACCACTAGGTGTTATATACTTCAAATTAACGAGTACAAATGTCCTATAATTAATTATTAAAATTAAATCGTTGTGAAACCAAATAGGGGCTAGCAGAGGTATCTAAAGGATAGTTCCCATACTGTACAAAAATGATAACAGGAACTTTTTAATTTATAAGTTTTTGTAACAACATGTAATGTAACTTAGAAACGCAATGTTACTGGTACTGCGAGTTTGGTCATAGATCGATGCAATGCAGCGAGAAGGTACAATCGTGTGGTAACTGCGCCGAAGTCGGGCATGAATTCAAGAATTGCCGGAAAGCAGTTCCCTGCTGCTTGGTTTGCGCTAGGGCAAACTTGCTACGACGCTAAGTCGAGCAGATACCCCACGATGCTACATCTGAAGAACGCAATCACACGCAACATGGATTATGGATTGTGACGAACAAACAAGATCTAAAAAAGTAAGAAGAGATAAATTTGCGCCATTAAATCTTGGAAAAGGCGAAGGAGCCACGAATTACTTCTTAAAGCAAGTTTTGGGAGGGGGGTTACCGTATTAAACAAAGGTAGCGAACGAACGCGCACCAAGATAATAATAAATAAGGGACGTGCCTAGGAATAACGTTAAATAATTTGTTGAACGAGTTTTTAACTACGGTTGAAATAAAAACAAGGTCAAACACGTTTTACGTAATGAGCGCGTACCTTCCGCCGGTCGACTCCTGACGGGAAAATTTCCAAACTGAGGTCTACATAAATCAAACAGAGGGCATTATTCGCAAAATCAGCAGAAATAAAAACTAATTATCAGTCGCCATTATGGGGTAGCCCAATCGAAGACGATAACGGCTCGCAGGTTGCTGATCTTTTGACGGAATGGGATCTTAGCGTGATCAATAATAATGATTCACCTGCGTTTAAGGGGAAGAGGCAGTAGTTTTATAGATATTACTGCAGTCTCGTACGATATGTTGGCGATCGTTTGTAACTGGGAACTGAGGTCGGACGAGGTAACGCTCTCTGATTATAAGTTAATAACATTGGATATTGATGTCGGGACACGCGTAAACGACCAAATTACTATCTTCCAGCGGTTTTGTAATAGAAAAACAAATTGGGAGCAGTTTAAACAAAAATTCAGCGACAGCATCTCCGCGCTCGAGAACGAATTAGTAAACTGCCGAGAGGCTACTCATGAACAGAACTTGCGATGAAATTAAACGACGCGGTGGTAAACGCGTCGGCGTACGGCATGCCGCGGAAGAGAACATTATAGGACAGCGTACCTTGGTGCACCCGAGAATTAACCACCAAGCGTGCAGAAACGTGCAGCCTAAGGCGCCGTTATCAACGCGCCACGGGTGAAATAAGAGAACAAAGAAGAATCGAGTATGACCAAAGAAACCGACAATATTAAACGCTAATTGAAAAAACGTGAATGAATAAATTTAATGAATTCCTCACGCCCAATTCTGAAAACAGCCCTGGGGAACGGCGTATCGCATAATAAGTGGCATACAACACAAGATTCGCTCGGCAACGTCAAAAAAGCTTTTGGTAAGTATACTGAGGGATTTAAAACTATGGCGGAATATTTGTTGGAAAAATTTTTCCCGTCGAATGATCCAGAGGAGGACACGATACGTCGGTGTGCTGCAGAGGCGCAAGGAATAGGTGCCAATAAGGCAATTCTTAGTTACAGATCGTAAATGCTCTTAGAAGAATAAACCATAAGAAGACACCTGTGCATGATGGACTCACCTCAGACGAGCTCTGGAGACGTGCCTGTTTACTCCGCGTGTCTTTGCCAAGTTATTTAATCTTTACTCGGAGAAGAGCGTGTTTCCACGTTGCTGGAGTTTGCTACCGGTACTGGGGAAAGCTTTGGATAGAGTCATGACCACGCGCGTTGAGCACGTTGTGCGAAACGGCAACGGTTTTAATAATAGATAATTTAGATTTGCGGAGGGTAAGTCGACTATCGATGCGTTGAAATTTGTAGTCGGAGAAATTAAGCAGCCTAGGGAAACAAAAGAATATTGTGACGTCGTGGCTTTGAACATTTCAGGGGCATTTCATGCAGTCTTGTGGCCATCTATTATTTAGGAATTGGAGTGTAGGAATTGTCCTCGGAACCTGATGTCACTAGTTAAGAGTTATTTTTCGGGACGACTGTCATACATTTCATGGACATTTTATGCAGTCTTGTGGCCATCTATCATTTAGGAATTGGAGTGTAGGAATTGTCCGCGGAACCTGATGTCATTAGTCAAGAGTTATTTTTCGGGACGATTGTCACAGGTAGAAATTCCGGGGGAAGTTCTGTCTCGACGGGTAGAAAGGGAATGCCCGCAGGGGCCATACTCTGGTCTTACATTCTGTAAGTTGTTGTCTGAGAGTATTTTTAGGGTCAGATTGCCCAAAGGATTATCTATTGTTGGGTTTGCAGAGGATACACTGTTGATTATCAGGTTGAGATTGCTAGTAGAGTTGCGAACAAAATCTAGCAAAGCTTTGTGTAGGTTGGATGAATGGCCGAGGAAGGTCAAATTGAAATTTAACACAACAAAGTGGGAGGCACTTTATTTCGGAACAAAACTGGTAGACCGTCCCCCTAGGCTAGACCTAGGAGGGGAAAAGATTCCGTTCAAGGAAGCTATTACTACCTCGGTGTTAAATTAGACAACAAATTGAATTGGAAGGTTCACTTGCAAAACGTAAAAAGTAGGGGCAGCGAAATATGCAATAGAATGCTGGCAGTATCAAAGATAAACTGGGGATTCAGAGGCGAATTGTTGAGGACAGTCTACGGTGAAACAATAGAACGTGCAATGCTGTATGTGACATCTGTTTGGGCGGAGGGCAAGGAACTCAGGCAATTGACGAGCATTCCGCGCATAACTGCGGTCAGGACGGAGAGAGCATACAAGACTACTTCCATGGAGACGGGTCTTGGTGATTAGTAGAATTCTCATAATCGAAAATGTCGTTAGGGGGGAATAGAGATCGGAGACACGTATATATAGAGAAAGAGGCGGGAAGTTGTTGAAAGTGTCGGTATTGGCAATAGGGTGGTTGAAGGAAAAACTGTCATTTCTGAGCTAGGGCAGCGTGCTGATCTCAAGGGGATCGAGTTTGCTGAAAGCGATAAAAACGCGACGGGGATCAGGTTCTGTACAAACGACTCACGAATGGAGGACGGGCAGGCAGGAGCGGCGTTTGTTGTGTATGGGGGAGAAGGAAGTGTTCCGATTCCAAACTAAACTTGCGGATTGGAGCACTATCTTTCAGTGCTGGTGGTAGCTGTAAGAGAAGTTAGAGAATGTCATCAACCACTTGGACACTGGTGGGTGCTCTATCATCAGCGAAAGCAAATCGCCTCTGACTGCATTGGCAAATATGAACGCCTCGACGTATCTTCAAGGTGACGTTTGGAGGATTGCGCACACGGCACTTGACTTTCGAGATTAGAAATTTTATTGGGTTAGGTCTAATGACGACAATCGAGGAAACGACAGAACATATGAGTTGGCCAGAGAGGTACCGAGATCGCTAATTATGACAAAGCTGCGAAAAAGATCAATCTGACGGTGAGAAGAGAGATGGAGCAATGCTGACACGGGCAGGTTGACGCACAAATTTATACCCAACATACAAGCTAGAAATAAAATGCAAGTGAAACTCGATCATAAGCTGTTTCAACTAGTAATAGGACACGTGCTTTGAAAACCTGCCTGCGAAGATTCGAATTGACCGAGAACGACTCTTGTGAATTACTGTGAGGGCGCAGAAAGCGTCGGTCACGTGTTTTTTGACTGCCCACTGAGATGGCAAACAGAGGTTAGCAGATAGAAAAGTAGTCATTGAAGGACAAGGAAGGCCTAAGAGCCTAGAGGACGTCGAGGAAGTAGCTAATCAGAAAGCGTTCTGGGTAGCCTTTAAGAAATTTGCAGGAAGAGACTGGATGACGAAGTGCGTGTAAATGAGGGTGATTGGAAAATATACGGTATTAGACTTGGAGTGTAATTTGATTATGAATATAACTTAGGAGGAAAAAAGAAAAGTACAAAAACAGAATCAAAACTAAAACACATATATGCACGACTAACCTCATACTAAATCAATCACTGTCTCAGCTAAAACGCGCGGAATACCAGGTATCAAAACATTAAAGATCGGGCTAATAAATAGCAAACTAATTAACTTAAACTAACCAAATAAACCAACTAAAGTAAGAAGCTAAACTAGAGTGAAACCGCGCATCCCCCAAGACTAAAAAGTGATAGTGATTGTGTCCCCCAGGACATTTTGTGCATACCCACCAGGACTTTAGCAGTGCATATCCACCTCACTTTAGCAATAAGAAATAAATAGATAAAATCAGACGACCAGATCTTTGGATACTGGAAAAATTTATGTTTGAGGTATGTATAAATATTGTGACGGTTGTACCTGCATAAGCATTGATTTGTATTAATTAGTAGATTTTGCAGTAATCTTGATTGAACACATTTTCAGTGTGATGGCGTTAGCCGACGTACTGTTTATGCGAGTGGGCCTGATAATTTGGGCGATGCTTCTTTGCTATTCTATGCACTGTTACATGCTTAATGCTTTATTTAGATATTTATGTATTTATATTTTGTACCTGTAAAGTACGTTTATATATTTTATTGTTCTGTGGCTTGTTTGTTTTGTTTGGCGTTTTTCTGTCTATTTTAGCTAGACTAGGGAGGAGGATATTGTAAATTTGTAGTGTAGGAACAAATAGTTGGATTCCTTATTAATAAATTTGGCGTATGTTTAGAAATTTGAATCCATCGGCAAATATTAGGTAGCTAGATTTAAACAATTTTGAGTCGACCTTTTAAGTCGCACCGGTAGGCGGAGTTGGCGGCTGCTATCCGGTATTACGGGTTCTTTCACTTTTACTTTTTGCTAGTGTTGATTAGACATACTCCAAAGTTAACGCTAGGGATACCATTATTTAAACCTCAAATTTAGTTTTAGTTTATAGACTTGCTACGTACCATGATGTAGCCAGAAGAAAACGTAAATATACCAGGCTAACTACCAATGCGGAGAGGGGAGGGATAATACATCGCCAACGCTAATCAGTACCAAAAAGAATAACGCTGATACTTTCGTATAAGCAGATAGGTTACGTACAAAAAGCAAAAGCATTAAAGTTCGAAACTTTTCTAGTAAGGATTTTACCAGAACAAACATTGGCGTATCTAATTTCAAATTGGTTTATCCCAGGACATGTTAGAAAAGGAAAACAAGTCACATACATGTCTCGGGATACTTATCTTGTTAGCCCTCGGAAGCGAATGGACACAACATCGCCGCGGTAGTCAGTAACAACCATGCTACTTCCGTAACTGCAACGGCGAGTTACATGCAAGAGCAGTTGATTTACATTCAAGGAATAATCGGACTACGCTACAAGCAATTTAGCCTCCAGCTAAGAGCTAAAAAAAGGAAAATCTTACTAATATTAACAACTCAGAAGCGCTTAACGCACCACACCAAATCTACACATTTGATAGAGGAGAAACGTGCATCGCTCTTGGAGTAACAGAACTAGTAGTTTTTACAAGTGCATCAACGCACAAGCTGCAGAATCAAAGTTTAAAAGAGTTCAAAATAACATGAATTCGAAAAGCAAACATCCGCGTTATCGAAAAGCGATTGAAATTGGAAAACACGGTTTTACCGGAGAATAGTAGGATATATTATTTCGACAAATCTTTAGATGGGAAACCCACTAGAACGTAATTATACGTTATCGGAAGATATAACGCGCTCACGGATACCTAAACAAGATATTGACTTATTTAAATTTTATCATAAAATTATCGTTTCCAAGCAAATAGATTTAAGTTGAGAAATTATTTGAAAGCGTATTTATTGCACAAAAATAAAATATACAGGATGTAAACTATTTAATTGTAGCATAAACTTGTCGTTTTTAAAGCAAACGGGATTTGAGTTGAAAAGTATTAGACAGCGTATTTATTATTAATTAAGTTGACGGATGTGAGAATAGCAACGTAGTTGATTTAACAAAATTATCGTTAAGCGGACTTATTGAATTAACAAGGGGAATTTCTAAAACAAAATTGGAACGTATCAAATCCCCCCACCCCCAGCAAAATTAACAGATCGGGGTAGAAAACAAAAGTAATGGTAGTGGGCAGGACCAAAAATAAACAGAAAAAACTTAAACAAAACGAAAAAGAGAAAAAAAAATCGCTTCAAAACTAAACGAAAAAAACCTCAAAAGAAAAGGCTCCGAAATTTGAAAAACAGAAATTCTTCTCCGGCTCGACGAATCAAGGTACCGGATAAATCAAACAAAAAGAGAAATTGAAGAGAAGTGCAGAGAAAGATAGGTAAGTAATGGCAATGAACGAGGACAAAGATGGAATGGCGTCAACACTGTTAAAGTCGTCAAAGGATGGATGTTTCTCAGAAAAAAAACAGGAAAGTCTTCGACCTCAAAAGAAGATTGGTTTCCTGCAGAAAACCAACAGTAAAGAAAAGAAGCAAGAAAGAAAACCAACAGTAATGGCCAAAATGACAAAGGTACTAAGCTTCAAGTAAGCAAAGGAACGACAAGGGGCAACGAGAGAAAGAGAGGAAGAGTGCTGGTAAAAAGGAAACGATGTACTCCAACTGTGGTAGCCAAAACCGAAGAACTGAAGAAAAGAAAGGCTAACTAGTCCAAAGAAGACTAAGTCGTGGTATCCGTAGAACGAAAAACGGACAGGGAAGTAAAACGAAATCGTAACGTCCAAAAATCAAATCCGAAGGAGAGCAAAGTTGACATAAGAATCTGGGGCGCGAGGACTAGATATTGGGCTTAAGGCGCTTACGCCGCTAGAAGGAGAACGAAACAAGATCAAGGACATTACGATTTCGTCGACCAACATCTTCAGGTTCTGCGTCAGTATAGTCAAATTTCTGCCTCTTATGGGGAGTTTTCCGCAAAACAGGGACAGCGGGGCTGCAGTAGTTGTAGCACGCGGTATAGGAGGTAGCAAGAGTAGTTTAGGAAACTCAAAACACGTCAGAGAAGGAAGTTGTTTGTTTTTAGAATGGGTTGCAAGAAAACCAACGGTAGAAAAAGAAAAAGTATTGGCTGTATGAGAATCAATCTTACGAAAGAAACACAAGCGGAGCACACTTCAGTTACGTTAACTAGAGGAACAGAAGTAGATAAAATTTCAAGGATGTTAGATAAGGACTATAAGTATCACAGTTAGGACAGAAAACAGCATTGGCTGTAGGAATATTAACCCTTGGAAAAGAAGCAGAGTACGATAACACTTCAATCATATTACATAAAGGAACAGAATCAGGTTGACCTTCGTCAACATTAGATAACAGGACATCAGCTAGGATTTCACTGACCTTAGCTAAAAGAACAGAAGCAAGTAGCATTTTGTCAGCATGAGAAAAATGAGTAAGAGTAGGTAACGAAATAGGATCAGGTAAAACTTTGATAACGACGGCAGCAGGCATTATAGCTACGGGCTCACTAACTTCCACAGGACCTTCTCTATCCGTATTAGGAATTGTCTTCACTTTAGCTACGGCTGTGATTGCCGGTAGGACAGAAATTTATTGAGTAGAAGCATTTAAGAAAGCAGAAACAGGTAAAATTTTGACAAAAACTGCACGAGGCATTAAAGATACAGGTTCATGAACTTCAACAAAACCTTTGCTGACTAAATTAGAAGTTATCGTCACTTTAGCGACATTTGTGCTTGCAGATACGACAGAAATTTCTTGGGTAGAATCGTTTAAGAAAGCGGAAACCAACTCTTGAGAAGCTAGCTGCAAGTCACTAATTCGAAGTATGGGTTGTAAGGGTGGTGGAGGCACGGTTTCGGTTTTAAGTGAATAAGAAGGGCGAGCAGAAGGAGGAGTAGAAAAGTATGTAGAACTACAAACGGAAGAAATTTTGTTCGAAGTTATATTTGCCGAAGAAAAGTAGGTTTTGATAGCAGTAGCAGAATGACCTGGATGAGGTACAGAAGAGAACGTAGAATTAGAAGCAGAAGAAGTTTGGCTCCTAGAACTGAGAACACAGTTTGAAGTATTATTTGAAGACCTATTAGTAGTATGATGACAGTGTGGACAGTTGCGTCGAGAAACTCTCTTATATCCGCAACCATAACATTGGAGTACTTGAGGACGAGTACAGCGTGTCGAAACATGACCAGGTTTGTCGCAATTAAACCAGGTAACCGGACGAGTAGAAGCAGAACTAGGAAGGAAAACAGTAGAACGTACGGAAGAAGTATCGAATCTACTCATAGGCGTAGGAGAAATCTTAACAACACGGTCGTGTAAAGCAAAAGTATTTTACTCAGTAGTAGCAAACTTATAAGCAAACTCCGGGGGTTCAAAATGTTGAATCAGTAAATTGGACAATGACTTCCAGTCAGAAAACCTAGGCCGGTAACCACGATACGAAAGCAGCGCATTACTTCGAACAAATCCACTGCAGACTCAAATAATTGCAATTCCGACACATGGTCGGAGTTTTTCGACCCGTCTCAACAAATTCATGTACGGTAAGAGTGTTCGGAACACCAGAAAATTTCAAGTTCCACTCCCACATTGTAAGACCTTGGTAGAAAGCCGAAAAAGAAGTCATTTTGAATACGAACAAGAAAGAAACTAAAGGATAACCGTAACTCGAGAAAAGTCAAAAGAAAATAAAATTGTTGCGAATACAGGACAATTTAAAACATATCCGACGCATAAACTTCGAGAACACTAATAGGAACGAAACAACAAAATAGAATAGGACTGTAGAATAAAAGAAAATAATAGCAGGAAAAAACTAACTTTAGACTTGTTGGGGAGAACAAAATATATAGACAGGGAAGGAAAGAAAAAGAAAAATTTTGGGCGCAAGCGTTTTCAATGGACTAGGATTATTGGCGAAAACACAAGTCCAATATTTTGAAATTAACCCACCAATAATATTGAGCGTAAGGGACGAAACGTAGGTAGTATCAGGCAGAGAAAATGCGGGTCATGTGGGAACTTAGGCACTAACAATAATAAAAAACGGAGCAAAAATTAACTAAAACAAACTCTGAGCAGAAATTAATCACTAAAAAAAATCGCGGCCCCACGCCAGGTCGTCGGAAATTATGTTACGTACCATGATGTAGCCGGAAAAAATGTAAATATACCAGGCTAACTACCAATGCGGAGAGTGGAGGGCTTTCTGGTAACACAAAAATAATACATCGCCAACAATTTTCTATTTACAATATAAAAAAAACATAGAAATTTCTATCAAAACAGCAAAACAAACTTAACTAAGGTTACTATTTAATAAAACAATTTTACCCTATGGACAAATTCACTAATTGTTTTACGAAGTACGCAATTCGTAGCTAACATGCAATAAATCTAATCAGTACCAAAAAGAATAACGCTGATGCTTTCATATAAGCGGATGGGTTAATTAAGGAAACATTAAATTTAGAAACCTTTTTAGTAAGGATTTTACCATACGAAGCATTTGTTAAACTCTAATCAGTAAAGAAAAAAGAATACTGGTGATACTTTCGTATAAGCAGATGGGTTAAGTACAAAAAGTAAAAACATTAAAGTTCGAAACTTTTCTAGTAAGGATTTTGCCAGAACAAACATTAGCGTATCTAATTTCAAATTGGGTTTATCCCTGGATATGTTAGAAAAGGAAAACAAGTCGCATACGTGTGTTGGGATACTTATCTTGTCACCCCTCGAAAGCGAATGGATACAACATCTACCGTAATTGCAACGGTGGTGTACATGCAAGAGCAGTTGATTTACATCAAGGAATAATCGGACTACGCTACAAGCAATTTAGCCTCCAGCTAAGAGCTAAAAAAAGGAAAATTTTACTAATATTAACAACTCAGAAGCGCTTACCGCTCTACACCAAATCTACAGATTTGATAGAGAAGAAACGTGCATCGCTCTTGGAGTAACAGAACGAGTAGTTTTTACAAGTGCATCAACGCACAAGCTCCAGAATCAGAGTTTAAAAGGATTTCAAAATAACATGAACTCGAAAAGCAAACATCCGCGTTATCGAAAAGCGATTGAAACTGGAAAACACGGTTTTACCGGAGAATAGTAGGATATATTATTTCGACAAATCTTTAGATGAGAAACCCACTAGAACGCACTTATACGTTATCGGAAGGTATAACGCGCTCACGGATATCTAAACAGGATATTGATTCATTTAAATTTTATCATAAACTTGTCGTTTCCAAGCAAATAGATTTAAGTTGAGAAATTATTCGAAAGCGTATTTATTGCAGAAGTATAAAATATACAGGATGTAGCTATTTAATTGTAGTATTAACTTGTCGTTTTTAAAGCAAAAGGGATTTGAGTTGAAAAGTATTAGACAGCGTATTTATTATTAATTAAGTTGACGGATGTGAGAATAGCAACGTAATTGATTTAACAAAATTATATCGTAAAGCGGACTTGTGAATGAACAAGGGAAATTTCTAAAGCAAAATTGGAACGTAACAGACTTTATTCGTGGTTAATTAATTTTGAAGTCAGATTTGTTTGAAGCATGTAACATTTTTCGCGTTTAAACCCAATGTAATACGTTCAGGTGGATAATTGGGGACGTGGCCGTAAGTGTAGCGGCCATTACTTACATGACACTGTAGATGTTAGATCAATTTAATGTAATAACGCTTTAAGTACTTTATGAATTAGCTCAACGATTTTTGTTTTTATGTTCACTCTGCTTCATTTACAGTCAAAATAATAATTTCCAAGCAGCTACAAACCGAACAGAAAGATCAATTTATAAACTCTGCCATACAATTTCTTTAGATGGTGTAACTCCTATTAATGATTTCATAAATGTAAAAGTGTGTAATTAAGTTTAGAGTGTTAAAAATGTTTTCATACAATATTTCTTCTATTCGCTATTTAAATATAGCTTAAAGGAATCTTTCGGTTTCCAAACAGTCGTAAATTATTTGTATGTTTGTTCGTACTAAGAGCATTTAATATGTTTATGTATATATGCATCTCCAGTGCCATATCCGGTAGAGGTGAAACTACATTAAGTGCTAACCTCATTTTTTTACATCACAAATATAATTTTAATATTCTAATGAGTGAATTATCGAGAAATTGCTTAAGCAAAAGTTACCAAGTAATTAATTGTAGGCGTTTTTTTAATTAATCAAACACTTGTGGTTTGCTGCCTGATGTACTATCGCAGTCGCCACATAAATTCGTACGCAAGAAAGTTTACGTGTTTTAAGCTATTAATTTTTAAAAAGGCGGATAGAAAGGAAATTAAGTATATTAACAGATAGTTAGGTGGCTTCACCGAAACAGTAGATAACTACTACTTACTGAAGAAGTCGGGTTGAGATTCATTATAGTTGGAGTCAATGCTTGACCGACGGACCGTCTCTTGAAGATGAAAAAAACTATTAATTTATCTTTCTAGAAAATAACTGGCATTTAGCATTTTGCTGTAACTGAAGAAGAGTAAGACAGGTGTATAGTCATTATATAAAAGATTTAAATGTCTGCAAAGGTAATTGAGATTTCAACCGGTTTTAGTTGTTCAACGGTTTTCTAACCAAAAGTTAGGGTTGGTTTCATGAATTGAAAAATAACTGAAAAAATTATTCATAAGGGTTGCTGTACATTACCTATGTAGTGCTGAGAAAATAGTTGACATCCGTTTCGTTTATTGCTTACACTCCTTTTTGTTCAAGAGAAACTAAAAGATGCCCTGTGGGACTTTCTCTTATCACAGAAAGACAAGTCAACATATTTCAAACCAGACGAAACGCAATTCAACCTGAACACGTTCTGACCCTGACCCGGTTGGAACCTAGACACCCAGCTGAATCCTCAAACCCGATCGATAAATTCCGCTCAAGCGATCAGGTTTGCATTTGCTAAAGCTATTTGTTTGGTCTCTTCGTCGCACGTTTTCAGGTTTAATTTTAAGTCGTAAATTCGTATTGTAAATCAAATAGCAAAGCTGTCATCCCTTGTCCCGTTATATCCTGTCATAAAGTCTCCTTTGTGCCAGTGTAAATTAAGTTGGTAGTGACAGACACTTGCTCATGGACATCGAAAAGAAACGGTTGATGGTTCGGTAAAGTGAGTTAAGTCATTTTAACGATAAACCCTTAAAAAACAGTGATAATGCAAACGTAACACGTCCAATAAATAGCCATACAATCCACTTCGTTGAAGAGCAGGAACAACACTTATAAAACAATAGAATACAGCTAAGGTAGGTCGATATATAAAATTATAAGATCCCTCGTACGATAATACTATTATTCTCGACTGTTATCAATAGCAAGTTGTCTATAAACCAACTATAGTCGACAAATGAATACATTTTCATACATATGAGAAAAACCTGATTCTGTATTATCTTGGTTGAATCGTCCCCTTGTCCAATGAGATATTAAGGGTAAGTGTACTGCAGGGTATAAAAATTAATGTACTCTGGCGTAGCTGGCATCGGCCTTTAATGGTTACGGAGTTTGCAAAAGACTTATCTCAGGAGGAAAAAGTTATACACAGATCAAAGCTCTTAAGGTTCTTGATATGAATATTTTCTTTTTTTTTCACACTTTGCCATAAAAGAATTAGAAATCAAACGTAAGTTGGAGCAAGAAAATATTAAACTTGTTTATTGAAATTTTGGTGCATATCCATATAAACAATGATTTCCATAAAGTGTTAGGCGATCAATAATCAGGAAATACAAAGTCTTAGTACAATGTTTTTATAAACATGTACACAAATTTTTGTAAACAAAAAAAATTTGTTTTCAATTTTAAATTATTTGTTTGTAAACCCTTTTAACCATAAAAAATTTCATGAAATTCTGTATGTTCACAAAGGTTAGGTTTATAAGCAGTAAAAAAATATTTAAGAGCGCATTTTAATTAAATGCTAGATAAGTCAAAAGGCAAAAATCACTGTTGTGAATACACACATAGCTAATATAGATATGTGTAAAAAGTTAGGTTATAATATTTATAACGTTTATGTACTGCCTGTATACTAAAAAAAACACAGTACAACTCATACCTGGAGTAAGTAACTATTTATTAGTTTGTCACATATTTTAGTTTTCTTGAGTTTCACATGGCATCTTGACTGCAAACATCTGCGGTATCGTTTCTCGTGCTAATAACAGTTGGCGAACTTTTGATTTTCTGAATAAACTAAACGTCTTATACGCCGAATATTTGTAGTTACCGATAATTAGATTCCATCAAAGAAAAAATCCCGGTATTCAGAAATTTTCAGGTAAAAGAAATTCGTTTCCTAATTAATGTAGTTACCTTGAGTGGAGTGTTGGAAAGTGAAAGTACGATGTATCCGTCCGATCCCATCGTTAATGGGTTGTTTTTGAACTCGTGTGAATGTGTACAAATAAACTTTAATGTGCCGGTTATTTCGGGATGTCGATCATGTATTTTTTCTGAATTTAATACGAATTGGTGTAGTCTGCCATGTTTATTACTGTTTATATCTAATAAACTAGGCGCTTTACTGTTTTAATATTTCCATTCTAATTTAATATTATATTGAAATAACAACGTTATTAAATATAAACTAGCGAAGTTTGTAAATTTTCAAACCGCCTTCCTTTTATAACTAACTAAATTTTATAAGTTTTTTTTAACTACTTAATGTTTCTTTAAATAATCTACTAGTGTTTAAACACCCTCGAACTACTTTTACTTTAGATAGCCAAGCGTTTTACAATAATACAGAATAGAAATCTAAATGAGCTTCCATGTCTTTACATAACTTTGCAAACATTTTAGATTTTTCTGACAGCTGTTTATGCAGTTTACATTTTTCATAGTTTGTGTAAAAATATTCAGTTTCTCCCTTATCTTTTTTGATAGAAGAGCTGAGACGCCCGCAATGCGTCTACATAACAGGCTTCATCTTGTGCCTTAGGTAAAACGCTTGTAACATTACTTTTAGCAAAATGTTATCAGTTTAAATAAAAAATGCGTACCAAAAGTTTCCTTAAAGTGCAGAAATGGATAGAGGGTCAATGAAATACGTCGGAATGAGACAGGCATACGGACAGTCCATTTCAAATAGTTTATACAAGTCCACATGGAGTAAAGTTGAGACGCGGACAGTAATATCGATTCTCTACCACTCAAACAAGGTTAGAAGGAAACATATAATATGCATAAGAAAGGGACAGCGTTAATATAGGCGGGATTTTTAAGACGTGCATATACTATTGGTCGATATAGTTATCTAGAACAGACAAACACGAGAATATTTAAAGTCGGGTTTATTGGAAAATATCGTAACGCGCTAAATTTCGGAGATTTCGAAAACGGTTGAACCAAAATTTGAGGAAAGTGTTATTTTAAATTAGATTTTCACGGGAAAAGCGGCCTAGAGGTGGCAGTCGGAATCATAGATACTCAAAGAGAATTAGCATCGCTCTCTCTTTTAACTTCGATCTCTTAGTATTTTCACCGCTTCAGAATACGAGTTTGTAAGTATACATATTTTTAAATTAAATAGTACAGTGTTGGCCTCATAATTTGATACGCGAATAAGTGACGAGTCTAAAATTTAATAGAGATGCAACATTTATCTTAAACAAGCTCGTGAAGTGACGTGAAGTAACGTAAATTTAAATTAAATTATACGAAAGTACGCAAGTATGAAAGAAGTGGAATTAATTTGGATTTGGAATTGAATACACCGTGAAGGCAGAGCAAACCGCACAACCTAAATGGGGTTCTTCTACAAATAGCTAGAGGCGGCCAGCAGAGCAGAGCGAAACAACTTTACCGCATCGTCAACGGAGTGGAGGTTTTCAAGAAATTCCAGGTAACGCTTTAAAATTGTTGTTGTTATAAACTATAAAACTATGAAAATTGTGTGACGCGTGAGAGTAAATTTTGAAGGAATTGTGCATTATTTTGCGTATTGAAAATAATACGTATGGACTAACTTTATTAAGGTATTTAAATAGAAATCTAAAGGTGTATATAAAGCTTATTAACGTCCCATCAGGAATTTAAAATTTTTATTATGACGAGTACATGGGTTTGTTTTTTTTGTTTGTTGTAAGAGTATGCGAAGTACAAAAGCATACATTATTCATAATTAACTGGGTTATCATGAGCTCACCATACTCCAGAGTACACAAATTTAAAATAAATTATAAATAAAGAAAGAAAATAAGGTATTATTCAGGGCCCATTTACTCCGGGTATATTCAATATGTTTGGTATTTTAAATTAAAATCCAGGACAGTACAAAAATAGGATTTATTGAGGTGTAACTTGATCTCTGAAATGTGGATAATCTTGAATTTTATTTGTAAATAGTGTTAAATAAATATTGTATGATGGTTGTATTATTTTGTGGTTTTATTGAGAGTGTGCGTGAACGATACAGAGTATAATAGTGAATCTAGGTATCCAACAGGAGACCCACCTGAGCTAGCCTGGGAACTGAAGAAGAATTAAGGTGATGAGAGGTATCTGGGTAAGAGATTATTTTTATTAAATTTTTCTATTGTGTGAAATTTATTTGCGATTTTGGAAAATAAATAAAATTTTCGAATGTATTTTTACTCTGGCGAGGCTTTTACCAGAGAGTTCCACGGTACTCGAACTCTACAGATAACCACAAAATAAAGGAAGGGGTTAACAGTGAGATAAATGACACTCCTGACTTAGATTCAAATCCACATCAGTTGTGTTTTGAAAGGCTTGCTTGAAGAAATCAATCGATCAGAAAATTATTTATAAACGTATTTATTTATATAACGTGAATAAAGGAGAAAATTGTGAATAAATATAATAATCTCTGTGTCCATATATATATATATATATATATATATATATTTTATTTATATATATATATATATATATATTATTGCTGTGTTAATAGGGTCATTTAGGGGAAGTTAGTACCAAGAGTATAGCGCACTCCACATAAGATACATAAGGGCTCAGAAAACCACACAGTTTTTTGAAGAAAACAAGAAATACGATGATTACGCTGGAAAGTAAATGACAACGCCCTGTATATAAATAATAATCGTAATTATTTTAGTTAATGAAAAATATTTTAAAGATTTATTTGAATAAAACAAATCTGCAAGTCGTTAAATAACATAAATGCAAGCTGAAACGCGACACGCGTGAATAACGCATCAAGAATCCTAATTAATACAAGCAGGTTTAATAATGCGTAGGATAGAAAACGCAGATGATTTAATACATACATTGTATTTCGACTACGTGACTAAAGAATTAAAATCGACACCTGATTTATTGGAAACAAACAAAGCATGTTTATTGAAAATCAAAGTTCACCAAATTTATTTAAACAAACAACGATTCACTTATCTAAAAGTATGAAAATCCAGGCTAATCAATGCTATTAACTTGAAATAATACGTGACAAGAGGAACGCGTTGATGTTAATATACAACCATAACACCATGGAATATCCGAAAACCTAGTTTATACAAACAGCGAACTTTGCGCTTGTTTATAGATAGTCGATGCATTTAAATACGACCGGATTTGTAAACAAATGAGTTGACCATGAAGTAAAGTATAGTTCACATCTCTGAAGACCAAAAATATACACGTTAAGTAAGTTATTGTGAAGTATGAAATAATTCCGCTGAATATGGAAAATTAATGGTTTGTCGTTTTACCCTAGATAGAAAAACGATTCTAAAGAACCCCGAAAGAATCTATAAAGAACCCCTAAAGAATCCCTAAAGAAGCTCCAAACGATTACGGGAGACAAATATAAATAATTACTGGAGTTCAGTCTCTATATAAATATGGGAACAAGTTTAACTAAATGCTGAAGCAATTATTAATGGAACAAAAGCGTTGATTTATGGTGAAGGAGTTTAATGCAGTACGCTAGTATATTTAAGGCGCTAGATGAGGGATGCACACAACAATTGGACCAGAGACGGATTTAAATGGATGCAAAACAACAGGTTAGCCAATCTGAATGTTTATTATTATTTGATTATTTTATTTGTGGATATTTCATTGCACTTTGCTAAACTGAAATAACTTAAGATTAAACATTTAATTAAATATTACAAATTTAAATACTTTAAAAATTGTTTTCATGATCATTTATGTAAGGGGTCGGCAGGATTTAATTTTGGTTATACGTTGTAAATTACGTAAATAAATGAGGTTAAATGAACGTTCATAGGCTTCAGTTAATAATTAATAATACTAGTGATTTTGCTGACTTTTTGATCATCTTTGGTTATAATAATTATGAAATTTATTGATTCAATTATTAGAAGAAAATTCCAGTTATAGAATTTTTGAGAACATATAATAATTTGTGCTTTATGGTGTTTTGGTTTAAAGATTAGAACAGGAAGGAGAGATAGATGGTAGGTTTAAAATCTTTGTTTGTCGTATTGTCGCAAGCTCCGTGACTAATTCAAAAACTGAGCTAGCCGGCGCAATCAAAATTGTATATTAAAAATCAAAAATTGACAAATTAAAAATTTATATCGTTTAATTCATAAAAAGGGCGCATAGGAGTATTGCTACAGTATCACAACAATATATATATATATATATATATATATATATATATATTGGGCTTTACTTAAAAAGTCTAAGTTATTATTTCATCTTATTAATTATTTCAATACGTTAGTATTTATCAACTTACCTTGTGTAAAAAAAATACTGCGGCTGTAGCCGTTCTTTTAGTGGTTTTCAATTACTAGTTCGATTTGAAATGGTAATTCAACTTTAAATACAAAGTTGGGTTTTCATTTCATCTTAATAACTATTAATATATATTAAGCATTCATTTGCATTCCAAATGTGGATTATTCTTCTCTCTCTCTCTCTCTATATATATATATATATATATATATATATATATATATTGCCGTGGAACCGGGATCAATCTCTGGAACTCCCTAAAAATCATTCAAGCTCATGCTCCGGTGCCTCGCCAGTTCACAAAATATTTTAATTTTCAAAAATATAAAACTTTCACAAAATTTTCCTTACCCCGCTTTCTGCTCTTTTAACTTAAGTTCTTCAGCAGCTTCCCATGGCTAGCTCAGTTGGGCCTCCTCTTGGATACCTAGATTTACTATCATACTCTTTACCGTTCACGCACACTCTCAATAAAACCACAAAACAATACAACAATCATACAATATTTATTTACCACTACTTACAAATAATAATTCAAGATTATTTACATTTCGGTGCTCAAGTTACACTTGAATAAATTCTATCTTTGTAAAGTCCAGGGTTTTAAATTGAAATATCAAACACATTGAATGTAACAGGAGTAAATGGGCCCTGAATAATACTTTATTTTTCTTTTTTATTTATAATTATTTCTAATTAGTACACTCTAGAGTATTGTGAGCTCATGATAACCCAGTTTATTTTATTAATCTATGCTTTTTACTTTGCATACTCTTACTACAAACACAAAAAAACCCATGTACTCTTAACAATAAAATTTTAAATTCATGAGGAATGTTAATAAGCTTTATATACACCTTTAGATTTATTTTCAAATACCATAATAAAAGTTAGTTATACGTATTCTTTTCAATACGCAAAATAATGCAAAATACCATCAAAGTTCACTCTCACCCATCACAATAATTTTCATAGTTATACAAAAACAGCAAATTCAAATGCGTTACCTGGAATTTCTTGAAGATCCCTACTCCGTTGACGATGAAGTTAAGTTCCTGCACCCTCGGTTTTGTGGTTCTGCTCTGCTTGCCGCCTCCAGCTATTTATAGATGAACACCATGTAAGTTGTGCTGCATGCTATTCGTTCAAGATCCATCCAAATCCAAATCCAAGTATATTACACTTTTTATATTGTTGCACAATTTAATTTACGTTACTTTACTTCACGAGCTTGTTAAAATATCGGTTGCACCTCAGTTAAAATTAAACTCGACACTATCCGCGTTTCAAACTATGAGGCCAACAATTTAACACTGTACTATTTAATTTAGAAATTTTAATTACTTACAAGCTCGTTAGTAGATTTCTGTACGTAGTAAGCGATGCAAATTAAAGAAGTCAAAAAGCGAAGTCAAAAGAGAGACTTAATAACTCTTCTCTCATATTTATAACTTCCCCAAACCCTCCTAACGCGAAATATTTAATTATACTAACTCGTTCTTCAAATTTTGGTATAACTGTTTTCAAAATCTTTGAAATTTAGCTCGTTAATGCGATATTTTCTGAAAAACCCGCATTCAATTTTCCCGTGTTCGTCTGTTGTACAACTAACTATTTAGACCAATGATACTTTCCGTGATGCCTTAAAAACCCCGCCTATATTAACTCTATTCTTCTCTTATGCATATTAGATGTTTCCTTCTACCCTCGCTTGAGTGGTAGAAAATCGATATTCTTGTCTGCGTGTTATCTAACCCACGTGGACTGAATACGTGCGTTTCGAAGTGAACTGCTATAATGCTTGTCTCACTCCGAAGCATATCATTGATTGTCCATCCCTTCTGCGCTTTAAGGAAACTTTTGGTTAGCGTTCAAGCGAACCGTCCGACCGTTTGCACAATATACCTCGAATCTTGTCTTTTATCTACAGCTGTGCCTAATTAACGAACGTTTTAAAATAATATTTCTTGGAGTTTGCGTTTCAAGGTATTTTATATTCAACGTCTGTTCGTTTGTTAGTAAAGCTTTTCGCCTTGTTATTATCGATTTTTCATGCTCTTATGCGTATTTAGACGTTATAACCCTTTCAATTAAACTCAATTAAATTAATTAATAATTTGCATTGGCTTATACAATTTATTTTCTTTACGAACCTATTAAATTTTAATCCCTACTTGTAAAATTATGGTAATACTTGTTACTTTAAATTAACTAAATGAAATAAATTTCGCACGTAAATTTTGGTTGTTTCTCTATACAGGGTGTTGGAAATTGCCTTGTTCATACCTAAATTTAACCCTTTAAAACCACTACATAATCCCCCTATTTCAATTCTAGGAAAACCCCTTCCCGGTTTTTCTGAATTTAAATAACTACACTCTCATTTAATCTTACCTACTATTTCTATACACCTATCTACTCCCCTAACACTACCTATTTATCCTACCTATCACTACTTATCTATTTCTATTTATTTCTACACCTATCTCTACTTATTTCTATCTATCTACACTTATCTTTACTTCCAATTACCTATTCACACCTATCGCTACCTTTTACCTAACTATTTCTATCTATTATTAACTTTTCACCCTCTTATTTCATTTTATTTTCTCATTTCATTTCACCCTTTCTTACAATTTAAAACCAATTCTTACAGTTTAAAAAACGTCGATAAATACATCGCGCAAGCGCGGAATAAAAAGCGACGTCACTGGCGGTTGGTAACGCTAACCTTTGTACAGATTTTGGCGCGCCCATCTGTCAATGACGTCACCAATGCACAAATTGGCGTGTGCGTTTATTGGAGTTCGCGCGTTTGCAGAGTTAAGCATCTCTCGCTCTGGTCAGTACTTGGATGGGTGGACCCTGTTTTTTTTTTTTAGCAACGTACCTATACATATAGCAGTTGCAGGGCCGTGTAGTACATATCGACATGGAAGTACATAATTTTTTAACAATCCCGTACACGAGTTCAATGCAAGTTTCGGTGCTGCGTATGATTTTCGTAAAGGATGGTAAATCATCTCATGCAGCTGAAATTGAATTTGCAGAAGAGGGTGCTCGCTATGATATAAGGTTTATCTCGCATTTCGGTCCACTTCTCGGCCGTCGGATATTAAATTTTCGAGTAATTTTAAGAAAACTCGGAGTTCTAATATTTGCTAGGTGCATTCGCATAAGCACTTTACATACCCGGAACGCGATTTTTAATCCAGACAACGACTATACCACGTTGAAAAGCACCGGTTCTCGTCCCAGTCCGCCGTATGCTTTCAGAAGAGACGGACGCGATTCTGTAAAGCTCCGAGTCTACCTGAATTTATTGTGTAAAACTTCCACTCCCGCAAATGTATTATTATTGATACAAGTTGTAGGGATGTATTTACGCAATATATAAAGTAAATTTACAACAATTATGTCAATAAGGTACTCACATAATAGGTCCAGATTCCCACGAAGTACGCCAATCGTCCTTCAAGATAGATAAAGATGGCGTCAGCACGTCCATAAGGGCAGCTGCTGGCCCCTTGAAGGCAATTAACGGAGGGTACGTCTGACGTACATCCAAATGGCTTGGACTCGATCTCAGGGCTCCACTCCGGAGTAATTAAAGATGGTGCTCCGGCGTGGAATGCGGTTCTGCCAACGGCTACAAATTCATCACCTACCTATGCAGGGAGCGGAAAGGAAACATGGTATAAGGGCGACAAACAAAGATAATCAGGCAAGGATATCTACATAGATAAAGATAACGATACGTTACCGAAAAACGTCCACTGCACTCGAAGGTTCTGGCAAAAAAGCCACGTTACAGAGCCTCACGGAAACACTTCTCCCCACTTTGTCCTTACTCCACTCGCGTCGCGCAATCTGGCGCAAACGCACTGTGACGTAACGGAAATACGCGCACCGAGTCTTTTGAATTTATGGCGCGAAACTTCCGCACATCAAAATTAACCTAAAACAATGTTTAGTGCCAATTTGGCACGTAACACCTTTCGTCCTTTATTGACTCTTTACGTACCTCTTTTATACTTTTCTCTTTATCTTCACTTTTCATATCTTTTAACCCTACCTACTATCACTATCTTTCTTATCCTAACTCTACCTACTTAATTCTATATCTATATCTAACTATCTCCCATATTTATCCTATATCTAGTTATATTTTCTATAAACACTTACTTCTACTCTTCTATATACACCTATTTGATCCCTATCTTTTAAAATTTTACTCTATTACACACCTATCTCTACTTTTCTATATACACCTATTCTTACTTGTCCTATCTCTAACTATTCTACTTCTACACTAAAATTCACCTATCTCTATCTCTTTGTCATTACACTTCATCTTGCTCATTTAAACCTAACTCTTTTCTTGACCCTCCAAGTCTTTCTTCTTACAATCCTAATACGCTTCATCCATATATCTCCTCCTTCTTACTGTTTTGAGAAGCAGTTGCGGCACTAAGTACAATGTGTTTAATACGTTGGAGTGGCGCTGTTACGATCGGTTTTATTTCCGTCCCGGAATACATTCTGTGAGATCTTTTTTAATCGCGGATCAATGTGGATGGGCAAAACCAGATCTTCATCCTCCCTATCCCGCTTGGACTTTTGGGAATACTTGTGGATCCATTATGTAATGTAATATTTCTATTTTAGGTACGCTATTTTAGTCCTGCAGGAGTTCTATAACTATTGAAGGTGTTGAGATACCGTTTTGCTTCCGTACACGTCAGTAATATTGTGTTTAACGTATTTTTGTATTAGACTGATTAATTTTCAGGTCATCTGCATGTCGCGTCTTTTCAAGTATTATTATGTTATTGCAGATGGAATCAAATACTAATAGTCCAAAGAAGAATATACGCCATAATTAGTAGCACTACGACATCTAATATTTACTTATTCAATTACACAATTGCATGCATACAAAATTCCAACCCATCAAACCTGATATTTCTTGACTTTTGACAGTAAAATAAACACGACGTGACGGATTCATATATCGCTCACCATTTAATCGTAGGAATATGCTAATGAATATAGGTGAGGTTGGTTGGTACTTCTAAATAACCGTTCCAATGTCTTAATCTTTCGCATGTAATAAATGCACATAACCTCGTTTACTCAACAGCAATCAAACAATAATTACAGCATATCATTGTTTTAAAATTCAATATTGAAACGTTATAACGACAATGTTAGTCAGTACACAGTTGGTAGTTCTGGTGGAATGCGAGGTCATAGGTGAGGATAGTCCGATCATAATTAAGTTTCCCTGCGATTGCAAGCTCCCTGCCAGTAATAGATATAATAAAGGGGCGGGGGAGCGAGGTAATTGCCAGGTACGAGCTGATTTATATACTTACTCTCCAGTCGGGGCTTCAATTTTTATACAGCATTCAAGTTCGTTCATTTCTTCACTTCTCTTCTCTCTACTCTATTAATTTCTTAACAACAACAGCCTTTGCGAGCTTTAGTACGCCCAAATTCTAGCCATTTATTTCGTTTGAAGAGATGTTTATCTATGTTCGATTATTATTAAACCTTGATTGGTTTTTTTTGGACGGAGGTGTAAATTGTTCTTTTTTGAATTAATTAGGTTCGTTGCTTTGATTATAATATTAATTAAAACAGCTAAGTTTGGGTAGACATGCTTTTTTCTTAGGTTCTTAGAAGAAAGATAATGAATACTAGAACGTGTGAGAACGCGTGTCGTTGCTATAAACTGGGAAATAATTAAAATCTCTAAACTTTTTCAAGATGAAACTCGTTACTGTCTAATTACTTATTGAGCAAGAAACAGCAGGAGTTTATCTTCGCAATGGTTGTTGGTATATATCATAGGACTTGAACCAATAAATTAAACTTAGTTAAAAATAGATGCTACTCATCCTAGTCCACGCCAAAACGCTTATAACTAACTAATCGTCAGGCATTTTTGGGGGTTAAAAACGAAGTTCTAATCATCGCGAACAGTTTTGTCTTCGTATAAGTTCTGCGAGAATGTAACATTCAAGTTTCACTTAATTTAGCGTCTTTAGTGAATGATGATGGGGTGCTTGAGTAAACCCCTATTTATCTGTACGCCCTTAATTTTTGGTTTTTTTGGAGACTTTTTGTTTCCATTTTCTATTTATCTAATAGAGGTATTTAATGCGCGGGGCGTCTTATAATGTTAATAACGACCTACCTCCGCCTTATTCTTTTGTTCTAAGTGTCGTTCTTATTCTTCCACGAAGTGGACTGTATGGCGAATTCATTGGACATGTTACGTTTGCACTTTCACTGTGTTTTTTCAGGGGTTATCACATAAAATCACATTCAGCTACACTAACGACTTAACTCACGTTATCGAACCGAACCGTTTCACTTCGATGTCCATGAGCAAGTTTTTGTCACTACCCCTTTTTCAACTTAATTTACACAGGCACAAAGGAGGTTTTATGACAATATATAACGGCACAAGGGATGATAGCTTTACTATTTGATTTACAACTACGAATTTACAACGACTTAAAATTAAACCCGAAAACGTGCTACAAAAAGATCAAACATCTCGCCCACCAAAATAAATATGAACTAACTTATTTTATATTTAAAAATAATTAGGGCTAACTAAGAAACCTAAACCGACAAACTTATATATGTGAATATATGCATATATACCATTAAATATTAAGTAACTGGCAGTAAACATAGATTCACTAGAGGACGTTTAACTAACCCTTGGACTGTCTTGACTGTAGTTACACGAACGATACCATCCCTACCAGGATGAACATCCCCTATTCTTCCCAAACGCCACTGTAGAGGGGGCTTATTTTCTTCCTTTAAGAGGACAAGCGAATCAATAGGTAGGGTAGCAGAATTCCTCAACCACTTACTTTTCTGTTGCAACATGTGCAGGTATTCAGCACTCGATTTTTCCAAAACCCTTGTTGCATTTGCTGAAACAGTAGCCAGCGATCTAAACGAGAAGCGTTTATGGACAACAAATCCTGATCTGGTAACACCGAGACTGATTCAACATTAAAAGAATGACCCGGGATCAAATACGAAAAATCATGCCATTCGCAACTCAGTGCGCATAGTGGACCTGAGTTGAGAATCGCTTTGACTTGAATCAATATCGTCGAGAATTCTTCAAACGACAAAATTTGTTCACCGATAATTCTTTTCAAATGGGATTTTACCGATTTAATCCCGGCCTCCCACAACCCACCAAAATGAGGAGCAGCGGGAGGGTTAAACACAAATTAGATTCCCTTAACGCCTGCCGACTGATGCATCAATTGAGAGATTTCAAAAGATGCCCCAACGAAATTGGTGCCATTATCACAATATATTTGAATACATTTTCCTCTTCGAGATATAAATCGATGTAAAGCACCCAAGAAAGCGTCTGTCGACAAGTTAGACACTAATTCCAAATGGATAACTTTAGTGTTGAAACAATTAAATAAGCAAATGTGCGCTTTCAATAATTTTGCGCCATGACACAGATTCATCGTGACAGAAAGGTCCACCAAAAGGCGACTCCCTTATGTAAAGACGCCTTACCTGGAGTTAACCTAGAAGCTGGTAAATCCCCCATAAGGGGGCATAAAGCCACAGGGTTTACACGAAAACAACGAATGCAGGATTTCAAACATTGTCGATTCAATAATTTTCAGTTAATAAAAATTGAGTTGTTTGATTTCAGGATGTAGATGTCTTTCATGACAATCTAATTTAATAATTTCAGTCAACCGATGCGACTGAGGAAGCAAAATTGGAAATTTTGCATCATGCGATAACTCTGAATTGTAGGCGACCGCCCACCCTCAACAAATCACGACTCTCTAGAAACGGACTAAGGCTACGAAGTTGTTTACTAACAAGTTTTCCAGTTTTAATATTTGCTATATCTTGGGCAAAAACATGTGCTTGAACTCTTTTAATCAATAAATGTATAGCCTCTTGCTGCTGAGTTAGGAACAAACCATCAGAATATTTTGAACGCAAATCCGCCAGATATTGAACATTACGAATGAAATGACGAATACATGTAATACTCTTACAAATTTTCTGCAGTTTTGAAAATTTATCCAATAACAAATCTAAAAAATTCTCAGACAACGACTGTTAACGACAGAGTACGATATTCGGCATCCATCTGAGATGAGTAAATAAGTTTTGGCAGTGACGTTACTGGCCATTCTTCGCTACGACGCACTAACCAGGAAAGCCCTGTCTACCAAATGGATGATGAACCAATTCTGAAGCCAAAAGTCCACGTGAGGCACAATCCGCAGGGTTGTCCTGGGACTTAAAATGAAACCACGAAGATGGAGGGATACGTTCTTAAATATGCGAAATGCGATTGCTAACAAGTGTCTTCCACTTATGCGAGGAAGACCGAATCCAAGACAAAACAACAGTGGAATCTGACCACGCGAAAATACTAGTAAATGATCAACTATCTGTATAAGTATTTTTGACGAAATCTACTAATTCTGCCAAGAATACGGCAGCACACATTTCGAGACGGGGCAGTGAAACGCAATTAGTAGGAACAACCTTCGATTTTGCGCATATTAATGACATGGCAATATTAACTTCTAAATCGAACGAAGGAAAATAAACGACAGCTGCATATCCGGCTTCAGAAGCATCACAGAACCCATGCAACTCCGCCCTTTTTAAATTACTACATATGATGCCGCGCGAAATCTTAATATTCGAAACCGCTGGCAATTCACCCAAAAAATGTTTCCATTTTTCTACGACTTCCAATGGTGGCTCTTGGTCTCAACCGATGCCTAAGAGCCAAAGATCTTGAACTAAACGTTTAGCCAAAAATTACTAAAAGCGTTATCAAACCGAGAGGATCGAAATTTTTTAGAATAGCTAACAAAATATTACGCTTAATGCAAGTGCTCTCTTCAGACAAAAATCTTTTAATAGAAATCGATCTCGTACCCACGAACGAGTGTTTAGAAATTTTAAAGGACAAGGACACTACAAAACGACCGTCTTTGTTACGTCTATAATTTTCCACAAATTCCTTTTCACATCTTTCTTCTTCAGGAGATACGTGTTTCTTGAAGGAAAGCTTTTCTAATTCCCAAAATCGACGAATGTCGCCGTCAAAGGGCTCAACGAAAGCACACAAAGACGTAATAGAATTATTCGGGGAAAGGACCTTTCCCGTTAACACCCAACCAAAGGTTGTTTTAATAGCTACTGGCTCGTTAGCGACACCCGAACGAGATTCGTTCTACAAAACCTAAGCAAAGATTTCTGCTCCGAGCAGCATGTCAATCTTACCAGGAATATTAAAATTAGAAGCAACTAAGGCCAAACCTCGAGTATGCGACCACTCCTTGGCCTCTATAGACGACGAAGGTAATTGATTACAAATGTTAGGTAAAATATAACAATCAATTTCATATGCTGGACGCCTTGCTCCCGAGGGCCTGACTACACACGATAGTGCACCAGACACCAACGACGAATTCAAGTCAAGTCCTGGAACAGTGACATTGACTCTCCGTTTCTTTAAACCTAATTTCTGACGGCAACTTTCAGTCATAGAACTTTCCATGGATCCGTTATCAAAAATTACACGAACATATTGCAATTTTCCTGTATAATCGAGCACCGACACTATTGCCATAACTAACAGCGTGGTTGTATGTTCTAATGACGTCGAAATTAACGAGCTAGTGGCAGGTTGTTCATGCACAACCGCCAACGACAGATTGTCTTCAATAGGTCTACTAGTAGAAGCAAGTCTAGGCGCCGCTCTCCGAAGAGACGCTGACCTTTGACGATGAGTTTATCTGCGTGGAGACACCGATTTTTCTCGTTTATCGAAGTGAAGTAACGAATTGTGCGACTGATGACATTTTCTACACGACCAATCTAACTTACAATTTCTCACCGAATGTGAAGTATTTAAACATTTAATACAAAGATTTTTAACATTTATTACCTCAAATCTTTCTTCAGGGGTTTTATCGAGAAACTGTTTACATCTATAAATAGGATGCACAGCTTGACACAGACTACAATTTTTACCATCATTGGTGGTACCAACTAATGAAGTTGTAGCCGAAGTGCTAACGAACTTTCCTTTTTGCTCTTGTTTCACAGAATCTCGAGATTTTAAGCATGTTCCTGAAGCAATGTCATTTATCGCTTATAAATTGCATGATAACTCTCAAAGTCCGAAATACATCCTGAGAATCGCGGGACTGATAGGTGTTTCAAGCGATCACCACTATTTATCGGCAAAGGATTATATATATTTTCCACCTGCGGTTTATTTTTCACAAGATCTAATTCACATTGTTCAACGATAATACGAATATCTAATAGATAATCATCGATTTTCAGCCTAAGAGCCAAGAATTCGTCCAATTGTTCACTTTCTTCATCTTTGTCAAAACATTTGAAATGAGTTTCAATTTGCTCGACACTTTTAATCGATGCTCTAACTAAAGCAATCCATACATTTTCCGGTTGATTAATCTTTCTGTATATATGATCCAACCGTTTAACTACAAATCTAGCTTCAAGAATAGCTTTATCAATTGATATAACCTTATCTGATTAATGAACGACAATTAAATTAACGTAAAAACGATGCGACAACTAATTAATCTACGAAATTAAATTATTAATCGACAAATGCAACTAACTACAGTGTTCGCCCGACAAAACGTTTAATGTTTCAAAATAAATACCAATAACCCCTTTGACTAAGTTGAATGAACACGAATGGTGCATCAAACTTGACAACGAAAGATAAGGTAAGAATTTAAAATACAACCCCTCATAAATATAGTTTACATAAAGTAAACCGACCGACATTAATCTTTGCGACAAAGGACAAGGGATGTATTGTAAATCTATCGTTTTGCCCAAATGTTTCTATACTATTAAATGTGCGAACAAGATGTTAGCCTCTCTGTAACACGCTCAAACATAAAAGTTATGACAATTATTAAATTAAAAGTATTAATAAGGAATGATAGGAATAGGAACTAATTAATTAATCAAATAATCCGGTTACGAGTGCCATTTTGTTTAATGCGCGGGGGGGTCTTATAATTTTGTATATCTACTTACCTTCGCGTTATTCTATTGTTCTAAGGTGTAGTTTCTACTCTTCAACTAAGTGGACTGTATGGCGAATTATTCTACGTGTTACATTTGCACTTTCACTGTGTTTTTAGGGGTTATCGATAAAATCACATTCGGCACACTAACGACTTAATTCATGTTATCGAACCGAACCGTTTCACTTCGATGTCCGTGAGCAAGTGTCTGTTACTACCCCTTTCTTCAACTTAATTTACACAGGCACGAAGGAGGTTTTATGACGGGATATAGCGGGACAAGGTATGACAGGTTTACTATTTGATTTACAACTACGAATTTACGACTTAAAATTAAACCCGAAAACATGCGATAAAGAGACCAAACAGGAAGTTCTTTTAATCTTCTTTTAAAAATTGAACGTAGAAAGTGATTTGACCAATGTGAAATCGAGGCTCGCATTTTTTCAGTGTTTTATTGTAAAGCGATCTTCATTACCATAGTCAAACCAACATACGTTTGGAAATATAAGCAATGTTTTTCTTCGAAATGAAGTAATTCTTTGATTCTGCATTTAATTGGGCGTCTTCATATAACGGTGGGGCATGACTCTATGGTTTTACTTTTTGAGGGCACATTATTTCCATTTTCTCTGCCTTTCCTTCTTACACTCCGCAAGTCTTCATAATTAAGCAGAAAAGATAGCTTGGACGATGTTGCACTGGGACGTATATTTTACACAAGAGGTAACACAAAATTGTAATAATTTTTTTTGCTACATAACAAAATTTCCTTTCAGAACAACATTAGGTATTAAACAATAAAAAAAAAAGTATATTTATTTGCAAATTTAGATAGATCTTCAAATTCTTAATAAGTACTTGGTACATATAGAAAACAAGATGCGATTCGTTAGTTCCTAGTCTGGTTAAATTGTAAGGCTAAGTTCAACATGTTGTATCTAGTATCATATAGAAAACAATTCAGTTGTTTTGAAAGTCCTAAATAGCAATATAATCTTTCAAAGTCTGTACAAACACCTTATTCTTCAAGAAATACGTCAAGGTTTTCAACTTGTTTCATACACACAGCGCGTGGGCACCAAGCATTTGTTCTGATAAGATTTCCCCCAGTTGAATTGTATTTGTAAGTCCTATTCTCAATCCGCTCACTCCCACATTATCTTCGAGTCAAGCAGTGGTGAAAAATTTAAGCGCTTTAATTTGTATTTATTTCAGCGCAAACATCTTCGGTCCAATAAATACCTTAGAGCCAACAAAATACCCTTTGGGCCAATAAATTCCTTAGAACCAACAAAATTCCTTCAAGTCAATAAATACCTTCGAGTTATCAAACACTCTCTAGCAAGAATGTACTCGAGAGCATTCTAGCATCGTTAATGTTCAAGCATTCTTCTACCTACAATCACCCTCGAGCTCACTCGTCACGTACTTTGAGAACAGTCTGGGGGCCATTGCTTTCTTGACCGCAAGCAACCAGCTGAAACCTAGAACCAATCTAAGGGTAGCGGCCATCAGCCAGTGGTTGAGGGTGAGCTATTTTTGTGTAATTCCGGAACGGATTTGTTTCACAATCACCTTTACTACCAGCAGATAAATTTCGAGCCGCGCAAACCTCCATCGTTCCAGTCTGTAAGACCAGGCACCCAACTGAATCGACTTTTTATCGATTTTTTTTTTTACTACGAACTTATATTTTCTTGAAAGTAATATTTGTTCAGGCTTTGTTATATTTCAAACTCTTTCTCACTCATTACTGTTTTAAAATTACTTTAGCTACTGTTTTTGATTAAATTTGTACGTAATTATCAGATCTGACGCTCATTTAAATATTAAGTAATGAAATTTTGTTTATAAAGGGTTTTTCAATAAGAACGAGTCGATGGATACTCAAAACAAGGTGCCAACTACATAATTTATAGCGTAAACTCGTCGTTTCAGAGTAGATAGATTTGAAATTGAAAATTATTCGAAGGCGTATTTATTGTAGTCTAATATACCGGGTGTTGGTGGAGGATTGAAACAGAATCTACGTGCATGAATATTGTAAGAAAAGGGTAGGTTTTAATTTAGTCGTAAAATAAACGTAACGAATCCCCCTCAGCAAAATTAAAAGGTCCAGGTAGGAAAGCAAAAATACGGCAGTGGTCAGTACCAAAAAAACAAGCACAAAAAAAATCGCTTAGGAAAAAAACTAAAAGAAAATTCGTATACGAAAACAAGAAACCAAAAAAAAAAGAAACACCCTAAAATAAAAAAAAATAACTCTCATCCGGCTCGAAAGGCCAATAATAGAAATAGATAAAGAGAAAAACAAAATTGGCTTAACGGAATAAATTTTAAAAAACCCAAAAGAAAGCGCTTCGGTATAAAAAAAGGAATTCTCTCCGGCTCGACGAACCAAGGTACCGGATAAAGCAAACAAAAAAGGAAATTGAAGAGAAGTACAGGGAGAGATAGATAGGTAGTAACCATGAGCGAGTACAAAGGTAGAATGGCGTCAGCACTGTCGAAGTCGTCAAAGGACGGATGCTTCTTCAGAAAAGAAACAGTAAAGTAAAGAAGCGAGGAAGAGACCAACAGTAACAGCCAAAATGACAAAAGTGTCAAGCCTCAAAGTATGCTTGGGAACAACAAGAATGCTGGATAGACCAAAAAAATGAAATTACTTCAAGTTGTGGTACCAAAAAAATCGCAACAAACGAAGAACCAAAGGAAAGAACAGCTAACTAGACCTAAAGATAACTAAGTCGTGGTTTCCTACCACAGGAAGTGGATCGAAAAAAATATATCAAGTCGGTACGAAGACCGACAGAAAGTAAAACCAGCCACAGGAAGAAGGAGAGGAATGTGGAACGTAAGGAACGAGAAGAAACTGAAAAACAAGTCAAAAAGAATAACACCAAGCAACAAGTAGAAGAACACACAAAACAAAAAACCTTAAGAATAGTACAAAAGAAAATAAATTGAATCCCAGTGTAGTTATGTATGAGTATGTGTGTGCGTGTGCGTGCGTGTGTGTATGTGTTTTGATGTATAAGTATGAGTGTGTGTGTGTGTGTGGGTGTGTGGAGGAAGTGTGTGTGTGTGTGCGTGTGTGTGTATGTGTTTTGATGTATAAGTATTAGTGTGTGTGTGTGTGTGTTGAACCGCTTTAGTCGCCTCTTACGACAGGCAGGTCGTACCATGAGGTTATTCTATTCCCGGACCCACATGGGTGTTGGGGTACAAGGAGAGAACGAAAGAAAAGCAGAATCAAACAGAAATGTGTGGGTGTATCAAGTGTGTGTGTATGTGTTGAACGTTTGTATATGTATGAACGTGTGTGTATGTGTTAGACCGCTTTAGTCGCCTCTTACGACAGGCCAGTCCTACCATGGGGCTATTCTATTCCCGGACCCACACAGGTGTAAAGAACAAGAAAAAAAGCCCAGAAAACAGGGAAGTAAATAAAAAGAAAACTTAAAGTCCAGAAATCAAAAGCTAAGGAGCGCAAAGTCGGCATAAAAATCTGGGGCGCGAGGACTAGGTATTGAGCTTAAGACGTTTGCGCCGCCAACAAGAAAATGAAACAAAATCAAGGACATTAGGACTCCGCCGACATACATCTTCCGGTTCGGAAGGAGCATAGAATAATGTCTGCCACTTTTGGGCAGTTTTCTGCTAAACAGAAACAGCTGGGGATGTAACAGTTATAGCATGCGGTTTAAAAGGTGGCGAGGGTGGAGGTAGTAGTGGTTGTCGTAGTTGGAACTCAGAACGCGTTATAAAAAAAAGTTGTTTGTGGTTAGTATTCGTGGTAAGAAAGCCAACGGCAGAAAAGGAAACATCATGAGTTGTCAGGATATCAATGGTAGAAAAAGAAAAGTATTGGATGTACGTGAATCAACCTTACGAAAAGAACCACAAGCAGAGTACATTTCAGTTAGGTTAGCTAGAGGGACAGAAGTAGATAAAATTTCAACGACGTTAGATAAAGGACTAGAAGTATCACAGTTAGGAAAGAGAACAGCATTGGCATTAGGAATATCAACCCTAGGAAAAGGAGCAGAATCCGATAACACCTCAACCATATTACATAGAGGAACAGAATCAGGTAGAATTTCATCAACCTTACAAGAACAAACAGTATCAGGAAGAACTTCATTCACCATAGATGAGGAAGCAGAATCAGGTTGACCTTCGTCAATATTAGATAACAAGACATCAGCTAGGATTTCCTCCACCTTGGCTAAAAGAACAGAAGCAGGTAGCATTTTGTCAGTATGAGAAAAATGAGTAAGCGTAGGTAACGTCTCATCAACGTCCAATAAAGTAGTAGAATCAAGTAAGACTTCATCACTGTTAGACAACTGAGTAGGAACATACAAAACTTTAGCCACAATAGGAACTGGTTCCTTCACAATAGTAGATAACGAAACAGAATCAGGTAAAACTTTGACGATGACCGCAACAGACATCACAGCTACGGGTTCACTAACTTCCACAGAACCTTCTCTATCCGTATTAGAAATTATTTTCACTTCAGCTACAGCGGTTATTGCAGGCATGACAAAAATTTCTTGAGTGGAAGCATTTAAGAAAGCAGGAACAGGTAAAATTTTGACAAAAATAGCAAGAGGCATTAAAGATACAGGTTCATGGACTTCAACAGGACCTTCGCTGCCTGAATTAGAAATTATCGTCACTTTAGCGACAATTGTACACTACAGAAATTTCTTGGGTACAATCGTTTAAGAAAGCGGGAACAAACTCTTAAAAAGCTAGCTGCAAGTCACTAATTCGAAGTATGGGTTGCAATGGTAGGGGAGGCACAGTTTGGGGTGGAAGTGAAAACGTCGGGTCCATTAGAGCATCTTTTGATTCGTGAAGGACAGAAAAAATTTGGTGCTTGCTAGTAGAAGTTTGGTGAGTAGGGGCGTGATAGCTGTAGAAATCAATATCACAGTTCAAAGGCTCATATGGCTGAAAAGGGTACGAGGTGATGGTAGTATGGTGAGCAGAAGTAGGTGTAGAACCAAGGTACCGGATAAAGCAAACAAAAAGGAAATTGAAGAGAAGTACAGGGAGAGATAGATAGGTAGTAACCATGAGCGAGTACAAAGGTAGAATGGCGTCAGCACTGTCGAAGTCGTCAAGGACGGATGCTTCTTCAGAAAAGAAACAGTAAAGTAAAGAAGCGAGGAAGAGACCAACAGTAACAGCCAAAATGACAAAAGTGTCAAGCCTCAAAGTATGCTTGGGAACAACAAGAATGCTGGATAGACCAAAAAAATGAAATTACTTCAAGTTGTGGTACCAAAAAAATCGCAACAAACGAAGAACCAAAGGAAAGAACAGCTAACTAGACCTAAAGATAACTAAGTCGTGGTTTCCTACCACAGGAAGTGGATCGAAAAAAATATATCAAGTCGGTACGAAGACCGACAGAAAGTAAAACCAGCCACAGGAAGAAGGAGAGGAATGTGGAACGTAAGGAACGAGAAGAAACTGAAAAACAAGTCAAAAAGAATAACACCAAGCAACAAGTAGAAGAACACACAAAAACAAAAAAACCTTAAGAATAGTACAAAAGAAAATAAATTCGAATCCCAGTGTAGTTATGTATGAGTATGTGTGTGCGTGTGCGTGCGTGTGTGTATGTGTTTTGATGTATAAGTATGAGTGTGTGTGTGTGTGTGGGTGTGTGGAGGAAGTGTGTGTGTGTGTGCGTGTGTGTGTATGTGTTTTGATGTATAAGTATTAGTGTGTGTGTGTGTGTGTGTTGAACCGCTTTAGTCGCCTCTTACGACAGGCAGGTCGTACCATGAGGTTATTCTATTCCCGGACCCACATGGGTGTTGGGGTACAAGGAGAGAACGAAAGAAAAGCAGAATCAAACAGAAATGTGTGGGTGTATCAAGTGTGTGTGTATGTGTTGAACGTTTGTATATGTATGAACGTGTGTGTATGTGTTAGACCGCTTTAGTCGCCTCTTACGACAGGCCAGTCCTACCATGGGGCTATTCTATTCCCGGACCCACACAGGTGTAAAGAACAAGAAAAAAAGCCCAGAAAACAGGGAAGTAAATAAAAAGAAAACTTAAAGTCCAGAAATCAAAAGCTAAGGAGCGCAAAGTCGGCATAAAAATCTGGGGCGCGAGGACTAGGTATTGAGCTTAAGACGTTTGCGCCGCCAACAAGAAAATGAAACAAAATCAAGGACATTAGGACTCCGCCGACATACATCTTCCGGTTCGGAAGGAGCATAGAATAATGTCTGCCACTTTTGGGCAGTTTTCTGCTAAACAGAAACAGCTGGGGATGTAACAGTTATAGCATGCGGTTTAAAAGGTGGCGAGGGTGGAGGTAGTAGTGGTTGTCGTAGTTGGAACTCAGAACGCGTTATAAAAAAAAGTTGTTTGTGGTTAGTATTCGTGGTAAGAAAGCCAACGGCAGAAAAGGAAACATCATGAGTTGTCAGGATATCAATGGTAGAAAAAGAAAAAGTATTGGATGTACGTGAATCAACCTTACGAAAAGAACCACAAGCAGAGTACATTTCAGTTAGGTTAGCTAGAGGGACAGAAGTAGATAAAATTTCAACGACGTTAGATAAAGGACTAGAAGTATCACAGTTAGGAAAGAGAACAGCATTGGCATTAGGAATATCAACCCTAGGAAAAGGAGCAGAATCCGATAACACCTCAACCATATTACATAGAGGAACAGAATCAGGTAGAATTTCATCAACCTTACAAGAACAAACAGTATCAGGAAGAACTTCATTCACCATAGATGAGGAAGCAGAATCAGGTTGACCTTCGTCAATATTAGATAACAAGACATCAGCTAGGATTTCCTCCACCTTGGCTAAAAGAACAGAAGCAGGTAGCATTTTGTCAGTATGAGAAAAATGAGTAAGCGTAGGTAACGTCTCATCAACGTCCAATAAAGTAGTAGAATCAAGTAAGACTTCATCACTGTTAGACAACTGAGTAGGAACATACAAAACTTTAGCCACAATAGGAACTGGTTCCTTCACAATAGTAGATAACGAAACAGAATCAGGTAAAACTTTGACGATGACCGCAACAGACATCACAGCTACGGGTTCACTAACTTCCACAGAACCTTCTCTATCCGTATTAGAAATTATTTTCACTTCAGCTACAGCGGTTATTGCAGGCATGACAAAAATTTCTTGAGTGGAAGCATTTAAGAAAGCAGGAACAGGTAAAATTTTGACAAAAATAGCAAGAGGCATTAAAGATACAGGTTCATGGACTTCAACAGGACCTTCGCTGCCTGAATTAGAAATTATCGTCACTTTAGCGACAATTGTACACTACAGAAATTTCTTGGGTACAATCGTTTAAGAAAGCGGGAACAAACTCTTAAAAAGCTAGCTGCAAGTCACTAATTCGAAGTATGGGTTGCAATGGTAGGGGAGGCACAGTTTGGGGTGGAAGTGAAAACGTCGGGTCCATTAGAGCATCTTTTGATTCGTGAAGGACAGAAAAAATTTGGTGCTTGCTAGTAGAAGTTTGGTGAGTAGGGGCGTGATAGCTGTAGAAATCAATATCACAGTTCAAAGGCTCATATGGCTGAAAAGGGTACGAGGTGATGGTAGTATGGTGAGCAGAAGTAGGTGTAGAAAAAGATGTAGACCTGAATAAAGTACAGAAGAGAATGTATAGTGAGAAGCAGGAGACATTAGGTACCTAGAGGTGAGGACAGAATTTGAAGGAATATTCGAAGATCTATTAGTAGTAGAATGACAGTGTGGACAGTTTTGGCGTGTAACTCTCTTATGCCCGCAACCATAGCAATGGAGTACTTTAGGACGAGTACAACGTGTCGGAACATGGCCAGGTTTGTCGCAATTAAAGCATACGACCTGACGAGTAGAAGTAGAACTAGGAGGAAGAACAGTAGAACGTACGGAAGAAGTATCGGTTCTTCCCGTAGGCGTAGGAGAAATCTTAACAATTCGGTCATGTGAAGTAAATGCATTTTCCTCAATAGGGGGGGGGTTCAAAATGTTGAATCAGTAAATTAGACAACGACTTCCAGTCAGAAAATCTATGCCGATTCCCACGATACCAAAGTAACGATTTCGACTCGAACAAATCCACTACAGACTCAAATAACTGCAATTCTGACACATGTTGAGCTCATCGGAGTTGTTCGACCCGTCCCAAAAAATCATGTACGGTAAGAGTATTTGGGTCACCAGAAAATTTCAAATTCCACTCCCACACAGGAAGGCTTTGGTGAGAAGCCGAAAAAGGCACTGTAGCAGGGACTGATTCCGGTTCAGCAGTAACAGTATGTTGGTCGTAACTAGGTGATACGGAATTATCGGCCAGAATCTTTGCCGATTCTAATTTTAGACATTCGTCTTTTAACTCTTATAGGGAGCGGACGGTAGGCAAATGGGTTCTATAAAATGGATCAAGGTTACGAAGCAAAATGGACAAAATGGACAAATGGACAATAACACTCAAACAGGTCGGTCATACACGCGAAATAGTTAGTAATGCTTTAGGATGACTTCTGCCGTCTCTTACAGATCACATTAAACACCGCCAACCTATGTTCAGTCATTTTGAATAGGAATAAAAAAGAAATTGGGAGAAAGTAACCAAGTAAAGGCTAACCTTAACTCGATAAAAGCTCAAAAAAATATTACGAATACAGGACAATCTAAAACATATTCGACGGATAAACTTCAGGAACACCAACCAATAGGAGCGAAACCACAAAATAGAAATTAGAATAGGGCGCCAGAGTTTTCAAAGGGTCTAGAATTATTGGCTAAAACACAAGTCCAATAATCTGAAATTAACCAACCAAAGAAACTACAAAAAAAGAAACTACAACTAAAATTTAACAAGATCGAACTCACACAAGAAATAAAGAAAAGAAATAAATACAAGTTCAAGCGTAAGGGCAGAAAACATAAGTAGTATCAGGCCGAGAAATGCGTAATGTCGGAAATCAGGCAGTAACAAGAAACAAAAATATTGCTCCAGAAATTCAGCGAAACCAAATCGGATCCAAAGTCACACGAAACAAATCGGATCACAAATTAACGAAAACCAAAATCAAAGCAAACATTAACCAAGACCAAATCGGGGCCACACGTCAGGGCGTCAAAATTTATGCACGTTATGCAGCGTACGGGTCAGACAGAAATACAAAGGATACTTACAGTGAGGACCGGCACGGATCACGGTGACGAAACAGAACACAAGAAACGTAGAAATACCAGGCTAACTACCAATAGGGGGGGGGGGGGTCCCAGCAGCACAAAAATACATCTTCATCGATTTTCTATTTATAATAAAAATTAATTAAAAAAGAATTCGGTTTGAATTAACAAAAAAAATAAATAGTTATATTACAAAGAACAAATTTTAAAAATTTACGTACGAAGTGCACATCTCGTTTAACATGTGGAATTCATCAGTAAAAGAAAGACAGAAAAAAAGTTACTGTTTATACTTGCTTATAACACCAAGGTGTTAAAGTGAAAAAAAATATTTATGGTAGAACAAATTCTAGTAATCATGTAGTAAAGTACTATGGAGCACCAGTGACGCACGATCAGCAAAAGTAGGAAGAAAAGAGGTGCTCCCGATATATGGAAAGACTAACACAACATTCTTCTTAATCTTCTTTGGGAATTAAACAACTCATAGTTCTTAAAATCATCTTTATTTACGTTTCGACCCATGAAGAAGAATGCTAAACAAACCAAACAAACATACAGGGTGTATTAACACAACATAACTCTATGTGCCAGGATATTATCGTGTGTCCATTGCATCCACGGAGGTGAATCAGCTAAGCGTCAAGGTGCTTGTGTCTATATGCAGCGTCACCACGGTCGACAGATGTTGAACGCTGCGACACTCACTGCAACAGCGGAACACATACCAGCGCAGTTGGTTCTACATAAGAAGAATATTCGGGCCTACATAAAACATTTTGGCCTCTAGCTAAGAGCTAAAAAGAGAGCCTTACTAGTATTAATAACGCAGGAGCACTTACCGATACACCCAAGATCTACTTTTTATAAAAAAAAGAAACACGTGCATCGCTCTTGAAGTAATAGAAGAAGTAGTTTAGGAAATACATATAAGGACGAACTGCAGAATCAAATTAAAATTGTTTAAATAATAAGAATTTGAACTTCAATCCTCGCGTTATTAACATACCAAAAAGGAGATTAGAAAACTCGACCCTAGCTTTATCAATTAATACAATACACTATTTCGACGAGTCTTTGGGCCGTAGCAGTATAAGGGTTAATTGTACGCTATAATAATGTGTAGCCAGTTAACGGATACTCAAAACAAGGTGCCAACTATAGAATTTATAGCGTAAACTCGTCGTTTTAGAGTAGATAGATTTGAAATTGAAAATTATTAGAAAGCGTATTTATTGTAGGAAGGTCTAATATACCGGGTGTTGTTGGAGGATTGAAACAGAATCTACGTGCATGAATAATGTATGAAAAGGGTAGGTTTAAATTTAGTCGTAAAATAAACGTAACAGTGTTTTTGAACAAATTTTGGCATGAATTTAATCTCTTAATTCTTCAATTAATTTAATGTTCTTCGAACGATTATTAGTCATTTTTTACACCCAATCTTTGCAACATGAGTCTTTGTAATTTTTGCTTCTTTTTCCATTTTCTATTTATCCACCATCTCAGGAAGACCTTTTCTCTATCTCAACCAGTCTATTAATTTGACAATAAATATGATTTAACCGATGTCTCACTCAGGCTTATCTTTTATCTAAGACGGAACGATCTTCATTGCAGTAGTCAAAATTAGCATACGCTTACTACTATCGATAATGTTTTTGTCCTTGAACAAGTTGCGCAATGAATTTAATCTCTTGATTTTGTAGTGTATACTTCGATCAGTAACTGATCCCTCGACTGATCGTTCCATCTTTATCGGTGCCGCATCAAACCTCGAAAATTTGCCGCTTGAGGGCCCTCTGTTTCAATTCCTTATTTATATTCTGTTTATGAAATCTGTTTTCAAGTCTTCTCTCAACCCAAAAGGTTCGAAGATTCATGGAGGATTTGACAGATTTGGCACCATATTTGAAAAATAACCAGCGTTTCAAATGCCTGATTCTTCTAGGATATAGTCTATGTGTTACTCAAAGTTGTGACACAAACAGTCGGAGTAACAACAACTTTCTAATATAAAAAGTTGTCGCGAGCAGGAATTGAACCCCAAACTCACATCCTAGACGTCACACCGTCAACGTTTCGTTTTATTTAATTTGAAGGGCGTTGATTTTATTCAGAGTGATTTTAAAGATAAGGTGGTCGTCAGCGAATAACCCGTGCTACTTCATAGCTTCAAGGAATGTTGCCGTGTTTAACATCGCCAAAAATCTTCTGTTATGCTATTCAGGTCTCTGCAACGCCTCTAAAAGTAAACACGTAACTTTCCGTTGTCTTGGAATTGGGTGTGTTTTAATTTCTTGTTATAGCATCAGCAAACGCACATTAAGCATATTTGGTACATCCTTTATCAAAAAGAAACCATCAATGAGAAATACCATAAAAGGGCATCATGTCACACGGACATTGTTGTGTCGCAAATTTAACTACGACAAATCATTCACCTCGTGTTTAATTATTATCATCTTAAGCATCAGAGAGAACAACGGATAGCAAATTAATAACGTGGTTAGTTGACATCTTATTCATGAACGACTCATTAGAGTGGCACTTGAGATGCCTCATACAGATAAAAGATGGAGAGAGACTATTTTATAACATTAAAAACTTGTTTCTTGGTTCTCTTCTATTTTACAGGGTCTCTGTGAGAATTGGTTTAATAGGGAATGTTGATTTATTTATTGGTATTTATTCAAGTTGTACATGACAATAAAAGGTATTTCTTGGTATTTGACATTCTTTTCTATTCGACGTTGTTCTAATCGATAGATACCTGTGATTTTTAAGAAACCGGGCCTCCTGTGAAACACACTCATTTTAGAAGAAATACAAAACCCAATAAGTATTTAAAAAATTTAATGACTTCCACAAAGTATTTTTAAGAATCCTTTGTATCATTGCTGATTTTTTTGTCTTTGTTCGATCATGACGCCAAAACTTTAAAAAAATCCTACAAATCCCGCCAAGTGTTTCTTGATGGAGCATTTCAAGGTTGCGGATTTTTTGTCCTTACTAACCTTGGATCGTATGAGAGAATGCTATTTTTTGTAGGGTTTTATGGAGCAAAGTGAAAAAGTTTTAGCCTGCCAGTGGAAAACTGTCTTTTTTAGTTTAAACTTCCTATTTAGTTCGGTGACTTTGTATGTTTCTCTCATGAATGGATTCCATTCCTGATACGATTCTGAAAGGTCGTTAAAATATCCATCCACGATTGCTATTACATCTCCATTTGACGCAAAGCTCTTTCCGCTCATAAATTTCGTTAGATTTGGAAATAGGTGGTAGTCAGAGTTAACCATATCGGGACGGACCCCCTTTCTTAGTCCCAGATGATGTTGGCTGAACAGCATTGAATCGGGTAGTAGACGATGAGAAAGTAAAATGGGCCATCTCAAACCTCCAACTCTAAGTCTTCTAGGCTGGACAGCATCTTTCCTCCCCTACTACAGTAGGATTTGAAGAGACTTCGTTTCTTGCGGAACTCGTCAGGGGTTGTATTGCTTTCAGATGCGTTTCCGTAAGTCGGAAAGAGATGAGAGTGGTTTTCAGTTCCAAATCAGGCGGAAAAGATTACTTCCAGGTCAAATCATATTGCCCATTGTTTTCTATTGAAGACCTTGGAAATATGAGGGAGAGGATAATACAGATCTATCCATTGCACTCAAATCAACGTGCTTACATATCAGAGAGATTCACTGAATCTACCCTCCAAGCCATGGTAGGACGGACTGAGAAATCCCAAGCAACAACATGTCAGCCTTGGGCGTGTTTATTGAGGTCGAAGGTGCGTTTAACGAAACCACCTTTGCAGGCATTGACAAAGCCCGCGAGAGCGTGGGGCGGAAGACGCTCTTTGGCAGTTAATCATGCAGTTTTTGCGATGCCGTCACGTACAGATTAGTGTGGGAAACGCGATAATTAAGACGGTAAGTAAAGGCGGTTCTCAGTTTTGTCTCCACTATTATGGGATCTTGTAGCCGACAGCCTTCTCCAACGTCCTAACGAGGTAGGTTTCTATACGGTAGGATATACAAACGACACAGCTCCACTAATTGTCGGCAAATTCGAGCAACTGGTGTGCAACCTAATAAAAACGTCACTAATTTTAACTGGACGCTGTTGCGCCAAAAATTCCCAGACAATCAACCCAAACAAAACGGGGCTAGTGCTGTTCACAAATAAAGGGAAGGTAGTTGTAGCTAGATGACCATTACTCTTTCAAGCCCCATTACCTTTTTCGGAAGGGGTTAAGTATCTAAGAACCATGTTTGACAAGAAGCTCAAGTGGGTCAAGTACCTTCAAGTAAAAATTATGAAAGACAGTATACTATTCTGGCAGTGCAGACGTAGCATAGACAGGCTTTAGGGTTTCCCGCCCTGTGGTTATGCACTGCGGTAGTTAGATGAATGCTTTACTACGGCATCGTGGTCTGGTGACCCAGGATCAAGCTAGCGCACGCAGCTAATGAACTGTCACTGGCTTGTCTAAGTATCGCAGATGCAATGCGAGCTACAATCACTGCAACCATTCTTTGACCCACTCCACTGGACTTGAATGTTGGAGACGATAACACTGAGGGTGACACTGAGGTTGCAGTTCAAGGGTTTATCGATTCATAAGAGTTACGGGAAAACACCACAAGATCCTACGAGAGGCGGTGCGTACTCCATTCTTGGGTGAACTGTTGGATTCGATCGCTCCCGGTATGATATTCAGTAGACACTTCAATAAGTCTGTACTGACCGTAAACGTCACCCCAGCGGAAATTTTCATCTTCAAACGAAGGCCTAGGAGTAGGCATCTTTTTAGATGAACTTGACCTTCGCGAACGCATTATACTGAGAACGCTTGGCTAGTGGCTATTGTTTTTCAAGCGAAAGTCATAGCTATTATGCATGGTGCAAATGTTATTCTGGAACATAGAATCCAGAATAAAACTATACGTTTTATAATTGATCGTAGGGCAGTATTAATGGTCCTAAGCAAGCAGAAGCTCCTGTCGGGGGTGGTACTTGAGTGCCATCGAACTCGTGAGCTTGCTTTTAGTACAAATATTCTTTAGCTAGTCGGGATTAAAGGACATTGAGAGGTGCATGGCAACGAGCAGGCCGAAGTATTGGCGAAATAAAGTTCGGCTAGAGTTTTGTAGGTTCTGAACCGTCCGTTTCCATATCGCCATCAGCAGTGTTCACTATGGTAAAGCAAACTACCTACCGTTGTCATAAGGACAGGTGGGATTGTACGATAGGCTGCCAGCAGGCAAAAATGTTTATCAAGTCTCCCCGACAAAAATCGAAAAATTTTGTTTTCGCCTGCCTAGACAGAAACTACAGCCATTTGTAGATATTCTGTCTGGCCACTACAAACTAAAAAAGGACCTACACAGATAGATAGATAGATAAATTCATTTATTGTGGACTATACCTAGGTCAGAGCCCATACTAGCCGTACATTAGGTGTTTACATATATTTAAGACCTTAGAATCAATAATTCCAATACAATTGGGTTTCTTAAAGTTTTGGTGAGGGGGATTTGTGTCCCTACCTTTGACGTTGACTGTGCACGCGGCGTGGGGCTGATTGTGTGCATAGTGCGAGTGTAAGTGTGATGTGGTAGTGAATTGCAATAGTGTATTAAGTGTGTTAGTGCCGCTGGTTGTGGGTGGTCTATTTGGTTAAAAGGATTTCATTTAGGAAATGGTTTAATACTTGAGGATAGTTAGTGACTAGGAAGTTTATGTTAGGAAGTGGGGAGAACGGGTCAAAGTTTGCAGATTGCTTGAGGTTGATTTGTAGTAGAGAAGTTAGGGGACAGGAATAGGTATGCCAGATAACTATCTGTCGCGGTTGTCAACAGAAAGGTGAGACAGTGGCGTACATCCTGTGCACTTATTCGACACTCGCCAGACTCGAAGGATTCATGCTGAGGTACTTATGGCCTGGCCCGGCCAGCTTATACATTCTAGCAATGCTGTAATCAGTTGCTGTTTGCTTTTTTTTTATACATTTTGAGATCATTTCTTATCTTCTGCTGTTTTTAAGATTTAATTTTTTTAAACTCTGCTCCTCAGCTTATGTTCTTTTTTTTTTTTTCGCGCTAGTTCAATCACATTTATACAGAACTATAATTGTACGAAACAGTTAGTCATTTTTTTCACAATTCTTTACTTGATGGGACTGGTCTGCATCTAGCTATTAATGTAAGAGTTTCAGATTCGATACACGCACCACTTGAAAATATGCCCTTTTTTCCGATAAAACGTCAAATGTAGGTCTTGTGTGTATGTATGTGCGCGCGTACGCATGCGTGCGTGCGTGTGCGTGAGTGCGTGTTTGTGTTCGTGCGCTCGAACTGCGTGCGTGCTTGCGTGCGTACGTGAATTCGTGCATGCGAGGATTTGTGTGTGTTGTCACACGCGCTAAAAATTCCTATCTTGATTATTAAGGCAAGTGTACGACTGTGTTTTAAATTTCCAGGTACAAGGGCACACCTTCTGGTCAAAGTAGTACCTGCGGATATCCATTGGAGAATTTAAATTCACCGTCAACAAAATCCCATTCTTTTCTTCTTGTATCCTTTGTTGGTCATAAATTTTATGTGTTTATTTGCTTTTTACATCTGGTGTTTTCCCGATCAAGGTTTTAAGACATTTAAAATTATTTCCTTTCTGCGTCTGAGTTCATGAGCTTGTTATGTTTTCGGTCTTTATCTTTTCTTTTCTTCAAAATCGAATTAAATCTTTAGCGCATCTCTCAGTTCACACAGAATTAACCATTTGTTTTCAATGTTAATATTTGTTCTGTTCTGTGTGCCCATTGATGGCAACCTTGTATATGACCTGTTACGTGCAGAATTGACGTTAGTTACCTGAATTAGTTTTATTGTACAAAAGAAACATAACAGTAAATAATTTACCAGCTAGCTTTCAGTAGCGAGGAGCGAGCTTTATAAAAGCAAATGTAAATCATTTTAGGGGTATACTTTAACTAAATACTCTTGTACCTACCTGGAAAGGTCTTTGAACTCTCTGCCTAATAAAACATTTGGACGCCAACCAACCTGATTTCACTCTTCCTAAAAGATGCGTGTCCTAATAGACGATTTTAACGGATGTTACTGCAATATAAGTTGACGAAGACTTGAATACACGTTTTTTCACCTTCTACTAATTTTAAAATAAACACAAATAATAAGAAAACTCAAAGTCTTGTTCACCTAACCTTTATTATGCACATTTGAAGATCACAGTATATGACGAACATAACAAAACAAAAAACCAGACTGTATTGACCAAATATACGTGTATTTAAAAGAAAATGAACATCTTAAATTAATCAAGTACTGATATCCAACCAAGTTAACTGGTACGTATAATTTATGCAAATACAATGGCTGTACTTTTCCATGTAAGAATTTTCTGTTTACAATACGCTTTATCTAAGTATGCACCAACGTAAAAAGTCTTTTTAATAAAAATAAGTTCTATTCGACCAATTATTAAATATACACCAGCATGACATGTGTAGCAGGTGAAAAGTAAAAATTTAATGACTTACATGTTTGTTGATCTTGTACAAAGCTCAAACGACCTTGTAGTGCAGCACAAAGGGGTCATAGGTAATTCAATATTCCAACTTTGTGTTGAAGGAAAGCGTCCGACACAGGGGAACCTTCATGTGTAACGGTATTTTTAAATTCCGCGTTTAAGGTCACGTTTGGGAACTTGTTTCTCGAACAATTCCAAATTTTAACTACTGTCACTTTGGCTGCCCGATCTACAGCCTTATCCGTACGAAGGTAGTTGCGTAACTCTGTTCCGGTGTTTGGTCTCAAATAACTGAAGTTAAAAAGCTTGAATGCTCTCTCTACCATTGTATGTTGGTTTTTAAGGTTACAAAATTCCAGGAGATTACCTGGCTTCTGATTTACACGGATTGTGCGTCTAAAGCTGCCATATTGTTGAGTTCAACGTAATTCTGTGTATATCCACGGCCATCTAGTTCTTGCAGTTTTGAAAGAGGCAGTGTTTGTTTGGTTCGTAACGCATTTTTATGATTGTACACGTATAGGTTTATTACTATTGAGTAATCTACCATCGTTCACAAGCAAAAAATAAAAGAAAGTTCATAGGTACACAAATATACAAGTAAAAAGTCAAAATGAACAGTTTATGCAGTTTGAAGCACTTCGGAGGTCTTCAACAATCTTCGGAAGGCTTCGTGGTTGCTCGTGGAAACAAATAGGAGAGGAAGAGTGATTTTCTAGAGTTGATTGGATTCAACAGCGGATAAAATGATAGAGCGTTGTTCAGTGAGAACTTCGGGAGTATCTGAAGACGGAATATGTGGACTGTAAGTTTCCATGAACTGGAACAAGGTTGGTGAAGCCGCCCGCCATAAAAGACATTGGAACAAGTCGGTGGGTAGTAAACCACATGACCCAACATCGACAGGATTCTTGGTGGTGGGAATGTGATGCCAAAAGTAGAATGTGTCATACAAAACGAACTAGTTACTTCAGAAACGGGAGATGAGGGTATGCTTCCCATTAAAACATATCCAAAAATTGTATTAATAGCAACAGGTTGATCGTTAGCACCTTGAATGCGACCGTCTAATAACACTTGGGGGAAAATATTCGCGCCAAGTAAGAAATCAATGGGCCCAGATTGAGCAAAGAGCGGGTCAGCTAGCTTGAGGTTAGTCAGATGATTGATATGTTGTAAAGAAATATTAGAAGGAGGTGAATTTTCACAGATTTTGGGAAGCACTACAGCTTGAAAATTAATAACCGAGACGGCGACAGCGTCATGCAGAGCTGTAGAGCACATGAAGCCTAAACCACTCAGGGTAAGGGAATGTGGAGTAATACGAAAACCTAAACGTTTCACACTATTTTGCGAAATAACAGAAGTCATGCACCCCGAATCGAGTAAACCGCGAAATTTTTGGAAAGAACCAGAACAATCAGCAATTTTACTTGAACGGTGGAAAGTAAAACGATGGAAGTTTTAGCTAAGGAATTAAATAAAACGACATTCGAAGTTGACGGACCACTACAGCTAAAGGAAGTCGATGATTCCTCAGAGGCAAGAGGAGCGGATGGCTTGTAGCGGTCTTGAATAGCGAGACTAATAGAAGGTGAAACCTTAGAGGCGGCGGTGTCCGGGCTTATGCGAGCCTGGTTTCTAGCAGCGAAAATGAGTTTAGACGAAACGCGATCGAAATGCAATAAGGAATGATGACGTTGATTGCATTGGTGGCATGAAAAAGTTGACTTGCATTTATTTAAAATATGAGAATTGCTAAGGCAGTTAATGCACAGATGTTGGTTTTTTGCAAAGTTGTAGCGATCTTGTGAAGAAAGTTTCAAGAAATCATTACAGTGATAAAGATTGTGGTCTTGGTTGCAAAGCGGACATTTATTAATATTAGACTTCGTCTGGACGAACATGGAAACGGCGGAGCGAGACTTAGACAGATTGCTGGAATGAATAACTTTGTTTAAATAGGTTCTATGATTTACCAACAAATTCGATAAAGATTTACACGTTTTTTCCAGATAAGCAATTAGCTCTCCATAGGATGGGATAGAAGAGGGATCCTGATGCAACTCAAAATGCGGGCAGTGTGCACATCCAGGCGATTTAAGATCATTGACACCACGATAAAGTCACATTCCTTTACAGGCAAATCAAACTTCTTAAGGGCTTGCAAGTTATCGGTAAAAGTGTCTACTAATTTTTGCAAACACGATGGGTGGTCAGAATTCAATTTTGGGGATTTTTCGATATTTTCCCAAAGAGTAGAAGTGATGCGGCGAATATTACGATATTTTTCGCGAATCTTATTATATGCAAGGGGTAATTTGATGCGGTTTGATCAACATTTTTAATGGTAAGTAATGCGGAATTTTTCAATGCGGACTTGAGGTAGAAAAATTTATCGACGTCGGAGAGGTCGTCATTATAGTGAACCAGACTATCAAATCGATCAATAAAGGTTTCGAACGTACTGATATCACCGTCAAATGAAGGGAGAATCAACGGCGGTAGGATCACTTCTGATTTTGCGGATCCACCTTCCATAGGAGTGGCAAGGTTGATTGGAAATAACTTGAAGTAAAAGGCTTTAACAAGAAAAAAGGTATTGTCGAAGCGCTTTGTGAGTGAATCTTCTATTTCAAGCCGATTATCTGCATCTTCAGCCGAAGCGATTTCGCCAATAATGAAATTATGTTGCTCAAAAAAGTTTTCCTTAATCGTGCCGATCGACGTGTATTGAGCCCGGAAGAGTTCTAAAACACTGGGTTTAACTATAGTCTTGTTAGCGATTTCAAAGATCTCCTGAAGGGAGTTAACTTGCACATTTCTTATAAAATACGCCTTATTGAGTCAGTTTACCATTATTAGAAATTACTAAAGCGAAAGTAAAGAAATACAAGCAGGAAAAATATGCAAAAACAAAAGGAAACTTTTAATGTATGCACTAATATAAAGCAGGCAATTAATATTGATCACCGCGCTTTATGTGAAAATCCAAATGAAACACTACATATAATTCAAAGACCAACTTTAAATCTTAATTAACCAAGTATGTAACTATAAGATAATAACTTCCAAGATACATAAATGCTATAGCTTGATAAGTGGTATCTAACAACGTAAGGTAATAAAAATTTTAGAGCTTGTAGGTAACATTCAGATTCGGCTTGAAGGACCATGTATGTTAATGCGGCGGTTAACTTCCATAACCACAGATTTTGAAATAAGTGGACATCTATACGAAAACAATAAGAATAGCGGAAACTTTCAAGTACTTACCCGAATTATTAGATTTAGCGGTGTTCGAAGAACTAGTAGTAAAAACGTAGAATTTTTGACAGGACTTCGTATCTGTTTAACAAAAAGCCAGTGCGACGCACAGCACACTTTTAACCAAGTTTTAGCGGTACATCAATAACACAGAGTAGCTTGAAGGCTGAATCGCGACAAATCTAATGATGTTTAACGTCCACAAGGCGGATGCGAATTGCGAGCTAACATTGAATTGAGTTGCAAATTGGGATTATTGAAACATGTAACAAAATCAATTATTATAGGTTAGATAAGGTTATTACAAAGCACATTGTGCACTTTTATCAATAATTCATATGCTATAATTATGTTATAACTAACAGTAAATTAACTATAAATACAAACGGAACAGGCTCTTGGGCCCCCGTTTTAGGTCCTATAGTGCTTTTACATATATGTTTTTAAATTTGTTTCATGCAGTTGTAAAAATATGATAGCAAACGTTATCCAATGCGTTGACTTCAAATATTGAAAATTTTTTACATTTTTTTTACTTAGAACACCTCCACCCTAAGGGTTGAAACTTTGATGCTGCGGGTTAAATCACCTAAAATACCCCAAGCAACAACTATGCCGAGTTTTTTGCTGTTAACCTAATTTGCTATATTTTATCTCATTTTTCAAGATCCTCCCCATACACTAAATGGTTTGAAGCTAACTTGGAGAGTCGGCTGAGCGCCACTTGTATCGCCTACAAAGCGAAGTGATGAAGCGGCAATTGTGAAACGTTTTTTTATGTATAGATCGCCAAGAACATTGGAAACTTTCCTGAATATTCTTGCTTTTAAGTTTTCTCAATGAATAAAAATTGTAACTGCAATTTCTTTACAGATATCAATGAATGCGAGTCTGCACCTTGTCAGAACGGTGGCGCCTGCATCGACCAAGAAGATACATTCTCTTGTAAATGTCCAGCAGCGTGGGAAGGCAACGCGTGCCAATTTGGTTAGTAAAACGATTTAGATCGTATACAATATATTTTCATATCCATTTTTTATTTCACCAGACGCTGATGAGTGTTTGACAAATCCTTGCGCGAACGCCCTCTCGTGCACAAATCTAATCGGCGATTATCATTGCGAATGTCGTATTGGCTGGATGGGAAAGAATTGCGATCAAAACATCAACGACTGCGTTGGCCAGTGTCAACATGGAGCTACCTGCATCGATTTAGTTAACGATTATCACTGCGCTTGCAAACCAGGTTACACAGGTGAGTGAGTGAATGACTACTGAAAAAACATGTTAAATATTGTATAAAGCAAAGGTAAAGCTGGCTGATGCATGACTGGCGCGACGCTGCGCTATTGTGAAATCTTGATGTAAAAAGTTCTTTTAACGAGATCTCTGTAGTTTACGATTATAGATCGAAATCAGATAAGTGGTAGGTAAAAGGTAGGCATTGGTAGTTTTACAATGATTCGTGTTCTGAAATTCATCGTGCGAAACGTGGAATAAGAATGTGTCATTAAAACTCTACTTGCGAATGTTATCGTATAATATGTACCCTTTCAATGAGGCGTTTATGTATTCGGTTTTGTTATAGAGCATTCCCACTTTAGAGCTCTAATCAAGTATGAGGTTCTCACATCACTTGCAAATTGTACGGCAATTACTTTTGAAAATTGAGTTCAAAGGTTATGCTGCGTAAGACTAAATAAACTAAAATTAAATAACTGATTACGTATTAGATAATCTTAAACAAAATTTCCATTTTTAAATCTTCAATATCCTAATGATACACTGACTAAAGGAACGTATTTTCTATGTTCGTCGTTGTGAACAGAGTAAAAAAAACGAATAGTCAACATTTAATGATTTATTGTTAAAACTAATTTTCTGTGGGCATGCCAAATCCAAGAGCCTGTTACGGTAATCCATGCGAACAAGAAAAATGTAAAGTACAATAAGCAAAGTAGCAGTAACCCTCACCGAGTACCGCAACAAAAACAAAAGGGGAATCCAAAAAAGTAATGCGGTGCTATCTAAAAACATCGTAGGTGGGTCGCATAAAAGAAAAAGGAAACCTCAAGAAGAAATTTATTTAGAAACTCTTAAAAGAACGTTATAAAAAAATTATTTAGAACATTCTGGATGCCATTTCGAATGGACCGGTACCTTGCCGAAGTTCTAGATTACTAGAACAGGTGAAATGGCTTGCGTGTTCTAATGAGCTAAAGAGCCAAACTACAGGTCCAACCAAAGTAGTAGGGTCGTTAGTGAGGAACCAGACTAAGACAGGTCCCCGAAAGAGGGCAGCGGCTCTTTCGGTACTTAGATTGGCAGAGACCATAGGGGTCGGTATGGCAGTCTAAGACACACTACTGCGATGTAGAAGGCAACGGGAAACCACCACATTATCTCCCAAGTACACAGCGTACTTAAATTGTAACAAACAAGATGGCATTCTCTGGGGTAAAAGATTCCGGAGTTAAAATAGTCCCCCATTCGGATCTCCAGGAGGGGACTACTTCGGAGGATGCGATCGGAAAGTTAAAAATAAGAGTCGGGAACATTCTGCGAGTCGGAGCGTGGAATGTTAGAAGTATGAAGCAAGTAGGTAAGCTAGAGAACCTAAAAATCGAAATGAATAGGTTATCACTAGACATAGTAGGGATCAGCGATGTTCGGTGGCCAGAGGCGGGAGATTTTTGGAGTGGAGACTTCAGGGTAATTCATACAGGAGCAGAGGAAGGAAATTCGGGTGTAGGGACATTTATGCGGAAAAAGATAGGATACTTTGTAGAAAATTACTTACAAAAGAACGAAATACTCATGGTTAGATGAGAATCTAAACCGGTAAACACAGTAATAATACAAGTATACATGCTCACCTCTAGCTACAGCGCCGAAGAGGTTAGAAGCGATCTACAAAAATATCGTAAAAGGACATGAAAATTTAATAATTACGGGGGATTTTAATGTAGTGGTAGGTGATGGTAGGGAAGGAGCGGTAATAGGTTTATTTGGTTTAGGCGCGAAAAACGACAGGGGAAATAGGCTAGTAGAATTTTGCTACAAGAACAATTTAATCATGACAAACACATTATTTCAACATCATGCTAGAAGACGATATACGTGGAAGGTGTCAGGAGATATAGGAAGATTCTTGTTAGACAACGGTTTAGGAATCAAGTAAAACACTGTAAAAGCTACCCAGAAGCAGATATAGATACTGACCATAACATCGTAATTATGAAGGCCGCACTTAAATTTAAAAATTTGAAATTAGAAACGGAAAAAGGCACTTTGACTTTGAGAAACTAAAAGATAAAGATATTCAAAAAAGATTCGAAAAAAGTAAAATGAATTGCTGAAAGATATCGGAAAAATATCTGATGCCAAGGAAGTAGAAACAGAATGAAATAACATTAAATCCAGCTTAGACATGGCGGCCAGAAATATTCTGGGGTATACACAAAAACAAAATAAGAAACCATGGATAACAAACGATATCCTGAATTGAATAGAAGAAAGACGAAGATACAAAAATAAATCAGACGAAACAGAAAACAGAGATACAAAGTCATAAAATGGAAAATTATTCGCAAATGCAGGAAAGCTAAAGCACAGTGGATTGATGAAAAGTGCAGAGATACAAACCAAGATGGAAGTAGGAAAGACAGATGAAGCATACATACTAATTAAAATGAATTTTAGGGATATAAAACCGTAAACAAAAATATAAGGGACGCGGGAGAAAACGTCGTTATAGAAAATGTAGAGAAAGTGGGTAGATGGTAAGAATATATAGGGAATTTATATGCAGGAGAGTAACTAACAGCATTAGAACAGGAATCTGAAATTGAAAATGATGACTCGGGATATCCTATACTTAGAGATGAGTTTAAATGGGTCTGGAGAATGGTAAGGCGTCCGGTACAGATAAGGTGCAAGCACAAACTCTAAAAGCCGCTGGACAAGCAGTAGCAGAACGTCTCTTCCAACTTGTAAGCTATATGTATGAGACAGGCGAGATACCCAAAGATTTTAAACGTAACATTTTAGTAACTATACCAAAAAAGAAAGGCGCGGATAAATGTGAAAATTTTCGAACAATAAGTTTCACGGCACACGTATCAAATTATTAACTAGAATTGTACAAAGACGAATGGAAAAACGAGATGAAAAAATACTGGGAGAAGATCAATTTGGGTTTAAGCGAAACAGGTGAACACGGGAGGCTATCTTAGCCCTGAGGGTGATAATGAAGAAAACAATAGAAAAGGGGGAAAGCGTGTATATAGGGTTAGTAGATCTAGAAAAAGCATTCGACAATGTAAAATGGAAAAAAATGTTCGAAATACACTAAAAAATTGGAATGAGTTATAGGAATTGACGAATAGTACATAGCTTATACAAAGAGCGAAAACCAGTAATAGAATTAGAACTGGAACGTAGAGAAGTAAACATTAGGAAAGGGGTGAGACAGGGATGTGCCCTATCCCCATTGATTTTAACTTGTACATTGATGAGGCAATGAATACTGTCAAATGCAGAAAGACATTTGGAATTACTATGCAGGGACAAAAAATTGATATGCTTAGATTTGCAGCTGATATAGCGGTATTAGCGTCTAGCAAGGAAGAGTTTGAAGCTGCTCTTAATGAAATGGAAACAGTTGTAACAGAGAGATACGGTATGAAAATTAACAAAACTAAAACTAAAGTACTAGTATGCAAAGGAGGGAAAATAAATCAAAAGCAAGAAGACAAATATGTAACATGAACTTACAAGAGGTTAAAGATTTCTGCCACCTAGGAAGCCAAAAAACGCAAGATGGAAAAAGCACAAAAGATATAAAACAAAAATTAGCACGAGGTCGTGCTACATTTAACAAGAAAAAGGTAACTATTGTGTTCAAAGACAACAAACATAGAAACAAGGCAATTATTGCTTAAAACATACGTGTGGAACACAGCACTGTATGGCTGTGAAGCCTAGGCAGTAGGACAAGAAAAAGGTAGAAGCGTTTGAAATGTGGTGCTGCAGGTGTATGGTGAAGATATCCTAAACAAACAAAGTTAAGAACGAAGACGTACTAAAAATGGTAGGGAAAGGAAGAAATATGTGGAAAACAATAAAAAATAGGAGAGATAGGATGATAGGCCGCATACTACGGCATGCTGGAATAGTACGGAATATATTAGAAGCAGAGATAGGAAAAACAGAAGTAGATGTAGGCCTAGATTAGACTACTGCACACAGATAGTGAAAGATGTAGGCTCTAGGAATTTCAGGGAAATGTGTAGGCTAACTCAGAGTAGAAATCAATGGAGGTACGCATCCAACCAGTCCCCAAGATTGATAAATCAATGACGAAAAAAGTAAGTGTACCTAAACATTATGATTATTATAACCAACTATAAGTATTGGTTGGGCAATATTCTCGAGAATTGTTAATTGTGTGAAAGGATTTTCCGGAAAATTATTAATTCGGCAAACGGCTAAGTGTTGGGGGATCTTGGCAGCCACAGACCCGCGTCACTGAATCTTGGTGAAATAGGGCATAAAATTAGAAAACAATAACAGGGGAACCCAGCTGTATACAGGCTGTGTGAGAATTTTAGGGAACTGTGTAGGCTAGCTCAGAATATAAAGAAGTGCAGGTACGTGTCCAACCAGTTTTGAGACGGAAAACCCAATGACGAAAAAATAAGCGCAGATAAATCTGATAATTATTATAAACAACTACAGGTGTTGGTTGTAAAATATCTGCAACTAATGTTAACTGTGCAAAAAGATATATGGGAAAAAAATTTTAAATCGGTAAATGCTCAAGTGCTGGAGAACTTAGTAACCACAGGCTATTTACCCCCCTTCACAACCTTACATGTAATTTTCCAATGCTCCACCGGAAGGTACTACATTGGCCAGGAAGCGAGTTTTTTTTAACTGGAAAATTTGGAATTTTGCCGTTCCCTTGCTGTTCCAAGCAAGGTAGGGATCTTTAACGTGCGTGACAACACTCACGCATGGGACCTCCATTTTACCCCTCATCCGAACGAGGGTGTATTTTTGTGAAAAATGCTCGCCTAACATTTTTCAAGCGGACGTGTTGGGATTCGAACTCGGGACCTTGGGCGTGGTAGTCACACACATACCACTACGCCACGGCGCCGCCCTCCTCCCCTTCACAACCTCTGAATGTCGAAGAAATAGGGTATCTAATTGTAACACAATAAAAGGGGACCGAACTGCATCTAACAAGAAAAACAGCGCTTATGATGAAAGACAACAAACATAGAAACAAGAAGAAAATTGCTGAAAGCATATGTGTGGAGCACAGCACAGCATGACTATGAAATACGGACAGTAGGAAAAGCAGACAGAAAAACGGTAGATACTTTTGGGAATGCTGTGCTTTAGATGTATGAGGATGATAGCATGGACAGACAAAGTTAGTAACAAATAGGTTATAGAAAAAGTATGGGAACAAGGATCTCTATGGAAAAAAAATTGGAGAAATAGAAGGGCAGAATACGTTGTAAGTCATTTTTGGGGGAATAGTATGGGATATGTTACAAGTAGGGATGGGAAAAAGGAGGTAGATGTAGACCTAGATCAGATAGTGATAGATGCAGACTGTGCAAATTTCAGGGAAATGTGTAGGTTAGTTCAGAATGGGAAACAATGAGGGGATGTGTAGGTTAGTTCAGAATAGGAAACAATGAGGGTACGCGTCTAACCAGTTCCAGGACCGAAGACCTAATGATGATTATGATTCTGGATGATTTACACAGTACACCAAAATCTGCGCCAAACAATAAGTACACTCACCTGACTCAATTTAAATTTTAACCTAAAATAAGTATTAGCAAAAACATTAGGGGTTGTTTGGTTGCTAACATTTTTTTTCTTTAAAAAAATTAATAGAACAAAGAAATTAGTTGCATAGTTAACGGCAATTAGTAAGAACTGTATACAGGGTGAAATGCATTCCTTCCTGTATATGAAAAAATATTGTTACTAAAAAACAACGTTACACCTAAACAGTGATGTAACTTTAAATTTATAAAAACGAAATTATAGGACAAGTAGAAGCGGTTTTGACTTTGAACGTCTGTTCGTCGCGCAGTAGGTGTCGAATCACCTTTTCCGCATTCTCTTGATTTTGCTTTTCTCCATAGCGTTCTATCTTGCCACAGATTAAATGCCTCTTCCTTTGTCACCACGAACTCTAAAGCGTGAGCCACCGTGAAGTCTTTAGCTGGGCCAGCCGTAGTTCTTACTCGATTTCTTCGTCGCGCGTTCCATCAATGAAGATGTGCAGTACCGCCAATTCTATAAGGATATCCGGTGCTGTTAGGTAGACTAATTTAACCAATCGAGCAATATCTGCTTCAAACTATTGTAAATTTTCGTTAATCTGTTGGTAACGGTTGTTCACTTGAGCGTGGTATACTTGTTGCAGATGAGCGTCGCTGTACTTTATTTCCACCCTTGATGTTAAGACCCCGTAGCTTCTTTGGCAGTGGTCTTGTATGATCTGCAGAGTGTTCATGGCCTCTTTTCGTAACGCGACAATCAATGCGGCCGCCTTTTCACCATCGTTCCATCGCAGCAGTCTCATCGAACTGTTTAAAATATGCCAGTCAAAGTGATGTTTCATTAAATGTGGTTGATTTTATTCTGAACCTTGAATGACGTTTCACGTTCCACGACATTTTTAAATTCTAGGGAGTGCTGTTGTATTACTGGAATTGTGGGTTTCGGCGCTTGTACTGTTAGAGAATTAATTAATTCATGTTTATCAGCATTTTCAATTAATATCCTCGAAAATTCTTCCAACTTCGCTGTTAGGCTTGCAAAGTATTCTTCCATGCTTGATTTGAAGTCCAAAAGGAAAGAATTTCACTATCCATTTTCTGTTCAGTACGGGTTTTTGCCATGCAAATAGAAAGCGTTTAAATGTTTTTCACTAATATCCCATTACCTGACGTCAATATAACAAAAACTCTGAGCAATAACAACCCTCTTTATTTTCAAACTGATTATAGAAATCTTTTCGGCAACTCGTAGTTACAATAGAATTGTAAAGGTTCTCCCGACAATTTGTTTCCAGCCAATCGCTAATAGTACAAGTATTATTTTTTTCAACTACGATACAACCTTCTTAATTTAAAATCGAAGCACTACAATTAATTATCTAGACACTAATTATTAATTTATATAATCGCTACAGTCATTCATATCATATAGAGTAATTTATATCAACCGTAATTTATATCACACGTACCACTACTTTATCAAAGCTTTAAAATTAGAAGTAGTATTGCGACCATAGCATCTGTCAGAACTCACAACAAAGCTTCAGTTAAAACTGACTTCCAATATTCATGACGCAATTTATACACATTTCAATTCGAGAACATTCCAGAAATATGTAAATAACATCTCGAATGTACCTATTGTTATCTAAATAGCTTTTAAATGCAAAACCCTTCAATCTTTCAATCAAATTCATCTGTAAGATGTGCCGTCGAAGAGCCCATCAATCATCTTTTGTGTGCAAACGCTTTGTTTACATTCTAATGTAAATGATTTGGCCAGAGGCAGACCAATCGACGCTAGAATATGTTTTTACCTAAACCGAACCCTGTAACGTGATTGTCACTTTACTCTGGCTACATTTCTGTTATTGTAAAAAAGAATCAAGACTGGATCAAGGTATACAATGACGTCAAACCGTAACTATTCCAATGTTTGGAATTAGTTATATTTTCGCTGTTTCAAAAGCTTCGTTTCAACGTGCGTGTTACCTGTACTCAAACCATAATTCTTGTGTGGTTTCGAAATCTTTAAGCCCGCGGTTGCCATCTTAAAAAGTAGTCGAGCATGAAATCGGTTCAACTACCGATAGCTAATGAAAAAGTTGAATTGGAATTATTTTTCTGCTTGTTTCGAATGAAATTCGTTACTGAAGAGAGTAAACTTCTATATAAATATGAATCACGAAAGATTTGTTAGATTTAGTTGTTTGTTTATCATAATTTAAAGACGCTAATTTTTCTCTTATGCTAGGTCGTGATTGCGCAACTGACATAGACGAATGCACATCAAATCCATGCAAAAACGGTGGGGAATGTGTCGATCGAGTCAACGGCTACAAGTGCATTTGTCCGGTTGGATTTACTGGACATGAATGCGAGGTAAGAAAACGATTAGAGATAATGATGCATATTTACTTATTATTGTCCGACAAGCAAAACGCTTAAGTATTACGTTAGTGGGTTGTAATCATAGCAGATGTCAGCCTCTGGCGACATTTAGCGGAAGATAATCTTCTGCAATTCAATATAAACAATTTACATTATCCAAATGGGGCGTTGAGAATAATTAACACTTCTTCAAATTTATTAAATTGTAATATTTGTTTCTCTATTGTTTTGTTTAGGACGATCATGACCACTGCAATCCGGATCCTTGTGAAAACTCAGCCCCTTGTTTTAATACGCCTGCCGATTATTACTGCCACTGTCCGGAAAAATGGCAAGGGAAGAACTGCAGTTTGCCTAAGCTGGTTTGTGATAATCCGCCGTGTGATGATGGTAAGTAATCAATTCTGTTATTTCTTGGTTTCGGGGAAAAAGTTAAACGTGAATTATTCATTTGTTTGGGTTTCGAAATTTACATACACAACGTGTACTACATCTAAAATTTGTGAATAATTTAAATGGTCGTGAACTAGATGGGGAATCAATCCTAAAAACTAGAAAAGTTATTTAACCTTATAGATTCGTTGCACCTGTAATATAAATCGGGGTTATTTGAATACAAATATCGTGCTACAAATATTTAAACTGTTTAAAACTCAACCATTTGGGTAAAATTTAATGCTATTCTCTTGTTGTAAGTAATTATATGATAGAATTTTATTTAGAAGGAACAACGTTTTAACCATTGGTTTCGGGAAAGAATTTGCTACACTCTCTAAATTACAATATTTTTTATTAATCATCCTGTTCAATTACCTCTTATATTTTGAGTTTCTATTACTAGCCGAGATAGATTATAAACTTTCAGGCTATATGTGATATGCAGGCGCTAAAACTCCTTTGAGTGTCGTTTTAATCACAGCGAAAGAAATGTCCTTTCACACTTGCATCCAAAATTAACGTTTTCCCGAAACGAAAATTAATAAACATTGTACGTCCTCCTTAAATCACGAAAAGATGTTCTTACGTTGGACGTGCAATTGAAGAATTGCACTAAGAAAGTGGAAAATGGGTCTTAATTAATTTAGAAATTGATCTCTTCGTTAATAGTTTGTAAGAAGTTTATCTTTAATTTAAAACATTTTACAGCCTCACTATACTGAGCGTTAGTGAAACTTTCTAAAAAGGATGTTTATTTTTTCTTACAAAAGTCGCGCAGAAGATGTTTTTTATCCGTATTGACACAATTGACTTTTGAAGACTTGCTCTGAACTTTATCTTCAGCGGTATAAAGAGACTATCAGGGGCGGGGTGTCGTTAATTAAATACGGATGGGTAGGACGCCACTGTACTTATATAGTGTGTAAAAACAAGAAATGTCGCTAAGAAAAATACAGGAACCTCAACGAGTATATTCTGTTGTAAAAATACAAGATTTTGTATTTTTAGATGGTACAACATTTATCCTGAATAAACTAAAATTACATAAAATAATATTAGAGGCAGCAATTTGCACCTCAAAATAAAATCAATAAATCACACATCTATGATTTCTTTCTTTTGTGAAATAATGCATGGACACTCTACTTATTGAATTGATGCCCATCTGGTTTATATGTAGTTCATAGAATCCAGTAATAAGCATGGACAAAATAAATACTATTGCTTAAGTGCTTCCACGAGTGTAATTAACCTTGTTTAAATTTATAAAGAAATTAAGACTGTTAAGTATGTACACATATATTTTCTGAAAATTATTTCTGATTTATTTTGACAGATAATTATTACAAGTTTCTGAATATTTAATTAATTTTTGTATTTATTATTAATCTTGGACAATTTAAATAAAAAAGGAAAAGCCTCTAAAGCAAATAGGCACTATAAATGTCAATAACATAATCATGACATTTTTTTGTCATCTTTTCAGTACTGACAAAACGACTCACATGCATACAAAATAAGTTGGTAATAAGATCTTTCAAATTGGTAAAGTTAAACTTTGTTAAATAGTGATCGTGTATAAATAAATACTTGACTATATTATTCGTAATGCAAATTGATAAAGCTTTTGTTACATAGACAATTTTATAAAGCATAAATTTTGATATGAAGCAACGTTTGAAAATTTAAATTCATAATTAAATATCACAAAGATGTTAGTTTCCATAGGTTCAAACTACCAAGGTTAGATTTATACATGACGTTAAACGTCAAACAGATGATTGCCTCACAAATGGAAATCACTTACCACCTTGACCTCAGGCTTGGCTGCTTGCACCATTTGACAAACAAGTTCAACCCACATGTGGACTTCCAGCATTGAACAAACACATAAAAAAGTAGTTGTCTACATCGTTACAACACCTCGTAAACCAGATCCACATTGTAAGTTTACAATGCGTAATCGCTTTATACGCAATTACATAAACTTCCTACAACCATTAGTCAACTTTAAGTATTGCTTCCGAATTAAAACAACATTTCCATGTTGAAATATAAAAAACGTATTTATCTTATACGCAGTAAAAATTTAACAGTTTAGCTCGATCATTTTTGCTTCAGTTATTAAATGTTATTTCTTCCATACTTTAGAGTTGCTTTATATTTTTTTAGTCCATCAGTTCCTTTGTACTTTAGTTTTGCGCTAAGGAAAACCAAATAAAAATTAATTTAAATTATTTAAATACAGAAATTACAAACCATGATGAGTTTCTAAGCAATCGGATCGATGCATTTATCGAAACTAAATTGCGACTCGCAAGTCAGTTTTAGATGTGAATTTAAACATATTGACGTTGTAATGATCAAAAGCCGACTGATCGACTCGTCGACAACAGCCTTAACAAGCAGGTGCGCGTAAACACGCTATACGATATCACCTTGAAGATACGTGGTGGAAATTTTACAATACAAACTGGACATTTATAACTATGCGCTTTATTTACTATATGATTAAAAATAAAGAAGGACAATAATTGGGGTGTTTCGAAATTATGATACTTTGTTTCTTTAATTTTGTAATAATTGTAGAAATACGATTTATATCGGATTATAAGAGTAAATTTAAAAATTTTATAACATAACACATAATTTTTATGCGTTAATTTAGCAGAGGGAAAACGAACTGTTACAAATTTTTGGTAAGACTAGCTATTTGCAGCGCTAAGTTTGGAAAATAATAAATTGATTAATTAATGTTGAAGTAGCTATTGCTAGTAGCAGCGTTAGAGAAAATACACGTTGAATCTTAAGTATACGTTTAATAATTATCTGAAAGCAGATGTTGGTTGTGAACGACATCCATCACTAAAGATTTAGTTTTGATCTTTCATCAGTACAGTCTGGTAAAGTAATTACAACACTTTTCGCGTATTCCGATTAATAAAGTAAGCGGTATTTTTACGATTACTAATATTTGTTTTATGTAAAAATGTTGGTGCGGATTTAATACTTTATCACGTTGAATAACGAATAAAATGTTTGGTATAAAAGTTAAGTTTTTCTTGAAATTTCATACAGAATTGATTATTAGTTATTTCTTGAATTAAATTGTTATTCATGGAAAAAATGCTTCCTGTTGTAGAGAGTATCATACAATGTAGAACCAGCTGTTCTCATGAAACAATTGTTTTTAAGTAACTAAATTGTTTGTTCTGACAAATATTAAATTGAGTTAATAATAAGTCGGATTATTTTTACATGCATATGTTTCAAATGATTGCTTTTGTTACCAAGTTTATACGAAATGAAAGGTCAAAGCAAATAATTTATAAATGTTTTTATGTTGACCTTAAGAATTTTAAAACTTTAAAATGTTTTTAGATCTGAAAGCTAATAGGGCTAATGCAAACGATATGTGCTTTCTTTATGTTATAATTAGATTAAATGAATGAACGCAATCGTTATTTCAAATTTAGGCTAGAGCTTTTTGAATTATTCTTGTATATATTTTATTGTAACCTAAAATTGAAAATCAAAATTTTCTTTGATTTAAGAAATATCAAGTAGATACCACATTGACTAGGAAGCGAGTTATTTTTAACTGGAAATTTTGAATTTTGGCGAACCTTTGCTGTTCCAAGCAAGGTAGGGATCTTTAACGTGCGTTGTGAAAAATGTTCGCCTAACGTTTTTCAAATAGTCTGTGTCGAAAGTCGAACCTGGGACCTTGGACTTTTCAACCATACGCAAACCATCTGATCCACGGAGCCGCCGCCTTGTCGGTATTGCTGTACACGGACATGAACCATTCATAATTTGGACCAGGCTCTGGCTCGTATTTCACGCTCCCACTTCATCGTGTCTTCCGGCATTGTCGTAGTCTCTGTCGTAAGGTGCCAATATGTTAATGTGCACCATGTAACGTTTTTAAAATATAATAAGTTCAAATTTATCTAAGATTAAATTCCCCTAAGTCGTCAAACCTGCAAGACCTGACGTAAAAAGGATTACGCCTAAAATTGGGTTACGTGAATGACGTTGCGAGTAAAGTACACAAATTTATTACAGTCCCGTAAACGCGGTACATGTGACACAAATGCCAGTTGGTAACGATATTCGATAATGTAAAAATTGACGCGCAAATTTAGATGACGTCACAAAATATGCAAATTAGGGCGACGCGATTTACGATGTATTCAAATTTTAGGAAACCCCTAAGGGGTGCTTACGTGAACAAGTAGAGGTTCCTTAAGGATCACTCCATGATAGCGGCGGCTTTCATCAGGGTTACTCCATGCTAGCGGCTGCGGGGCTCCGTGGATTCGTTATTTCTCGGGTCGTGGATCTTGAGCCACGTTGCATCCAAATTCAATTTGATTTTCTTTCTATATGTAGGGAACGACAGGAACGGATTTATAGGAAACGATAATCAAAAAAGGCAAAAAAGGGACCTACATAACCCAAAAAGATACGATAAGATACCACACAACCACTCTTCTTCGCGTTTCAGAGGCAAGTCATAACGCGTCTTTCGGAAATTCCCCACTTTCCTCTTCCCCCATACGCGTTGACGCGAATCTCGCACAACGCACTTCTGACGTGACGGAAATACGCGCAAGTCTTTTTAAATTTATGCCGCGAAATTCTCACATATTAACACTTATCTAAAAATGTCTAGTGCCGATTTCGGCACGTAACAAATTATGATACAAAAACTTACCCGGTGGAAATCGTGGGCTTGTGGGTGCTTTGGCGGTTGTTTTTTCGATGTCCAGCGGTCCTCGCCGATGGAGCACAGGTATTTTTTATTTAGGTAGAGGGAAAAGTAACAAAAGAAGTATCACTTCGTTGACTAAAATTTTCACATCTGTACTTCCGTATTCGATGATAGTCGATAAGTCCCCCGTTCTTTTAGAAGTTTACTTAGTATCAACTGTGGTTCCCTCCACACAATTTTTATGCTTACACGCTAAAAACGCGTACACAGCTACATTTTTATGTCCTGAGAATTCAACATTTGCTGTTTTTTACACCACAAATCGTATACCTAATGTCCTGAAATGCGTAAGAAACTAGTGTTCGTGGAAGTTACACGTAAATCATAATTTAAAAATGATAAAGGTAAACTTTGCCATGCGGGGTTTACAAATTCTCAACTAAATAGTAAAATAACACGTGAGGCGCAACAATCACTACTGTTCTGTCTTTTAGGAGCCTACGAATCGAATATACTACATCGTTGATTCGTTTTAATACTTCATAAAGAGTCTCCCAATTTCTTTATAACTTTGACGACAATCCACACCACCGTTTGGGACTGTACAACTATACGCGGTCTCCCGTTTGAAAACCAGACTCTTGCACCTTGGTGTCATACCTGAGAAATTGTATATATTTTTCAATTTCTGCACTTCGTTATTCCACTTAAGGTAAGTATATTTCAGGGAAATTTCAATTGATCGATACGCTTGGGGATGGCTAAATTATTCTCGCACACGAGTGGCAGGTACCCTGTAACACTTTCTTTAAAGGGAAAAATTATTGGTTGAAACAAAACTGGAAGCTATAAAAAAAATTGAAAAAAATCCGTCCAGACTACTTATTTACAGTAATAGATCGGTCCTCAACTTTTAATAAGTCCTTCATTATATATATTGAAACCAACAAGCTTATTATTTTCTAATTTGATTCAATCACAAGGTTAAGTTTGACATTTCGTAACCATATCTTGCAGAATACAATTCAGCTGTTATGAAAACTAGTTTGTAAAGTCATAAATAACAATTTAATCTTTTAAAAGCTCGTGAAAACGTCTAATGGTTCAGGAAACATCTCATAGTTTCCAATTTGTTTTATACACACGGCGCATGGGTATTGAAAGTTTGTTCCGACAAAACTTCCCCCGCTTGAACTGTCCTGGGAAGTGATTTTCTTAATCCAGTCGCTTCCACTTTATTTGGAGGCAAACGGTCTGGAAAGTCGTTGATGCGCAAAAGCCCCTGTAGGATTAACCACCCCAATGGTGAGACGACCAGATCCCAATTGTTGAACAAGATCCATCCTACACCGCATTAGGTTGGGGCCGACGCCTTGTAACCCTACCGGCGGAACTGTGCCAGACCGACTTGAAGACCGCCGCTACCCACTAGTGGTTAAGGATGAGTGACTTTTTGCTGGACCCCAAAAAGGTCTATATATTATTTTAGCAATCCGTTTTTCCACTAGAACTAAGTCTGAACCACCATGTTGGTAGTCCGTAAGACTCGGCACTCCATCGTGAAATTGTAACCTAGTACTAATTAGTAGATTTTCTTGTTCCACCTTATAGTTCAAGAAATACCTCATAGTTTCCAACTTGTTTCATACATACGGCGCGTGGGTATTAAAAATTTTGTTCCGCCAAGACTTCCCCCGCTTGAACTGTTCTGGGAAGTGATTTTCTTAATCCGATCACTTCCACTACATCTTCGAAGCAAGTGAACTTGAAAGTCGTTGATGCGCAAAACCCCCTGCAGGGTTAACAACCCCAATGGTGAGACAACCAGATCGCAAATGTTGAACAAGATCCATCCCACACCGCATTGAGTTGGGTGCCGACGCCTTGTGACCATACCGCCAGACCAACTTGAAGGCCGTCGCCAACCACTAGTGGTTGAGGGTGAGTGACTTTACGCTGGACCCCAAAAGGGTCTAAATATTATTTTGGCAATCCCTTTTTCCACAAGGACTAAGTCTGATCCACCATGTTGATAGTCCGTAAGATCGTGAAGTCGTAACTTAGCACTCATTACTAAATTTTCTTGTTCCACCTTATAGTTCAGGAAATACCTCATAGTTTCCAATTTGTTCCATAAACACAGCGCGTGGGCATTGAAAGTTTCGTTCTGATAAGACTCCTTTCGCTTGAACTGTCCTGGGAAGTAATTTTCTTAATCCAATTGCTTCCACTACATCTTCGAAGCAAGGGGGCTGGAAAGTCGTTGATGTGCTGAACCCCCTGTAGGGTTAACCACCCCATTGGTGAGACAACCAGATCGCAATTGCTGAACAAGATCCATCCCACACCGCATTAGGTTGGGGCCGACGCCTTGTGACTATAACGCCAAAATATGTGCCAAACCAACTTGAAGGCCGCCGCCAACCACTAGTGGTTTAGGGTGAGTGACTTTTTGCTGGACCCCAAACGTTTCTATATATTGTTTTGGCAACCTGCACTTCCACTAGGACTAAGTCCGAGCCACCATGTTGGTAGTCCGTAAGATGCGGCACCCCATCGTGAAGTCGTAACCTAGCACTAATTAATAAATTTTCTTGTTCAAAACATTTGATTTTTTAGAACTGTTAATTAATAAAATTTGTATATTTAAGAATTTATACGAGGGTAAGGCGAGAAGTTCTCGGCCTGACACAGAAATGGCATTCCAATCAGCAAAAATTTGTGCTTCTCGCCTGCGTGCACATGTCATTAGTTCGTATGACAAGTTTCAACTTGCTGTAGTTTGTTTACACGAATTTTTTCAAGCTGACGTCTTATGCGTGTTTCTTTAAGATGGATATCGTGCGGTCATAAAATTCTTCATTTTGGACGGATTAACCCCTCAGGAAATTCAACCGAAGTTGACAAAAGTTTACGGAGACTCTGCCCCTTCCCTGTCAACCGTTAAAAAGTGGGCAGCTGAATTTAAACGTGATCGCACGTCTCTCAAAGATGACCCACGTAAAGGACGACCAAAAACCGAAAACGATCGAAAAAGTGCATATCGTGTTGGACGATAGGTGAGTGAAAGGGAAGGAGATAGTTGAGGCTGTAGGGTTATCGGACGAAAGGGTGCGAAACAGCTTACACAAAGAGTTAGGGATACGAAAGCTCTGCGCAAGATGGGTGCCGCATTTGCTAAATGCCGATCAAAAGCAAATGCGAAAACAAGTTTCGCAGCAATGTTTGGCTCGGTTCAATAAAGATTTGAGCGATTTTGTGCGGCGATTTGTTACTATGGATGAGACATGGGTCCACCATTACACGCTAGAAACGAAACTGCAATCGAAGCAGTGGGTGGAAGCCGGTTATTCAGCGCCAAAGAAAGCGAAGTCGGTCGCATCTGCCGGAAATATGATGGCCAGCGTATTTTGGGATGCGAAAGGGATCCTGTTAATAGATTACCTTGAAAAAGGCAGAACAATTACAGGACAATATTACTCCATCCTTCTTGACCAGCTGGATGCCAAAATTCACGAGAAGAGGCCTGGCTTGAAGAAGAAAAAAATCCTCTTTCACCAAGACAACGCACCTGCACACAAGGGAAAATTGACGGATTCGGGACACGACTTGCTCGGCCATCCCCCCTATTCCCTGATTTGGCGCCCTCGGATTTCTATCTGTTCCCAAACTTGAAGAAATTTGTTTCTGGGAAGAGCTTCATGTACAATGAAGCAGTTGAGAGGGCCGTAGACAAATATTTTCTCAGTCTTCCAGACTTACACTTCCGGGAAGGAATACTGATGTTGGAGAAACGCTGGATCAAGTGTGTTGAAGTTTAGGGGGATAATATCGAAAAATAAAATCTTTTTTTACTGAAAATTGCAGTCTTTCATTGTAGGCCGAGAACTTTTCACCTTACTCTCGTAGTTATAACTATTGTAAAAAGTTTTAAATTAAATGATGTACGTGACTATCGGATCTGATGCTTATCCAACCAAGTCTTAAGAGACAAGAATGTTCTAATAATTTTGTTTTATATCACTAAAAATTGTTAATTGATTAAATTTTTTGGATAAAAGTTATTTAATCTTCTAAGTAAAGTAAATTAAAAGTTTTAAAAAATTCATTCCAATAAGGTTTTTGTATGTACCCTAAAACACCCTTTTTTAATACTTGCTAAATACAGTGGCGTCCAATTGCGCTTTATTTAATTTTCGATTTAACGAAGAATATTTCATCACTGTCCTTTCTCATGATCTCTTAGGGGTAATAGCCAAGCTAGCGGCAGAAGCAGCATGTTTTTATATTGCTCCAACTTCTGATTATTTAATTCCCCTGCATTGACGCTTACTACGAGGGATCAGAATTGGAGAATAATAAAAATAACCCGTTACAATGACACTCAACGTCGTAGGGTTAAAAATAGCGTTACTATATTAACATGTACAACGTGGGGCTCGAAGTGTGTAACAACTTTGGTTAGCTATAAAAAATTAATTTGCTACAACCTTAGGAACGGTCCTGAATACAGGTAGAAGGTTATGCACGTTTTCCGCTTTAGGTATGTAAATTAGGTGTAATGCTCTTCGTTTTTTTTTATTCTACTTCTGTACATATCGAATTTAGAAAGTATAATTTTGTTAGAATGAATAATCATGCGTGTTCAATTTGTAATCAGATATCATGATACGAGTGTTGTTTAATTGCGAATTTTTGTTATTACTTTGAAAAATTACCAGATTCGTTCCCACGCACAAACTAAATCGAAAATTAAGTAACCTAAGGGTTAACAAACCTTTTATTGACATGCACTCATTACGCGAGCAACTATACACCGTGTTGATAAACGTCTGTAGATTAAATTTTAATAGATTTGTTTTATATAATTTCACCTGACGTGTGTCTGTGTGTGTTTTGGAACAAAAACCCAAAACAATTCTCACATTTATGTTCAACTAAAAATTCCGTTCTCTAACAATTCACATACTAAAATAAATTATCTAGATAACAGTCTAAAAAAAGTGCACAACCTGTCAAGTACTAACCGGCTCCATTTCCAGCACCACAGGAGCTAGAGCCCCCCCTTGAAGTTCAGTTCTCTACTTAGCTTGGACACAAAATTAGCTGTCAACTAGCATATCACACAAGAGATTCATGTTCCATATTAAACTATTGCAGAGTTGGTTTAGAAAACTGACATCGTGATGTATCATATAATTTCTGGTACTAGAATTACCTTGCTAATTAATAATACTAAGCGTTATATGGGAAACGAGACGTTTTATTTTATGAACTTGAAGTTTACGATTTTTTCTTATGTAATACAAAAATGTTTAGCTGTTTGACAACGTAGTTTTTATACGAACGATAGCTTTTAATAAATTTTTTCGCCTGTCTAATCTGTAAATTCAACCACCTCATATTAGGACGGTAAATTAGACTTTATCGCCCTTGGGCGGTAAATTCAATTCTTTATTCTTTATTTCCTTAAGCAAACACAAAATAATACTAAACAAGTGCTTCGTTTGGAAGGGTCGGCCGGAGCTGTTCTGCCAACAACAAACCCCTTCGTATAAGATGAGAATATTTACATTTTACTACTAAAGCACAAAATATAAAAACAACAAAACTAAAGGCACTTTTCAAAACAATTTTTAGACAAGAGAACCGGTTTTAACATAAATTAAAATAAACGACGAATTGGGTTTAGTAGATTTAGCAAAAGTCATCTATCTATTCAACATTAAAAAGAATGCGTTTTCCATTTTAACGAATTATTTAAGCTCGTTATCAGTAAACTGCATTATTGTGATACCAAGGGATACGTCTTTTCTTTAAACCACCCCAAGCAAAAACGAATCGACACCTCTAATACTAAGTAAACAGAAATTTGATTTTTTATAATAAGTAATATTTATTATTCCTTGTAAATAACAGAGAAACAAGGAAAAGATTGCTTAAAACATATGTGTGGAGCACAGCACTGTACGGCTGTGAAGCCTGGACAGTGGGAGTAGCGGACAAGAAAAAGGTAGAAACCTTTGCAATGTGATGCTACAGACGTATCTTGAGGATCAGGAGGGATTACTGATTGGAAGAACACTGGTAAAGTCTCAAAGTATGATACCAATAAGGGTGCTATACATTAATCCGCATACGGTGACCCTGAAGAAAAACATGATTGTGGGAAGTTGTATTCCAGTATGCCATATTAAACGTTGTGTGGACGACGCAAAAGTTAAACCAGCCAACTGGTCGGACGACATCGAGGTGTGAGCAAGGAAGGAGAATGTGATGCAACACAAGATCAATACTGGAGATGCGCAACCGATACGACAACATCCCAGGCGACTTCCTTTGGCAAAACGTAAGGAAGCCGAGACACGAAGAAACAGGGAGTGATTGAGCCCTCGAATAGTCCATGGGCATCCGCGATAGTGCTTGTCAAGAAAAAAAATTGGTCGACAAGGTTGTGTGTAGACTACCGGCGGCTAAACAATGTCACAAAGAAAGACAGCTATCCTTTGCCCAGAATTAATGACACCTTGGATACTCTATCCGTATCAAAATGGTTTTCGACCTTGGACTTGTAAAGCGAATACTGACAAATAGGCTTGGGGCCAAACGATAAAGAGAAAACTGCGGTTACAATTGGAATTGAATTATGGCAGTTCAAGGTCACGTCCTTTAGATTATGCAATGCTCCTGCTACTTTTGAACGTTTGATTGAGTCGATGCTGCATGGACTGTCCTGGAAAGCATGTCTGGTGTACCCAGACGATGTGATAGTGTTAGGCGGATCTTTTGAAGAACATTTTAAGAACCTAGACGAGGTATTCCAAAGATTACGCGATGCAAACCTTACCTTGAGCGCTAAGAAATGTCACCTATTTGGAAAAGAGGTGAAATACCTAGGACATGTCGTTTCGGAGACCGGAATAAGAGCCGACCCTGACAAGATAAAAACAATACAAAAGTGGCCTACACCAGCAGATATACACCAACTATGCAGTTTTCTGGGATTGTGTAATATTGCCGACATTTTATAGTAGTGTTTGCAAACATTGCCAAACCGTTGACGAAATTAACCGAAGATGGACAAGAATATAATTAGAATGATGACTGCCACAGCGCATTTGAACAACTGAAACGGTTACTAGTTACAGCACCGATTCTGGGTTATCCGCGGATGGAGGGTATATTTGTGTTGGATACTAATGCCAGCAACAGCTATAGGAAGCATTCTTTCTCAGGTGCAGGACAGACAAGAAAAAGTTATCGGGTAATTCAGGAAGGTCTTGTCGCGGCCAGAAAGGAACTATTGTGTGACAAGAAGGGAGCTGTTGGGCGTCGTCAAATCCGTAGAGCACTTTTATAAGTACTTATACGAAAGTAAATTCACGTTAAGAACAGACCATGCCACACTAAAATGGTTACTGCAATTTCGAAATCCTGAAGGACAAGTTTCAAGGTGAATAGAACGGCTGCAGGAATATGACTTTGATACAGAACATCGTGTAGGAACTAGCCATCAAAATGCAGACGCTTTGTCAAGAAGACCGTGTCCGGTAGACTGCAATCATTGCTCCAAGATGGAAAAGAAAATAAGTGTCATTCATAGAATGACGGTAACTGATGATACTTTACAACCCGAAAGAATACGAGAATATCTGGAGAATGACGCCGAATTGGGACGTATTATTGAGTGGAAAAGTAGAGAACAACGACAAGCTTGGGAAGAAATTAATATTTCAAGTAGGAGTCTGAAGGCATAATGGGCACAGTGGAACTCCTTCGTGATTGAAAATAGAATCTTGAAACGACGTGGGAGTGTGAAGATGGCACTGAGAGACGACTTCAAGTGATAGTGCCGAGAAGCAGAGTGCCGGAAGTTTTGCATCACTTGCCCGATGGTATCTCCGGAGGGCACTTTGGCGTGAAAAAAACACTCGAAAAAGTGAAAGAAAGATTCTATTGGGTGAACTGGAAAGAAGATGTGAAAGAATGGTGCCGGAAATGTGAGTTGTGTTGTTACGTGCCAAATTGGCAGTAAACATTTTTTAGTTTAGTCTTGATGTGCGGAAGTTTCGCGCCACAAATTCAAAAGACTTGGCGTGTATTTCCGTCACGTCAGAGTGCGTTTGCGCCAGATCGCGCGACACGAGTGGCGGAGAAAAAGTGGGGGTAGTTTCCGGGAGACTCTGGAACGTGGCTGTTTTGCCTGTAATTTCGAATAGTGTGGTCGTGTCAGGTATCGTATCGTGCCTTTATCTTTAGTATGTAGATTTCCCTTTTGTTTATCTTTGTTTGACCTTACCTCATAAACCTGCTCCTGTCGTTCTCTACATATTAGGTAGATGATAAATTTGTAAGCCGCCTAGGGCGAACCGTAATCCACGCCGGAGCACCATCTTTAAACACTCCGGAAGAGAGCCCTGAGATCTGGTCCAGCCATCTTGAAGGACGCTTGGCGTACTTCGTGGAAATCTGGACCTGTTTATGTGAGTACCTTATTGTCATAATTGTTTGCGAATTTAATATATATTTTCCGTCAATTGCGCATTTAATTTGTAAATTGGTGACGTCATTGATGGGCGTCCCAAAATCTGTATAAATATTAGCGCTACCAACTGCCGTGGTATCTAATATACCGCGCTTGCGGTTTGGTAATTATGAACTTTTTTAACTGTAAGAGTGTGTCTCTGGAAATGGCCCGGTTACAAAACGGAAAGCCCCAATGAGACAGTATAACGTGGGCAATCCTTTCGAGAAGATTGTCATTGATATAGCTGGTCCGTTTCCTGAATCAGAGAAAGGAAATAAGTACATCTTGGTTGCAATGGATTATTTTACCAAATGGCCGGAGGCGTATGCTCGACCTAACCAAGCAGCCGAGACGGTTGCAGATGTACTAGTGAGGGAATTGTTTTGTCGCTTTGGAGTTCCATTAGAATTACACTCCTATCAAGGTCGGAACTTCGAATCAGCGTTATTTTAGTACGTCTGCAAGCATCTTGAAATCAGGAAGACTAGAACCACGCCACTTCATCCTCCATCGGATGGAATGGTTAAAAGAATGAACAGGACGTTAGAAAAATTTCCTAGCCAAAGTTGTCTCCGAACAACAACGAGACTGGGACCAATATTTACATTTATTCCTACTGGCGTATCGATCTTCGGTTCATAACAGCACAGGATACTCTCCCGCTTGCGGATGCTAGGACGTGAATTGTAGCTACCATGTGATCTTCAGTTTGGATTTATACCTGAAGAAGAGGTCGCAGGTGAAGATTACGTTAGTAAGCTTCTTGAAAGATCTAATAGCATTCACGAAAACGTCCGAAAGAATATCCAGGCGACAAGCGATCGAATGAAATCAGGCGGTTCCGTGGTGTAATTGGCATACGTGTGACTACTACGCCCAAGGTCCCGGGTTCAACTCCAAACACGGTCTGCTTGAAAAATGTTAGGCGAGCATTTTTCACAAAAATACGCCCTCGTTCGGATGAGAGGTAAAATGGAGGCCCCGTGTGTGAGTGTTGTCACGCACGTTAAAGATCCCTACCTTGCTTGGAACAGAAAGGGTGCGACAAAATTCCAAATTTACCAGGTAAAACAAAACTCCCTTTCTGGCCAATGTAGTACCTTCTGGTGGAGTATTGGAAAATCACATATAGGGATCGAATGAAATCACAATATGAAACGAAAGCACAAGAAGGTGGTTAGCAACCTAGAGTTTTAGTGTGGTTGTACAAACCACAAAGAAAGCGTGGATTATCCCCAAAATTACAGAGACAATGGGAAGGCCTGTACAAAGTATTAAAAACAGTTAATGATATAGTGTACCGGATCAGAAGATCTCCCCGTGGTAAACCTAAAGTGGTACACTTTGACCGTTTAACATATTATGCTGGCAACAACCAGGAAAACTCGAGTAATGAAAATGTTGTTCAAAGAGTTATTGATCGTGATCCAAATGTAGATTTTGAAGGTTTTATGGTGGCATATGGTGGTTCCGCTAAGGCGAGATTTGGCGTTGTTGTTGAAAAACAGCAAGATCTGTTTAGGGCACCAGAAGGGTATTCCCGTGCATATTGCCTAGCTCAAGATCTGCAAATGTCAAGAAAAATAGCTGTTGTTTTCAAGAAAAAGTTTAGATGTGTGGATAAATTAGTACAATAGCAACCAACCTTAGAAAAAGCCTTGGTTCTTCAGGATAGAAATTGTTGTTTACTATCCGGTTATCATAAATTCTTCACGGGCAGAGACCTAGTTATGGACATCTATGGGAGGCTTTGCTGAGTCTTAAGGCTCAGATGATGGAAAATATAGTAACGAACGAGACTAGCTGTGCCCAAGCTAGGCTGTGGACTGGATTGCTTAGATTGGAGAATAGTTCTAAATATGCTAGAAGTATTTTTCCAGGGAACCAACATCCAGGTCCTTAATTCTTGCTATCAACCGGTTGCCTACCAAGACCAAGAAAAGAGCGTTGACTGTTATTTCCAACGACGTGGTGGATGCACCAGAGGTGATAGCTGCCGATACCGTCATCAGTTATCAAATTGGCGTAAAAATGATTTTACATTTACGGGACGTTACGGTTTTAATGAGGGGGCAGTGTTACCAACTTTTAGCCAACCCGTTAAACATGCAAGTAGTGTTAGTGTGGTTAAGGATTTAGTTTAAGAAGATATTAGTGCTTATCAATAGCATTAGTGTGATAGTGCTTCATTGTTAATTGGACAGAAAACATTTATAAATAAAGCATATACTGTTAATTAAACTTGTGAATGGTGAATAATAAAGACTTTTGTTATTATTTGTTCTAAATTGGTAAATGCGTTAACAGTAGCCTGCTACAATATCATGGACAGACAAATTTAAGTACAAAGAGGCACTACAAATGGTAGAGGAAAAAAAATATGTGGAAAACAGTATAAAATATGAGAGATTGGATGATAGGCTACTTACTAAGGTGTGAGGGAATAGTGCTGAATATATTAGAAGCAGAGATTGGAAAAAAGAGAGATAGAGGTAGACCTAGGTTATGCACACAGATAGTGAAAGATGTAGAATGTGGCAAGTTCAGGGAAATGTGTAGGCTAGCTCAGAATAGAAATCAATGCAGGTATTCATCCAACCAATTCCAAAATGGAAACCTAATGATGAAAAAAATAACTTTGCTTAAATCTGATGATTATTATAAGCAACTACAGGTATAGGTTTTGCAATATTTTCAACTAATGCTAATTGTGCAAAAGTATTTATTGTAAAACTGTTAATTCGGCAAATGTGTAAGTGTTGGGGATCTTGTCAGCCACAGGCTGCTTAACCCCCTTTACATACCACTGAATCTCGGTAAAATGGGGCATATAATTAGGAAACAACAGAAAGGAAACCGAGCTGTATTTACGCTGTGGGAATTTCATGGAACTGTGTAGGCCAGCTCAGAATAGGAATAAGTGAAGGTACGCGTCCAACCAGTTTCTAGACAAAAAATCTAATGACGAAAAAATAATTGCACTTGAATCTGATAATTATTATACACAACTACAGGTACTGGTTTTGAAATATTTTAAACTAATGTTGATTGTTTGAAAGAATAATATATCCTTTCAAACTATTAATTCGGCAAATGTTCGAGTGTTGGGGGATCTTGCTAGTTGCAGACTGCTTAACTCCCTTCACATACCACTAAATAGGGAAATATGGGAATATATTTGTAAAACAATAGAAGGGAAACCGAACTGCTGCTAGCAAGGAAAGAGCAGGGGCTATGTTTGAAGACAACAAACATAGAAACAAAAAAAAAATTATTGATAGCAAATGTGGAAAACAAAAAAATAATAGGAGAAATAGGTCAGGATACATTTAAGACATTTTTGAGGAATAGTGCGGGGTATTTTATAAGCAGAGATAGGAAAAAAAGAGATAGAGGTAGGCCTAGATCAGAATAATGCACACAGATAGTGAAAGATGTAGACGGTGAAAATTTCAGGGAAATGAGTAGGTTAGCTCAGAATAGGAAACAATGAGGGTATGCATCTAACTTGCTCCAGAACTGAAGACGTAATGATGATTATGATTCCTTGTGAATAATTATTTATTGTTATTCATGAAGAAGATGAATGGTTGATGTTAAAAGTTTAATTTAGATGAAATTTCACATGGATTTTCCAGGTCAAGAAGTGGTTTAATTTCCAAATTATTTAATTCATTAGATGTAGTTACAGAAATCACGGATGTAGCTAGTTGCTTTTTTCTGTCTAAATATTTTATTAGCCGCATTCCTCTTATTTTGTAGGCAAGTATCAATATACTTTTCAGTGACGGTGGATGAGTGCCACCCCCATGCTTCTTTATACTTAATAAATCTACTCCAGACTAAAAGTGAAGCAAAGCTCTTTTGGAAACAATGACCAGTATATTGCGCTGCTTCAGGCAATTAAAAAAATTCTGCAATCTTAGGTGGAATTTTACTAAGTGATTTTTTTCTAACTAGCGCATCAGGTAACGACCACATGAATCAGGAATGAAGGTTTGGTACTTGTAATATCAGAGGAGTGTACGATAAAGAGTGTGAAATTGCGAATGAAATGAAAGAAAGACGCATGGATGTGTTGTGTGTGAGTGAAACGAAGCAGAGGGGATAGATGTTGAATTAGATAACGTTATGTTGGGTTTGTGGTCTGGAGTAGAGAGCAATACGAAGGATGTTGGTTTAATTTTGAATAATCAAGCAAAAGCATGCATGGAACAAAGAAGAAAACCACCAAAAACTCAAAATTAAAGAAGCTGCTTATACAACCCTACATAAAAGTAACTGCGTAGCAAATGAATCCGTAACTTTCAGTAAACAATGGATACCACTACTAAAAGAAATAATAACTGAAAATTTAATTCACCCAATATCTAGGTAGCATTGTAAGTTTTTCCTGGGTTATCCTTGCGATATTAACATGAAATACAGCCTACATACATGATTTCTATTTATACATACAACAACTAAGTACTAACAATAGGCACATTAGCAGCCCCTATAAAACAGCATTGCTATCTGACAAGTATAAACCCGCCATAGGGTTGCCTCAGATCCATATACAATCTTCGTCAAACAGTATTGGTTTCTGACAAGTGTAAATTCGCCATGGGGTCGCCTCAGAACCATGTTAAAATCTACCAAAGAGGTAGCTTAAATCATAATGAGTTTTCTCCTCAAGAAAGATATTAAAAATGGCTGCTTAAGCCTTACGGTAACGTATTCGCACACTTCTTTAATAACCATCCCCTCAACCGTATAAATAGAAACATGTTAAAAAATGTTTTCCAATCCTCAAACTATTGAATTTATATGAAATTTAACTATATAAAAATTAATCAGTTAATTTCACGTTAAGCATATTGGCTACCTCAAAGTTGCTCCCAGGGCGCAACACAAATCAAAGGCACTCGTTCTTTTAAACTTTAAAATTCTCATCTAATGTATTCAAACTAAATATATCAAAATATTAATGAATCAAAGTCACCTTCAATTTATGTCATAAATGTCAAACTAGAAGTTTTTATTATTTTGACAACGATCCTAGGTAATGGATCGAAACGTAAATAAAGACAATTCTAACAACTATGAGTGGTTCGATTCCCAAAGAAGATTAAGAAAAGTATCATAAGCGGTTCATGTAATTCAACAATTTTTTAAATGTGAAAGCAAACATTTATTAAAACAGGTTATCGAGTGTAAAAATGCAGAAAATATTTAGACTACAACACGGAACGTAAGAAATTATCACATCAAAACTTGTTAAAATATTTTCGTGCCTGGGTTGTGGATCGTTAAGATGTAATATAACAGAATCTAAAAAGGGTACAATAAGTGCTCGTCGATAGCACTCTAAGGTGAAAAGAATGGTACATTTTCTCTTTGCGATTGTCATGAGGTAATTCGAAAAGCATTAGTTTAAATATTTTATTTACAACTACAGAGATCTGGGATTATATCTGTGGTTTCCTACAACTTTTCTCACATCCAAGCGTTCCTTTTACAACTGCAATAAAAATTTTGAGTAACACTGAGCTTAAAATCAATGTAATCTCCTTAGTTCTTGTTACATTAAAAGTTAATGATTATATTTTAATATATTAAGATATTTCAAAGTCAATTGTGATATTTTAAATATCCATATAACAGATATAAATTTAAAATACAAAATTTTGCGAGGATAAAACTGATTAATTAACTGCTTGCAATTTTTAACCTAGCTTCTGCAAAACAATTGGGTGAGGGGGCTTTGTGGCTATCCAGTTCTTTTATACCTCTTGCAGAAGAGATCTAGGAATAAAAGATATAAAAAGAGTAAGGGAAGATCTTGACTTCTGCATTTTAAATTATGGATAAGAAGGTATATTTCACTATCGTGTATTATGGTATCACAAACAATGGAATGTGTTTACATACTCTATTCCTAGTAGTCCAATTACATAAATTTGTTATTTAATGCATCAAAACATTCATAGATGTCATTGTTAATGCAATTCAACTGTTTGATTTTAGAAATTCTTTCTGAGAGCAGTTCTTTAAAATGTTACCTTACACTAAACGAAAGTAATTCAACAGGAAACCAATTCAAATATTAATAATTTACATTAGTAGCAACATGAGTTTAAATATTAATTTGTATATAAACAACTATGTTCTGGGAGGAAATTTGAATAAATTTTCTGTGCGTTTACTCTAACCATGTTAAATATTACCTTTTTTTTTGTTACAGGTTTTGACAACTGTGTTGTTGTATCTATTGCTGATAACAAAATGTCTTCTCCTAGTATATGTGGTGAACATGGACATTGCATTACATCACCAGGTGTCGGTTATCGTTGTTCATGCCAACCTGGTTATACTGGCAAATACTGCCACGAAAGTGAGTTTTTAATATATGAAATATTTTTGAAGCTAGCATTTCATTTCAGATATAAATGACTGTAAAATTAATCCTTGTTTAAATGGTGGAACATGTGTCGATAAAGTAAATGCATTTCAATGTATTTGTAAAGAAGGTTGGGAGGGTGCCTTATGCAATATTGGTAAGTGTTTGAAAATAGCCGCTTTAAAATAAAATAAAATATTTACCTGTTTGCAGATGTTGATGATTGTAGTCCAAATCCTTGTCATAATAATGGTACATGTAGTGATAGACTTGCAGATTTTGAATGTACGTGTCGAGATGGATGGAAAGGTAAAAGCTGTACTTTGAAAGACAGTCACTGTGATTTAACTACATGTAAAAATGGAGGCATATGCCAGGATCTAGGCAATACTTTTGCGTGTCGATGTGCACATGATTGGGAAGGTAAATTATTATTTCTTTTATTTTAAATGCAAAAATGTACAGAAATTTGTTAATCTAAATTTTAATATTCGCGGTACAGCTTTAAGTTAAACTTTGCAGTGCAATTACAAAAACAATAACAACAAAATGTGATCCATACCAATATCACTTTTGATATTGCCGTAAGCATTGTTTGAACTTGGTTCAAGACCATTTGGACCTAATCTCCTGGACATGTATTACTACATCCCAGGAGTGGGCGCCTATTTTTACGCACCTCCTACTTAATTAAATATTAAGGTTGAAGTAATGCAATTTTCTACACACAAATCATAAAATTATAACACTCATCGTTCAATTCTTCGGCGACAAGCACTTCTCAGAGTCGAACGGTGAGTGTTATAATTTTAAGATTTGTGTGTAGAAAATTGCAGTATTCAAATGTTAATAAGCATTTAAGCAAGGGATACGTAATAATAGAAGCCTACACCTGTGACGTAATAATTGGTGGCCCTTAGACGTCATTTGTTAAGTGTTCTATACTGTATTAAATATTAGGGTTCGATTAATGCATTTTTCTACATACAAATTTTAAAATTATAACACTCACCGTTCAGTCTACTAAAAATTCATCTGAGGGTTTTCAGTACGGTTTGGTTTCCTGTAAATTTTTTTATGTAGTGCTTGCCCATGGTAAAAGATAATGTTCCAAGGGAACGGTAAGACAGGTTGGATAGATGACGAGTTTTTCATTGAAGGAACCCACGAAAATAGCATTCAAAAAAGCACAACCGCGGTTTGTTTAATCCTGAATTGAAATCATCCATAATATTCATATAAATCACTTTTATCGTTTTTACATTCTTCACACTGTTGGATTCGCTAATTTAAATTAGCTGATACTTTTCAACCAATTGAAATAAAAAACCTCGATACTTTAATAATTCATGTTCCCAGTACATTCCCAAGAATTATAGAAAAAAGTCGAAAGTATCTTAACGTATTTATACATATTAAGTCAGTCTAAGTCTACAATGTAACTACTCATTTATAACTTACTCAATACCGGATCCAAGAAACAGGGGATTACTTTACTGTTAATACAAAAAATAAGAGATTTATTGAATATAAGAAAATGGAAACTGGTTATCCAATAAATGAAATGGCATGTTACGTAGCTGTATATAAGTCGCCCATAAAAAGATCTGCATTTGCAATTTTTAATATAACTTTCTGTAATTGTAAAAAAAAATCCTAAATTGAAATTTTAAGAATTTTGAAATTTAATAATTAGCATTATTATTTTAAATAAGTGTACGTTGTAAATACATCTGCTTGGCTTTATTTATGATGACTTTAAAAATATGAATAACAACGTCTTAACAAAAACATAACTCACCAAGTATCACAATTGTATATTTATTCCGTACAGTACCTGTTAAATATTCAGTATGCTGTGCTCACTTATTATATGTACAACTGTATTTAGTTTTCCCCTCCAATTGTGTACCACTAGGATAATTTTTACTAAGCATTTACCTCAGTTGTTCTGAAACTCTTGAGTGAACCACATGCACTCGCTGCAATTCATTCAAGTTAATGTAGTACTTGCACTTCATAATTGTAATTGATAAATCAGTTTTCTTCAACAATGTGTGATAAAGAAGGTTGATTTAAAATTCAAGTTTGATTGCACAAGCCTGCAACTACAGTCCACTTTTATTCATCAAGAAGTTTGTCTAATTTGAGCACAAGTAAGAACAAAAGGCGACTTCCAACACTACCAATAGAATTTCAGAATAGATTTCAGGCTAACTGGATTGAAAAGCTACTGCTGGTAGGAGCTTATTTACAGATTATTATTTGTTCTTGTGATGCAACTATGTTCAACATTTTAATATGCTGTGTCTTCTTTCAGAACATTCAGATATCAGATATAAAATTTTATTAAAAGTATGATTGAACAGGTACTTCTATACATAAAAATTGTTTTTATAGCACAACTTTATAGCGGGATGTATAATTTTACATGTTGAATGAAATTATTTTTGCAAGATCAACAACTTTTGTAATATAAGGAAGGTCTGGTATTGAGGGTAAAACCGTAGAGTACAGTTTGACTAAAATGACAGAAATACCATTGTTTGTTCTTGTCGCTCATGCTCTGTTGGAGAGAAAGTACACTGTAGCAAGATACCTAGTCAGTAGAATGCTGCATTTCGAAATGACTGAATGTTGCATCATACTAAATTTTGTAACCCTGGAACTGGTTAGGTGCATACCTCCATCGTTTCCTTTTCTTACGTAACCTACACATTTATCTGAAATTCCCAGTCTGCATCTTTCACTATCTGCATGCAATAGTCCGTTCTAGGTCTACATCTACCTGTCTTTTTCCTGTGTCTGCCTGTAATATATGTCGCACTGTTACCCAAATGCTTTAGAACGTGTCTCGTGTTTCTACTTATCCTATTTTTTTTGTTTTCCACGAATATCTTTCTTCCCCTGCTATTTCTAGAATCTCTTTGTTATTAACTTTGTCTGTCCATGCTATCATTATCATACATTTAAAACACCACATTCCAAGAGGCCTCTACCTTAATCCCGTCAGTTTCTCCCATTGTCTAACTTTCACAGCTATACTCCACACATATGCTTTCAGCAATCCTTTCCTTGTTTTTGTTTGTTGTCTTTGAACATAGTAGTTGCATATTGTTGTTAAATGCAGTACGGCCTTGTGCTAATCTTTGATTTATATCTTTTGCACGTTTCTCTTTTTGTGTTATTTAACTTCCTAGGTAGTAGAAATCCTTAGCCTCTTGTAAGTTCTCGTTACCTATTTGTATATTAGTTTTTATTTATTTCACCGTCCTTTACATACTAGTACTTTAGCATTATTTTTGTTAATTTTTATACTGTATCTCTGTGTTAGAACTGTTTCCATTTCATTAAGAACTGCTTCTAACTCTTCCTTGCTAGAAGCTAATACCGCTATATCATCTGCAAATCTAAGCATATCAATTTTTTGTCCCTGAATAATTATTCCGAATGTCTTCCAGATTTGACAGTATTCATTGCCTCTTCACTATGCAAGTTAAAAATTAATGGGAATAGGGCACATCCCTGTCTCACCCCTTTCCTAATATTTACTTCTCTACATTCCTGCTGTAATTCTATTATCGCTGTTTGCTTTTTGTATAAGCTATGTACTATCTGTCTACCCTTAAAACTCATTCCAATCTTTTTGATTATTTCGAACATTTTTACCGCTTTACATTGTTGAATGCGTTTTCCAAATCTACAAACCTATACATGCTTTTCCCTTTTTCTATCGTTTTCTCCATTATCACCTTCAGAGCTAACATAGCTTCCCGTGTTCCCCTGTTTTGCCTAAAGCCAAATTGATCTTCTCCTAGTATTTCTTTAACTCGTTTTTCCATCCGTCTTTCTACAATTCTAATTCATATTTTTAACACATGTGCCATCAAACTTGTTATTTGAAAATTTTCATATCTATTCGCACCTCTCTTTTTTATAAGTATAGGTAGTGACCATGATGTTACGTTTGAAATCTTTGGGTATCTCACCTGTCTCAGCTTACAAATTGGAAAAAGCGTTTTGTTACTACTTGTCTAGTAGCTTTTAAAGTTTCTACTTGCACCTAATCTATATCCGGTACTTGTTTCTAACTAATTTCTAAGTATATGATATCCCAAGTCATCCTTTTCAATGTTTAATACGTGTTCTAATGCTGCTAGTTCCTCTCCTGAATATAAATTCACTAAACATTCTTGCCATCTAACCACTTTGTCTAAAATTCGTACAATGATGTCTCCCGCTGTGCCCCTTATATTTTTGCTATACCATTTTATATCCTTAAAATTAATTCTAGGTAGTTTTTGTGCTTTGTCCGTCTTTCCTATTTCCATCTTAGTTTGTACATCTTTGCGGTTCGTTATTCTTCAGCTTTCCTGCATTTGCAAATAATTTCCCATCTTATAGCTTTGTATCACTGTTTTTGTATTTTCGTCTTTCTTTTATTAAATTCAGGATATCCTTCGTTATCCATGGTTTCTTATTTTCTTTTTGTGTATCTCTGGCTATCATGTTTAAAGCTGGATGTACTATAATTCCATTCTATTTTTATTTCCTTAGTATCAGAAAGTTTTCCGATGTCTTTAAGCAATTTATTTGACTTTTTTTTCAAATCTTTTGTAAATATTTTTATCTTTTAGTTTCTCAAAGTCAAAATGTTCTTTTCCATTCCTTTTTTCAAATTTTTTAATTCAAAGGCGATCTTCATAATTACGATGTTGTGGTCAGTATCTTGGGTAGCTTCTACAGTCTTTTACTTGATTTCTAAACTGTTGTTTAATAAGAATGTAATCTAATTGATATTTTCCTATATCTTTTGGCATCTTCCACATGTATCATCTTCTAGCATGATATTGAAATAAAGAGTTGTGATGGTTAAATTGTTTTTGTCAGAAAATTGTTTCAGTCTATTTCCCCTGTCGTTTCTTGTGCCTAAGCCAAATAAACCTACTACCACTCCTTCCCTACCCTCACCTACCACAACATTAAAATCCCCTGTAATTATTAAATTTTCATGTGTTTTTAAGCATCCTGGTGTCTTCGATATCTTTGTAGACCACTTCTACCTCTTCCTCACTGTAGCTAGAAGTGGGCATGTATACTTGTATTATTACTGTATTTAAGGGTTTAGATTCTAATCAAGCCATGTGTACTCTTTCGTTCTTTTGTCAGTAGTGTTCTCCACAATGTCCTATATTTTTTTGCACAACTATCTCCATGCCCGAATTTCATTACTCTGATCATGTATGAAAGTCTCCGCTACAAAAAAAAAACCGCCTTTGGTCACCAAACTTAGCTAATCCCTAGTATGTCTAATGCTAACCTATCCATTACAATTTTCAAGTTCTCTAGCCTACCTAGTTGCTTCATCCTTTTAACATTTCATGCTCCGAATGTTCCTGGTTCTTTTAAACTTACCAATCAAATCCTCCACAGTAGTTCCAAACCGGAGATCCAAATGGAGGACTATATTAACTCCCGAATCTTTTACGCCAGAGGATGCCATCATGTTAAATAACAATTTAAGTATGCTGTGTATGTGGGAAGTTATGTAGTGGTTTTCTGTTGCCTTCGACATTGTAGTAGTATGTCTTAGAATTCCATACCGACCCCTATGGCCTCTGCCACTCTAAGTACTGAAAAATCTGATGCCTTCTTTCTGTAACTGGAAAATAAGTTATGAATAGTTTTTAGGAAGTATTTTTTATATGCATCTGGCTCAGTGTATATGTTGCTGTGATATCGTTGCAATGACCAGGTGCCCCTTTTTCTATTTTAAATAAAAAGATTAAAAATTTTCCTTTTCTCAATTTTTAACTTTAATTTTAATTTTTATTATGCCTCGGCTAGCTCAGTTTTTAACCACGCATGGAACTTGCGACAATACGACAACAAAGAATTTTATATTTCCCTTTTTATCTCCATTTCTTATATATTTTGATCTAAACACAATTAACCACAATTTATATAATGTTCTTAAAATATTTACAATGTACAAAAACGTTTAAGAAATCTTTGAATAGAACGTCCTTCTAATAATTGAATTAAATTCTTTCAGTAATTATCATTCCCGTTAATTAAACAAAATCCAGCAAAAATCACCCATATTATTATTATTTGAAGCTCTATGAACTGCATTAAACTTCCTTCAATCTTTACATAATTTATAACGTGTACTAAAACGATCTTTGTTGACCCTCACAGAAAGTTTTCATGAAAGCAGTGTTTAAAATATTCATAAATAAAAATACAACAAAATATTCAGATTAGCTAACCTGTTGTCCCTTTGTGGCTTGGCCCATTCCCCTTGTTCGGACCAGTTCCTGCTGTTTGTTTCAGCTTACTGCTCTAAATAGTCCAACGTTGAATCCAGATCTACTACAAGCGCATAGTTCAACGATTAAAGCTTTGTACATGATTCTTATATGCAAGATTTTGGGCATTTCTATGAATTTTTGATGTATAAACGAAGTTGATGCACTATTTCCTGCACGTGCGACTTCAAGTTATTTGCATTGGTTCTTTTGGATTTTCACTTTCCCTGGTCACGTATGTTTTGTTTGTACAATAAATTTGACGAACTTTGCTTTTATCACCATGCTGTATTTATCAAGGTGTTGGATTTTACTTTTCTGGTCACATAGCCTTAATTTCATTTATGTATTCAATTATATGCATTTTCGATCTTACGCATTTTCAAACCTGCTTGTTTAACTGGGATTCTTTGTCTAATGATGATGCATTACTCACGCGTATTGTATTGCAGCTTCCGTCCACGTCGTTTTATGACTTACCAAGTTGTTTATTTATTTAAATCTTCTAGAGTACTTTTCATTTCTTAAAATAATTATAACTAATATTTTATACACAGTAAAAAGGTCTAGTTTTCCTAACCTCCATGACGTCTACATGAAGCGCACTATACTAGTGATCCAATCTACCCCTATATGACCCTATTAACATGGCATTTTATATGAATTATGTTGGTGTTAAAGTAATTGCCATGCACCTTATCTGAGTGAAAAAATAGTACGATATTACTTGCAGTAAATATTAAATTGTATTCTGGATATAATACAAAAGAAAATTTAATTTTAGTCCGTTGAATTAAGTTGCTAAAATATGAACAAACTAGTTTATTGTTCATTTTCGGTACTAGATTTATTTCTTACAGATGTCTTCAACTAAAATATGCCTTTTTGCCAAGCAATATGAATTCTGCAGTTATTGCAGTTCTAAATGAAGAAATGCTAAGGGCAACTACAGCCCTTTATAGTGCTCCTGTTACGACATCAGATTATGTCGAAAGGGGTGATATGAACTTCCTGGCAGAATGAGCCGGAAGGCAGTATTTTCTCAAGAAATAAGCGAACAGATTTTAATTCTTCCGAAATTATTTTATGGAGTAACTCCATTATCATTAAGGGGAGCTGTTTTTGAGTACGTTGAAAATAATGATATTAAGAATCCATTCAACAAAGAAATTAAACAGACTGGTTATACTGTTTCTTCAAAATTAATCCAGAAATAGCATTAGGTACCCTGAAGCTACATGCATGAATATAATTTTAGCATGTAACGTAAATGAAATTAAATTATTTTTTAATAATTTAGAATCAACATTGAAGAAGGATAATTTTGCTCCATGTAGAATATTTAATGTTGTCGAGGCTCGTGTCAATACATTCCATAAGCTAGATAAAATTCTAGATCCTAAGGAAATGAAGCAAGTTGGTGCAGCTATGGGTAAGGAAAGAATGAAGAATATAATGATCTGCTGTTGTATCAGTACTACAGGACAGTACATTCCTTCAATGATTACATGTCTTCGTATTTGAATGCAACCTTCACCGGAGCAAGGTGATCCAAATGAGGAGGTATTCAGTGTATGGTCAGTTCATTTTGTAGAACATGTAAAACTGGCTCCTTAGAATCCTGTCCTAGTACTCTTGGATAACCAATCATGCCAGTCATATTTTGCTACAAATATACCATTACTGTCATAACATCGGAGTCGTTATGATTACCATACCTCGTCATATATCCCACCGAACACAGCCCTTGCATTTAACTGTATTTGCCCCTCTTAACATTGCATTGCATAAAAAATGTATTCATTTACGAAAATTCACCAATATGAAAAGCTGACACCTCGTTAATTAATTTTTCTTTTCACAAAAGCCTGTTTTCACATAGTAAATGAAGAATGAGCCATCAATGGTTTCAAATGTGTAGGAGTTTGGCCTTTTGATTGCAGTGTGTTTAACCGGCTCTTCCAGGATGGAGATCCAGCTCCTTTAGAAAATGTGCCTGCAGAAGAAGCAATACAGATACAAAGTTAGAGAATATAGATAATGCAGTTGGGTGAAAATATTGGCATACAGCTTTCTCCACACCCTACTCTTCAGTTTTCTTCACAGTCTTCTAAGTCAGTTTTGAATCTGCCTAAATACAATAACGAAAATGTGGAAAGAGTTAAAAAGAAGATTTGAACAAGCCATGTACAAGCTTTGGATCTACTTGCACAGCACCTTTCGGTCTAACATCACTCAAGCCAGAAGCCAACAAAGATGATGGAACTAGGAAAGATAAGGATAGTGAAAAAGAAAAACGAAAATGTAGGAGCAATAAACAGCACTCAACAATTGCAACAGATACGTCTATGAAGGTTTTATCGGAACAACTGAAAAGCAAAGAAAAGCAGAAATGACAAAAGATAAAACGATAATAAAATAAAGTGTCAATAAAAATTTAAGAGGGTTATTAAAAAAGGAAACTGGAGAGCTCTTTATCGGATTACAAAGACATACTAATAGACGATGTCGAAGAAGACTGTAATAAAAATTGAGAGAATGTGTGTGAAAAAAAATTTGATGACATTTGTGTTAAATTGGGGAGTATGGAAAAAATAAAGAGTTGTGGTAGAGTAGAATTTATTTAAGAAGAGCCTGTATGTCATTTGACATATATGCGCAAGTGTTTGAGGAAGGTCACAGAGGCTATCAGGTGTAAAGTATGTCTTTATCGGGAAGTACTTTGAACATCACCAAATTTCGAACGGTTCCTAGGGAAATGCCCTAAAAGGAATAACAAGAGACGGTGCCAAAACCTGAGATTAGAATAGTGATTCAGGTTTAAAAATTTACCTGAGAAATCGTTAAGTACACTACTGCCTAAGCTTAAATCAAACCTTAATTAACCACAAGAACACGAAAGACCTATTTAAAACGGCTAGCTGGAAAGAAAGTTTCTAAAATCAACTAATAAATAATCTGAAATTTCAGTTACACTTCTAGGTAATTTCAAAATAATTCATTACAACAAAACCGTAACTTTTTGTTGACATTAATTGAGAATAAAGCAAATATAAACATGTCAATACATTATTGTACAAGATTTTGTTTTCAATAGTATTATACATGTGTGTTACTTGATAAACATCGTTAAGCAAATATTATAAATCAGATATATCACAAATTTACTTAACTAAGTTCTTAATCTAATCCCACAGATGTATTATACGAGAGTGGTCCGATAAGTTCTTAGCCTTCAAAAGAAAAACAAAAATTTTGGAAAAGTGGCGATTTATTTCTCAACATAGTTTCTTTTCAGTCCGATACACTTGGCCCAGCGATACTCCAACTTTTTAAACCCGTCTGAAAAATACGTTTTCTCGAAGTCCGCAAAGTAGACCTCCGTAGTGGCGATGACCTCATTCGACTCAAATTTTTTTGCCCGGCGAGTGACTTTTCCTAAGTTGGAAACAAAAAGAAGTCGCACGGGGCTAAATCTGGAGAATGCGGTGGATGGGGCAGCAGTTCGTAACCCAATTGGTGAGGGCGGTTGCGCATGTTGTCTGGAATGAACAAACACGGCACCCGTCGCGCCAACAACTGCTCATGCCCAAAACTCGATGCAGGATATTACCCACGTGATCTTGTGAGATACCTACTGTCTCAGCTATCTCGCGCACCTTCAATCGGCGATCTGTGAATACGAGATCGTGGATTTTGTCATGTTATCCTCTGTGGTAGCCGTTTTCGAGTCATCAAAAACCGACATGCGACCACGTTGAAACTCGTTAAACCAACTTTTGATGGTGGCCATCGAAAAAAGAGTTACCGTACACAGCATTCAAGTACTCTTTAATTTCGCTGCACGATATCCCTTCCAAAAACAAGAATCAAATCACCGACCGATATTGCTTTTTTTCCATTTTTCTAAAATCAGCAGACACGCCCGCTTCCACACGCGGTTAAAATAAAACTACGAATCCGATTCGGCTGAAATTTCGACAGGAGCCGTCTACGAAAATGTACTACACGATAGTAATTTCTCATGCAATAGTGGCGCCATCGGGCAGTGAGGCTAAGTACGTATCAGACCGTCCTCGTAGGTACTTTTTATTAGTTCATACAATGAATTTCAAATGTTTATTTAGTTACAGACGCCCTCTGGTATGGTTTGATGAATTTATAAATACCTGAGGAGTTATTGCTGACTGTAGTTAAGGTGGATACCATAAGATACCTACGGTAACTTTGCAAGCCTCAACATGTTTAGTTGCTACTTAAAGTTATCGACCTGGGAACCAATGTGCCCCTAAAATTAAAAATAACCAACTTGGTAGGATATTATCCGAACATTTGATAACTTTATCTGTTTGATAACCTTTTTGTCAAAGGCAACTTACCAACTAAAGTTGTATGTTTGAATGTCAAGTATGAAGTGCTTTAAGAAAATGGATCTACTGTTCCTAAAATAATTTGAGACATCCCCGGCAAACTTTGGACAAACGAATTAAGATTACAAGGTGAAAATACTGCGTGTCATTTTTTCTATCTAATCTATATGTATAATTAACTTATGGATAGCTCAACTAAACCAGAAACCGGGACTTTTTTTATTTGAGTCAGCACAAATCTGCCTATGAGGTTTTCATGTCCAGAATTGAGATCACCAGTGTGCCAAATTAATACCATTACTAACCAAAACAAATGAATCGCGAAACTTTAATAATTTAGAATGAAATTATGATAATGACATCATCTCTAGCCTTTAAAAACTGACAAGGAATTGGACAACCTTTGAGTATTTACCATAATGATACAAAATAATCCTACCTTAGATTAAAAATTCATGTAAGGTAAATGACCCCAATTCAGACACATTTAAGAATTTGCCACGAACTTTCAACAATAAAACGATTTTTTTTTATTTAATGTTTGAAATATTTTGTTATTATCAGTGAGTAATAGATGTTAAAGCATAGATAGGGACCAATTTGCAAAAAAATGTTTGGAAATATTATTGTAATTAATATTTTTCATAACTAATCTTAATATCACCGATTTCAGACAGTAAACATACAATCTGCTCCAAACTCAGACATTTTAATGAACCTAACTCAGACAGATCCCCTAAATCAGACATTTTGATAACATTATTCCGACAAATATAAACTAAGTAAATAGTATTAAATAATACTTCTATTAAAAATGAAAACAAATGATAATACAGTTATGCTTCTTTTACACAAAAGAGCCCTCGTTTATTTATTTGTACAGGAGGCATGATTTTTTTAACAATCTCAAAGCTATCGTACCAAATTTCGTCTTTCACATTTGGCCACTTCCAATATTAAGGTCCAGATTTAGCCATTGAGTTGACTAAAAATTTGTCTCCTTTCTTATCAGTTATTTGTGCAGGAAAATGTTCATCCAGATAATTGACGACTATAAAATCAGCAATCCTTAGGTCGTTGACCAAATTTTGAACATGTGCGTCTTTTACATCAGAGATGTTAGCCTATGTATCTTCTGTTTTCAGTTTGAGGTAGATCTCCTCTGGTCTGTAATATCTCTGACTTGCCTTTATCTTGAGAAACTACTTTTTTAGGTTTCTTGATCTTTTCTTCACGTAATTTCTTATTCTCTTCCCTTATTCTTTTTCTGTTTTCTTTTTCTTCAAGGGCTTTGTTCTGTTCTTCTTCTTTCTTCAAATAATACTCTCTCCATGCGTCAGATGTTCCTACCGCAAGTACTTTAACACTGCTGTTTCTGCATTTACTTTCTTAGTTGGCTCAGGCCAAAATAATGACTTTTTGATGGTATAAGCACGGCTGGAAACACTGTAGAATGGCTAGATGTATTACAAGACTTCTCAGCTTCTTTCGCTACCTGCTTTTCAACATTATTTTGTTTTTCTGGTGTCTTGTGAACTTTTTCTGATAGTTTTTTTGCTAGCTAGATTATCTACTGATGCTGAATTAATTATTCTATTTTTTATATTAGCTAAGCACCTACCATCTAGGCGTTCCGTCAAGTTATCTATTTGTTGTTGCTTATCTTGGTATTGATCTGTTGATGCCACATTAAGTACTCGATTTTCCAGGATAACTATTCTAGGTGTATTTTCATCCAGGTGTTCTGTCAAGTCATCCTTCTTCCTTTCTTCATCTTGGTTTTCGCTGTTAGTATTAACAGCCTCACTTTCTATATATTCTGTGTTCGTAATGTCTGACACAACTGTCTCGCCTTTCTCATTTATCATTATGTTAGGCATATCTTCGATGAGCATATTGGTTATTGTTGCTTTCTATTTGCCCAAAACCTAAGATAATCTAACCTAAGTTAAAATAATCTTAGTTGATGACACGATCTTTTTACTACTAAGGAACTTAGATAAAGTTAGATCTTTTGCATTCCCCTTACCCCCAGATAAGGTGCCTATAGATCTACCTTAGATACTAACTTCCCTCCCTAAGTTTATATTGAGGTTATATTTTTCGTGTTGTCTATGATATAAATTTTTATTGCACATTTATAAAAGCAACTATAACATAACAGTTAATACCAAGTTGATTCTTAACAAGAATAAGTGGATTTAAATATTATTTTCAAACCGTTTATAGGTTAGTAGTTAGCTAAAATGATAAGTTGTACCTTCTGATAATCAAATGCAAATTAAGTTAGGTAAGGTTAGATTTTCACCTAACCTAATTTTAAGTCATTCTTAGCTAAGGTGTAAATAGAAAGCAACATATGTCAATGAGTTTTTCATATGATGTGTTACTATGTTCAAACACAACTAAATCTTCTCAATCCTCATGCAAGATGATACGGTTCCCGCATTTCAAATTATTGCACAATCGCTTAATATGACATGATTACACGGCAAACTACGCAACATTTGTATCAAATACCAAACACATTAAAAGTGATACCATTCTCAATTTACAATATAAATAAAGCAATGTACTCACTTAAATCGCACCTTAGTTATATCCCAGTGCCACCTCGTTGTGGTCCCATCACGCCATCATTGAGCCAGATTTATTCGTCCATCCTCTTTGTTCGTAGGGGGGCAGAAGGATACAGGTAAAGTCACGATAAGGCAAGATAAGATAGAGGAACCTACACCCTAAAAAGAGAAAAGACACACCACGACACAGGTAGCTGTTTTCGGCTTCAGGCCTCGTTGTATAATGGCGCCGTATTACACACCGCGCACTTGCGCCATTCCCTCCGCGTCTGCGCATTCTTTTGCGCAAACGCAACTGTCCGAATGACGGAAGTTGACAAGTTTATTTAAAATATTTGCGGGAATTTACTCACATATTTATACTTAATCTAAAGGTGATACATAGCCGATTTTTGGCATGTAACAAAAAGTAAACCTTAATTCATGTCGATAGTAATTCTGTATTTGATAAGCCCGTTTTCTGGTATATTTTAAACCAAGTATCATACAAACTTTTATCTTCAAGATTACCAGTCCATGATGAACCTATCGTTTTATAAAATTGATCAAGAACTTCTGCCTCGATATAAGATTCAAAGTATCTCAGGTGATCCACTATTTGAGAATTGCCTGTTTGTTTTTGTCTACAGGAGTATTGCTACCACTAATAAGCTTACTGTAGTAAATATTTTCTGAATCAAATGGATACAGACCGCATGCTTTGAAAGAATTTCGGAAAATATTTTCTAAATTAGATATAGATTTTAAAGCAGTTTTCAAAATGGAGCAAACGCGTCCTTCCTTAAGTGTGTGTAATTATTTTTAACTTTGAAGTTTTGGATTTCCATCTTCCACTTTAGTTTCAGAGATCTATTGTAACAGGTTACTACTACCGCGTTTCTTTAATTTAAAACAAGTAATAACAAACGTCTTTATTACTTACTGTTCACAAGTCTAATTAACAGTATATGCCTTATTTATAGATGTTTTCAGTCCACTTAACAATGAAGCACTATTACACTAATGAATTTACAAGCACTAATATCTTCTTAAACTAACTTCTTTACCATAGGTCCAGTAACAACACTAACACAACTATTTATTTATACACTTCTATTTATTTATGTATACTACAAGCTGCATGGACATTAGACTCAGCATATAACATTTATGTATACTTCTAAAAGCTCAAACTACTATTACTTTACAACGTTATAATTTATATTAATTCTAGTATAGACTGGCCCTTACATTCATAAGCGGCCTTATATATACTCTGAGTTAAAGATATGAATCATCCTCTAGTAATTACGAGAAGCTTCCCGGTCTATTGAGAATAAACAGTGCCGGCGGCGTTTTGTGTGTTTGATTGCTAGAAGAATTCTCGTATCCTGAAAACTATGCAGAGCCTACAGCGCTTGTGTGTTTGATGGGTTGCCTAGTAGTAGCTCGCAACACTATATAGCTCTACATCTAAGGGTTGCAGAATGTGTGTTAAATTAGGTAATAGACTGATAACTATAATCTGTTTTCTCTGCAAAATTCTGTTAGCGGGAAAGTAACGTGTGATTTATGTCCATCTAAATATAAAATAACTGGGAACAGAATATTTTCACGAATAAGCCAGGGATAAAAAATATTGGTTACATATTCATAAAAGGATTTGGAGGTCATCCAACCATTTGGCGATTTTCCAACTCCCAAATCTTTTGGTACTTGCGATACTATGTGCTTTGGGATTATTTCATATGCATTCATAACCATCGGTGGTGCTAACTGTCCAGCAGCGTTTCCTGTAATAAGGACAGTCAAACATTCCGCGTCGTCTCCAGTTCTATCATGTAGTGCCTTACTCCCCTTTTTTGGCGAGAACTTTATTTTCTTTTGGGGATTAAAAAAACGTTGATTCATCTATATTAAATTTACGTATTGGATCAGTAATGTCGATTTGGTTTCCAAAGTAGTCTTTAATTTCTTGGAACCAATTTTGAATTTTGTTTTTGATTAGAGATGCTCGTGATGCATTTAAGTTTTGAGTTAATCTTTCACTAATTTCGGGATGCATTTTACAGAATAGCTCATACCAGTGCCATCCTGGCATACCATTGTTAAAATTATTAGGATGTTTTAGGTTTTTTACTAAAACTGCCACGCTATTTATCAGTTGTTCTTTCGTGACAGGAAAACCCATTTGTCCCAAATTAATTATCCAGTGAACTAATAAATCTTCTTCACTAGATGTTAATACTGAAGGAGCTCCACTTCGACATTTCTCTGGGTAGATGCTTTTAATTTTCCCAATAAACATCGTTCTGGGAACGTTGTATTGTTTCGCAGCAGTTGACTCCCCCTTTAATGGCTTCTAAGGCACGTCATAGTTCTTCTTTAGTATATTTTGTTTTACTAGACATTCTGTAACAAAATATTCGTTGAAAAAGCTACATATTTTTACTTAATACAATTTAAGTGTAGTATTGATGGAACAATTGTATAATAATTGTAAGTATTTAAGTAAGTAAATATCTAAAGAACTTAAAAAAAGTATAGAAAACAGTAAAAACTTAAATTGATTTAATTGTACCTATTTTAGACATTTTCAGTCCTGATTATAGACACCCTGTCAGAATTTGGATATATTGCTTAAATACTACTTTAGTATTGGAAAAGATAACAATAATATTATTCTAAATGAAAAGAAAGACAGGAAACTGAATTAATTTCTTTTTAACATGCACCGAAATCCGACAGTTGATGGCTGATTTAGATTACACTTAAAATGGTATGTCCTTAATTCCGACACCACTAAAATTTTAAGATGTGCAGATAAAAACGCAGCTTTGCTTATTTAGATGATAATTTAATACCTTTTCATTAGATCAAAACAAATGTGGTACTAATATTACTAAATATTCTACATATAACACTAATGCTAGTGTCCTAAAACTACATACCTTATAACAAAATTTCGTCCTAGCACAAAATTTCACACACCTCAAGAACTGTATAGTTTCCAGGTTATGTATACACCATTGTAAAATGGATAATATAGGTACCTATGAGGCGCCGTTTGTGTCTATAATAAATACTGAAATATATATATTTTTCTAATATATATATATATATATATATATATATATATATATATATATAAATATTTTGTAATATATATTTTTAAATATATATATTGAATTAAGTAACAATGAAATATATATATATATATATATATATATATATATATATATATAATTTTGAATGGGACTACCACCCGATAGGGGCGCTGTTCTTATTCTGAACGCGTGCGTCTATTAGAGATTGCACGTTTTCAGAGTTAAGCACCTTCGCTCTGGTCAGTACTTGGGTGGGTGGACACTGTTTTTTTTTAGGAGTGTACATATACATATAGCAGTTGCAGGACCGTGTAGCACATCTCGACATGCACATAAATAATTATTTAACAATCCTGTACACGAGTTCAATGCAAGTTTCGGTGCTGCATGTGATTTTCGCTTGACATACATTTTATTTATTATACCTGTTGATGGTTGCAAGACGTCGACACAAAGGAGGGTTACTTACAATCGCAGAAGAGAGTGCTTGCTATTATGTAATGATTAAACGACTAATTCCTCGTTTTTCAGTCTACTTCTCGGCTGTCGTTTATTAAATTTTTGAGTAATTTTAAGAAAACGCGGAGTTTGAATATTCGATGGATTCGCATAAGCACTTTACATACTCGGAACGCGACATTTCCATATAAAGTTGGGGTTGTGTAGTTTAATAAAAATTACAAAGTCAGAGAAAACCACGATATTCCAACGTAAAAAGAAAAAAAAGGACAACCACACTTGGTGTGTTCCCAAGCGGTCACTCACCCAAGTACTGACCGCGCTCAACGTTGCTTAACTGCGGTAATCGGACGAGAAGCTGTGCTTTTCAACATGCTATCGTCGTCGTCTATACTTAATGTCGCGTTCCGGGTATGTAAAGTGCTTATGAGAATGCATCTAGCAAATATTCAAACTCCGCGTTTTCTTAAAATTACTCAAAAATTTAATAAACGACAGCCGAAAAGTAGACTGAAAAACGAGGAATTAGTTGTATAATTATTACATAATAGCAAGCACTCTCTTCTTGCATTGAACTCGTGTACAGGATTGTTAAATAATTATTTATGTGCATGTCGAGATGTGCTACACGGTCCTGCAACTGCTATATGTATATGTACGCTCCTAAAAAAAAACAGTGTCCACCCACCCAAGTACTGACCAGAGCGAAGGTGCTTAACTCTGAAAACGTGCGATCTCTAATAGATGCACGCGTTCAGAATAAGAACAGCGCCCCTATCGGGCGGTAGTCCAATGCAAAATTATATATATTTCATTGTTACTTAATTCAATATATATATATATATATATATATATATATATATATATTTTAAATATATATATTTTTAAATATATATATATATATATATATATATATATATATATATATATATATATATATATATATTAGAAAAATATATATATTTCAGTATTTATTATAGACACAAACGGCGCCTCATAGGTACCTATTCTGCATGAAAATATATATTGTTGAAATATGTTAACAGATGTCTTAGAATAAATTTAAAAGTTACAGGTTTATTATTTTACATGATTTGATGGAAATATGTCTGAATTTAGGTCGTTTACCTTGGTTTAAAAATTGTATTTCTTAAATCAATTAACCTAATCTTATTGGTGAAATTTACTAATACAGAAATTATGAAAATGAAATATTATTATAAGCATTTCCAAGGATTGTCACAACTCTTTTTTGTATGTTTAGGCTATCGTTATAATATTCTTAGTAGAACTAGAACATATTACCAATACATTGCTTAACAAAAGCATTTCTGTATCATTCCAATTTCAAATTATTGTTGATGGTAGTTAGGTGAAGGGCAATATCCGTTGTTCCCCTAAGTGCATAGTAAACATTTACAATTGCATCTAATTAAGTGAGGTTACATTTTGAGAGGACAAGATGAAACCACAAAGAAGACCATATGATTGTCAAGTATTTTACAATGACATAATAACTTAGAATGATTAAAATTCAATACTACAAATTACATATATTATTTAACAACTTTGAAGAATCCAAATTCATATCGTAATTTTATTATTACTTTTTTAGTTCGAACTTTGTTCTGCTCAGTTATGTATATTAATATTTTGATATGTACATAAACTTGAACTTGATAAGATGTATTATTACATTTATTTTTTAGGAACAACATGTCATATTTCGAAACAAGCAGCATGCCGTTCAAATCCTTGTCAGAATGGTGGAACCTGTGTTAATACAGGTGATTATTATCAATGCATTTGTCAAGATGGTTTCACAGGAAATCATTGTCAAGAAGATGTAAACGATTGCGTTCCTCAACCTTGTTATAATGGTGGCAAGTGTATTGATGGTGTCAATTGGTTTCTTTGTGAATGCGCTGTAGGTTTTACTGGACCAGATTGTAGAATAAACGTAAACGATTGTGCATCAAGTCCTTGTGGTTATGGTGGAACTTGTATAGATGGTATAGGTGATTTCCAATGCATTTGTCCATCAGGGCGAAGAGGAAAAAAGTGTGAAAGTAAATAAATTCTATATACATTTTAGTATTATAACCAAAGTTACATTTTTAGTTACTGATGTATATTTCATAACACCAGAAGGATGTTCTTGGCAAGGTCACATGTTCGAAAGTAATGCAACGTGGCAACATAAATGTAATACGTGTATTTGCAACAGCGGCTCAGTTAAATGCACTAAAGTTTGGTGTGGCCTTGTCAACTGTCGCAGTGCTAATAATATATGCAACTTGAATCAGGTGTGTGTACCATCGCCAACAGAATCTTGTCTAATACCTCCATGTGTACCATATGGAGACTGCCGTGACTTAGAGAACGGAAGGCGTGTTAAACCACCATCAGTACCTAGTCCTTCTAAATGTTGGCCAAATCAAGCTGTGCTTAGTAATAATTGTGCAAGGCTAACCTTACTTCTGGATAAGGCTAAATTACCACACGGTGTAACTGTTGAAGGGATATGTAACGATTTGCGAAAGCTATTGGCTAATTATGAAGCTGCAAATGGCTTTCAAAATGAATTGATTGTACTTTGTGATTTGAAAACTGACTACAATGACACCGTGGAAGTAACTTTGGTAAGTATTCTTGTAGATATAATTTTACTAAATAAAAATAGCCTATTGGTAATGTTTCTTCAGCATATTATATTGAAAAGTACGCCCTAACTAGCATTTCTTATAGAATAAGTTTGAGACATGATAGCATGGCAATTTATTGGCACTTGCAATAATAATACATGCTTTAAAGTACTTATATGTTGACCAGAACTTTGAATTTTTTCACATTTATGGTATTTAACTTCGCTTGAATATTATTTGTATTTACCTCTCCTTAAATGGTAACATCGAAGTCTTCCTAAACTTCTTTGATACAATGTTAGAGGTTTTATTTATTAGAGATGAACTAATGGCCACAGGTGATATTAATATTAATTAATTTTATAAATAACATTGACAGAAATGTCTTTCGTCTAAAGCAACTCTTCATTTTATATAACCTAACTTTACAAGAAAATAAGGACACTAGAATTATCAATACCACAAGCTTGTTCATGGACTATATAATCACACATTAAATCCTACGAGGAGGACTAGCACCTAAATAATCAAGAATGACCTAACCTGACCATGTCTTCTTGTATACAAATTGAAATATTAAATTCAACGATTGCGGCCTATTGCTATGTGTTATAGATGTTTGAACCATTAGGTTATTAAAATTGTCCAAAAGATGTGGAAATCCCATAATAAAATAAAGATGCGCCGGCCAATTACAGTGGTGCAGAAATGGGTCCCTAGAGAAATAAGTGGCACAAAATGGAACAAAATTGAGTAATTATTATTATGGCTTTATTATCCAACAGAATCACATTCATTTACATGATAATATTGTAAATCAAGACATCTAATATACTAGTGTGCATGCTCATACAATTGATAATAAGTAACACAACAGAAAATTATTGTAAGTCCGGGTTATATTGGTTTCAATTGGTCTGTTACATAAGATAGAAATTGCTTCAATGACAGTACGTTATTATCACAATCACGGCTTATGTCATTAAACGTGTTGGACATTGTATAAACCGGAGAACTATTTAACAAGTTAGTACACGCAACACTAGTATAAAACGTTCTGTTACTTCTTGTATTAGACTCTGGAATAATAAAATACAATTTAGACAAAAGCGCTGATGAATCCAGAAGACAGTGTAAGACTCTGTATAAAAATAGTTGATCACTCGGTTTACGTCTAATACTCAGCTACAGTATACTATAAGGAGCAATCGGTTGTGCTTGATCCATACTTCTTTGCGGATATATCTCAGCCTAACTTTACGTGCTTTATCTTCAACTCCAAAAATAATCATATGTAAAGCCGCCACAGCTTTCAATTTCCCTTTTGTAATATTATACTTAATGCTTGGGATTGAACCCAGAGTTCTAACCATATTTAAATATTTGCTAATCAAAATACAAATAAACGAGGAAATGCTTTCCAAAATCAATCACAATAAAAATTTTCAGCTATACTGTGTTTGAAGCAACTTTAAATTATCAAATGTGAGTTTACAATAACTCAATAAATTCAATAAAAAATCCTAATTTACGGCTAAATAAAAGCAAAGTACTTACTTTATTACTCTTCAGTAAAACCAAATTAATGTGTATGCAGATCTACTTTTAATTTTAAATTGCACTAAATAAATTTATTAGAGTCAGAAATTTTACTGCTTTTCACTTGAAAATTATTTTTTTTCGAGAGTAACTCGATACAAGTACATACTTTTGAAACCTTTTATTGTTTCACTACTATTCATGCCATATTAGAACACTGATTTAAATATTACTCAAAACGATTTTAGTTCTGCTCATCCCCAAACGAACGCCCAAAAATTGTAGAGGTAGCTTCTCGCTTAGTTTTGTCTAGGGGTAAAATTTTACTACTACGTATAATATAGTAATTACATATTGAATAAACAACGTCTAAAGTATTTATACAGTTTCCACAATAGTTCATAAATGTAGTAACCGCAAAGTTACCGATGAGCAAAATTAATTAACACTATAACAATTGAATATCACGACATGTGCTTGGCAACAACAGGTGCCCTTGTAACAGTGATGCACATGCCTAAACAATATTGGTGTATATTAATTATTGATCGCAGTTTCGTCTAATATCAGTGAATTTAAAAGTAATAATATTAATTGAAGCGCGTCTTTCCACATATTAATAATTACGGCGTCTACCCAACTAATTTGGACCAATACACAGTACTATGTATTGTCCCGCATCTCGTGTTTAATTTTTGTTACGTCGACTCCACAACTCACTCTCACGATGTCTAATCATTAACTGCCCAAATAACCGAGGAAGACCAGAACTCTGTTTTCAACAACTATCTGCTCTCACTTGTGTGCAAATACCTTGCCCCATTTTACAAAGAAAATGTGAAATTTGACGATTTGGCGAGAAAGCAAAGGCCAACGCCTTTAAATTATAATTATAATTAGACTCAAAGAAAGAAAGAGTATTTCAAAAGATCCAATTAAATAATAAACTTTACAAGTCATAAAACGAAATACGCGTGAGTAGTGCATCATTATTTTACAACGAATCCCATTTAAACAAGCAGGTTTGTAAATGCGTAAAACAAAAACGCATATAATTGCATACATCAATAAATATAAAGCTACATGAGTGATAAAGTATAAAATCCAACACCTTGATAGATAGGAAATAATTACATCATGATGATAAAGCAAAGTTCATCAAATTTGTCGTACAAACAAAGCGTACGTGATTTGAAAGACCATGAAAAAATTGACAATCCAACCAATCTATGCAAATAACTTGAAATCCTACGTGCAGGGACAAGTGTCTGAACTTCATTGTAGACTGGAAATTCATAGAAATACCCAAGCCTGCATGTAAAGATTAAGGTACAATGCGATAATATTTGTACGATGCGCCAGAACAACCAATTGTAAACAGATAGGCGTTCTCCTTAAATTCAACAGGATTTCGTAAACAAATCAGTTTGAATTAAAAGAATGCATGGTTCACATCACCTGAAAGGAAGATATTTACGTAAAAGAATTACAAGTGATTTTATAATTAATAAATTTTAATGTGGAAAAATTATATAAGAATATGCAAACAGTATCTAAAGAAGTATATCTGGGTTCAACTTGGAGCATTTCAATGAATAAGCTGAAACTGAAACAACGAATAGTTGGAGCAGAAACTGGTCTGAATTGGAGGAACGAGACATGCTGAAAAGGGACAACAGGTTAGCCATTCTAAGTATTTTGTTGCATTTTATTTCTGAATATTTTTAAATATTGCGTTCGTGAGAATTTTATGCAAGGGTCATCAAAAATCGTTTCAACACACGTTATAATTTACGTAAAGAATTAAGGACGAACGATGAACATTAATATGGCTTCACGTAATAATAATAAGGGTGATTTTTGCTGGCTTTTTGTTCATGTAAAGGGAATTCTAATTATTGAGAGAAATTAATTCAATTATTTAAAAGAGGTTCTATTCAAAGACATTATAAACGCTTTGTACATATTGAGAATATTATAGTAATTGTGAGTAATTGTGTTTTGACTTAAAGGCATATGAAGTAGAGGTAAAAGGAAAGAGTTCTTTGTTGTCGTATTGTCGCAAGCTCCCTGCGTGGTTAAAACTGAGCTAGCCGAGGTATTAAAATTTGAAATTAAAATTAAAAGATTAAAATTGATAAAAAGAAAATTTTTAACCTTTTTATTTCACAAAAAAGGGACACCGGGTTATTGCAACGATATCATAGCAATATATAATGTTAATATTTAATAACCTTTATTTAATAATATAGAAATTTCTTTTCTTGGGAAATGGGTCATTTATTAACATTAATTATTTTTCTTTCTTCTCATTAAATTAATATAAAGTACAAAACATTACGTATTTCGGTTATTATAAACCCTGGTCACATCATATAATTAAAATATTTGATAACATTATTTTTAAATATATTTGCATGGTGTAAGTATGCAATAACAAATAGCGAGACTTGCTATATATAAATATAAATATATTAGGTAGATAAAATTACACAAGCCATAATTTTGAGCGTTGCTTTTTGTCTATAACTGACATAAGTCAAACACTTGACAATGTCATGTATGATCGACAAAAATGCCAAACATAATTGGTTGATGTATAGTTGTGTACACAATTCAGATTTGTAAATTTTCCAATTGTCATTAGTCTCGATGGCGTAATTGGAAGACACATGGTCCGCGAAAGACCAAGTTACAGGTTCGAGTCCTGTCCAAGACCTTACATTTTTCATCTTTCAATTACTAGCTTGATTTGAAATGATCATTTGGACTTTGTATAAAAGTCTAAGTTATTATTTCATCAAAAATTATTGATGACCCTTTACATAAATATCTCAATGCATACAAAAATTAAAGTATCCAAAAAGAAATTAATATCTTAAGCGATTAATGAACTTTATCTTTGACCTGTTGTTTGTTCTTGTCGTGAATATGCGTCTTTGCATGCACCCCAATTCTTAGAACTGCCACTGTGTACTGTTGACCAGTGTCCTTGGATTGTTTTCGGTTAGTTTCTTTTATTGATTTTGTTTGGTAGTACAACTTGGTTAAACGCCCAGTTTAATGCTTAATCGTTTACTTAGTTGAATTTAGTTCAACCCTAGTCTAATACCTGGTGCCCTAAGTTAATAAAATATTAAAGATTATATTTAATTAGGATTTTGGACTTACGTTTTTTAAATGTCAGCGACGAATTTGTTATATTTTTGCACTTGTGCTAGTGTTTGAAATATTTCAATCAACAACTTTCACTTATATTATTATTTAATTTGATGGTTAAACTTTGCGTGTGGTCTTGTTTCAAAGAAGTATAGAGCGTGCCTTGGTCGTAGAAAGACTGATTCTTTATCAGCTCGTGTGGTATTTAAAGGTACGCCTGTCACCTGTTATAATTGGTTTATCCAGCTTGGTTTGTTGATTGAAGCGTTGCACTTGTCTTATCGGACAAGCCTTCGGATTTCTATGGAGTTACTATCACAATTCTTTCTCGCAGTGCTTTAGTACATCACCTAGATATCAAAATTTTACATTGTGGATTCAGTTGACCCTGAAACCTTGTACCTTCTCAAGTCCCGTCCTCTTATTTGTATAGGAATTTATTCAAATTTTCCGTTTAATTGTGCACGTAGTCAGGTGTATGGTTCCTTATTTTTATTTATCAATGTGCTGAATTTTATTCGAATTTTGTCAAGTTTCCAATTAAAAGATCACGTAGTCAAATTTATAATGGGATTCTTTAACAGATGGCGTAAATTAGATACGTTTTTATTGACTTTTTACGTTCTGTAATTTGCTAGTTTTGCAAGACCCATTTGTTATGGGTACGCATGATTATTAATGCGTCGAGTTTAAAAAAATCGTTTCATTTTTGTTTAACTTTTGATGTTCCTGATGCATGGTTATTTCAAGTTTATGAATGCATTGCTAAAAAAAAATGAATTGGATTGCATATAAAGTTATTTATTTCACTAAATGTAATAGAATTCTTGAGGATGAGCTTCCTTTCATTGATTAATGTTGGTTGTGAATTTTGTACAGTGTTTGATATTTGCTTTTTGTACAATTGGCAAATTGTTTACTCTATATGATAAAAATGTATAATTTACTAGACTTTGATGTCGTTTACCTGGAGTGTATGATCCTTGTGACTCTATATACTCCTAAATAAACCTTTCAACATAGCAATATATATATATATATATATATATATATATATATATATATATATATATTGCTACGATATCGCCGAACGCCCGGTGTATTTAACGCTTACTTGCTTGCTGCTCGCCACCTGTTTGTGCCTCTAAAATTAATCTAAAATAATTTTAAAATCAACACAATTAGATTTATGCTTCGACTAGCTCAGTTATACCCTGCACAGAGTGAACGACAATATAATAACAAAGAATATTTATCCACTCCCCTTTAACACTTCATATACCTGAATAAGGCAAACGAAATTCACCAAGTTTTGTATAATGGGCTAAGAAAATGTACAATTTATAACTTAACGTTTTTGTAATATTATTAGCTACAAAAACTTTTGAATCATATGAAAATAAATATTCTTATTAAATTTGTTCACTAACCAAAATTTTATGCAATTAAATCCAGCCAAAATAATTATATTTTATATTGAAAACTTTGTTGAATGTTCAAAAAACTATTCCCCTTTTAACGTAATTTTTGTGTACCAACCAAGATTTTTTTATTCATCTTTTACACAAAAATTGCCTATGTTACATGTGAGTGTTATGCTTATGAAATATTTGAAATAAGACATGCAACATTCAAGTAATTATAAATTTAAATTCTGACTTTGTATCTTTCTATTAACTCCTACAGAAGCTTTGTGATCCAGTTTGATTGTTAGTTCCAGTCGTTGATCCTTCGCTTGGCATTTAACCCAGTAATCTACAGTTTTCCAATAACTTGTAGACGTTCTTTGGTGAATCCTCTAGTTACTTATTTAGTTTAACATTATCACTAGATCCTTATTTATATTATTACTTAGATAATTTCTTAGATTCTCACTCAGACCCTTACTCAGATGATTACTTAGATAGTTTCTTGGAACATTACTTACAGCCCTAAATTAATAAATGGTAAAGTTTCGGTTTACTTTAATTAAATTTAGACTTATGTTTTTAATACTAATGGCAAATTTTCATTAACTCGTATTTCACGTGCACTTCTACTATTTTTGACTTGAATTTTATTTTGTCACTTTTGATTTCACTTAATTTCAGATTCACGTAATAAATTCGTCTATGGTACAGCCGTGCGTCATTAATGGAATGAATGACTCTTATTAGTTTCGGTTCCTTATATACAACAAGTTCGTTCCCTTCTATCTCTTAACCTGTTGGGTTTTATTCAAAATTGCTTACTCTATACATTTAACTTTGCACGTATTTCAACGTTTTGTATCGGGATTTGCTAACAAGTGTTGTTATTTATGCTTGAAACACCACGTAGACACTAATTTTGTAGAGGAATTTATTAAAATTTTCATTTAATTCTGCTTGTATACCAAAACTTATGATTCCATATTTTGTTTACCCATGCTGGGCTTTATAAAATGTGGCAAAGTTCTACATTTATAATGTCACGTACGCCTTTTGCCCTAACATCTATACCTTATTGCATTATGAAATATACTCGTTTTTCTAAAGTTTGTTTTATATATTTTATTGCCTTCTATTCCTTACGCAATGCGCCGAGTTTGATAGAGATTTATTTCACGTTTAAATATGCCTAATTTGTATTTATCTGGAGTTTATGAATGCTTTAAATGTTTCTAAAATGAATTGAGTTGCGCTCATGATTATTTATTTTACTAAATAAGTTAAAATGTCTCGCAAGTGTTTTGGTGCTGTACTAATTTACAAAGTGGCTCTGTGGTTCGGTTAGTATGTCACTACTGATCCAAGGTCCCGGGTTCAAATCCCGACACGGTCCGCTTGAAAAATGTTAGGCGAGCATTTCTCACAAAAATACACCCTCGTTCGGATGAGAGGTAAAATTGAGGTATTGTGACGCACGTTAGAGATCTCTACCTTGCTTGAAACAGCAAGGATTTGATCAAATTCAAAATTTCCAAGCAAAAAAGTTGCGCTTCGTGGTCAATGTAGTATCTTTGGGTGGAGCATTGCAAAATCAAATCTGGTGTATACTTGCATTGTATAGTTACCTAGTGCTCATTTTAATTTAATACTTCGTTAGAACTTTAACGACAAAAATACTTTGTACAATAAAATGAAATTTTTTGGATTGCAATGATTTCAAAACAAAAATGTAAGAAAATGTCTATCCAGCTTTATAACGATGATGAAACTCGTATCTCTTTATCTCTGTCTAAATCAAACGAAAATATTATTTAAAGTTATCACAGTCCCGTCGTGCGGGTAGGCGAAATACTACAATCAGTTGGTAACAATGTTAGATAATTGTAAAAATGTCGCGCAATTTATAGATGACGTCACCCAATATGCGAATTGTTGCTACACAATTAAACGGTTATGCAAATTTTAAGGAAAACCCCAACGGAGTACTCACGTGAACATGTAGGGCTTCTCGCAGGATTACTCCATGATGGTCAGCGGCGGCTTAGCTAATCTTTCTCGGGCGTGGGTGTTCGCTGGGCCCTGGTCGAATCCAAATTTAATTGTCTTCTTCCTATATGTAGGGAACGACAGGAAACTGGTTTATAAGGAACGATAGTCAAGAGAAGGCAAAAGGGACCTACATAACAAAAAAAGATACGATTAGACACAAAAGACAACAACACTTGTTCACATCTCGGAGGCTAGTCCAACACGTATCCCGGAAATTCACCACTTGCCCTCTTGGCCCACCGCGTCGGCGCAAATCTCGCGCAACGCACTATCTGAAGTAACGGAAATACGCGCACAAGTCTTTTTAAATTCATTGGCGCGAAATCCTTACAAATTAAAACTTATTTGGATGTTTATGGCCGATTTCGGCACGTAACAAAGTATTGTAAACATGAAATGCAGTTTAACTAGGATCCGGTTCAAAGGACCCTGGACGATAGTACTAAAGGGTTAAATCATGCATAAACATAATCACTTACTTTAGTTCCATCTTTGATACTGGACTGTTATTTGCTTTAACTGTATAGCGATATTGAACACTATTGTAATTATATCTAATGCCTACAAACAACAATAAAGTCAATAACACTTTTGTGGTCCCATTATAACAACACCTTTTTTTGGTGATGCTTTTAAGTTTGTATGATTTAGGAGATCAATAAGGAGTAAAGAAGGGCGTTTCTGTTGCCCAAACAATATACATACTAAAAATTGCAAAACCGAAAGACCACTTTGATTACATGATCAAATATTTTTAACCTTATAACTTTATAGTATTAATTATGCTATAACCCTAGACTAATCCACACTTTTTATTAGCGTTTCTGTTTTAAAAAGATAGAAAGTTTTAAAAAGCAAACTTTTATACTTTTTAAATTATATTTTTAACCATCGAACTGTTTTCTAACATTTCTTTTTTTTTAGTATGGAACTGAAGGCGTCCTAGAAGGAATTCGTGTTCTTGGAGAAGCCATATCACGAAAACAAACATCTCTTCTCGCTCTTACATCAATAGTCGAAGTCAAAGTCGAAACAGCTTTAATCTCCGAAGAAGCGCCAAGCAATAAATATCTAATCGCCTTAATTTGTTTTGTTGTGATTGGAATTTGTGCAGCGGTAGTTATAGGTCTATTATATTACCGACAAAAACATCGTAATATTAGTTTAAGCGGAATAAACTTGACACCCTCGATGGACGCATGCCATAGAAATCACGAGGACGAAAAATCCAACAATTTACAAAACGAAGAGAATTTGCGAAGATATGCGAATCCCCTTAAAGACGAACTTGGTAGTAGTATGGCTAGTTTAAGTAGTACTGGTGGATGTGGTTTGGACATTCCTAAAGTTAGTATAGTTAGGCCGTTATCTTCCATCTTGCCTCATGAAAACTCCAGTGAAATGCTTGAAATGATTTCTGAAGCAGATTGTCCGGGTTCACGAAGGACAATGCTCATTTCACCTAGCACAAGTGCTGACAATAATACTATTAAGATTAACGATATAAGGGTAAACGATGGTTTGAAACCAACACATCGCAATAGTCAAATTATGTTGTATAAGGCACAAAATGCAGATGTTCGAAAGAATACAGCAGCATTTGACGATAATGTTGCCCACAAAGACTTTAGTAAAAGTGTTATCAATATTAATAAACAAAGGACTTCACAACAGAGTACGAGTGGTAGTTCCGATGTACTAACGGTATTAGTATAAACATGTTTAAAAGAAAATGTCATGTGCGTAGAAACAATGTGCATTTCGTGATATTAAATAAAAGAACATGATCTCGTGATGATTATTCAAGTGGACAAACTTGCGTTTGTTAATAGTGTGATATTATTTAATAATTTGAATTTGTTTTCTATATTAAACGTGGAATTGTTAAGAAATTTAAAGAAATTTAGACAAATTTTGTCCTTAATGACAATGTAAATAGTTTGTTTTCTCTCGTAATTTATTTTATTGTTCCTGAATTATATCGATATCCATAGTTTTAGAACTTTTCTTTTGTGTAACATTCCTATTTATATTTATAAGCAGTGTTCCTAAATATTTAGAAATTTCTTCACATTGTTTTGTCATAGTAATCAATCATTCAAAGCTAATCCAATAAATACTATATCATGTAAATATGTAAATATAAAAAGAGGAGTATGTAAAAGTTTTGTGCAGTATTGTTCAGGTTTATGTAATAATTAGTACTTATAGTTTTTTCATGTAGTAATAATGGTAATAATAAAAACACAATAGTGCCTTTGAAGTGCCTAAGTATTAAACTAACGTTGAAAAATATGATTCCATGACATGCCAGATTTAACGTAAGTTTTGCCGTAGACTACACAAGTATTAAATAATTTATTTTAAGATGTTTTCATGTAAATTTTGTATTATAAAGAGACTTGTTTTTGACAAAGAAAATGTGCGAAAGGCTTTGTAATTAATTAATAATGAAATAAAGCTTGTGAATTTAAGGTTTAATAAAGAAATATTGTTTTATTTTATTATATTGACTTTATGCTTTTGCTTAAGTGTTCAAAATGGAATGGGGCAGAAACTTCACTTAATATACTTTATTTGCTCACTCACGTGAATAAGATATACCATGTAAACAATTACTGGCACGTTCATTGTGAAAGTATAAGTAAAAAAACGCCACTGCCCTTCTGCTTACTTTCAGAATTTTTGTTTTGTTTATAAACAGTGTAGCTGTCATCGAATATTTCGAAATTAGATATTTTGTGACAATATTAGGTTATACTCGTAATTACAATACATATATTTCAATTCAAATTTGTGTAAAAAGCGTGCGCTATTATTTGTTCTCGAGCTCACATGCGTTAGATGCGGAAGGTGTGACTTTTGGAGGAGGACTTCCGTATAAATGGCTATGCTGAACACAACTCATCTAACCTGTAGGCCAAATTTAATGAATTTGTATAAAATCAAAAAAATAGAACTTATTTTTGAATATATATGGTCAAATCGTCATTTATTTCATTACATGTTAACATATTTCCTACATGTACATGCAACCATGTTTCACTAAGACATACGATATCAAAGTTACTAGTTAATACATTTAGTAGAAATTCCAGTGTTTTGGTTCTGTTACATTTTGGTAATATATTTTTATATACCTCATAATGATGGAAATAGAAAAGACAGACGAAGCGTACAAACTAATTGAAAGGAATTTTAGGAAAACCAAACTGTATAGCAAAAATATAAGGGGTGTGGAAGGAAACATTATTACAGAAAATATAGAAATAGTGGTTAGATGGCAAGAATATATAGGGAATTTATATGCAAGAGAGGAACTAACTGCATTAGAACAGGAATCTGACATTGAAAATGATGACCAGGGATATCTATACTAAGAAATAAGTTTGAATTAGCATTAAAGGGTTTGAAAAATGGTAAAGCACCAGATATAAATAAGGTGCAAGTAGAAACTCTAAAAGCGGCTGCACAAACAGTTACAGAACATCTCTTCCAACTTGTAAGGAATATGTACGAGACAGACAAGATATCCATAAATTTCTAACAATACCGTAGTTACTATACCAAAAAAGAGAGGTGCTGATAGATATCAAAATTTTCGAACAATAAGTGTGACAAAAACGTGTAAAAAATATTAACTAAAATTGTACAAAAAGCGATGAAAAAATTAACTGATGAAATTAGGAGAAGATCAATTTGAGTTTAGACAAAATATGGGAAACTTTAGCTCTGAGGGTGATAATGGAGAAGACAATAGAAATAATGGAGTAGACAATAGAAAAAGGAAAAAACGTGTTTACATTGTTTGTAGATCTTGAAAAAATATTCAACAATGTAAAATGGATAAGAATGTTTGAAATACTTAAAAAGAATGGAATGAGTTTTAGGGATGGACGAATAGTTCATAGCTTATACAAAGAGTAAACGGCGGTAATAGAATTAGAGCAGGAATGTAGAGAAGAAGTGATACATGGATATGTTCTATCCCCATTAATTTTTAACTTGTACATAGAAGAGACAATGAATACTGTCAAATGCAGGAAGACATTTGGAATTACTATGCAAGGACAAAAAATTGATATGCTTAGATTTGCAGATGATATAGCAGTATTAGCGTCTAGCAAAGAAGAGTTAGAATCTGCTCTTAATGAAATGGAAACAGTTCTAACAGAGAGATACGGTATGAAAATTAACAAATATAAAACTAAAGTACCAGTATGCAAAGGAGGAGAAAATAAATCAAAAACAAGAATACAAATAGGTTGCGAGAACTTACAAGAAGTTGTAACAAGGTTATTTTCCAGCAATATCTTGACAGATATTTAAGTTAATAATTTTATAAAAAGTCAATTCAAATATAATATCTCTACACAATCTACGTGATAATTATTACATGTTGTTGAATCCAATATAAGCTTTCGAACTGTGAGCATAAATTACAAGTTAAGTGGTGACAGAAAATGCTATTTGCGAGCGTCACTATAAGGACTCCCTCCTTTGATAATTATAAAAATCGTTAGTGTTGTCAGGCGGTAGTATACGTCGAATCGAACACTTTCACCTAAGCTCTTGCTAGAGAAGGTCATTCGTTCTTTGTATAGAAGAACATGGCGTTGCACACCTGGTGTTGGAAACACAGGAAGATAAAAGTTGATTTGAAGATGAAATCGTCTTCGTTAAAAGCACACTATATTCGACGCTTGGCAGATTATAGTTGCACAAGACGGGGCGTGAATTAAAACGGTTGGCTTTAGAATAGCATGCAACTTACATTAAATGCAACTTACATTAAAAGCAACTTATATTAAATGCAACTTCTATGAAATGTAATTATTGGTAATGAAAATTTTATTTGAAGTGCAACTTATATGTAATTTTATTTGATGTGGTAATTAATACAAAGTGGTTCATTTATTCGATGTGGATGCACGTGATGTTCGTTTGATATCCTGTATCAAAGTTAATTAGATTATGTGATTTTGGAGAATTCTCACCTGTTTATTGTTGAAATAAGAAGATTCCAAATTATTTTAATATTCCGGAGATGGTCCAAATACATTGCAAGTATTCTTCTGATGGATTAACATCTGGTATGTAATTAGAGTTTAAGTAGGTCAAGCTGTGACCTTTGGCATGACAAACAAGTAAGTTTTTGTTTGTTCACCTGAAAATTTCCTAGTTCATTAAGTGAATGATAAACAAGTTATTTTTAACATTGGTGAAAGGAATCTATGAAACTTCAATTTTATCTTTTTATTAGTACAAACAAAAAATGGTAGATGGCAGTATATAGGTAGAAAAGGTTAACTTTCAGGATTAACAAAAATTGAAGCTATTGTTTGAACATCAAACTATCTAAGTTTAGATAACTAAATTGTTTCATTTTGCTTTTCAATAATTATTAATTGGAATATTTTAGCATACGATTTAATGTGAAGTCTAAGTAGTACTACCAAGGCCAAATAAAGTTTGAAGAATAAATTTAATCAATCAGCAAGCTCAAGTTTAAACATTTACAAGAATACAATCTTGCTAAATTTTTATAATGTAAAAATTACATTACTCTATTTTTGTGAGATACAGATGTTGAGATTATTACCGAGTATAGAAGTACATATTTTTCGTAATCATAATTTAGTCAATTTTTAAAGTAAATTTGCTAAGATAATGTTTTGTGATTAATTTACTGCAACTTAAAGGAATAGAAATTAATTTTGGTCAAAACTATGATTATTAGTTGGAATGAATGAGGTTTGATTCTTATTAATTATGAACTTTTTGAAATGAATGCACAAACTGTGCTGGCCTTGGTTTAATCTGTTTACAGGTGTAGCAGTGCATCTTTAACGATCAATATCGAGCCATTAGGTAAGCATCTATAAGGATTATATTCTCGTAATATTTTTTGTATAGCGGTATTTGAGTATAGGTTTCCGCATTCCCCTTATACAAAAGACTCAAGTAGGGTCTTCTTAGTATACAAAAATTCGGTGGCGCCATATTCACTATATTTTTGGTCGCAATCCAACCCCGACCCAAAACTCATGTTCTACCCAGAGCAAATCGCTCGACTAGCCGCTTAGCCTTTGGAGGTTTCCTCATCTACGAGCCGTTTTCCATCTAAACTAACCTTGAGCTCTTTACATCATCAGGAAATTCTCGTTATCTGTCCTTGTGCCTTTCAGCTGGCAATATAGGAGTAAAGAAAAATATCCCATTAGTAAGGCAAAACGTTATAAAGTTAAAGATTTCTACTACCTAGGAAGCCAAATAATGCAAAATGGGAAAAGTGCAAAAGTGTAACCGATTATTATTGACTTACCCTGTATCTGTATATTGATTGTCTGTTGGCAACACGAGAACAGTGATAAGGCGAGGTTATGTGATTTCATGTGAGGGCAGATCCATTCTGTGCTTTTGTTATTTATGTTAGCAACACAAATTGAAGGCAATCATTCTTTTAAACTTTAAAAAATTTTTGCTTAGTGTACTCAAACCAAATATTTCGAACATCAATAAATCAAAGTCACCTTCAATTTATGTCATAAATGTCAAACTTGAAGTTTTTATTATTTTGACAACAATCCTAGGTCATGGATCGAAACGTAAATAAAGATGATTTTAAGAACTATGAGTGGTATAATTCCCAAAGAAGATTAAGAAGAATGTTAAACAAACCACAACAAACATACAGGGAGTATTTTATTCAGAAGTAGTTATTTGATGTTATGTTATCATTTTATATATTTAGTGAAATAAACAGCTACAATTGAATATATGTGCTATGTATTTACAACTCTTTCGTTAAATAAGAATTGGATTGCTACAACGTCCGGTGTAGGGTTAAGATTAATCCGGGGTCAAAGTAGACCAACCTTTTTTTTTATTTATTTATTTACTTATAACGACACAGATAACAAGAGCCAACTATGGAGTCACAGAAAAATTATTACAATAATAAAACAATATAAATAAAAACAAGGAAGAATGGATAATAGTATTGAAACAGGCTCCTGCTACTGCATTTCTCTAATTTAAAACAAGTAATAACAAGAGTCTTTATTACTCACTGTTCACGAGTCTAATTAACAGTATATACCTTATTTATAGATGTTTTCAGTCTAATTAACGATGAAGCACTATCACACTAATGAATTTACAAGCACTAATATTTTCTTAAACTAATTTCTTTACCATAGGTCCATTAATAACACTAACACAACTATTTTTATTACACTTCTATTTATTTATGTATACTACAAGCTGCATGTACATTAGACACAGCATATAACATATATGTATACTCTTGGACTTCCAAAAGCTCAACTACTTTTACTTTACAACGATATAATTTATATTAGACATTCTAGTATAGACTAAACTCCTGCATTTATTAGCGATTTTTTATATACTCTGAATTAAAAGGATGACTCATTCTCTAGTAATTGCCAGAAGAATTCTCGAACCCTGGAGAATATGCAGCGCCCACGGTGCTTGTGTGTTTGACGGGTTGCCTAATAGTAGCTCGCAACAGTATTATTAGCATAACAGAAGAAAGAAAAATGAGAAAACAGTGATGATGTTAGCAGAGAGCATTTAAGATGGTTTGACGAAAATGTGAACGAGGAATTGAGAAATTGAAATCGGTAAAATACTTATTGAAGGAGTTGGACAGTCTTCAAATAGGAAAGTTTTTATAAGAGTTAATGCGTGCAAAATTGGGGTAAAAATGGAGCAGTTTCTACTGCGCCTCGATGGTACGTGTAGGTTAATAAAAGATAGGCTAACAGGATCATCAAGTAAATAATCTAAGAGTTTGTGAAAGTGAATAATGTCCAATGATACCCCTCCGTTGATGTAAGGGAGGAACATTAAATTCAGTGGTTAGGTCTAAGTAAGGATAGCCATTCAATGTACAAATGATGTTTTTTACGGTATAAGAATTTTAGGAATTTACGTTGGATTTTCTCTATTCTAGTGCTGATATTGTTATAAAATAGTGTCCAGATCTGAGAACCATATTCAAGGGTGCTGCGAATTAAAGAGAAGTATAGGGTTTTGAGACAATCCAGATCAGTAAATAGTGATGTACTACGCATTAAGAAACCTAGAGTTCGCAAAGAACGTTTGACAATGTAATTTATATGATAATTAAAAGAGAAAGTTTCATCAAATGTAATACCCTAGTCAGTAATATTAGATACATGGGAGACTGAACTAGTGTCTAGAGTATTGGGGTAGCATTATTACTATAGGACAAAACAACGCATTTATCAAAATTAAGACATAATTTATTCGAATCATACCATCGAAGTAATTAGGAACTATCAGTTTGTAGTGATTCACAGTGGGCAGTAGAATTAATTTTGGTAAAGATTCTTAAATCATCAACAAAAAGAAGTTTGTTATTTGAAAATATTTATATTGCTGTAGAATCCCGTTGGAGGCTCACACGTTCGCGAATTAACCACTGCTTAAACCCCTGTAAAAATTCGATAATCATTACCTAAAATAAATTTGAGTTCGAATTTATTTGTCACGATGTGTTCTAGTTTTATACCCTCTGAAGATGCTCTCTATAATAGACGCCACACTGCCAGCTCTTTGCACTGCTTTTTCAGGGATAATCACCATAGGTGCTCATCTGGTCTGAAATTTATTACTACCCTTCTATTCAATGAAAGACAATTCGACTAACTTTTTTATTGTGATAAAATAAATTAAAATCACAAAAATCTTTGTCTTTACATACTTAATCCATACATGAAAGATTTAATGATCTTCCTCAATATTAAATAGCGTCATCTTAATACTACAATGATTTCCTAATTTGTATACATTTATCTATGCTTATTTTAAAGTAGATGGGCCTATCCCTGAACCTTAATTTCCATTCACCGGTTTAGGCTCATAGTATAAACCTTTCTGTACATAACTGCAAAATTTCTGCACTGAAAATTTCCAAAAAAAGGACCCGTTTACCTTGTACATATGCAAAAATATACACAATTATTTTATATACACCTATTCACATAACCATATTTTAAATACTTCCTTCTCAAAGGTAAATAGTTTAATTTTATGTCCATAAATTCATCAAAATACAACCAAAATAGCACTAATAGTTTAAACATCGAATAAGCACCACAAACAACACCTGTTACATGCCAAAGTGGCACTTAAACATGTTTTAGTTTAATTTTGAAGTGCGGAAGTTTCGCGCCATAAATTCAAAAGACTCGGTGCGCGTAGTTCCGTCACGTCAAAAGTGGGTTGGACGAATAATTTCGCGCCGACGCGTGAAAGGACAAATAGGGGAGGTGTTTCCGTGAGTCTCCGTTAAGTTGCTTTTTTGCCTGAACCTTCGAGTGCAGTGGACGTTTTAGGTATCATATCGTGTCTTATCTCTAGTATGTAGATTTCCCTTCTGTTTTATCTTTGTTTGTTGTTCCTTATAAAACCTGATCCTGCCGCTCTCTACATATTAGGAAGAAGAAATTTGAATGCCGCCTAGGGCGAACCGTACTGCACGACCCGGAGAACTAATTGGAGGCCATGCCCCGCTAGCAGCTCACGCCGGAGTACCATCTTTACACACTCCGGGATCGAGCCCTGAGATTTAGTCCAGCCACCTTGAAGGACGGTTGGCGTACTTCTTGGAAATCTGGACCTGTTTATGTGAGTACATTATAGTCATAATCGTTTCTTAATTAAATTTATATATGGCGTAATTGCGCAATTTAATTTGTGTATTGGTGACGTCATTGACAGATGGGCTCGCCAAAATCTGTATAAGATTAGCGCTACCAACCGCCGGTGATGTCTAGCAAACCGCGCTTGCGGTGTTGTATTTACGACTTTTAAAATGTAAGACACCATGTTACAAAATTTTATATAATTCACACCGATTTTAATATTGCACCAAGTTGTGATTTTAATAACCTGTAATTTAAAATTTCGGACTCACTAGTCGCGTACTGTAGTAGTTTGAAGCCAGGATGAAGATGATCAGAGAAAACAAAGAAAGAGTATTCTGCCTCCAGGTCGTTTATATAACCATACTGTTACGTATTGATTTACAATCCCATTATTAATTAGTATTAGTCATACACATTTTAGTCCTTTGTTGAATATCGATGCAGTCGTATTTCCTGATGACCAATTCTCACGAGAAAGTTAACAGGAAACAAGAAACACGCACGATACGGCCTACCAGGAAACCCAGATTGGCAAGCCGGTAATAAACCACTATCTTTATGTTCTAAAATATACTTCAGAGAAAACATTTAGCATGTTAGATAGGATTGTTTATAAAAGTGGTAGCCACTAGCTAACCAAGAGCTTATTCACTCAGTCTGTGTCCGAATTACCTCAGTGGTCATTTTAACACATTATAAAAATGTAGTCAGGCAGCGAGCCGCACGTCCCTTTAAGGGAGATGGTAAATACTTCTTAACATGCAAGTAATCCTTTTATGTAATTTAATTTTAAGACTGTTCTTGTACAAGTACCACTTGCTTACTTATTCATTATATGTATCACAATTTCATTCTAATCATTCTTACCTTGAACTGACAATTGAGTGGTCATCAGAGCAACGCAGACTACATTCCTCTAGTTATTGTTACCTGAGTGGTGACTGGTGGAAGTCCCCCTAATAAACAAGTTGTGTAGAAGTAGGTGACTGATAGGCGATCCCGCAACTATAATTCATTTCAGTGCTATGTTAAGAGTACACTTAACGATATAATAAAACCCCCTGACCTTGCGTCACAATACTTTCTACCAACTTGCACGTATCCCCTAACAAACCTTCTTCGAAAATTTTCACACTACTGTCAACAAACAAGCTTTTCCCCATAAAACCTATCCAACGGCTCACACAATTCTCGAAATCACCGTACACAATAATACAACCGTCGTTAGATTCTGTTAATCTCGTCGTTAACTTCGACGATTCCCTGTAAATTCAACCGCCCCTTGCCAACCGTCTTCTAAAACTCATAATTTTGTTGTACAAACAAGTATTTTATGCCAAAAAGCTCATTAGATTTTCTAACCGTTCTACTTTTCCCTAAAGCCCCTGTCCACTGCTATCACACCCAAACAACCAAAACAAGTCTTTCATATGCGCGTACATACCATTATCTCACTTCCACTCGTATCACAAGATGTTTTATCCTTCATTTATCCCTATTTAACTTTTTTATGTGAGATACTTTTCTTGTATCCTTGTCTAAACCATGTTTTCTATCTCTTTGCCTTCTCCTTCTATAACCACCTTGTTCATGGTCTTTTCGCCTTACTTTTCCTTACACCTTGAAACTCGATATCTACTGCAAACACGCTACATCCCTATTTCGCTTATTACCTTTAAAAATGTCCTTGTCATACAGACGTTTGAAAGTCACTACAACTGACCATATATCTTCCCTCTGTTTCTAACACACGCCAAATATAGTCTTTCGCTTGATTTTATCGATCTGTTTCTACATATATCCGTCCGTTCCCTACTATAGATCTGTTGTTCATGTTAACGATTTTTACCTAGAAGTTTTTAATTAATATATTCTTAACGTTTAAAAGCTTTACTGGAACCATTTTATTTTCTGCACGTCCCTTATTTGAAATCTATCTGTTATAACTTGTTTTAGATCATTAAACCTTGGAAACTTACATAAACGTTTAAGCTAATATTACCCTACACTATTTTATACTCTCAAGGAATTCACATCCTTGCATAAATTATCGATTTTTACATTACGCCTGACATGAAAAGCTTTTATACTAACATATTTGTACACTATTTCTAAGCTTCAAAATCCTTGTTTATCTCGCCATCGTTCCTATTAGTAATTAATCATTATCCTAATTCTGTAATGAAGCACAAAAATTAAACCTATATTATTTTACATAGTACCACCCCTATTCTATCGTATTGAAAAACGTTTTAAATTAGAAATTGATTTTTATACACAGGGTACCTACAAATAAATAATTGTCTGACTTATGTAATTCGAGTTTAGCCTAGAAAGCCTTAGTAATATATATATATATATATATATATATATATATATATATATTGCTATGATAATAGGGTAGTTTAAGGGTAGATTAAGTCATAGGGGTCGTAGGATAGATATAAATAACTTTAACCTTAAGTTGATCAAATAATTCCAGCAATTATAAGAGTAAATCGGCTATTCTACAAAAAGTTAATTGCGAGGACACTGTATATAAAAGATATGTAATTAAATGCATGAGAAAGAAGCTCCTTTAGTAATAATCCGATATCATTAGATTCGAATAGTAATGTGTGCGTCGTATAAACATGTTTAAGTGTAGTTTCCAAGTAAAGATACGATTTTAAAAAGCAACTAATTGCATCAAATTAAATCACCGGGAAACATAGATAAATTGGCACTCCAAATATTTAATAATTGCGTCAAAAATATCAACGTAATTATTATGCAAACGCATCTTAAGAATTCATTATTAGAAAATCGTTACGTGACTGGGAAGAACACATCTGTTCAGAAAACCAACGATCTGTAACAAACGAATAAACAAAGAGGTTCAATTATATGAAAATTGTAGACTTTCAATTGGCAAACATTGAATACGTGGTTTGATAAAAACCAAAGATTGGAAAACCTATTATAATACTGTAATATACTGAACGCTTACGTGATCGATGAGCATTTCGTCGAAGAATTAAACCAGGGAATTTGTAAAAATTTCGAGTTCTGCCAGATAAGGCAAAGTACAAACCTTGATTATAAACACGCCAATGAAAACTATTGGAGGAAGGGCTTATATATACAATAGAAAATGAATAACATTTAGTCCATATTCAACCAAGCACCAACTATGATCAAATGCTGAAAAACTTACGTAATTAGTGAAATAAAAATTCAATAATGAAATTTGAAAGTGCAAAATTTTTGTGCGACGAAAAATAAGCCGATCTACAAATAGACGTAAGTTAAACAATTAATTAAATTTATTTCTAATATTTAACAAAACAGGGCTTTAATTGGAAGCGATTTTTATCGGGGACTTCTTTTATTGGGACGTTTTATTTTAAGCAATTCTTATATTGAGACGGCATTTTGTTGATGCCATTTTGTGGAAACAATTTTGTTGATACGACTCCATATTCATGTCGAGATATAAGCATTAACGCAAATTTAAAATACCAGAAACTTTTGCCAATAAGTAAAGCGGACACAACAAGGGATGCAGACCACAGACTAGGATGGAACTCCAGAAACCATTCCAGGTTAGCGATTTTTAAACATTTTACTATTGAAAGACTGTTTCAAAATTTAATATTTGCTATACATTGTATATTTGTAAGAGTCATCAAAAAGGTCATTACAAAAATATGAAAACAGGGAAAAGCATCTTGGAACGTTCGAAGGTACTTGAGTGTAATTAAAAGATATTTTTGCTGGCTTTCAGAAAAGCATAAATTTGGTAAATGTAAATATTTTATATAAAAGGGAAATTTTGAGTATTGTACGTATTATCAATTATTATATTGTGTGTTTTAGAACTGCTTTATTTGTATTAAAATAAGATTTATTCAGTGAGCTAGTCGGGGTAAAATCCTAAAGTAAATATCATAGCAAAATAAAGATATCATATCAATAAAAATCGCGCACAACATTGGGGCTTAATGTAATTCATATCAATATATATTGCTCCGATTCTTCTTACTGGAAGGGTTCCAAAATTCGTGCCCCACACTTTGGGCGTCATAAATGCTGTGAGGTTTCTGAAAATTGTCCTCGGCTGCTCTACCCTTGTCTCCTACTAGCTAAAATTGCTTAAAATTTATCCAGACACCTATGTGTTAAATCTAAAGACTCTTGCACAATATCACCATGCTGAAACCTAAATAGAAATTCACATTTCTCAATCACACACTCAAAAATAACTCGATTCACAAAATATATCGCACTCTATTAACGTGAGATCAATATTACATTTTCAAAAAAATATAATTTCTTTATGTACACTTGTATTGTCAACAATTTCATAATAATAAAATTAATTCAAATCGATAATCCTTCTAAACACACATTTTTAATTAAAGCAAGAGGGCGTTCCTCATACCTTACGTTAACCCTTTGTCTTATCATGAGCTCATAATAAAACTCTATAAATGTGCATACAAGTTTACTGCACTACCAAATATCAAATAAGCCCTCTATACCTCTTTACAACATCGCATGCCTATCTGTAAATTAATTCATTATTCTTGATTTTTAAAATCAAATTTCAATTTCATTTTAAAGACTCATAAATTTCAGTTCATAAAATGTATAACATTAGAAAACACACCAAAACACAAATCAAAATAATCACAAAAACCATGGAAAATATTCACCACTCAATGTTCTATATAATGGCCTACCTGGTAGCTATCTTCTGAATGTTGTCCACCAACTAGCCCTTGGAGATGCTGCCGTCCAGTAGGTCCTCGATCCAACAAATAACTCCCCGATAACAAAACACACAAATACTTGGTAAAACGTCTCTAACGGTCAACTGCCACTTTGATTCCACGAAAATTAGCTTTCAACAGTTCAGTTCATTCCCACTACTTTCACGCTTCAAACTAGAACAAAAACATCTTTCATCTTGCTTGTACCTATACCTTCTCTTCACGTATATGCCTCCACCAGATGCATATTTGCCCTTCTTAATCTCAACCTGTCGCACATATATCTATATCCTCCAATCACCTTGCTTAGCTCCTTTCTCCCGCTTTCTACCACGCGTGCTTGCTTATAAAATTCCTTGAAATTATTGATTTTTTCCCCCGCTACAATAAATTTGTTTAAGTCTCCCCACAATACTAGCTCTGTGATTAACTCTATGCCTCTCGCTTGTATGCATACGTTTTTGGTTCATCTTTGTTCTTTTATGACAGTTGTCTCTAGCTCCCGCTACGCCCAAGGTCCCGGGTTCGAATCCCGACACGGTCCGCTTGAAAAATGTTAGGCGAGCATTTTTCACAAAAATACACCCTCGTTCGGATGAGAGGTAAAATGGAGGTCCCGTGTGTGAGTGTTGTCACGCACGCTAAAGATCCCTACCTTGCTTGGAACATCAAGGGTTCGGCAAAATTCAAAATTTTTCAGGTAAAAAAAAACTCGCTTCCTGGCCAATGTAGTACCTTCGGGTGGAGCATTGGAAAAATCAAATGTAATGTCTCTAGCTCCCGGCGTTGCAGTGGATCAATGTGGTAAGCGTAAGACTACGGATCCCAAGGTCCTGGGTTCGAATCCCGACACGGCCGACTGCTTGAAAAATGGCAGATGAGCATTTTTCACAAAAAATACGTCCTCGTTCGGATGAGAGGTAGAAAGGAGGTCCCGTGTGTGAGTGTTGTCGCGCACGTTAAAGATCCCTACCTTGCCTGGAACGGCAAGGGTCGGCAAAATTCTAAATTTCCAGGCAACAAAAAACTCGCCTCCTAGCCAATGTAGTACCTTCGGGCGGAGTATTGAAAATGTAAATGCAATGTCTCTAAAAAACATTGATGTGGTTTTGCTTTGTCCCTGTTGCAAATTGACTACCTTAATTCCAACAGTGGTCTGTTATCATGTAACCTATTAAAGCATGTTTGAATCAATGTTATCTAGAAATATATCTCCCCTTGTTGCTATGCTTTTAAACGTTTGGGTTTTACCTTTGAAAAATACGATTGCTATTTTAACACATATTCAACACTTTTATATTCCCATATAATATTAAATATAAATTAAATATGCTATACTTTTACCCGATTATTATTATTTCTTATGCCCTATATTTAAATAAATACTATATTACATCATTCCTAGCTAAATATGACCAAACTAAAGTAACCCTACGTTATTATATATTATCTAAGCTCTAAAATAATTGTTTAAAATATCCTAATTTCTTAAATGACTAATTTGATTTTCTAATAACCTATGATTCTAACTTCTAGCTTAACCTATGCCCTTATGTATTCCCAATGAACCCTTAATTACACGATAATGTATATATATATATATATATATATATATATATATATATTACTCATATTTAGACCAGGGTAGAAAATTAATTAACGACATCAAATAATTTTAATCACCGTGTATAAGGAAGCTTTGGGAAAAAGTACGCGTAATTAAATGCTTAGTGTAAAGATTTAAATCATTCAATTAGAATGTAGGGTTTGTATAGAATTTTATTAGATAATACGCGTTATTAAAACCCTGGAGCATAAAAATTTATTCGTTTCATTAAAAATAAGGGATTTAAATTATTCACTAGACGCTTTCTATAAAAAGAAGCAGAATTAAAATGCTCAACTTGTATGTAATTTAATTGTTCCAAGTACTAAAACAAATAGAAATTACGTGCAAAATTTATATTTATTAATTCAATTTTTAAGTAACGAGTATTAAACAAAGTGTACAGATAATAATTAATATATAATATGCATAAAAGCTTTTAAAAACCCAATAATACGTGGAATATCCAAATCGTAGAAGTATTACGATTGAACACTTGCGTATTTTTAAATATCACGTTCTGTTTAATTTGTATAGATAAACATGCAGATTCTGCGTATATTGCAAACGGTCGGATAAACCGTAGCTTATATTAACGGGAAGGCTAGATACGGGGTTATTTAACTCAAATAGGGATCCACGTGGATTGAAATAACCGATAGTAAGGAATATCGATTTGTACCACTCAGAAAAGGGTAGATAGAGACGGATAATATGCGCAAGGCAGAGACACGGGTAATAAAAGGCGTGATTTTGAGCAACGTCACTGGGTTTGCGATTGGTTGAAATAAGTTGCAGATATGAGAGGTGAAAACATAACAATTTCTATAGATAATTAATTAATTGTTTGCAGACGCGTTGCGTGTCGTGTGAAAGGTTCTTAGATTTTCAACTGGCGCGTGTGCAAATTTTTAGAATCGCTGTGCCGAGCTGTCGAAAAGGGAACAGAGAATGCGAAATTCTAAAAATTGGCCGTTGCGGGACAAAACCGACGTGCAGGCGAGCTATATATAAATCCGTGATTATAGGTGTTTCGCTCTCTTAGATTTTCGATTTTTATTCAATACTTTAAAAAGTTTTGCTCTTTATTTTTGCTGTTATACCATACTTCAAGCAGAATACGTGCTACGATACAAGTTATTATGCATTAGTGCACTTAGAAAAGAAGGTACAAGGTAATAAAGTCTAGTTATATTTGCGAGTATTACTGTACCAATTATCGAAATTAGTAACGATAAATGAATAAACAAAAGTAGGCAGTTTTGGGTATAGCGTGAAAGAATTATGAATTTCAGTGCTATTTTCGGGGTTAATGATCAAATGTTATTAGTAAACGTGATTGGATCTACAAACAAGATTTAGATATACATAGATGCGTTTCTGAGAAGCCCTAAAACTTTTAAACGAATGGTGTTGTAGATGAATTTTAAAAGGCGACCAGGAATCTGAGGACGTAAACATAACCCAGTTGGAATGGTGAAATTAGCGGACGATGTACATTGAAGCCACGAGTGCAGTACATTAGTAAATGTTCGAACTTTGATGTTTTGGTGTGTGGATATCTTTATAATTTATTTGATAAAATGGACAGTAGTGAATTTGTATAAACAACAAATTTTAATTTTAATGAAATTTTCTTAGTAGAAAGGAGTATTTAGCAGTTTATGTTCTGATTATGATGAAATTTGGGTCTGTCTTTGAGCTCAATAGACTAACCTGTTGATTAACGTGCGGAAGATGCTCCCTTTATTCAGACTTAGGCCTGCACATATTGTAACTTAATTAGTATGCATCCTACAGGACTTTAATTCTGGATGCAAATTAAAATGATGACAAATTTAAACTTGAAATTTTATGATACTGAAATTTATGCTGAAAGTTAATTTGAAATTTTAATGTATTATGAATATTGATGTAAATAGAGTTAACGTTGATGTTGGTAGGAATGTGTTTGTTTTTTATGAATGAGGATGAAAGTTTTAACTAGGTGAGCAGCCGAAACGGAATGAGTAAAGAGGCGATTATCAGAAGAGATTCAACAGGGCGAGAATCACAGCAAATCTTGGTGCCCAATTCCAGAGGATCGAATATTTTTTTTTTACTCAGGTGAGGCTTTTGTAGGATACACAGCATAATCTAGACGGCCCAACGCTGGGCCTCGATTCGAAAACCTTAGTTCCCGAATTTTGGAGAGATACACAGCAATATATATATATATATATATATATATATATATATATATATATTGCTGTGAAACCTACAAAAAGCCTCACCAGAGTAAAAAAAAATATTCGAGCCTCTCAAACTGGGCACCAAGATTTGCTGTGATTCTCGCCCTGTTGAATCTCTTCTGATAGTCGCCTTTTTACTCTTTCCGCCTCGGCTGCTCACCTAGTTAAAACTTTCATCCTCATTCATAAAAAAAAACAAACACATTCCTACCACAAACATCAACGTTAACTCTATTTACATCAATATTCATAATACATTAAAATTTCAAAATTAAAATTCAGCATAAATTTCCGTATCATAAAATTTCAAAATTAAATTTGTTATCATTTTTATTTGCATCCAGAATTAAAGTCCTTGTAGGATGCCTACTAATTAATTTAACAATATGTGCAGACCTAAGTCTGAGTACAAAGGGAGCATCTCCCACCCCTTTACGTTAATTAAACAGGTTAGTCTAATTGAGCTCAAAGACAGACCCAAATTTTCATCATAATCAAGAACATAAACTGCTAAATACTCCTTTCTACTTAAACAAGAAAATTTCACCTTAAAATTAAAATTTTGTGGTTTGTACAAATTCACTACTGTCCATTTTTTTGGTAAACAAATTATAAAGTTATTCAACACACACCAAAACATCAAAAATCGAACAACAAAGCATAAGTTACCTGAAGGTTAATGCACTCGTGGCTCCAATGTACATCGTCCTTTGTTAATCACACCATTCCAACTGGGTTATGTTTACGGCTTCTAATTCTGAACGCTATTAAAATTTTCTACACCACCATTCATCTAAAGTTGTTTCAGGGCTTCTCAAGAACGCATCTATGTATATCTAAATCTTGTTTGTAGATCCAATCACGTTTACTAATAACATTTGATTATTAACACCCCCGAAAAATAGCAAAGAAATTCCTACTTCTTTCACGCTATACCCCAAAACTGCCTACTTTTGTTTATTCATTTATCGTTACAAATTTGGATAATTGGTACAGTAATACTCGCAAATATAACTAGACTTTATTACCTTGTATCTTCTTTTCTAAGTGCACTAATGCATAATAACTTGTATCGTAGCACGTAAAGAGCAAACTGTTTTAAAGTATTCAATAATCACCAAAATATAAGAGCAAACTGTTTAAAGTATTGAATCAAGATCGAAAAATCTAAGACATCGAAACTGTTTAAAGTCCGGGTTTATATAATAGCTCGCCTGTATGTCGGTTTTGTCCCGCGACGGCCAGTTTTCAGAATTTCGCATACTATGTTCCCTTTTCGACAGTCTGGCACGCGGTTCTATTAAATTTGCACACGCGCCAGTTGAAAATCTAAGAAATTATCACACGGCTCGCAAACAAGTCCGAGAATAACTAATTAATTTTGTATAGAAATCGTTACGTTTACACCTCTCATATCTGCATCTTATTACAACCAATCGTATCCCTCGTGACGCTACTCAAATTACGCCTTTTATTATCTGTGTCTCTGCCTTGCGCATTTTATCTGTCTTTTTCTAACTTGCTCCTAGTGGTGCAAATCGATACTCTTTATTATCGGTTATTTCAGTCCACGTGTATTCTTATTTGGGTTAAATAACCCCGTATCTAGCCTTCCCGTTAACATAAGCTATGGTTTATCCGACCGTTTCCAATATACGCAGAATTTTCATGTTTATCAGCTCGAATTTATTAGAATTTGACATTTAAAAATACGCAGATGTTCAATCGTAACATTTTAAATAACACTTCTACGATTTGAATATTATTGGGTTTTTTTAAAAGCTTTTATGCCTATTATACCTTAATAATCGTTCAATTAATTCCAATTAAAATAATAATGAATGGCATTGACTTCTACCCTTTAATTTTTAGTGAAACCTAATTAAATATTAATTATTATTTGTACACTTTGTTTAATACCCGTTGCTTAAAAATTGAATTAATTAATATAAATTTTGCACGTAATTTCTATTTGTTTCTTGGAACAATTAAATTAAATACACCTTGAGCATTTTAATTCTGCTTCTTTTTATAGAAAACGTCCTTATACACGGTGATTAAAATTATAGAAAATTAATTAATTAATTTTCTACCCTGGTCTAAATATGAGTAATATATATATATATATATATATATATATATATATATATATATATATATTTGTAACTGAAGAATGTAATTCAAATCACAGAGGTAAAGAATAAATGATTGCACATATAAAGGTGGTGTCGGCCTTTCAAATATTTAGAAACAGCGATAAATCTTTCCTAATAGTACCGCAACCTGACTCACATGCATATATTTAACCACGCTGAAAAAGTACTCTACTAATGTTAGTAGTTCTGTAAAATTAAATAAAGAAAAATTTTGTCTATTTATGCCACGGCTTTTGAAACTCACTCAGGGATTATTATATCTAGATATTTATACTCTGTAAGAAAACATGGGTTCTTGTCGTCTTACAGGTACATTAAACACTTTCACATAAAGCGTCCCCTAGTTAAAACCACTTAACCTCTCGCAGTGCAGATGTGGCGTTCTTATTTTCAAAGATTGATAAATATATTCACAAATGTATAATTTAGATAAACGTTTGAGATTCAAATTACTAACAAATATCTTTAAATGGTGCATATACATTCAAAATTACTTAAAGGTAAACTCAATTGAATATTTTACTTATACATTAAAGTCAGAGCGTGAACTTAAAGTAGTTATCAAAGGACTTGCGGCTTACATCACGACAGACGACGTACAGACTGAACTGACACAGTTAGGATTTAACGTGAAATACGTAACAAAACTACAAAATAAACAGAAAACATACACTAACACAATAATGGTCGCACTGGATAACACACCCACGTCACATAACATTTACAATTACACTAACCTACTTTACTGTAGCAAGCTCAAAATAGTAGCGTTCGAGTCCCGAGTCGAAATAGGACAATGCTTTTTCTGTCAACGATTCGGGCACTCGAGCCTAAACTGCGGCTACAAGCCAAGGTGCGTAAAATGCACAGGACACCACCTAGCCGCCAACTGTACGAAAAACAGAGACACAGCACCAGTTTGCGTTAACTATCCTGGAACGCAAACGGTATACAAAACAGATTCACAGAACTCAAACACTTTTTACAGGAACATGACGTTGACATAGCACTTATATCAGAAACCAGGATAAACACTACAAAACCAATAAATCTGGCAAACTACAGCACTTACAGAAAGGACCGCGACACACCACCTGGACAACCACCATCCGGAGGGGTAGCCATCCTAATACACAAAAGACTTCTACACGAACAATTACACCTAAAGCCCACAACACTCGACGCTGTGGGCGCACGACTTAAAACAAACGGACACTACTTAAACATCATAGCAGTTTACAGAAGCCCCCACATACCTCACCTAAGCACGGTAGACATAGACAAATTACTACAAAACGACACTCCGACAATAATCAGTGGGGATCTAAACGCCAAACACCAAGCATGGGGAGCACGAACGAACAACACGAGCGGACGTATACTCCACTTGCACTCACTGAACAAACACTTTGACGTAATCGCACCTAACGAACCGACAAGAATCCCCCAAACGAGACAATACCAAGCAGATGTTTTAGACATATCCCTACTACAACACATACCTTACCCAATACAAACTGAAGTAATACATGACTTAAGCTCGGCCCACCTACCAATAATCACCACGATACAAACACAATCCCAGACAACACACGTACGACCCAGACACAGACACAACTGGAGGAAATTCAACAAAGCACTACAAAGAATGATCACGGACGGCAACCCGGACATAAACAACGCACAAGACATAGACACTCACGTTCAAAACCTAACGAGCACTATGAAACAAGCCCTGCAATACAGTAAACAAACTATCACCCTTAAAAACTCAAGACCGAACTTACCAGATTACATTAAACAAGCGATCAAAGACAAAGAAAAACTAGTACGACGATGGCACAACACACGTCACCCACACATAAAACACACTTTAAACACCGAACAAGAAGCAATTAAAATCATGTTGAAAGAACACTACAACGAATCATGGACAAAACACATACAGGACACACTACAGACTGACGGTAACCTATACAGACTAAACCGAAAACTACTATCAAAAAAGAACCCAAAACCCACTCCACTACAAGGACAACACGGTATGCTTTACACAGCTGAGGACAGAGCGACTCAATTTGCGAACGTACTGAAAGAACTGCACACTGATAACCCCACTGAAGACAAAAACTTCACCAACTTCATAAACACAGCACTAAACCACATACTACAATTACCAGCAGACAACGACATACAGCACGTAACACCACAAGAAGTAAAACAAACAATTAACAAACAAAGCAACATAAAGGCACCTGGAAAGGACGAAATACCTAACATCGCATGGAAACACATCACAAAAAAGACGCTCGCACTAATAACAAAAATTTTCAACAGTATTATCAACTACAGACACTTCCCTACAGACTGAAAATCCGCAATAGTAGTGATGATACCGAAACAGGACAAAAACACAAGAGACGCTAACAACTACAGACCTATATCACTACTAAACTCCATCTCAAAAATCTTCGAAAGAATCCTACTGACGAGACTTAAACCACTACAGTAGAGTATAATTGACAATCCCACCCCCTCATTTCCTCCAGAATCCCTCATTTCCTCACTCATCTGGACCAATTTACATGTAAATTCCCATAAGGAGGAAATGAGGGTGATGAATCTCCTCCTGACTCCTCCTTGCTCTCCTCCTTGCTCGGACACCCCCACAACCATTTTGATTACATCACACCCGCATTCTTTCCACCCGCGAGATAAATCTTTCTCCACATTTCCACCCACGAGATAAACCTATCTTGTTTGGTATCAATTAATATTAGAATTTTCTTAGCTACCCGAATCTCTAAGAATTTTTTAGATTGCATCATCCCCAGGAGCTACCCTCATTTTAAGATTTCTTACCTGTAGCGACTTTGAGCGTTCTTATAAATTTTTATACATGCGATACATTAAATTAGCTTAGAATTTTATGCACATCCCGAATCTGTAAACAGATTTGAAATCGGACCACGCCCTGCAAAGTTATACCCCTTTAAAGTCCTGATCTTCTAATTTTGCTATTTGCTCTATAAGCAAACCTAACAAATAGTTTTCTTCGTCTAGCCATTGCATCTTTCGAGATAAACCTATCTTGTTTGGTATTAATCAATATTAGAATTTTCTCAGCTACCCAAATCTCTAGGAATTTTTCAGATTGCACCATCCCCAAGGAGCTACCCTAATTTTAAGATTTCTTACCTGTAGCGACTTTTGAGCGTTCTTATAAATTTTTTTATACATGCAATACATTAAATTAGTCTACAATTTTACGCACAACCAGAATCTGCAAACAGATTTGAAATCGGACCACGCCCTGCAAAGTTACACATATACCCTCTGCGAGATAAATCTTTCTCCACATTTCCACCCACGAGATAAACCTACCTTGTTTGGTATCAATCAATATTAGAATTTTCTAAGCTATCCAAATCTCTTTAAATTTTCACATAGCACCATCCCCAGAGAGCTACCCCATTTTAAGATTTCTTACCTGTAGCGACTTTTGAGCGTTCTTATAAATTTTTATACATGTAGCACATCTTGTTAGTCTAGAATTTTATGCACAATCCGAATCTCTAAATAGATTTAAAATCGAACGACCCTTACCATTTTACACACACCCTTTAAATTATAAATTTCCTGCGGCTTATACATAAAAGAAAATCTAAAACCATTCTTAAAACTTTTTATTACAAACAATTTTACTAATACAGTTTAAATTTTGTAAAACCACATTTCTAAATACATATTCACAATTTTTATTTTCAACCTAGAACTTGTCATATCGGGTCATACTTATTAATATTTATTTCTAAATAGAGCACCTTTTCCAAAGACCAACCGGACTCGCATGTTTCAAATTCCTCTGATTTTGTTCGCATGGTTTCGCTTAAGACCTCGTACGTATTTTCCAGATTACTAGAAGACGTTATAACCACATTTTTGTGTTAAAGGATTTCACATCGGTAGCCTCTTCCCCATTTTGATGTAAACGCCGTAGAGTTCGCAATAGACTTTTACTGCTGTATGTTGTATTCTTTTTTCATTTATTAATCGAATAAATCGCTCTTTCTGCTTCCAAAGAAACTCGGGCACTGCATCGTCGACACTGGCGTTCTTTATGCGATAGCTAGCCATACGGTTGTTAAACGCAGTGCTAACCATTTCTACACCATCGTCGCTAGTAGCGGTAACTGATGCATTTTATGTCTGTTGCTCCTTAAATGTGCGGCATACGTAGTTTTTCCATTTCGAAATCGCATACTTTACACATAATTCGTGGTTGTTTCGTACAAGACCCTTTAACAGCTGGCGGAGCTGAACGTTTACGGCTTAATGACATGCCGTGCTGTTTTCCTTGTGTCGCAGTAAGTTATCCATTCTCGTAAAAGCGAAACCGCAAGTCCCACAGTTTAAGTACTTTGCTGCGGGCGGTTGTATAAGCAACCGTGGACGATGTTGCACCACGACATTTGTTCTGGTGCCGTTTGAGAGCATTTTCCAGGTATAGGAAGCACCGCAAGAGTTGCACTTATAAACGTTTGCAGATACCATTTTAGTACAAAACAAAATCCACACTATAAGACTTGACTTGTTAGCGAACTAACTTATAACTAAAGAGTTTATTCTTGCGCACCTGCTTTATGTACCCTATAGAATGCAAACCGAAGGTTTCGAAGACACCGAACGAAGTCTCGGATTCAGCGAGGAACTAAATGTCGTCATCTTGAGCCAATCCTCGCAGCTCGTCCAATACATTTAGCACCAATGTATGCGCTCGGTTCGCTTTGTCCATGCTGCGAATGCCGTTAGTAAAAACACCGGAAAACGTCTTCCATGTTATACGGATCGCGTGCATATTAAAAATCCAAAAGGGTGGTAGCACACGCACACAACTTGTGTGCAAGTCGTAGAAGATGCAGTGCTACTATAACCAAAAACACTTTAAACCATTACTAAGGAAATACCAACTTGTTGTCTACAGGATACTTACTAATAAAGCAATTTAATTTTAAATAATTTCTACGTCATATTTTAGGTAGGCTTGAATATTTTCCAAATGAATCACCGAGCGAAAGTATATGCTTAGCAGTATTAAATTAACCATTAATTTCCCATTTTTACGACCATGGTTAATTATAGATTAAAATTTAATTTGTGCACGTTCGACCTTCTCGTAAACTAACATATTTTATAGCAACAATGCGCTGTATAATACATGCATACCCCTTCTCTGCGCTACTGCTATTCTTGTAATTGCTAGAAAAATTCACTCTCCTTTTACTGTTAGGATGCAAAGCACCATTTTTTTTCTTATACTTTCTATAGCACATCGCGCACTTTTTCGTCGGATAATTAAATTTTTGTTTATGTAGGCCTTTACACTTTCGCATAGCGGTCAACCGCACGCAATGATTTCTAGAACCGGTAAGTACTCGATATCGCCCAAATAGAGAATTAGATGCTCGATGTCTGTCAACTACCAATTCCCTCGTAAAAGGTAGAAAAAACTCAGTCAATCATCCATTTTACTTCGACCCGCTCCTGTTCTGATAATTTACAAACATTTTTTTTTCAAACGACAATGGGCCGAGAATTTTTAAACCTCCGAGGGATCTTTAAGTCGTGATCAATTACACATCCGAGCTACGCGTAAACTAACAATGCACTGTATAATACATGCATACCCCTTCTCTGCGCTACTGCTATTCTTGTAGTTGCTTGAAAAAGTCAGTCGCCCTTTTTATTGTTAGGGCTGCTAAAAAACACCATTCCATACTTTCTTTATAAGTGTAGCACATCGCATACTTTTTTGTCGGATAATTAAATTTTTCTTTATGTAGGCCTTTACACTTTCGCTTATTTAAACATCTAATACGATTGATTAACCACTTTCGATTATTCTAACGGAGACCACCATACGCACCGTTCTTTTTGAATCCAACGATCCTATGGGCTTCCACGCACTAACACCTGACGTATCTTTCCTACTATTTGTTAAACAAAAACTACCGGTATCACCATTGTGGACGTGTACGAGAATATGTAACCATATACATTAATCACTTTAAGCTATTTTATTTAGTCCACGAAAACTACTATTTTTCTAAACCACAATTAATAATTGCCTTTATAGGTTTAACATTTCTACCATTACCCAATGACTTTAATTTCTTATTGGGGAGAATCCTTATTCTCCCACGCACTGTTGCGTACCTGGATGCCCACCCCTTTTGGGAATATATGCTCGTTATAGGTTGTAAGACCCGCGGTTTTACTTAACTACTCATTAAAAAGCAATTAGGTCATATGGTCATGCGGTCATATGGTCATGTGGTCATGTGGTCATATGGTCATGTGGTCATATGGTCATATGGTCATGTGGTCATGTGGTCATATGGTCATGTGGTCATATGGTCATATGGTCATGTGGTTATGTGAGCAGGGAGATTAAATTTGATATATAAGGAAGTAGTTTTGGGTTGAGCTTAGTTATAGTAAGACATTTTTTAACAACATATTCGACTATTTTTTGGTAATATACGCCCCACTCTGTAGGATACATAAGGGAACAAATTTTCGTATTCAATTTAGTATTTGACGGTAGCTAGAACGGTAAACATGAGCGTCTCCAAGGTGATTAACGTTTCTCAACTTCTTGGGAATAAAGTGAAACCGACAAATGAGCGATTTGGATTATGGCTGTTGGCAGAAAATATGTGCAACAATAATCTGGTGACAGATATTGGTAATATTTGTTATGTCGAAGGCGAAAAGATGCTGACTGGCGGACTACACACCAATTACAGAACCATTTTGTGACAATATAATGTTGGTTAAAATTTGCGACCTTTCTGACACCGAACAAGCATCTGCAAACAAACGGATGTTTATCCTAAAAAAGAAATTTGCGGTGTATTTAACAGCTATCTACGAAGAAAGTTCGACCGATTTGTTTCCGCTAGGCATGGTGTTAAAGCTAAGCTTCCGTTTTCTCTGGAAAGCAGTAACAAGATAGGCCAGAGAGTAAAAGAAATTATCGGAAAAGAAGACCTCGAATGCATTAATACAAAATTTCCAAAATCCTATATGTGTTCCATACAAAGTGGAACTAGCAGATGTTAAGTTGGAAACTTTATTGGAAGAACTACCAGATATATTAGACGAAGTCGAAAAAGATTATTTCTATCTTTTTGACATGGATGTAACCCAAGATTTTGCAGGCATATTTAGCAAGATGGAGATGTGTAATTATTTAACTACAAAGCATAACTTTTGCTATAAGGAAGAATACGAAGAAAAGTGTACGTTTAAGGGAAACATTTGCGTCTACTTTGGCCAAAGAACATGGTATTACGCGATTGGAAGCGACAATATACAACTGTGCAATTGGAAGCTATGTCAGTGCGGAACGAGCCCCTTAAAAGACTGTTTAACCTTATTGGAAGATAGTAAGTTATACTTCCTAAAGGCGCCAATGTACTCGGTACCACTTACCAAAATGTGGAGTAAGCTATCGGACAAGCTACAAAATAGCTGCTGTTTAGTGTATAATAACCTGCTACAGTACGTGTATTGGGGGAATGGCAATACAAAGAAATTGACAGGCTTGCAAATTAAGTTGTCCAAAAAACCAGAGGAAAAGGAAAAATTGATAAAGTATGCGCTTTCGGCTTTTAGTTTTATCTATTTACCTGTAAATTATTTGGAGATAGTAGAGAAAGATACCCAAGATAAAATAAAAATCTTACACAAGTGCTACATTAAAGCAGGTAGTACATATTTTACACAATCTGCCACACCATATTCTACAATTCCAAAAGAAATAGTAATTTCGGACTTGGGATTGATAGATACGCCTAACATTCGTCCAGAGGTTGTACGACAACGCGTAAATGTTGGTAGTAAACTCTATCCGTTTACGCTAAAGGAAATTGCTCCATTATGTATACCATACGCTGTAAGTGGAAGGAAAAGACAACTGGAATTAGAGGAAATGGATGCAAAAAGGCGAAAATTGGACTACATGGAAAACACTGCGACAATACGCGATCAATACAAAGATGTGTTAGACAAAGAACATCTTAATAGAGAAAATGAGGAAGAATTAAAAGATTATTTTATGTGCCGATGGACTGACTTAGATACATCTGGTTTCTACAAGTTGTATGCATTTGTGGTTAGTAAAAAAGACTCTTTTAGTTATGTAGGCGTCCTTGCGGAAAAGGATGGTACTAAATCCGTATATTTTTTAAAAGGTTATTCTAAAAACGTATTTATCAAAATGGCAGATAACAAAGACGAACTAAGGAATGCGGGTTTCGTAATCTTTGCGTACACCACACGCAAAGGGGGTCCGTTAAACATTGTAGATTTGCCTAGTAAAGAACCTTTTGGATCATTTAAAACCGAAGGTCTTACAACCTATAACAACCATATATTCCCAAAAGTGGTGAATATGCAACTACACAACGGTGTGTGGGAGAAAAAGGATTTCCTCCAATACCGACAAGAAGAAGTCGATCAAGCTAACAAGATACGTATGCAGGATATAGTGGGAAAGCTGCGATTAAAAGATTGTCACAAGCTGCAAAAATTACACGAAGGAATGGATCTAGTTGTCGGCGGAATCAAAGACTTTAAATATAGAGGCAAACTTCGGTACATTTTACAATTCGAAAACCTAGACGGTCTCTATGTATCAAACTATTGGTTAGAAAAGGAGATAGAGGACTTGGGTATCGATTTAAATTTTAAGCTGCGAATAAAATTAGATAAAATTAAAGCCACTCCAAACAAACATAAAGAAAGGACTGTCTTCTGTGTATAACTTTGTATTAAAATTAAGTTTAAATGACTCCATGCTTGGCATTACATTTTTTAAATTTTGTTATGTGTAATGTCAGAATAAAAATTTTAGAATAGTATTACACTACTCTTTATTTATAAAAGGTTGTGACGTTACCCCGAAATAGCAGTCGCACAGAGAGGGGCGCGCATGGGCAGGGGTGCGCACGCGCAGGGGTGCGCACGCGCAGGGGTGCGCACACGCAGGGGTGCGCATGGGCAGGGGTGCGCACACGCAGGGGTGCGCATGGGCAGGGGTGCGCACGCGCAGGGTGCGCATGGGGTGGGGTGTGTCTGGGCGTACACGAGGGAAGCGGATGTTAACAGTCACCAAGCATCCAAACCTTTATTTGGATGGTATCGAGTACTCGCCTGCATATGTATCCGGAGTAAAAGAATACGATTTGCATACGCAGCTTATTAATAAAATTAGTTTATCGAGGGAAGATGACAAAAGGTACATCATTCCTAATAGTACAACAATCTACGCATGGGGGCGTAAAGATATAAGATAGTTGTTTATATTTGTATATATTAGTTTTGAGATTTCATAATTTTTAAGTTCTTCTCCCACCTTCCAAATCCTTTCGGCTTCTATCCTGGTTGACAGAGTATACGTGTTATCTCCACGTGGTATTCGCGAGACACGGCGGTTTTAGATTTCTCGGGAGATGGTTAGCTAAGGCATATGTCTTGCATAGCAAAAAAGGGTTTTAAAGATGGTGTTAAATAAAGATGAGCAAAAATTAATGATTTGGGTCTTTAAAACGCATAACTTTGTATGGGGCGGTCCTATTTAAAATCTGTTTACAGATTTGGGGTCCCTAGAAAAATTTAATATTAGTTGATACCTAGCAAAATATATTTATCTTAAAAGAGTGACTACCCTACGTATAATAAATACAATATAACACTTGTCAACAAAAAAAGTTGTAGGGAAAATTAAAGACGTATTTAATGGGGGTCCAGTATTAGAATTTGTTGATAGTAATGTTAAGTCCTACTGTATTGTAGGCGAGAAAGATACGATTAAAAAGATTAAAGAGGTCTCACGAAGTGTAGTTAAGTAAAACCGCGGGTCTTACAACCTATAACGAGCATATATTCCCAAAAGGGGTGGGCATCCAGGTACGCAACAGTGCGTGGGAGAATAAGGATTCTCCCCAATAAGAAATTAAAGTCATTGGGTAATGGTAGAAATGTTAAACCTATAAAGGCAATTATTAATTGTGGTTTAGAAAAATAGTAGTTTTCGTGGACTAAATAAAATAGCTTAAAGTGATTAATGTATATGGTTACATATTCTCGTACACGTCCACAATGGTGATACCGGTAGTTTTTGTTTAACAAATAGTAGGAAAGATACGTCAGGTGTTAGTGCGTGGAAGCCCATAGGATCGTTGGATTCAAAAAGAACGGTGCGTATCGTGGTCTCCGTTAGAATAATCGAAAGTGGTTAATCAATCGTATTAGATGTTTAAATAAGCGAAAGTGTAAAGGCCTACATAAAGAAAAATTTAATTATCCGACAAAAAAGTATGCGATGTGCTACACTTATAAAGAAAGTATGGAATGGTGTTTTTTAGCAGCCCTAACAATAAAAAGGGCGACTGACTTTTTCAAGCAACTACAAGAATAGCAGTAGCGCAGAGAAGGGGTATGCATGTATTATACAGTGCATTGTTAGTTTACGCGTAGCTCGGATGTGTAATTGATCACGACTTAAAGATCCCTCGGAGGTTTAAAAATTCTCGGCCCATTGTCGTTTGAAAAAAAAATGTTTGTAAATTATCAGAACAGGAGCGGGTCGAAGTAAAATGGATGATTGACTGAGTTTTTTCTACCTTTTACGAGGGAATTGGTAGTTGACAGACATCGAGCATCTAATTCTCTATTTGGGCGATATCGAGTACTTACCGGTTCTAGAAATCATTGCGTGCGGTTGACCGCTATGCGAAAGTGTAAAGGCCTACATAAACAAAAATTTAATTATCCGACGAAAAAGTGCGCGATGTGCTATAGAAAGTATAAGAAAAAAAATGGTGCTTTGCATCCTAACAGTAAAAAGGAGAGTGAATTTTTCTAGCAATTACAAGAATAGCAGTAGCGCAGAGAAGGGGTATGCATGTATTATACAGCGCATTGTTGCTATAAAATATGTTAGTTTACGAGAAGGTCGAACGTGCACAAATTAAATTTTAATCTATAATTAACCATGGTCGTAAAAATGGGAAATTAATGGTTAATTTAATACTGCTAAGCATATACTTTCGCTCGGTGATTCATTTGGAAAATATTCAAGCCTACCTAAAATATGACGTAGAAATTATTTAAAATTAAATTGCTTTATTAGTAAGTATCCTGTAGACAACAAGTTGGTATTTCCTTAGTAATGGTTTAAAGTGTTTTTGGTTATAGTAGCACTGCATCTTCTACGACTTGCACACAAGTTGTGTGCGTGTGCTACCACCCTTTGGATTTTTAATATGCACGCGATCCGTATAACATGGAAGACGTTTTCCGGTGTTTTTACTAACGGCATTCGCAGCATGGACAAAGCGAACCGAGCGCATACATTGGTGCTAAATGTATTGGACGAGCTGCGAGGATTGGCTCAAGATGACGTCATTTAGTTCCTCGCTGAATCCGAGACTTCGTTCGGGTGTCTTCGGAAACCTTCGGTTTGCATTCTATAGGGTACATAAAGCAGGTGCGCAAGAATAAACTCTTTAGTTATAAGTTAGTTCGCTAACAAGTCAAGTCTTATAGTGTGGATTTTGTTTTGTACTAAAATGGTATCTGCAAACGTTTATAAGTGCAACTCTTGCGGTGCTTCCTATACCTGGAAAAATGCTCTCAAACGGCACCAGAACAAATGTCGTGGTGCAACATCGTCCACGGTTAAGCTTATACAACCGCCCGCAGCAAAGTACTTAAACTGTGGGACTTGCGGTTTCGCTTTTACGAGAATGGATAACTTACTGCGACACAAGGAAAAACAGCACGGCATGTCATTAAGCCGTAAACGTTCAGCTCCGCCAGCTGTTAAAGGGTCTTGTACGAAACAACCACGAATTATGTGTAAAGTATGCGATTTCGAAATGGAAAAAACTACGTATGCCGCACATTTAAGGAGCAACAGACATAAAATGCATCAGTTACCGCTACTAGCGACGATGGTGTAGAAATGGTTAGCACTGCGTTTAACAACCGTATGGCTAGCTATCGCATAAAGAACGCCAGTGTCGACGATGCAGTGCCCGAGTTTCTTTGGAAGCAGAAAGAGCGATTTATTCGATTAATAAATGAAAAAAGAATACAACATACAGCAGTAAAGTCTATTGCGAACTCTACGGCGTTTACATCAAAATGGGGGAAGAGGCTACCGATGTGAAATCCTTTAACACAAAAAATGTGGTTATAACGTCTTCTAGTAATCTGGAAAATACGTACGAGGTCTTAAGCGAAACCATGCGAACAAAATCAGAGGAATTTGAAACATGCGAGTCCGGTTGGTCTTTGGAAAAGGTGCTCTATTTAGAAATAAATATTAATAAGTATGACCCGATATGACAAGTTCTAGGTTGAAAATAAAAAATTGTGAATATGTATTTAGAAATGTGGTTTTACAAAATTTAAACTGTATTAGTAAAAATTGTTTGTAATAAAAAGTTTTAAGAATGGTTTTAGATTTTCTTTTATGTATAAGCCGCAGGAAATTTATAATTTAAAGGTGTGTGTAAAATGGTAAGGGGTCGTTCGATTTTAAATCTATTTAGAGATTCGGATTGTGCATAAAATTCTAGACTAACAAGATGTGCTACATGTATAAAAATTTATAAGAACGCTCAAAAGTCGCTACAGATAAGAAATCTTAAAATGGGGGTAGCTCTCTGGGGATGGTGCTATGTGAAAATTTAAAGAGATTTGGATAGCTAAGAAAATTCTAATATTGATTGATACCAAACATGTTAGTTTTATCTCGTGGGTGGAAATGTGGAGAAAGATTTATCTCGCAGAGGGTATATGTGTAACTTTGCAGGGCGTGGTCCGATTTCAAATCTGTTTGCAGATTCTGGTTGTGCGTAAAATTGTAGACTAATTTAATGTATTGCATGTATAAAAAAATTTATAAGAACGCTCAAAAGTCGCTACAGGTAAGAAATCTTAAAATTAGGGTAGCTCCTTGGGGATGGTGCAATCTGAAAATTCCTAGAGATTTGGGTAGCTGAGAAAATTCTAATATTGATTAATACCAAACAAGATAGGTTTATCTCGAAAGATGCAATGGCTAGACGAAGAAAACTATTTGTTAGGTTTGCTTATAGAGCAAATAGCAAAATTAGAAGATCAGGACTTTAAAGGGGTATAACTTTGCAGGGCGTGGTCCGATTTCAAATCTGTTTACAGATTCGGGATGTGCATAAAATTCTAAGCTAATTTAATGTATCGCATGTATAAAAAAATTTATAAGAACGCTCAAAAGTCGCTACAGGTAAGAAATCTTAAAATGAGGGTAGCTCCCTGGGGGATGATGCAATCTAAAAAATTCTTAGAGATTCGGGTAGCTAAGAAAATTCTAATATTAATTGATACCAAACAAGATAGGTTTATCTCGTGGGTGGAAATGTGGAGAAAGATTTATCTCGCGGGTGGAAAGAATGCGGGTGTGATGTAATCAAAATGGTTGTGGGGGTGTCCGAGCAAGGAGGAGAGCAAGGAGGAGTCAGGAGGAGATTCATCACCCTCATTTTCTCCTTATGGGAATTTACATGTAAATTGGTCCAGATGAGTGAGGAAATGAGGGATTCTGGAGGAAATGAGGGGGTGGGATTGTCAATTATACCCTACTCACTACTACAAGACAGACATGAACAGTACGGATTTAAGGAACAACACTCCACTACACTACAAGCGATCCGAGTGATCAACCACATAGCTACAAACTATAACAAAGGACTGACCACAGTAGCAGTTGCACTAGACATAAAAAACGCTTTCGACAAGGTATGGACAAACGAACTACTTTTCAAACTAGCCACCACACACAAAGTACCGACATCATACATACAACTGCTACACAGCTACTTATCGAACAGGACCATACAGGTCAAAGTTGAGAACGCACTATCACCACTGACGAACATTAACGCAGGTGTCCCACAAGGAGGCTGCCTCTCCCCGACACTATTCAACGCCTACATACACGACATACCAAAACAACCTGACTCGTTCTACGCAATCTACGCCGATGACACACTAATTATGACAAAAGGACGCAACACCCAACACGCCACGAACAAAATACAAAAACAGCTCGACGCACTACTAAGCTGGTTTGATCAATGGAGGATCAAACTTAACGTACAGAAAACAGGCACGATTTGCTTCTCCATACGATGGACAACCACACAGCAACCACCACGAATTAGAGGACAACAACTGACTTGGAACTCCACTATAAAGTACTTAGGCATACACATTGACAGAGAACTCACATTCAACAAACAAGTAACAGAAACGCTTAACAAAACGAGACGCGCAAAAGGTTACCTTCACGGCATACTTACTCACAAAAACGGACTACCACTGGACATAAGATTAAAGACATACAAAACATACCTCAGACCTATTCTTAGCTACGCGACTGAGGCCTGGTACACTTACACCAACCAAAGAAACAAACGCAAACTGGAAACACTACAAAACGTGACCATGAGAACAATCACAGGCGCACCTTGGTACGTACGCGACGAGACACTAAGACACGACCTACAACTACCAACACTAGAAACCTACTTTACACAACTTGCAACAAACACCTATAACACAATAGACACCACAGACCAAGCACACCTACGCGACATTGCAACCCCACACCCACAAAACTTAAACAAACCAAAAAGAAAGCCACACCCACGACACATACTAGACGTCGGTTAGCAAGTCCTTAAAAAAAAATATTAATCAATCCATCAATCAATCACCAATCAACAATCATCTCTCATAATCTCACAATCATTTTATAACATACTTCTCATAGGTTGTACCATTCTCACATGCACATTCCCTATTCACACACAAACACAATCACAAACAAAAACACCATCAAATTAATTATAAAAGGCTCAAGCAGAAGTAAACACTTCAACAAATACCAGCAAACACCAATAGGCATCAATCACCATCCACTCAACAAGCATCAGTAGCCAACCATTAACCGCTCTACAATTCCAACTTCCACCTTTACCAACCGTCTACAAATAAAAAGTAACCATTAAACGGGCAAATATCGCCCAAACAAAAAGAAAAAGAAAATGAAGATATCTACAAGGCAGCCATAATTATTAAATTAATGCTGCATTAGGAAGATAGGCTTTAGCCCAGGATCGACAAGCTGTAGTTGTCAGTAAACTTAATTGTACAGTGTATACTAAGTCCGTATATAGCAGTCGTGCCGTATCACTGATTAACAAGAAACAAATTTTGCACTAATTATTAAGAATGCAAATTGTACACTGTTTTACACTCTAGTATTATAGAGAAGCCTGAAATTAAATTCAAGAAGACAAACAAAAAGTTTCTTCTTTACAATACTTCCTTTTAGTATGAAGTTAGGCACCTACGTCTTTTTTGGATCGTTAATAGCGTATCATTTGCATGATTACTCTGCGACTAAATATGATTGATAAATATGATTTATACATATTGTAAGAATAAGTAAATAAACACAAAATTTTCTGCAAAGTGCACCTAGGTTAAGCATTTGAACTAAACAAATTCTCTAATTGGTGGTATTATTTTGTATTAAATCGAAAAATGTAGATTTTGCCATTTTGAATTGTGTAGATGCCAACATGGTTATCATGGACTTTACTTTCTAAATTTATTCGAATTGAAATATTCAGTAATTTGATTTAGTAAAGTACACAACATTTAAGATTTTTGCTCGAAATTGTTGTAAACTAAATTTGTAGTCTAATCATCTTTTACTTAGTACCATGTTATATCAATGTCTTATTTTTATCTTTTACAATTGTGAAGTAATTTGTACATATATTTGAGTTCATCATGATCATTAGGCCTTCAGTCCTGAAACTGGTTAGACGCCTACCATCATTGTTTCCTATTCTGAACTAACCTACAGATTTTTCCCTGAAATTTGCACAGTCTGCATCTATCACTATCTGAACTAGGTTTACATTTACCTCTTTTTTCCTATCTCTGCTTGTAATATATCCCGCACTATTCCTCAAAAATGCCTTGGAACGTATTCTGCCCTTCTATTTCTCCTATTTTTTTCCCAAAGATATCCTTGTTCCCCTACTGTTTCTATAACCTATTTGTTATTACCTTTGTCTGTCTATCCTCATACATCTAAAGCATTTTACAATTTAAAAGTTAAAGTTACAATCCCGCAAGCGCGAGATAACGTAACGCACCGGCAGATGGTAACCCTTATCTTGGTTACAGATTTTAGCGCGCCCATCTGTCAATGACGTCACGCAATATACAAATTTAATCGCGCATAAGTCAATGACTTCACACAATAAGCAAATTTAATTGCGCAATTACGCAAATAAATAAATGTTCGAAATGCAGTATGAACAAATAAAGTACTTACATAAAAAGGTACACGAAGTACGCCAAGGATGGCGTCCCACAGGATGGCGTCCTTGAGGATGGCTGGTGCCCCCTTTTAGATAATTACGGAGGGTACGCCCAGCGTCCTTCCAAAGCGCTTCGACCAGCTACGGCAGTCATGGGCTCCGATTCGTTCCCCGGGTCATGGGCTGCTCCAAGGTCGTATCCAAATTCCTATATGTAGCGGAACGATAAGGAACAGGTTTATCAGGTAAAGACAAACAAAGATAAGCAAAGAAAATCTACATAATAAAAATAATGATACGATACCGAGCACGACAACTGCACTCCTCGAAGTTCCAGGCAAAACAGCCAAGTCACAGAGTTCCCCGGAAACACTTCCCCACTCTTGTTCACCGGGCACTCGCGTCGCGCGATCAGGCGCAAACGCACTCTGACGTGACGGAAATACACGCCAAGTTTTTTTAATTTTAAGGCGCGAAAACTTCCGCACATCAAAATTAAGCTCAGCAATGTTTAGTGCCAATTTGGCACGTAACAAGCATGGCATTTCAAAGGCTGCTAATGTTCTTATGTCTGCTTTTCAGACTGCCCGTATTTCGTAAGCATACTGTCTGTGCTCCACATATATGCTTTCAACAACTTTTTGTTCTATGTTTGTTGTCTTTCATCATAGACGCTGTTCTTTCTTGTTAGATGCAGTTCAGTCCCCTTCTATTGTTTTACTATTATATACCCTATTTCTGCGACCTTCAGTGGTTGTGAAAGGAGATAAGCAGCCTGTAGCTGCTAAGTTCCCCCAGCACTTGAACATTTACCGATTTAATATTTTTCCATTATATCTTTTCGCACAGTGAACATTAGTTGCAGATATTTCACAACCAACACCTGTAGTTGTTTATAATAATCATCAGATATATCTGTGCTTATTTTTTCGTCATTAGGTTTTTCGTCTCAAAACTGGTGTGACATATGTTTTAAGCAATCTTTTCCTTGTTTCTATGTTTGTTGTCTTTAAACACAGTAGTTGCTTTTTCTTGTTAAATGTAGCACGGCCTTATACAAATCTTTGTTTTATATCTTTTGTGCTTTTCCCATCTTGCGTTATTTGGCTTCCTAGGTAGCAGAAATCCTTAACCTCTTGTAAGTTCGTGTTACATACTTATATTCTTGTTTTTGATTTATTTTCCCCACCTTTGCATACTAAAACTTTAGTTTTAGTTTTGTTAATTTTCATACCGTATCTCTCTGTTAGAACCGTTTCCATTTCATTGAGGGCAGCTTCTAACTCTTTCTTGCTAGATGCTAATAGCGCTATATCATCTGCAAATCTAAGCATATCAATTTTTTGTCCCTGCACAGTAATTCCAAATGTTTTCCTACATTCATTGCCTCTTCAATGTACAAGTTAAAAATTAATGGGGATAGGGCACATCCCTGTCTCACCTCTTTCCTAATGTTTATTTCTCTAGGTTCCTGCTTTATTCTATTACTCCTGTTTGCTCTTTGTATAAGCTATGTACTATCCGCCTATCCCTATAACTCATTCCAATCTTTTTGAGCATTTCGAACATTTTTTTCCATTTTGCATTGTCGAATGCTTTTTCCAGATCTATAAACCTTATATACACGCTTTCCCCTTTTTCTATTGTTTTCTCCATTACCACTCTCAGAGCTAAGATAGCCTTCCGTGTTCCCCTGTTTCGCCTAAACCCAAATTGGTTTTCTCTTAGTGTTTTATTCAGCCCGTTTTTTCATTCATCTCTGTACAAATCTAGTTAATATTTTTGACACGTGTGCTGTCAAACTTATTGTTCGAAAATTTTCACATCTATCTGCGCCTTTCTTTTTTGGTATAGTTACTATAATGTTACGTTTGAAATCTTTTGGTATCTCGCCTGTCTCATACATATAGCTTACAAGTCGGAAGAGACGTTCTGTTACTGCTTCACCAACGACTTTTAGAGTTTCTGCTTGCATCTTATCTGTAACCGGCGTCTTACCATTTTTCAGACCCTTTAATGCTAATTCAAATTCATCTCTAAGTATAGGAAATCCCAAGTCATCATTTTCAATATCTGATTCCTGTTGTAATGCAGTTAGTTCTTCTCCTGCATATAAATTTCCTATATGTTCTTGCCATCTACCCACTTTCTCTACATTTTCTATAATGAAGTTTCCTCCCACGTCCCTTATATTCTTGCTATACGGTTTTATATCCCTAAAATTGATTCTAATTAGATTGTATGCTTCATCTGTCTTTCCTACTTCCATCTTAGTTTGTACCTCTTTGCACTTGTCATCAATCCATTGTTCTTTAGTATTCGGGCTCCTGTCCCTGTCTTCTTGATCCTTGTTAACCCCTTCCTTTAAAAATTAGGAAAAGACTTAAAACCAGCAGCCGACAAGGGTGTTGAGTTGTCATGCTTGAACCACCGGAAGCGACAAACTAGTTTCGTGTCGTGAGTGCTCATTAACAATAAAATAGTGCCGTTTAGCTCGCTATACAGTTAACTTAATTACAGTCCACATCATCATTAGAGGAATTCACAGTAAGTGTTTATATTAAGTAATGCATGATACATCCTTTGATCCATCATTTTGGTTCTTTGAGCCGAATTGAATTCCTTTTGTTAAATTGAATTTCACGCCCCAATTCCTTGATTTCGTTTGTTTTTTGATTGGGAGGGTGCTATACATTCATTATTATTTTAAACTGTATAAACATTTGCTTAGAAGTTCTTAGAACAATGTGTTTGATTTGTTTTGCAATCTAAGTAAATTTTCGTTTTGAATACTATTATTTTATGTTCAAGTTCTATTCGAGAACTTGATTAAGATAAATAATAACGGTACTAAATAGCATTCTTGTGAGCTTGGAGAACAGGTATACATACTGTTGGGGTAGCAAATTCTTAAACATTTCGGGTTAAACACACGTGGCTTATGGTTGCAGCGTAGTTATTTTTTTGTTATATTTTCCTGTGCAGTATTTTTACAAGCCTTGTTGTTGTTATTCCATTTAAAAGATTTAGGTATTTTTCAATATCAATTTCGTGCACCTGCATTTTACAGTGGTATTGTATTGTTTATAGAAATGGTACTTGTCATTTATTGCTCAAACATCACTTCCTTGGGTGGTCATAATAACAACCTTTTCCTATAGAATTTTAAAGCTTGTAGTTGCCGCTTTGTTGCTTTAGGTGGTATTGAACTCCTTCACAATGGTAGTTACCACAGAAAGGTTGATTTTTCAAGGTAAATCGGCGTTAAGTAGATTGATAGCATTACAAAATGCATTGTCTAATTTAGATGGGACCGGTGATACTTTTGCGCAAATTGAAGCTAGTATGCAATTAACTTCGCAGATTATATCAGATTTTGACAAATTGTATACAGTATGCATCTTAGATGATGAATATATTGAAGAAATTTCGGGTATTCGAATTAGTTTAAATAAATATTTCTTGCAGATTAGAGCACGGTTCACTGAATGTCAAAAGCAGTTTGAAACTAAAGTGCCTCTAGCATCATTGGTGGACAATTCACAGTCAACCACAAACAACATACGCTTGCCGACAATTCCATTAATAAATTTTAATGGGAAAATTGAAGATTTTGAATCATATTACAATGCATTTCATACTTTGATCCATTCAAATCAAAAACTTTCTTTTATTGAAAAGTTCTATTTTTTGTTAAATAGTTTAGATGACAAATCTAAACAACTCGTGAAACATTTATCGGTCTGTGACGTAAATTACGGAATTGCCCTAAAAATTATTATCGATCGCTATGAAAATAAAAGATTAATTGTTACAAATTATTTAAATTGCATGGAAAAGGCTCCCAAATTGAATTTTGCTGCGTCGGATAGTTTAAGATCCTTATTAAATGTATTCGTTGAAAGCAACACGCTTTAAAAACTTTTTAAAATGTTCATCTGTTTGATTTTGTTCTTTTCAATTGGCTATTACAAAGGTTAGACTCAAGACACCGCTAAACGTTTCGAAATGCAAAATACTAGTGAATAGACAAAATTCAAGTCGTGGGACGTTTGATCTACGACGTCACCTAACAAATGCACAGTGTGTAATGACTCGCACTTGATTTATGGTTGCAAAAAGTTCCTTGGTAAATCCAGTAAGGAACGATTTCATTTCGTTAAAAAAAATAATCTCTGTTTAAATTGTTTGTGTAGTTCGCATCGTGTCAAAATTTGCCAATCAAAGGTTGTTTGTAAAAAATGTCGTAAACTACACCACACATTGTTGCATTTTGAGAATGCAAACACCTCTCCTACTACATCAGCGGATCATACAAAAAAAAGGTTGAAGGGAATGAAACAAGTGAAGCTTCTTTGTTTTCGATGCAGAGGCCTGTAGTTAGTTCATTCTTTTGTCGTTCAGTTGCTAATACCACAACTTTGTTAGCTTCTGATCAGGTAGCGATTATCGATGGTTTTGAAAAACTACAAACTGTTAGGGCACTTTTAGATAATAGAAGTATGTCAAATTTCATGACAGAAAAGTGTCGTCAAAGACTTTTTGCAGAAGCATGAAAGCTTAGCAAAAGTACAAGGTTTGGGCTTAAATGCGTCTACTATCAGTGGTAGCTTATCGTGTCGTATTCATTCTTGTAATCAGGCTGAAAATCAATCCAATTTCAATTTAGAATTTTTTGTTCTACAGGAAATATATGGTCAACTGCCGGCCACACCTTTATCAAAACGCCATTGGGATTATATCGATGGATTACAATTAGCTGATCAAAAGTTTTTTGAACCTGTGAAAATTGATTTGTTGTTGGGAGCAGACATTTTCGCACAATTTTTGTTGAATGAATCTCGGATCGGCCAACAAGACGAACCGGTGGCCATTCGCACCAAATTTGGTTGGATTGTGACTGGAAAAGTAGATTGTTCAGAAACTATTTCTACTTCGTTGTGTGCTTATGTGAAACCAATAGAAGACAGGCTACTTCGTTTTTGGGAGCTGGAAAGTGTTCCTGCTCAGGTACAAGAAAATGTAGAAAACGTATTGTGTGAAAAGACGTTTGTCGAAACTTATTCTAGAAACGATGCAGGTCGGTTTATGGTTTCATTGCCTTTTAAAAGACCAGAACCAATCTTTACTGATTCTCGTGCAATCGCTTTACGTCGCTTTTTGGGGTTGGAAAGACGTTTGCAGAATGGCTCGGATTTACGACCGTCGTACAATCTTTTCATGCAAGATTACATAAACACAGGGCACATGAGTCCTGTACTTCTTCATTCGTTGGATAGTAGTCCTGTTTATTACATTCCGCATCATGCGATAATAAAGCCCGAGAACACAACAACTAAATTAAGAGTTGTGTTTAATGCAAGTGCAAAAACCTCAGACGGTATTTCACTAAATGACATATTGTTACAAAGAAAATCACTACAAAAAGATATTTTTGAACTTCTATTACAGTTTCGGATTCACAACTTGCTTTCACTGCGGATATCAAACAAATGTATCGCCAGATCGAGATTATACCAGAACATCGAGATTTCCAACGTATTTTGTGGAGGTCTGATTCATCTGATCCTCTTGTTGATTATCGATTGAACACCGTTACTTATGGGATAAAAGCTTCTCCTTTTCTTGCTCTTTGTAAGATGCAAGAATTAGCGAGATTGGAAGCGGTTCGTTACCACCGCACTTCACTTGTTTTATCATCCAACTCATATGTAGATGACATCGTCAGTGGTTGTGAAACTGTTGAAGAAGCCAACTTGCTAGTTCAAGAACTAACTGAATTATGTAAGCTTGGTGGTTTTGAATTTAGAAAATGGAATAGTAATTCCACCCTTGTCTTGTCAAATATACCGAATTCATAAATCGAACAACCACCGCTGACGTTTAGTCAAGAACAAATTCCGTTAGTAAAGGTGTTAGGGCTCAAATGGTGTTCCAATTAAGATGTTTTTTCATACGATATACAAATTAGTGAGCGTCCTTGTACAAAAAGGAACGTTCTCTCGACATTAGCGAGAATTTTCGATCCCCTAGGTTTCTTAACTTCTGTTACATTTTTTATTAAACATTTCGTTCAGCGTTTATGGACTTTGGGAATCAATTGGGACGTCCAGCCTCTCGAAAAACTTATTTGTCAATGGGACAAGTATTTGTTGCAACTTCCATTCTTATCCGAGTTGAAAATTTCTCGTCAGTTGATTTGTAAGGACTTGAAGAGCATCGAGTTACACGCCTTTTGCGATGCCTCAGAAACAGATTATGCATCTGTTGTTTATTTTCGTTGTTTCGGCAAAAAATGAAAATGTTTTCGTGTATTTTGTTTGTGCAAAAAGTAAAGTTGCGCCCATAAACAAAGTTTCGCTGCCACGGTTAGAGTTGTGCACAGCAGCTTTACTTGCTTTACTATGCGAAGAAAACATATTTCAAGTTAGAATTTACCAGCATCTTTGCTTGGTCGGATTCTACAATAACACTTTCATGGTTTAAATCGCCATCTAATAAATGGAAAACCTTTGTTGCGAATAGAATTGCACAAGTTCAATCGCTAGTTGCACCTTCTAATTGGAATCATGTCAAATCATAAGACAACCCTGCCGATTGTGCCTCTAGAAGCCTTTCTGCAACTGAACTTATCTATCACCCGCTATGGTGGGCGGGTCCTGTGTGGTTAAAATTACCTTTGGAAGAATGGCCTAAACAACCATTTCTTGTTAATTCAGCATCAGAATTGTCACAAAGTTCTGCTGAAGCAAAAGTCGGGGCGGCTCCGTGGCGTAGTGGTATGTGTGTGACTACTACGCCCAAGGTCTCGGGTTCAAATCCCTACACGGTCCGCTTGAAAAATGTTAGGCGGGCATTTTTCACAAAAATACACCCTCGTTCGGATGAGAGGTAAAATGGAGGTCCCGTGTGTGAGTGTTGTCACGCACGTTAAAGATCCCTACCTTGCTTGGAACAGCAAGGGTTCGGCAAAATTCCAAATTTTCCAGGTAAAAAAAAACTCGCTCCCTGGCCAATGTAGTACCTTTGGGTGGAGCATTGGAAAAAATCAAATGTAGTGAAGCAATAGTCGTGTTGATTGCCATCGAACCCCCGGATCACGTTTTGACTTCTTTGTTAGATACATTCTCCGATTTGCAAAAGATTTTGGAAATAATTGTTCATTACCGCCGTTTTGTGTTCAACCTCAAATTACCTAATGGAAAATTAACTGGTGCGATTACACTTCGAGAAAGAACATCAGCGTTAGAATTATTAGTTAAACATGTTCAAAACGGTGCATTTGCGAAAGCTTTGGAAAAATTGAACAAGGGACATTTAGTTAGCAAACAACTCCGTTCTCTTACTCCATTCGTAGATTGCATTAAAATCCCCCGTAATTATTAAATTTTTTACGTGTCTTAATATGTCTTCGATATCTTTGTAGATCGCTTCTACCTTTTCGTCACTGTAGCTAGAGGTGGGTCTGTATACTTGTATTAGTACCGTGTTTACCGGTTTAGATTCTAATCTAACCATGAGTACTCTTTCGTTCTTTTGTGAGAATTTTTTAAAGAGTATCCTATCTTTTTCCGCATAACTATCCCCACACCCAAATTTCTTTCCTCTGCTCCTGTATGAATTACTCTAAAGTCTCTACTCCAAAAATCCCCCGCCTCTGGCCACCGAACTTCGCTGATCCCTACTATGTCTAGTGATAACCTATTCATTTCTACTTTTAAGTTCTCTAGCTTACCTACTTGCTTCATACTTCTAACATTCCACGCTCCGACTCGCAGAATGTTCGCGACTCTTATTCTGAACTTTCCGATCGCATCCTCCGAAGTAGTCCCCTCCCGGAGATCTGAATGGAGAACTATTTTAACTCCGGAATCTTTTACCCCAGAAAATGCCATCATTTTATTACAATTTAGGTATGCTGTGTACTTGGGAGGTAATGTGGTGGTTTCCCGCTGCCTTAGACATCGCGGTAGCGTGTCTTAGAATGCCACACCGACCCCTATAGTCTCTGCCAATCTAAGTACCGAAATAGCCGCTGCCTTCTTTCTTGGACCTGCCTTAGTCTGGTTCCTCACTAACGACACACTACTTTGGGTGGACATGTAGTTTGGATCTTTGGCTCATTAGAACAAGCCAAGCCATTTCACCTGTTCTAGTAATCTAGAACTTCGGCAAGGTGCAAGTCCAGTCGAAATGGATATTTTAGTTATAAATGTATTATTATCATACATTATTTGTATTGTACTTTTAATATATTAAATAGATAAGATACATTTAATGAGTTAATTTTTTGTGTTTTACAATATTAAAGTTCTGCTGAATGGGTTCTGATTGAGTACTGCTATATTTAGAATTTAGAATGTGGCAGTATTCACATTTGAACCTGAATTGGGCTGAGGTAATTGAGTTGCCTATAATTTAAATTTCCCGCTAGGGTAAATTCTGCTTCCAACATTAAGCAAGTAAGGTATGCAAAGTCCGAAACATTACTATTGCCGTAAAGTATCTAGGGGTTAGTTATCTGTGCACGTACTAATACACGACATCTTCATGTACAAGTGTAAACTAACAGTCATTTGTTGAAGAAGGACTTTGTATAATGAAACTCGTTACTCCATCTAGTTTTGTATGGTTGAAATTTGGTATTCGTCATGTTATCCGCCTCTCCCGTACATATAAACTCTGTTCTATTAATATCTAATGAAGCACCAACAATTTATCATACACAATATATGTTAAACATTGCTTAGTTCTTTTTGTAGGGTTCGGTACTTATAAGACACAACGGAACCATTATATAATTACTTGTGTCCGTCCATCTGTCACAGAGATTTTTCTCGAAAACTATGTAATGTAGGCATTTGAAATTTGGCACAATGCCTAGGTCTTTATGGAGCGCACATATATCGACAGTCAGAGAACACAAAAAAATATTTTTAGATACAAACGGCAGGGGTTAATTGGGTCAAAAGAAAAGTTTTAATAATTGTATCCTGCTGAGGTATCATTTGAAAGAGAATTTTCTGTACAGTAGTCTTCATGATATACCTCAAAAGGTGCCAAAAATCCCCCCTTACGTTTTCCTACATTTTTAAAGCTAAAATTTTAATTTTAATAGGGATAGAAGCTATTGAGTCATAGATTATCGGAAAACTGCAGATTTTTTTAGTGTCATAGTTGCTAGGAAAAATTTTTAAACAGTAATAGACAACGTATTTACCAATGTACCAGTAGAATGTGGGACAATATATTCAGTTATCACAATCAAATTTGGATAAGATTTGAATATACATAAAAAATAAAAACAGCTTGATTTGGTTTATTGATTACTAAACTAACTAACTGCTAAAATTTGGTGCTAAAAATTTTGTTTCAATATTTGAATTAACCATTTCGAATGGACCTGCACCTTGCCGAAGTTCTAAATTACTAGAACAGGTGAAATGGCTTGCGTATTCTAATGAGCTAAAGAGCCAAACTACAGGTCCAACCAAAGTAGTAGGGTCGTTAGTGAGGAACCAGACTAAGACAGGTCCCCGAAAGAGGGCAGCGGCTCTTTCGGTACTTAGATTGGCAGAGACCATAGGGGTCGGTATGGCAGTCTAAGACACACTACCGCGATGTGGAAGGCAACGGAAAACCACCACATTATCTCCAAAGTACACAGCGTACTTAAATTGTAACAAACATGATGGCATTCTCTGGGGTAAAAGATTCCGGAGTTAAAATAGTCCCCATTCGGATCTCCGGGAGGGGACTACTTCGGAGGATGCGATCGGAAAGTTAAAAATAAGAGTCGGGAACATTCTGCGAGTCGGAGCGTGGAATGTTAGAAGTATGAAGCAAGTAGGTAAGCTAGAGAACCTAAAAATCAAAATGAATAGGTTATCACTAGACATAGTAGGGATCAGCGAAGTTCGGTGGCCAGAGGCGGTGGATTTTTTGAGTGGAGACTTCAGGGTAATTCATACAGGAGCAGAGGAAGGAAATTTGGGTGTGGGGATAGTAATGCGGAAAAAGATAGGATACTGTGTAGAAAATTACTTACAAAAGAACGAAAGAGAACTCATGGTTAGATTAGAATCTAAACCGGTAAACATAGTAATAATAGAAGTATACATGCCCACCTCTAGCTACAGTAACGAAGAGGTAGAAGCCATCTACAAAGATATCGAAGACATATTAAGATACGTAAAAGGACATGAAAATTTAATAATTACGGGGGATTTTAATGCTGTGGTAGGTGAGGGTAGGGAAGGAGCGGTAGTAGGTTTATTTGGTTTAGGCACGAAAAACGACAGAACAATTTAATCATCACAAACACATTATTTCAACATCATGCTAGAAGACGATATACGTGGAAGATTGTAACAACCCGATTTTCAATCGCTTTGTTGAGCATAAATTTTATAATTATTTTTTATATAATGTTACGCTACTGCGTACCAATTCTTATAGTATTAATAGTTGACACAATTTAATTATCACTTGTATATTTCACGAATCGTGGTGGAATTATATGTACGTTTTACAAAGCCTGCATACACCGTGGTGGAATAACCTCATACAAGCGAATTCTTCTATATTTTAAAAAGCTTTCGTGATACATCTACGGTACCTGAGATCGCATAATATTTACAATACAATGTAGGGAGAGGGTTTAGTTTCTGGTTTTTAAACATATGGTGGGCCTATGGCCGCAGGACCGGACGAATTCATTGGGGTTTTTGCAGGAATGTGGTTGCAGATGTAAAGAAACAGCAATGATTCTTGGCTTTTTTGGTGTGTGGTCTTTGGGGACAGACGTGTTTTGTGTGTGCTTAGAACACGTGAGTATTTATTTTGTTGGATGACATTTTTTAATAATGCAAAGCAACCCTTTGCTATGAGTTTTATTTCGATTCTGCGTCTCTTTTGTAGCGTCTTATTAATTTGTAGGAAGGATTACTTTAATTCTACATAGACGCTACGACGGTGTGCTATTGCTTAAAGTTATTTAAAAGAAAATTCCTTTGCTTCAACTACCGGTCATTGGAACGTAATAAAGACGTGAACTAACCTTTGTTAATAGCTCAGTAAAGAAAGCTTTTTCGGATTTACGTGTCAAACTTTTGTAGTGTTGTAAAGGTTAATTATTATAGACCAGTTGATACTGTTTACTTTTGATCGCGGAAATGTATGTTCGTTCTACCTATAGTCGCTAAAGACGGGGTGCGGGAGCCGTGTTGCAAGCTATAGTCCGGTCTGTTTTTTTGTGAATTATATTGACATTAAATTACGTTCGCGTGTTCCAAAAAATAATCATTGAAGAGAGCATACGGTATTAACCCATGGAATCCTTGATTTAATCTGTACATACGGATACCGTGTTGTAAAGACAGTAATGCATAGTTGTGTTTCACAGTGCTTTTGTTAATATAATTAAAGATCTTAAGTTAATCCTAGTTAGGCTAAAGATTAGGTATATGTGACGACGTGCACGTCCCTAGATATCAATTAGGTTAGATAGAATTACGTTTATATTATGTCGGAATAGTGGGCCCTGTAGGCCCTATTTCATTTCGAGTTCAAGACCTTATTTATTTGTGTATATATCTGCTTTTCCGGACAGTCGATAGTATAATAAAATGTTATTTCTTTTTTCTAAACTATGAAGTTTATTTCATGATTACTTTTATTAGGTATCAGTGCCTTTCCGCTGATTGGCGCCCATGTTTATTATAAATTGTTAATATATGTATCGATGATTTTTATCCATATCGCATATTTGGTAAGTACAAGCAAGGGTTTAGTTAAGAGTTTGAACCACGACCTACGCCGCTGAGTTTAGTCTGCCTGGCCTTAATTAACCGTCTTGACTGGTCTTTACAGGCCCTCGACGGACGGTTGATTAGGTAATTATTACAAGATGCCAGGAGATTTAATAAGATATAAAATAGATTACATTCTTGTTAGACAACGGTTTAGGAATCAAGTAAAAGACTGTAGAAGCCACCCAGAAGCAGATATAGATACTGACCACAACATCGTAATTATGAAGGCCAAACTTAAATTTAAGAATGTGAAAAAAAGAAACGGAAAAAGGCACTTGGACTTAGAGAAACTAAAAGATAAAGATATTCGAGAAAGATTTGAAAAAAAGTCAAATGAATTGCTCAAAGATATCGGGAAAATATCTGATACTAAGGAAGTAGAAACAGAATGGAATAACATTAAATCCAGCCTAGACATGGCGGCCAGAGATATTCTGGGGTATACACAAAAAGAAAATAAGAAACCATGCATAACAAAGGATATTCTGAATTTAATAGAAGAAAGACGAAAATACAAAAATAGGTCAGACGAAACAGGATAACAGAGATACAAAGCCATAAAATGGGAAATTATTCGAAAATGCAGGAAAGCTAAAGAACAATGGATTGATGAAATGTGCAAAGAGGTACAAACGAAGATGGAATTAGGAAAGACAGACGAAGCATACAAATTAATTAGAATGAATTTTAGGGATATAAAACCATATAGTAAAAATATAAGGGACGCACTAGGAAACGTCATCATAGAAAACGTAGAGAAAGTGGGTAGATGGCAAGAATATATAGGGAATTTATATGCAGGAGAGGAACTAACTGCATTCGAACATGAATCAGACATTGAAAATGATGACTTGGGATATCCTATACTTAGAGATGAGTTTGAATTAGCATTAAAAGGTTTGAAAAATGGTAAGGCGCCGGGTACAAATAAGGTGCAAGCAGAAACTCTAAAAGTCGTTGGTGAAGCAGTAACAGAACGTCTCTTCCGACTTGTAAGCTATATGTATGAGACGTAACATTATAGTAACTATAGCAAAAAAGAAAGGCGCGGATAGATGTGAAAATTTCCGAACAATAAGTTTGACAGCACACGTGTCAAAAATATTAACCAGAATTGTGCAAAGACGAATGGAAAAACGGACGGAAGAAATACTAGGAGAAGACCAATTTGGGTTTAGGCGAAACAGGGGAACACGGGAGGCTATTTTAGCTCTGAGAGTGATAATGGAGAAAACAATAGAAAAAGGGAAAAGCATGTATATAGGGTTTGTAGATCTGGAAAAAGCATTCGACAATGTAAATTGGAAACAAATGTTTGGATTGCTCAAAAAGATTGGAATGAGTTATACAGATAGACGAATAGTACATAGCTTATACAAAGAGCAAAGAACAGTAATAGAATTAGAGCAGGAACGTAGAGAAGTAAACATTAGGAAAGGGCTGAGACAGGGATGTGCCCTATCCCCATTAATTTTTAACTTGTACATCGAAGAGACAATGAATACTGTCAAATGCATGAAGACATTTGGAATTACTATGCAGGGACAAAAAATTGATATACTTAGATTTGCAGATGATATAGCGGTATTAGCGTCTAGCAAGGAAGAGTTAGAAGCTGCTCTTAATGAAATGGAAACGGTTCTAACAGAGAGATACGGTATGAATATTAACAAAACTAAAACTAAAGTTCTAGTATGCAAAGGTGGGAAAAATAAATCAAAAACAAGAATACAAGTATGTAACACGAACTTACAAGAGGTTAAGGATTTCTGCTACCTAGGAAGCCAAATAACGCAAGATGGGAAAAGCACAAAAGATATAAAACAAAGATTAGCACAAGGTCGTGCTACCTTTAACAAGAAAAAGCAACTACTGTGCTCAAAGACCACAAACATACAAAAAACGAAAAAAATTGCTTAAAACATATGTGTGGAGCACAGCACTGCATGGCTGTGAAGACTGGACAGTAGGAGAAGCGGACAAGAAAAAGGTAAAAGCCTTTGAGATGTGGTGCTACAGATGTATGATGAAGATACCATGGACAGACAAAGTTAAGGACGAAGAAGTACTAAAAATGGTAAGGGAAGAAAGAAATATGTGGAAAACGGTAAAAAAATAGGAGAAGTAGGATGATAGGCCACATACTACGGCATGAGGGAATAGTGCGGAATATATTAGAAGCAAAGATAGGAAAAAAGAGAAGAAGAGGCAGACCTAGGTTAGACTACTGCACACAGATAGTAAAAGATGTAGGCTGCAGGAATTTCAGGGAGATGTATAGGCTAGCCCAGAATAGAAATCAATCGAGGTACGCATCTAACCAATCCCAAGATGGACGAAAAAATAACTGTGCTTAAACATGATGATTATTATAAGTAACTACAAGAATTGGTTGGGCAATATTTTCGAATAATATTAACTGTGTGAAAGGATTTACTGGAAAACCATTATTTCGACAAATGTCTAAGTGTTGGGGGATCTTGGTAGCCACAGATTGCTTAACCTCCTTCACTGAATCTTGGTGAAATAGGGCATAAAATTAGAAAACAATAGAAGGGGAATGAGCTGCATACACAGGCTGTGTGAGAATTTCAGGGAACTATGTAGGCTAGCTCAGAAATAAATAAGTGCAGGTACATGTCCAACCAGTTTTGAAACGGAAAACCTGATAAGCGCTGATAAATCTGATGATTAGTATAAACAACTAGTTGTTGGTTGCAAAATATCTGCAACTAATGAGGACTGTGCGAAAAGATATATTGGAAAATATATTAAATCGGTAAATGGTTAAGTGTTGGGGGAACTTGGCAGCCACAGGCTGCTTACCTCCCTTCACAACCACTGAAGGTCGGAGAAATAGGGTATATAATTGTAAAACAATAGAAGGTGACCGAACAGCATCCAACAAAAAAGAACAGCGCCTATGAGGAAAGAGAACAAACATAGAACAAGAAAAAAATTGTTGAAAGCATATGTGTGGAGCACAGCACAGTATGCCTATGAAATACAGGCAGTCTGAAACGCAGACAGAAAAACGGTAGCAGCCTTTTGAAATGCTGTGCTTCAGATGTATGAGGACGATAGCATGGACAGACAAAGATAATAACAAATAGGTTATAGAAATAGTAGGGGAACAAGAATATCTGGGGAAAAAGATAAGAGAAATAGAAGGGCAGAATACGTTCTAAGGGATTTTTGGGGAATAGTATGGGATATATTACAAGCAGAGATAGGAAAAAATAGGTAGATGTAGACCTAGATCAGATAGTTATAGATGCAGACTGTGCAAATTTCAGGGAAATCTGTAGGTTAGTTCAGAATAGGAAACAATGATGGTACGCGTCTAACCAGTTCCAGGACTGAAGACCTAATGATGATGATTTGAATTAAATATTCTCAGTAAATACTTCATATTAAGCACTGAAATTTTCAAAGATTATTAACAAAATAATAGCGTAAAAAACCAAATCCCAAACTTATAAATGTTAATGGTTGAGACGTTACAGCTGTCAAAACATGAACATAAAATTTTACAAATTACGTTTTCTTTCAATTTTGGCTGCTGGTTACAAAAAAGTAAAAGGTCTAAGGCTTCGAAACTTTATGATAAAGTAAGCGCAAAAAGTTGTATATCGTTCAATGGGAAGAAGAGAATTACATTTCAAAAAAGTATAATTTTCGTTTTTCTCTCTAAATCGTGTAGAAAGTGCTTGCAGATTTATTGCAAAAATCGTTGCAAATAAGCTTACGCCTACGAACCAAAAGAGGGAAGTTGCAACTATTCTGTTCTGTGGGACTTTTTTCTACGAATGTTCGTAAAAAGTGGTATATTTCAGTTTGCATCCTACTTTTGTGAAATGTGTATTGTCGTCCATCACAAAAAGTGTTACATTTGAATTTATAACAAAAATAGTTTCTGTTGTTTGTAAGAAGATAGTCTTATTTTGTGTTGTAACAGTTTTATTACACAAGTACATCAGATTTTTAAAGATTTGTGTGGGTTAGAGAGGTACAAATCGTATTATAACGCTTCTACTATCATTGCTTTTAATTCAAAAACAGTATAATAATTAAACGCTGCGTAGTATATTTGTTTTGATATTGTCAAAACCGGTCTAGATCAAGATATCCCTTTATTCTAGATTAGACATTGCTACGTTTCAATGTGTGATTTGGCTCAGAACGGTAAAATTGTTAAATGCAACAATATTTATTTATTTATTTATTTCCTTTGGGGCACAAACGGGACGAACCCAGTGAAGTGTCCACAAAATATCAAAAAGAAATTACATGATGGGTAAACTAGTAAATAAATAACAATGTAGATTTCCTGAGTAGCACAAAACTAAACTTAATTCATTAATTAAATTAAACATCCAAAGCTTTTATAAATCAAACTAGATTTAAAATTAAAGAAAACATAGAACAACTCTATTTACAGGTATGTAGTTGACCAGCTTCAAAGTGATTGAAAAGTAATTAGTAAAAAGTTAGTTACACACTAGATATAATTTGTCAAGGAGATAGGTCTAGTTTTATCAAACTAATAAATAAGACAACTAGGTAGTATAAAGTCTAGTTATTAGGATTTATCGACGATATAGGGAGAAATCAATTAGAGTAGATATCATTTAAAAAATAGAGGTCAGTAGCTCTTTCCTTAGAGTATAATAACATATTGTAAATATATCCCCCGAATTTAAATATTTGTTAAATGAGGAGGTCATCCTCGATATTGGCGAGTTAGGTTAGTAGTTAGTCCTATGAAAGGGTTGGTAGAGTAATTGTTGGGTCCGTACCGTGTAAGTTGGATTATTAATTTTGATTAATGTTAGAATTTCAGCACAGTCAACCATGTTATTCATTAATTTATAAAGAAAACATATCTCTAATGATCCTGTATACTGACATAGGTTTTAAGTTAAAGTATGTTTGGGCAGACTTATAGTCAGTTGCATTAATATCAAGTTTGGCTCTGAAAACTAATACGGATAAAAATGTATTTTGTATTCTTTGAATTTTATTAACATGAATATTGTAATTGGGACTCCATATTGTTGATTCAAAACTTAATTAACTGTGAATATATGAGTACCATAAAGTTGCGAGTGCTTTGTGATTAGTAAACTTATATGTTGATCTTATTATAAAGCCTAACATCCTATAACATTTTCTAACTAGCTTGTCTATATGCAAATGAAATCTTAATTTACTATCAAAGATCACACCTAAATCCCTTATATCTTGTACCCTAGCGATAGGGCAGCCATCTAGCAAGTAGTTAAAGTGAATTGGATCAGTGTTAGGCGAAAAAGCGATTATATTGCATTTAAATAAGTTCAATCGGAGTTTATTAATTTCGCAATATTTCTGTAGACTTGTGAAATCACGTTGTACTTTTGAGCAGTCATGAATGATATTTACTCTCAAGAAGATTTTCATATCATCAGCATACAACAAAAAATTACTGTATTTAATGTAATCACCAATGTCATTAATAAAAATTAAAAACAAAATAGGTCCAAGGTGAGATCCGTGCGGAACCCCTGATGTAACTGAAAATCTATCAGAAGAATAACCACTTATAGTTACAATTTGTGATCTATTTAATATACAGGGTGGTCCGGTTTTCATTAGCCAGCGTATATCTTTTGAAATATGCAAGATATAGAAAAATTTCATAGGAAAAAGTTGTTTGAATATATTTTCTCTACAAATATAAGGCATTAAGTATTTTTCATGGTCTACTATATTTAAGCAATAATATGTCACTTTGGTTTTTTAAATAGAACACCCTGTATATTTTTTTGAAAAAATACTCTACTTGAAATTGTCTTTACGGCAATATACCACAACCAATGAGTTCTTTTCAGAATACACTAAATAACTCAAATAATAGAATTCCAATAGGAAACTGTGATTATTGTTTATTTACTGTATAAATTAATAAATTGAAATTTTTTTATACATACATCTGAAAATAATAGCTAACAAGAAAACTAATTATCTTAGTAAATGTTCAAATTGTTTACCATTACATTCTAAACATTTATTAACTCGAATAATTAAATTTTTTCTAGCATCTTGCAGCATGACCGGGATAATTAGCAAGCAAGCTGCTCTAATTTTTGCGATGAACTCTTCAAGATTTTGAAAAGGGGTATAATTAGAATTACACTCGGTTTTTAAAAACCCCCCAAACAAAGAAAGCAAGAACTGACAAATCAGGTGATCGGCGAGGCCACAAAGTCGGTCCCCTATTACAGATCCAGTTCTGACCAAACTCATTATTTAAATAATTTGTAACATTGATTTCATTATGTGGTGCAGCGCTCTCGTGTTGAAACCATAAGTTTCGCCTGATAACTCTGAAAATATCATCTAAGAAAAATTGAAACGAAGTTTGCAAAATATCTATTTTGGGTTAAACTATACTATTAAAGAAATATGAACCCGGTATGCAGTCACCTACTATACCTATCCACACATTCATTGAAAATCGTACTTTTGAACGGGTTTCAACAAATTGCAAAGGATTTCTATCATTCCAATAATGTGTATTTTTTCTGTTAAAAATACCATTTGTATGAAAGCTAGATGCATCAGTCCAAATTATACTGTCCAAAAATTCTCTTCATATACATTCAATATCCATATACAAAAACCAACTCGGTTGTTGGCATAATTGGGATGTAATGTTTGAACCAAATGCATCTTAAATGCTTTCATTGAATGACGCCTCAAAACATTAAAAATTTGTCGAAACGTTTAGTTCAGCTGCAGCTTGTCTCTAGAAACTTTAGGATAAGGTCTAAAGTAGGCCAAAATAATCAATTTATGTTGTACTTGATTTCTGGTGATAGTTGAAAAGCTACCATTGAACCTTAAAGAATTTTCTAAATTCTTAAATGTATTTATATTTGGTTGTCTACGGTCAGGATATAACTTTTGATATAAAACTGCAGTTTGACGTTTATTGTTGTTTGATCTATGAAGACAGCATAACATATCAACTTTTTCATTGTTTGAATAATTCATTTCCATTATTTTGCGCAATACAACTATTAAGAACACAATAATACTTTTACTTATTAATGTGACAGATAATTGTGAATAAACAACTGAAATACTGCAATGGCATTTGTTAACAGAAATAATCAGATTGAAATTCTATTATTTAGGTTATTTAACGCACTTTGAATAGAAATCATTGATTGTGGCATATTGCCGTAAAGACAATTTCAAGTAGAATATTTTTTAAAAAAAATATACAGGGTGTTCTATTTAAAAAACCAAAGTGACATATTATTGCTCAAATATAGTAGACCATAAAAAATACTTAATGCCTTATATTTGTAGAGAAAATATATTCAAAAAACTTTTTCCAATGAAATTTTTCTATATCTTGCATAGTTCAGAAGATATACGCTGGCTAATGAAAACCGGACCACCCTGTATATGAAGATAACCACCTTAATAAATTACCTGAAATCCCACAATTAGCTAGCTTCTGCAATAGGATGTAATGATCAATAGAGTCAAACGCTTTACCCAAGTCTGTGTACAGACTGTCAACCTGGGTACCGTCTGAGAAAGAAGTAATTATATGTTCTGTATAATGAATTAAATTAGATTCCACAGATTTGTTTTTGAAAAAGCCATGCTGTTGTGGGATAATGATACTTTTCAAAGTATTGTATAAAATATCAAATATAAAGGATTCAAACACTTTAGAAAAAATACATAATTTAGATTTTGGCCTGTAATTAGTTACTGAGTTTCTTGAGCTAGATTTAAAAATAGGAACTATGTTTGCTATTTTCCATCTTCTAGGAAATGAACCCTGTTGTAATGATGCATTAAAAATAATTGATAGTGGCTGAGCTAGGGAATACGAACAGTTCTTAATAAACCTTGGTGGAATTTTGTCAGGACCAGCACCTTTATTTGCATCCAAATTATCTAATTTGGAAGCGACGTCCATCTCATCGATATGAGCATCGTGTATATTGATATTATTAGTGGAGGCAGTGTTATTTATGCTGCTTGGGGTCGAGTTAACAAAGGTACTTTGAAAGTAGTTTGCAAACAGTTCACAAATTTCATAAAAGCCATTTGCCGTTTTATCATTATTAATAAGTGTAAGAGAGATATTGTTCGCGTTGGTTCTACTTGCAATGAATTTTAGAATTCTTGGGTATGGAAGATTCTACATTTTGTAAATAACTTTTATAATCAGCATCTGATAGAAATTTAGTTCTAGATCGAAGCAATTTGAAGGTGTTATAGTCATCCAAATTTTGATAATTCTTCCAACGTTTATGGTATTTAAGTTTTTCTTTTGTGGCTTTAATTGTTGCAGAAGAATAAAAAATCGGAAAGTGAGAAAGTGTTCTAAATTTAGTAGGGCACATGTAACTCAATAGCTTCTTGAATAACATTATAGAACACTTCAGCATTCTGATCTACGGTATTACCAGACAATAACACATCCCAATTTTTAGAAGCAATATGTTCATTAAGATTATCATAATTGCACCGATCGAAATCGTACAATTTATTTGTATATGGCGTAAATGTTTTTATTGTCCTAAACAATACTATCAATTCAATTGACTCATAGTAGTTGTCTATAGGAACCAGAGGAAATTGGCATTTTTCAAGTTTAGGGTTGAAATCCTGATTAATCAATATCAAATCCAGTATACTGTCATTCCTGTTAACAATGTGGTTATACTGAAATAAGTTACCATACGTGAAAGCATCTAATAACAAAGATGATTTATTATCACTATTGTTGGGAAACATAAGAGAACCCTTCCTATACCATGTCACGGAAGACAAATTAAAGTCTCCACAAATAAGTACCATATTATCTCCTGCAGTTTCAAGATTATCATATAATTTGTTCACAAAACAGAGAAGTGCATTAGTATCCCCAGGATGCAGATAAACACAGTCAAAAAATATTTTTCGTGATGAATCAAGAGAAATCGACACCCACAAGTCTTCTGCATCGCTTTGCCATTTAGGAAAGTGAACACATGGAATATCTTTATTTATTGCAATTAATACGCCACCACCGTGTTTTATTTGACGCTGTCGACTCCCAGTCTCGTCTAAACACTATTATAACCCCGTAAACGCGGCAAGCGCGCCACAAATGACAGTTGGTAGCGATATTACATAATGTGAAAATTTACCCGCAAACTATATATGACGTCACACAATATGCAAATTATTGCAACACATTTTCAAAGTATACAAATTTTAAAGAACCCCCAAGGGGTACTTACGTGAACCTGTAGGGCTTCTTACAGGATTACTCCATGCTAGCGGCAGCGGGGCTCCGTGGATCTTTTTCGGGCGTCGGCTGCTTTGACTAATCTTTCTCGGGTCGTGGATCTTGAGCCAGGTTGTACCCAAATTCGATTGGTCTTCTTCCTATGTAGCGGGAACGACAGGAACTGGTTATAAGGAACAATAAGGGCAAAAGGGACCTACATAACCAAAAAGATACGATAAGATACCACACAACCACTCTTCTTCGCGTTTCGGAGGCAAGTCCTAACGCGTCTCCCGGAAATTTCCCACTATCATTTCGTCCACACACGTCGGCGCGAATCTCGCGCAACGCGAGTTATGTATCCCCCAATTTACCTATATATATATATATATATATATATATATATATATATATATACATTAGTATTTGACATTATAAAAGGGTTTAAAAAGGTAGTTGTTAGTACTAAGGATAAAAACATTCATTTACCACTTTTATCAAGCTATTCTAAATTTTAAAAACACTACGGTAATCAAAAATTGATGAATAATTACTTGTTAGACGCAGATATAGAATATTATGTACTAGTGATGCAGCGTTTGAGGTTTAAAAAAGCATTTTCCACTGTTTTTCAAAACGAAGGGTATCTAATGTAACTTCAACTGAATGTGTATAGGTTTTGTTGATAGAATTATTAATTGTAATTTGTTCAGGATACTTTATTCCATTTATAAATTTTATGTACCTGAAATGAAAGTAGTTTAATATATTTTAATTATAAAGTGATAAAAAGTTATGAAATGTCAAAATGAAATTTAATAATACCAAAGCTGTTCTAAAATAGCAATTAAGTAGAGTTAAGGATAAAATGATGAATGCATCCCTTATAATTATTAGTTAGTAGGCTAGATGTAAATGTTTTAGTTTTCCTAGGTGATGGTTGTTTAGAATTAAGATTAATTAAAAATTTTGTATATGATATAGATGTTTTTGGCCTGAGGAGCCTGTAAAATTTATAAAAATTAATATATATGTTTTCAAGTGCATGCATTTTAATTGAATTATTATACAAAATAAGTGATAAGGTTATACAACCAAGAAAATTCCAGAGGAGGATTTCCAATTAAATCAAACATCGGTTCATCTCTTGTGTTATTGAAGAGTTGCACCAGTGAAAGTAAGATATTTTGCAGCAGGGTCCAGCCTTTTAGGATACGGCCTCATTGATATTGGTGAAGTATTGAAAGTGTTCTTAGTAATAGAGCCGATTAAGCATACAGTTGATGCAGTTGTAGTTTAATTGTAGAACCTAAAACTAAGGTCAAGTCCATTTTGAACATAAAACTAAACGTACTTTTAACAGGTATTCACTGCAAGTATTCAAGGCGATCTTGTTGTATCCTGTATCAAAGTCCATGTACAACCCAGACACATTCAAAGGAGTTGCAGGTATTTGAAGTTATCTTTATATACACATCATTTAAAGTAATTTGTGAATAATTTGAATTTCAAACGCTTATCTAAATTAAATATTGTTGGGTCTATTTATCAATCTTTGTATAATCACGAGACGCAAGCACTAAAAAGAGGTTAAGTGGTTTTGATTAAACAACGCTTTATGCGCCTGTATTTTATATACCTGTAAGGGGACAGAGAACTCACGTCTTCTTACAGAGCATAAATAATAGATTCAGTTTCCCTGAGCGAGTCTTTAAAAAGCCGTGGCATAATTAAATTTGAAAATTTGTTTTATTTAAATCATTTTAAAGGCCAACACCACATTAAGGTTGCACTTATTAAACTTTAACTCATATTTTGAAGCATAATTTTATTTAATATCACAATACATAATATAATATATATATTGAATATATTAAATCTAATAGGAATTATTAGAAATTGTTAAATAAAGTATAAGTTCATTGCAACAATGTAATACGAAGATAACCCAGAGAGGTTATTAACAGTTCATGAGAACGGATATGCAGCTTTGCATCCGAGAGGGCAGTGATACTGCAGGTGGCAGATCACAGACGGTTAACATACCGCAATTACCTAGAAATAAGATTGTTACAATGTAATAAAGTGTAGAATTAAGAGAAATGCAAACATGAAATCTGCAAGTTCCCACAGCCATGTGAGGGGGCAGGTATTATAAAAAGCCCGGGAGCTCAAGGCCCGGCAGTCAGTCTTCGAATTCCATACTTCGTTGTTCAAGCTACTCACCTTATTACAATTAATTAAATGTTTTTGAATTAAAGTTATTTTTACAGTTATTCAAAATTCCATGTTAATTTCTATTTTAAGATAAAATAAATTTGTTAAGAGTTTGGAAACGTTTTTAAAAACACCGCTCCAAAGCCCCGAACCTTAACTCGCGCTATCTGAAGTGACGGAAATACGCACACAAGTCTTTTTAAATTTATGGCGCGAAATTCTCACATATTAAAACTTAGTTAAGAATGTCTAGTGCCGATTTTGGCACGTAACTACACATTGTAATTTTCTGTGAATAACTCACTTGAATGAATACCTTGATTTAGCCAGATTTCGGTTAGAAAAATAAAATCGTATTCAGTTTGGAGAACATTTTGGTAAAAAACATGAGTTTTTGTTCGTAAGCCTCGTGTATTTTGATATACTAGAGACTTACTCATTAGCATTAGATTTAAAAAAGGAAAGTGGAAGAGAAAAATAAAAAAGAAGAATAAACACAAAGCCGAGTTAGTCAACCACACGCCGTACCATGTACTTTGTTATGCTTTTATTTTAAATATTACTTATCGAGATACTACCTTTTAATGATGACAAATTCAAATCAGAAGCAGTAGTTACTTTTACTATCTTAGATTTGTCGTTTTTTCTCAAAAATATATTGCAGTCTTTGGTCCACACGTAACGAAAGTTATTCTCCAATGCAAATTTGCGTACATGCTTATATAAAATCGTATTCTTCTGAGTTACATGTTCATTTATATACACTGTACTTGCTAAATTTTCAATTTTTAGAGACTTGAAGTGGGACTTATTTTTATATAGTCTGGCTACTACCATAAAATCAGATTTCTGTCTGGACAGAAATTTAATTACAATATCCTTATCGCCTTTATATGTAGGGATTCTATGTGCTGTATCTAGATCAGTTTTAGCAACTGGACAGTTAATAACCTGACCAATCAGTACAATAATATTGAAGATATTTTCACTTTGCTTAAAAGAAATTCCCTGAACCACTACGTTGTTGATCCTAGGATATTCCCAATATGTGTAGCATGATGTTAAAGTTTTATTTTACATGTAACTGTTTTCCCATTTCGAATGGACCTGCACCTTGCGAAGTTCTAAATTACTGGAACGGGTGAAATGGCTTGTGTGTTCTAATGAGCTAAAGAGCCAAACTACAGGTCCAACCAAAGTAGTAGGGTCGTTAGTGAGGAACCAGACGAAGATAGGTCCCCGAAAGACGGCAGCGGCTCTTTTGGTACTTAGATTGGCAGAGACCAAAGGGGTCGGTATGGCAGTCTAAGACACACTACCGAGATGTTCAAGGCAACGGGAAACCACCACATTATCTCCCAAGTACACAGCGCACTTAAATTATAATAAAATGATGGCATTCACCGGAGTAAAAGATTCCGGAGTTAAAATAGTCCCCCATTCAGATCTCCGGGAGGGAACTACTTCGGAGGATGCGATCGGAAAGTTAAGAATAAGAGTTGGGAACATTTTGCAAGTCGGAGCGTGGAATGTTAGAACTATGAAGCAATTGGGTAAGCTAGAGAACCTAAAAATCGAAATGAATAGGTTATCACTAGACATAGTAGGGTTCAGTGAAGTTCAGGGTAATTCATACAGGAGCAGTAGAGGGAAATTTAGGTGTGGGGATAGTTATGCGGAAAAAGATAGGATACTGTGTAGAAAATTACTTACAAAAGAATGAAAGAGTACTCATGGTTTGATTAGAATCTAAACAGGTAAACACAGTAATAATACAAGTATACATGCCCACCTCTAGCTACAGTGACAAAGAGGTAGAAGCGATCTACAAAGATATCGAAGGCATATTAAGACACGTAAAAGGACATGAAAATTTAATAATTACGGGGGATTTTAATGCAATGGTAGGTGACGGTAGGGAAGGAGCGATAGTAGGTTTATTTGGTTTAGGCACTAGAAACGACAGAGGAAATAGGCTGGTAGAATTTTGCGACAAGAACAATTTTATCATTACAAACACATTATTTCAACATCATGCTAGAAGACGATATACATGGAAGATGCCAGGATATATAGGAAGATATCAAATAGATTACATTCTTGTTAGACAACGGTTTAGGAATCAAGTAGAAGCTACCCAGAAGCAGATATAGATACTGACCACAACATCGCAATTATGAAGGCCGCACTTAAATTTAAAAATTTGAAAAAAGAAACGGAAAAAAGCACTTGGACCTACAGAAACTAAAAGAGAAAGATATTCAAGAAAGATTCGAAAAAAGGTCAAATGAATTGCTCAAAGATATCGTGAAAATATCTGATACTAAGGAAGCAAAAACAGAATGGAATAACATTAAATCCAGCCTCGACATCGAGGCCAGAGATATTATGGGGTACACACAAAAAGAAAATAAGAAACCATGGATAACAAAGGATATCCTGAATTTAATAGAAGAAAGACGAAAATACAAAAATAAATCAGACGAAACAGGAAAACAAAGATACAAAGTCATAAAATGGGAAATTATTCGCAAATGCAGGAAAGCTAAAGAACAATGGATTGATGAAAAGTGCAAAGAGGTACAAACTAAGATGGAAATAGGAAAGACAGATGAAGCATACAAACTAATTAGAATCAATTTTAGGGATATAAAACAGTATAGCAAAAATATAAGGGATGTAGTAGGAAACGTCATTATAGAAAATATAGAGAAAGTAGCTAGATGGCAGGAATATATAGGGAATTTATATGCAGGAGAAGAACTAACTGCATTAGAAAAGGAATCAGACATTGAAAATGATGACGAGATATCCTATACTTAGAGATGAATTTGAATTAGCATTAAAGGGTCTGAAAAATGGTAAGGCACCGGGTACAGATAAGGTGCAAGCGGAGACTCTAAAAGCCGCTGGTCAATCAGTAACAGAACGTTTCTTCCAACTTGTAAGCTATATGTATGAAACAGGCGAGATACCCAAAGATTTCAAACATAACATCATTGTAACTATACCAAAAAAGAAAGGCGTAGATAGATGTGAAAATTTTCGAACAATAAGTTTGACAGCACACGTATCAAAAATATTAACTAGAATTGTACAAAGGCGAATGGAAAAACGGGCTGAAGAAATACTAGGAGAAGACCAATTTGGGTTTAGGCAAAACAGGGGAACACGGGAGGCTATCTTAGCTCTGAGGGTGATAAAGGAGAAAACAATAGAAAAAGGGGAAAGCATGTATATAGGGTTTGTAGATCTGGAAAAAGCATTTGACAATGTAAAATAAAAAAAAAGGTTCGAAATACTCAAAAAGATTGGAATGTGTTATAGGGATAGACGGATAGTACATAGCTTATACAAAGAGCAAACAGGAGTAATAGAATTAGAGCAGGAACGTAGAGAAATAAACATCAGGAAAGGGGTGAGACAGGTATGTTCCCTATCCCCATTAATTTTTAACTTGTACATTGAAGAGGTAATGAATACAGTCAAATGCAGGAAGACATTTGGAATTACTATGCAGGGACAAAAAATTGGTAATCTTTAGATTTGCAGATGATGTAGCGGTATTAGCGTCTAGCAAGGAAGAGTTAGAAGCTGCTCTCAATGAAATGGAAACGGTTCTAACAGAGAGATACGGTATGAAAATTAACAAAACTAAAACTAAAGTTTTAGTATGCAAAGGAGGGAAAAATAAATCAAAAACAAGAATACAAATATGTAACACGAACTTACAAGAGGGTAAGGATTTCTGCTACCTAGGAAGCCAAATAACGCAAGATGAGAAAAGCACAAAAGATATAAAACAAAGATTAGCACAAGATCGTGCTTCATTTAACAAGAAAAAGCAACTAAAGTGTTCAAAGACAACAAACATAGAAACAAGGAAAAGATTACTTAAAACATATGTGTGGAGCACAGCATTGTACGGCTGTGAAGCCTGGACAGTAAGAAAAGCGGACAAGAAAAAGGTAGAAGCCTTTGAAATGTGATGCTACAAATGTATGATGAAAATATCATGGACAGACAAAGTTAAGAAAGAAGAGGTACTAAAAATGGTAGGGGAAGAAAAAAATATGTGGAAAACGGTAAAAAATAGAAGAGATAGGATGATAGGCCACATACTATGGCATGAGGGAATAGTGCGGAATATACTAGAAGCAGAGATAGGAAAAAAGAGAAGAAGAGGTAGACCTAGGTTAGACTACTGCACACAGATAGTGAAAGATGTAGGGTGTAGGAGTCTCAGGGAAATGTGTAGGCTAGCTCAGAATAGAAATCAATGGAGGTACGTATCCAACCAGTCCCAAGATGGATAAATTAATGAGGAAAATAGTAACTGTACTTAAACATGATGATTATTATAAGCAACTACAAGTATAGGTTTGGTAATTGCGTGAAAGCATTTACTGGAAAACTATTATATCGACAAATGTCTAAGTGTTGGGGATCTTGGCAGCCACAGGTTGCTTAACCCCCTTCAATAAATCTCAGTGAAATAGGGCATAATATTATAAAATAATATAAGGGGAACAGAGCTGTATTGCTGTGTGAGAATTTCAGGGAACTATGTAGATTAGTTTAGAAAATAAATAAGTGCAGGTACATGTCCAACCAGTTTTGAGACGGAAAACCCAATGACGAAAAAATAAGCGCAGATAAATCTGATGATTATTATAAACAACTACAGGTGTTTGTTGTGAAATATCTGCAACTAATGTTGATTGTGCGAAAAGATATATTGGAAAAAATATTAAATCAGTAAATGTTCAAGTGCTGGGGGAACTTGGCAGCCACAGGCTGCTTACCCCCCTTCGCAACCACTGAATGTCGGAGAAATAAAGTATATAATTGTAGAACAATAGAAAGGGACCGAACTGCATCTAACAAGAAAGAACAGCACCTATGATCAAAGACAACATACATAGAACAAAAAGTTGTTGAAAGCGTTTGTGTGGAGCACAGCACAGACAGTATGTCTACGAAATACGAGCAGTCTGAAAAGCAGACAGAAGAACTGTAGCAGCCTTTGAAATGCCGTGCTTCAGATGTATGAGGATGGACAGACAAAGGTAATAATAAATAGGTTATAGAAACAGTAAGGGAACAAGGATATCTTAGGGAAAAAAATATGAGAAATAGAAGGGCAGAATACGTTCTAAGGCATTTTTGGGGAATAGTATGAGATATATTACAAGCAGAGATAGGAAAAAAAGAGGTGTATGTAGATCTAGATCAGATAGTGATAGATGCAGACTGTGCATATTTTAGGGAAATCTGTAGGTTAGTTCAGAATAGGAAACATTGAGGGTACGCGTCTAACCAGTTTCAGGACTGAAGACCCAATGATGATGATGAACTGTTTTCATTAAAGTATGGTTAACCATTTGTCGTTATTTACCTAGTAGGTATGGTATTCCCCATAATATAACATTCATTCTTTGATGTATTGTTATAACCTACGTTTAGCACTGACGTATTTTCAGAATATTGTTATGGATATAAAGTCGCACCAGACGTATTTTAGACATGATTAGTGATCAACCAGATATCTTTTATTCGACGAAGAAGAATGATGAAATACACCCTGGAATTGGTCCCAACCACCATGAGTGTTTGAATATTTCAGCAGAAAATTTTAAAAGTAAAATAAAATTAATTTTTACCTATAGTATGCTATTCATTTTATTTTAAACTAAAATAGAGATGCCCTCTCACGATTGCACTAGTATAATAAATAAAATAACTTTGGAGAATGGAAACGCATTTAACATAGACTCGGAACCAAATAATGAAGGTATTTGTTTTTATAATATTTTAAGAGGTTCTGGTTACATGTTATTTCAATATTACAAATAGACTTACTTTTTAGAAAACAGTATTCATGCAGAAATTATTGCTATTTCTTCTGAAATAAACAAGAATACAGAATGCTGTTCGGAAAATGCCACGGACCAGGTTTTTGAAAGAAATAAAGATAACTATATTTATTATGGTAAAGCAAGGGATTTCCAATGATGTGTTGTAGAAAATTCCATTTCAAGAAAATATGATGATCCATGTTGTTCAAAACGAGACACAAAACAAGATTCCAATAAATCTTTAGATGAATGTGATGATATTTTATTTCGAAAACATTGCTATTATGTACTATTAGGTGTACAAAAAAGTTCATAGCTTTTTCTTGCAAAATTCAATATTTATTTAGAAACAAACAAAAAATATTAATCAACGAAATATTCCACGTTTGCAACGATGACCTTTTGCAATCTTTCGGGCAGATTACGAATTCCCTGATGATAGAAGCTCACTGGCTTCGGGGAGTAAAGTCATCAATGCATTTTCGTACCTCTTCAAGTGTCACAAATTGTGTATCAGCCAAGTGATACTGCAGCGACTGGAATAAGTAATAATCGGAAGGTGTTATGTCTATGCTATACGCCGCATGCGGTAGAAGTTCCTAGCCTAACGCAAAGATATGGTCCTGAGTCACTTTTGCAACATGTGGCCGGGCATTGTCATGAAGCAATATCACTTTACGACGTCTGTTCCGTCTTTATGTAAATTAATTAAAACCTAAATTTTATCGCATTGAGTTGTTGCTTATTGTTAAATCCGATGCACGCATTTAAATTAGTTTAGAGTGGAAAATCCTTGAGTTTCCGATAGCATACAGCCAGTGCCGTGAGTGTCGTAGCGCTCTAGCTAGCGCGCATCATCCAACAAGTGGATATTAATTTGGAAAGTCCACGTTCTACACAAGTTAGTTTTTGTCGCTTGAATCGATAACATTGATCGATCGTGCACGTCCAGTAAGAAGCTTTTAGTTTCGTAGTGAAAACACTTTGTTTTGTAATGTGTGTTGGAACCGCAATGGATTAACATTCAACATTCTACATGCTGAGTTTCCACTACACCGCTTGACTTCACACATTTTACGTGGAATTAATTAGACGCTGCATCGTTTCTTCGTGTTGGAGTCACATCGTAATCAACCACAGGTGAGTGCTATCGTAACTGCTTTGATTGATTGATTTTTGTGTAAAAGACATTTAATTATTTGTTTGTTGTTCACACCTATTAAATTAAAAATACAGTCCACTTTTAAATCTCACAGTTTGAGCTATCGAAATTTCCCTGCATGTTACAACGGCCTTTGCCAGTAAATGGTCTCTTTTCTTTAAAAACATGACTCAAATTGGTCAATTGTTGGTGATAGCGGTCTGCTGTAATTGTTTCACCCGGCTGTAACAACTCGTAATACATACACCTTTCCAATCCCACCATATGCAGAGCAAAACTTTCTTGCCGTGAATATTGGGCTTTGGAGTCGATGTCGAAGGTTGACCAGAGTCAACCCATGATTTTTTACGCTTCGGGTTAATATAAAGTATCCACTTTTCATTGCCTATAATGATTTGGTGCAGAAAATCCTTTTTCTGGAACCTTGAAAGCAGAGTGCAGTGTTACACCGCCGATTTTTGTTTTCTTCGAACAGTGCATGCGGAACCCATCTATCTGCCTTCCTTCTAAACTTTTCCCATTGCATGTAAACGTGTGGAAATGGCTTGCTGCGTAATGCCAAGCTGCTGTGCAAGCTCTTTTTCAGTTTGTGCAGAGTTTATATCCACCAATGCTTGCAGTTCGTCCGTTTCAATCTTTTGAGGGCGTCCAGCATGCGGTTCATCTTCAAGACTGAAATCTCCTTGGCGAAATTTTGGATACCACGTTTTACACGTAGCATGACTTACAGCCGTCTCTCCATATGGAGCACAAATCATTTCAGTGGCTTCAGCAGCATTTTTCTTCAGATGAAATGCGAAGTGGATGTTAAATCGAATATACTATTTTGTCATTGCCATAGTGAACACTACTGATTTTGCATGTTATGTGCATCAAACGTCAAACCGCATGGTATTTTCAAAGACCAAATATTAACCTTGTAAAACCATAAAAGAGCAGGAAAACTAATGAATTTTAAATTGTGTTTTCGGTTGTATGAAATCTAAAGCTCCGAACTTTTTTGTACACCAAACATTTTACATTTTTTGTTGCTAGAAAATTTATTAGAATGGAACAAGACACATTCATTTGCACTATCTTTGACAGAGGATTTACCTTTGCCACACAGCTCTTCAACAGATTTCAGTTCAGCATCAGATTCCGAATCATCATCTGAGTCCGACTCATCTACAGAAAATTCTTCCAAAAACTCCATAGCTTATTATAACCCCGCCGGTACGGTATGCGAGCAACTACAGTCAGTTGGTAGCAATGTTAGATAATTGCGATTTGACGCGCAAATAAAAGATTACGTCACGCAATTATATAAAATTACTACATCACATAAAAAAGAGAACGAAAACGGTACTCACATAAATTGCAGGGCTTCTTGCAGAATTACTCCATGATGTCGGCGGCGGCTTCGCTGATCTTTCGGGTGTGAGAATTCGCTGGGCCCAGTTGAAACCAAATTTGAATTGTCTTCTTTCTTTATGTAGAGGTACGATGAAGGAATACAGGTAGACGTACGGTAATTGGCAGAAATGAGAGGAAACCTACATAACAAAAAAGACACGACAAGACACCAAGGCAACTACATTTCTTCGCGTCCCGATCACCCGTCCAGACACGTATGTGCCGGAAATCCCCCTTCCTCCTTCCTGGCACACCGCGTCGGCGCAATCTGGCGCAAACGCACTGTCCCAAGTGACGGAAATACGCGCACGTCCTTTTAAATTTATGGCGCGAAATTCTTACAAATTCAAACTTAATTGGGAATGTTTAGTGCCGATTTCGGCACGTAACAAGCTGATTCTTATTCAGACGATAGTTTCATTGGTCCAAATTATAATTTGTTAAATTCTCATAGTTCCTCCGACGAGAATGAAGCCCTACAGTCAGAGAGTACAACGAGCAAAGTAGTAGATCCCCCTACTAATATTAAAAACAAAGGTAGAAAAATATTACAAAATCCTGACACATTTGGAAAAAAATGAAACAAAAAGGCTAACAAATAGAGGTCACAGTTACATTACATAAACTATTAAAACTAAAGACAGAAAAGCATTGAAAACCAATGCTACCCGCTCAGCAAGATGACTATTACCTCCTTGTGCCCTGAGTTGCAAATTAAAATGCTCTCAAAAAATATCACTTGAACAGCATGTAAAATTTTTTTCAGACTATTGGCAGTTGGGGCCGATTTAGAAAAACAATGCGAATATATATTTTTATTTTATTTTATTTTATTTATATAAATTAATTACTTACAGGTAATACCCAAATAGTAATAATATACATGAGGAAATAAGAAACATAGTTAACACTTTACAAAATGGATAAAGATGTCTTCAAATATTTACACGTAACATTGAAAATATCGATATTGGATGGTATAGAAGCGTTGTAAACTCCCATTAACTTATCACTAAATGCACTTGCCCTCTTACAATTTAAAAGTCGTAAATTCTTACACTTTAAAAATTCATAAATACATCGCGCGGAATAAGCGACGCCACGGCAGGTGGTAGCTCCAAGCTTACACCGGCTTTAGCGCGGCCATCTGACAATGACGTCACCAATGCACAAATTTAATACGCAATTATCGGAAAATATAAATTTAAGACAATAGTTTATAACAGCGAAATACTCACATGAATATGTCCCTGGGTTAAAGTTGGCTTCTGTTGAAGTCCATCAGGGCTACTGATGGCCCTTTTAAGGCAATTAACGGAGGGTACGCCTACGTCCATCCAAATAGCTTCGACGGGATCTCAGGGCTCCACTCCGGAGTGTTTGAAGATGGTGCTCCGGCGTGGAATACGGTTCAGCCAACGGCTACAATTTACCTCTACCTATGTAGGGAAAGACAGGAACCGGTATAAGGGCGACAAACAAAGATAATCAGGCAAGGATATCTACACAAATAAAGATAAGGCACGATACGATACCTGACCAAACCGCTCTTCACGAAGGTTCCAGGAAAAAAGCCACGTTACAGAGCCCATCGGAAAAACCCCACTCCTGTCCTTTCGCGCGTCGGCGCGAAATTATTCGCCCAACCCACTTTTGACGTGACAGAAATATGCGCACCGAGTCTTTTGAATTTTAAGGCGCGAAACTTCCGCACATCAAAGCTAAAACTAGGGAATGTTTAGTGCCAATTTATTGGCACGTAACACCCCATAGTTAGTACGATGACTACCGATGTAGAATAAATCATTACTCCTGGTGACTTTAACTGGTATCCGAAACTGCAGCATGTTTAGTAATCCCGGACAGTCAACTATATCATGTAGCAATTTATAAAGAAATATTATAAACGCTGCAGTACGTTGAGCTAGCAGTGATTGATAACCGACCAACTGACGCTGAATGTCATGTGAACTTTCGGCATATGGAAATCTGAGCTTCCAGAGAATGAAATTAATGAACTTGATTTGTACACGCTCAATTTTCTGGATGTGAGTGGCATAATAAGGTGACCAAATGATGCAATTGTATTCTAAAATACTGCAAACTAAAGAATTGTATAACGATTTCAAAGCTTGGACATTGTTGATGTGTATACAGTTTCTTTTAATGGATCCCAACATCCTAAATGCTTTAGAGACAACTGAATTAATATGATTAATAAAATTTAAACCAACATCGAAAATAACCCATTAATCAGAGATGGTTACCACAGTTTCGAGTTTAAAACATCCAATGCAGTAATCAAACAAAATCAAGTCTTTACATTTTGTGAACCTCATAATTTTGCACTTCCCAATATTTAGTTTGAGTTTATTATGAGCCAAGTAGATTACTAGATTGTCAATATCTTTTTGCACTTTAAGACAGTCATGTATAGAACTAATACACCCAAAGAACTTTAAGTCGTCGGCATATAGTAGGCATTTCGTATTTTTAAATGCAGAAACAACGTCATTGATAAAGAGAATAAAAAGAATTGGGCCAAGGTGTGAACCTTGAGGCACACCTGACGAAACACTGATGCTTCTGAATATTATGCCTACAATTTTCACACATTGGGTGCGATTCACTAAGTAGGAATATATCCATTTCCAATATGAACCTGTTATACCAAGAAAACGAAGTTTATCAATAAGTAACGTGTGACAAACACTGTCAAAAGCTTTCGAAACATCGGCGTATACTGTATCAACTTGTAATCCACTTTCCAAACTATTTATAAGAAAATCATGATACATGGCAAGGTTAGTGACAGTGGAGCGGTCTTTAAAGAAGCCATGCTGTTCAATAGCAATACAATTTTTAAATACACTGAATAACCCATCGCATATGATGGACTCAAACAGCTTAGCAATAGAGGATAAAATTGATATGCCACGGTAATTCTCGATTTTAGCACGGTCACCCGATTTAAATACTGGAATTAAAAATGACCTTTTCCAAGCTAGGGGAAATGTTCCACTACTAAAGCTTTTATTAAAAAGAATCACTAAAGCTTGCAATAGACTATCACAGCATTGGTGTAGGAATAAGGAAGGAATGCCGTCAGATCCCACACACTTAAATGAATCTAAGGCATGATTTTTTCTTTTTACTTCATCTTCAGTAAAGATATGTGAAACAAGAGTAGTGCTATTGTAAGAATATAAACATTTGCTAGAAGAGGAAGGATCCTTCAAGTGATTAACATAGCAAGATTCAAACATTGAGGCAAAAGCATTGGCTAGACTACAGGCATCACTTAGAATTTTGCCATTGTATGACATCCATTTTGGAATGCCTGAATCTCTCTTTAATGACTTAATGAAAGACCAAAAATGTTTTGTGTTGTTGGAAATCATTAGCTCACTATCACAGATGAACTTTAAATAACAAAAGTCAATCAAACGTTTTGATTCCTTACGAGCCGTGGAATATCTAACAAAGTCAGTTTCCGATCTAGAGTGCTGATACCTATTATATAGTTTATTTTTTAATTGAATGAGTTTAATCAAAGAATTACTATACCAGCACGGATATTTTCCAGACTTTCTTTTTAATATGGGAACAAATCTATTAATGCCTTCAAAAACAGTTGAATAGAAGTAATTTGTGGCTTCATCTATACTCTGAAAGTTGTCTAAAACTGACCAATCAATTGACTTATACATTCTGTTAAGTTAATCATAGTTTGCTTTTTTGTAAGCAAAGACATGGACATTCTCACAAAACCTAATACAAGGAATAAAATTACTCTTGATAGAAATAAGCAAGGGAGGATGGTGACCGTCTACAGTAGTTAAAGCAACATCAGATTCACGCACTAGAGCATTAACCCCCACATCAGCAAAAACTAGATCCAAAAACTTACCAGAAGAATTAGAAACACCATTAACCTGTAGTAAATTAAGAAATTGCATATTCTCAATTAGATTTTCAGCCTCGATTGGCAAAGTGCCACATGTGCTGAAAGAATCAACGTCAGGTACCCAATTAATTTTAGGTAAATTAAAATCCCCGATTATTAAAAATTTGAGATTTTTATAAGCCATTTGAAGTCTTGCAGCATTGTCCATAAATTCTTGATATAATTCACAATTTGAATTGGGTGGGAAATATACTCCACATATTATTATACACTGCGAAAATAGGTCGATTTTTACCCAGGTGTCCTCAAAATGTATATTGGAACAACCAGGAAGCTGGGAAGTATTAATATTAGAAGTAATAGCAACAAGTGAGCCACCACCATGGTCACAATTGAGTGCAGAATAGTTCCTGTTGGTGTTAAAGACAATGTAAGTAGAAGGAAATAATTCATAATTAGAAATATCATTGTTCAGCCAAGTCTCAGTCAAGACAATAATTTCAAAATTGAAAGAACAACTGGCGCGGTAGCAATCAACAGTTTTTGTACGAAGACCACGGACATTCTGGTAAAAAACGTTGATGAATGATGAATGACTGTTATTAACTTGTGGTTTTGTTAGTCATGAAGCTGGTAATTCAGTATCAGGCAATTTGTTAGTCACAGTCGTATTTTGCAAAGAACTTTTGGCAATTATTTTAGATTCCCTTTTGTCCTTATCACTGTCCTTAAATTCAAAAAAACGTACCATAACACCGCAAGGCCAATAAGAAGGAGACATGACCTTTTCAACAATATCAGCAGGAATTCCCAGTTTAAAAGAATTTAAATTACCTCTAGTGCCAATCTTAAAGCAGACACCATTGGCGCCATCTTGCTGCATATATCTCAAAATATGTGAGGCTTCTACAATTGGAGTTTGTGCATTAGCCATAACTCTACCCAAATGCAGCCAAGTTTTCTTTAGACTACCACTAAAAAGAGCTGAATTGGGTAACACAGTTTGGGTACCAATGATAACCTTGATTCTTGATTTTAATTTACTTTTTCTCCTATTGGCAACATCCGACCAAGACTCAGAATTCATACAATTTTCTGAATTGGATTCATTGCATAAATCAGTGTTAGAAATGGATTCCATATTAGATGCCATAGTCACAGGAACTGAGCAGTCACTATTCAAAGAAATAATCGTATCCATAGTTTTGCTACTATTCTTTGCTGCAACAGCATATTCTACTGAATGTATAGCCTTACTAACTTGGCCATTAGTTATTGATAAATTAGAAACCTGAGTTGGTATTAAGTATGAATCCAATATATGATTGTGAGAACTTAAAGCATGGTTCACCACTTTGAAAACTTACTAATTTGCTCTTTAAATCAGCAATTTCAATTTCCATTGAAAGAAACTTATGAAAAAATTCAGCATTTTGCCGCATACATTTTAAGATTTCTCGTAGAATTTTGGAATCTTGACCGAAGTCATCACCAAACTCCTCATCAGAGATAATGGAGGGTGCAGCACATTCAGCACATAACAACCTATCATAACCAATTATAAGTGTACCTTTTAGTCTTACTGCACAGCCAGGATGAAAAGAGGAAGCACTGGAGATGCATCTCACATCACCTTAACACCTCTAAGACAACTATTGCACTTTTTACTAATAGAGATAGTGACAGGTTTGTCTCCATCTTTACCCATGATTGAAACATTAACTCCAAATACCTTCCAACATAAATAAATAATAAGTTGAATGCTGCTAAATACAGCCCTGTCTAGAATTCAAATTCCAAACAATATTTATTAGAAATCACAAAACACCTGAAGATAAGAATATCACTGTGTATTTGTAACGGGCAATTTTTATAGTTTTAATCTTTTTACGCTTTTATACTCAATTCGTAAGTACCTTTCTACAATGACTAGTTCTATATTTTATATTTATTAACTCGCGTGTATTAATTTTAAAAGATAGATAAATTGAAGATTAATTTTCATTAATAAATAAATTCCAACTTATCGAAAACGATAAACAGCCTGTAATTAATTGTTAGATACGATTGTTACATTCACGTTTTAGATGTTCCTTATGTTATTAGCGAAGTAGATAATAGGCGATAAGCGGTTGTAATAACAACGATTTTATATCTACAGACGAGAGTGTTGTTTTGTTCTTCGTTTCTATATGTGAATTGCGTTAAAAGTGCTGCACGACACGACTCGATTTTAGTTGTTTTTCTTGTGAAGTAAAAGTTGTTTTTTTAACTGTAGAGCAGTGTAGTTCTGATGACCTTTGAAGGAGGTAGGCTTTTATATGTAACATGTTGGATTGACAAGAAGTGCGGTTGTAAGAACAACGAGTTGTTATGAACAGATGCGTAGTCGGTTTTTGTTCTTGGTTCCGGTATATTAAGTACTTTGAGTGATACGCGTTGCTTTGCTGATTGTGTCTTAAGTTGTTTTTCGTGTAAAATAAAAGGTTTACGGAACATTGACTTAGTGATTACGCGTTGCACGACAAATTGTTTTTGTTGCTTTTCTGTTAGAAATAAAAGTTGTAGAACTTGGAAAACCCGACCGCACGTGGTTGTTTTACGGAAGATTGATTTAGTGATACCGTCGCTTTACTAATTGTGTTTTTGTGGATTTGTCTTGCTATATTTGAACTGTGTGCGATCTAGTTTTCGTGGCCTCCTTTTCTTATCAGAGTAGTGCATACTTTGGTTTATTCAAACACAGTTTTAAAACTTGAGTGTTTCTAAAAATGGTGATACAGTTGTAGCAGGTTTAGTAGAAAAAAAAGAGGTTGCTTCTTAGGAACAGGTATCTCATTCACTTGTAAAGACAGTTGGTACTGTAGTTCCTGAATTTTCTAACCCCAACGAATCTAAAATAGATCTTTGTTTGCGCGAATTTGGTTATGCAAAAGTATTAGCTTTTCCTTTGTTACCATGGGTAGCAAATAAAACGCTTCACGTTACTATTAGTTTAATGCATTACGTCGTGCCTTGAAAGCCCGTGACTCTAAATTTTTATTACTATTTTTCTTTACAATTTGTGTTACAAAATCTTTCAAAATTATTGTCTCAGGAAATAGAGTTAACAAGAGATTTATCGATGTTACGTAGTTCCACCAGCAGGATAATGTCTGCTGCTAACACCAGTGAAATACGTAGGCGTGATTAGTGTAAAGTGTGAGAAATTCCATCCACACCCTCACAGTCAAGGGTGCAGTGCTTCGTTAGTGCAGGACATCGGGAATCCCACATTCAATTGCGAGGAAGCGTTGCTGAAGGACTGTTTGTAAGTTGAACTGTTTTCTACTTGTTTTTACTTTAAATACCTGTCCGTTGCTTTGCCATACCTTTGGCGTTCTGATACCTTTTACCATAGACTTGCATGCTATTTTAAATAAAAAGAAAAATCAATACTACTGGACTACTCATATTAATTGTGTTTACCTATTTATATTTTGTTAAAATTTTGTCTGCTTTATGTCTAATTGGTGTGTGAGGAAACGTTTCTGCTACTCCCCAATATTACCTCACGTTGTACTAAAGATTTGTTATATTGCTTTGAACGTTGTTATATTATATAGATTATCCCAACAGTTTTTTTTATTCTACAAAGTACTGAACAATTTATACTTGATCCGTATGCTATGCTTTTTCTTTGTTTCAGGTTTGCAGGACTAATTTGTTTTTTTTCCAGGTTTACTATTCTAATTTTTCTATTGCAGGTACTGTTACTAATTCCTTACAGCCGCGTACCTTATAGGTTGGTCTGCTTTCTACACCCCTCCCCCCTCCCTACTCTCCGACTGAGCCCGGTCCTTTCTTTGTTTTTCTTTGTGTTACGTACGGCCACGAGCCAACGTAGCATAAATCTGACGAACCAACGTGGCTGCCCCGATAATAACGTCACATAAATTTTTGGCGCCCAACGAGGCTGCCACGAAAAAAAAACGTCACAAAAATTTGGCACCCAACGTGGCTGCCACGAAAAAAAACGTAGCATATTGATAACTACTTTTATGAATGTCCTTGCAATTTTGTAGAAAAATTAACTGCTTCTAGTAGGAACTATTCTTCCATAAAACACTGCACTTAAAAACACTAATATCACCAGATAACCCAGTAGATTAGTATTCAGATGGTATAAATAAAACTGTAGAACTTGCAGTTTAACTCTAAGAATTAATTTAAAATGCACAGAGCACATGCAAACATGTAACATCTGTAAATCCTAAATATAAATACACAAACGCGAAGAATCCAAGAAAACCAAATAATTCCTATTTTATGTGATTGAGCGACAACAAGTGCGTGTGTGTAAATTATTCTTTATGGCTACATTATCAATTAATTCATAGAATAATAAGCACCGTTGTAAAGAAACAAGAATTTGCACAAGCAGTAGAGTAGTGGAAAAGTAGCGAAGAGGTAAGTGATGAAATCAAAAATAACATTGAAAGCCATATGAATAGTATACCATGCATTGAAAGCCATTATTGTCGATCACATTCGAGTAGACAAAATATCGACGGAAGTAAGACTGTAGCAGACCTACACAGAGATTACACTAGATTATGCACAGAGCAAAACTTACAATCTGGCAACTACTAAATGTACATCAAAATTTTTAACGAGGAGTTTATCTTTCCATCTGCCAAAAAAAAGATCAGTGTGAACTGTGCCTACAATATAAAAATTCTAACGACATTCAGAAACAGGAATTGCTAGAGAAGTATAGCAAACATATTACAGAGAAGGATTTAAGTAGAAAAGAAAAAGAGAACGATAAAAATAGTGATAGTAGTTCAAAAACAAAAATCTTTAATTTACAAGCAATATTACCATGCTCAACAGGCAAAGCTTCATCGTTTTATTACGTTGCAAGAGTTCGTTTTCCTCTGCTAAATTAACGCATAAAAAATATGTGTTGTGTTATAAAATTTTTAAATTTACTTTCATAATTTAATATAAATCATACTACTACAATTAATACAAAATTAAAAACAAAGTATCAATTTCGAAACACCCCAATTATTGTCCTTCCTTATTTTTAATCATATAGTAAATAAAGCGCATAGTTATAAATGTCCAGTTTATATTGTAAAATTTCTACAACGTATCTCCAAGGTGATATCGTATAGCATGTTTGTGTGCACCTGCTTGCTAAGGTTGTTGTCAACGAGTCGAGCAGTCAGCTTTTGATTCTTACAACATCAATATGGTGAAGTTCATATCTAAAGCTGACTTGCAAGTCGCAATTTAGTTACGATAAATCTATCGATCCGATTGCTTGAAACTCATCATGGTTTGTATTTTCTATATTCAAATAATTTAAACTCATTGTACTTGGTTTTCCTTAGCGCAATACTAAAACTAACGTACGAAAGAACTGATGTACAAAAATAAATTAAAGCAACACTAAAATACGGAAGATATAACGTTTAATAACTGAAGCAAAAATGGTCAATCTAGGCTGTTAAATTTTTACTGCGTCTAAGATATATTCGTTCCTTAAATTTCATCATGGAAATTTTGTTATAATTGAGAAGCATTAGTTAGAGCTGTCTAATGGTTGTAGGAAGTTAATGTAATTGCATATAAAGCGCATACGCATTGGAAACTTACAATGTGGTTCTAGTTTAAGAGGCTTTATTATAACGATAAGGCAACTGCTTTTTTATGTGTTTGTTAAATGCTGGAAGTCCACGTGTGGTTTGAACTTGTTTGTTAGATGGTGCAAGCTGCCAAGCCTGAGGTCAAGGTGGTAAGTGATATCCAGTGGCGTGCATGTAATATAGGCAAAAAGGCAATGCCTACCCTAGAAAAAGTACGAATTTATATGTATATTTTATATTTTTAATTTAATTTAATTTAAATATATTTGAATTTTTAGTAATGAGTATTTATACTAATTTTAATGCTTCTATTAACAAATTAATTTATTACAAATATTATTGTCAATATTCCGCCAAAATGAAAAGGCAAGCGCGCCCTGAATAATCGAATAACTACATGCACAAGATATTATGAATGATGGAGCGTGTAGGTATACCGCATGAAATCCGTGAAGCCACAATCAGATGATCCTATACATTCTTACGGGCGTTCATAGGTAGTGCTTTACTGCTTTTAATAAGAAGCGGAATCGTAAAGCTTGGTCGGGCATTATCATTTACCTTCGATCGCGATAGTTGCAGACTGGTAACAGCTTGATCAGTCTTAGCGCGTCCACGTTGTATTTACTTCATCAATAAAACAAATATTACATGCATAGTAAAGTATAATGAATGCTTCTGTGACATTTGTTTGTGAGTGTAGTGCAGATATGAATTGCATTCAAAGACTAAAAACGAATACGTTTAATACTAAAACGTATAACGAAAAACAAGTAGTAATTGAAATCGGACGAGCTATTCCATCTTTAAAATTACAACAAAAGAAAAAGAATGCTTTAAGATATTTCAACAGTAAGTTTTATGATAACTATAAGTGGCTTTGCGGTTGTGTACATGATAATAAAATGTACTGCTAGCCGTCTCTACTATTTTCGAAAGATAAAACTGTTTGGAGCAAGTCCGGTTACACAGACTTAAACAATTTTTCAAATACGTCAAAAAAACATGACCAATCAACCAGTCATTTAAATTCTGCCCTTGCTTTGCACAGTTTTGGCAAATCTCGAATAGAAGTTAGCATTTCGCGTCAGTTTCGAGAAGAAATTGAAAGACATAATGCAAAAGTAGATCGGAATCGAAGTATAATGCGTAGGCTTATAGACATTATGTGTTTTTTAGCAAAATAGGAGTTGCCGTTTCGTGGACATGTGGAATCCCCCGGATCGTCAAATCGTGGGAATTTCATTGTTTGTGTTCAATTATTGCTAACTATGATGGCATTTTAGAAGATCATTTACAATTAGTAAATCAAAATGACAACAGATCCGTATTTAGTGGCCTATCAAACAGAATACAAAACGATCTTATATCTAGTATAGCTGCTGTAATTCTAAAAAAAAATCATTCTGAAATTGAACTAAGTGACTTTGTTGCTATAATGATCGATGAATCTCCAGACCTCAGTGGGAAAGAACAACTTTGCGTTATTTTAAGATACTTTAATGCATGTAATGATATTGTTGACCGCTTCCTGGGATTTGTTGATGTCAGCTCCAATCGAACTGCAGCTGTGCTATCAAAACTCGTTATTGACACATTAAATGATTATAAATGTACACAAAAATTGATTGCACAAACTTATGGCGGAGCTGCTGTTTTATCGTCAGAGAAAAATGGTGTTCAAAAATAAGTGTGTCAAACATGTCCTGATGCGTTGTATGTTTGATGCAATGCCCATATTTTAAATTTACTTCTATCAAAATCCAACGAGAAAATTGTAGAAACTAAACACTTTTTTTCAACTGTTAAGAACTTAGCAACATTTTTTCATACCAGCACCAAGCATACAGACTTTTATAATCAATTTTGTTCAAAAAAGTTACCACGTGTTGTACAAACTAGGTGGGTTTATAATTCGAGAACCATTAATGTAATTTTTAGTGAACACAAAAATCTGACTGAACTCTTCACTGAAATTACCAAATCCGATCAACTGGGATTCTTCAGAAACGCTTTCTGCAGCTAGAATGTATGAATTTATTTTAAGCGACTTTGAATTGAATTATTTTTTAGTAATATTTAATAGAATTTTTATACAGACTGATGTGCTTTTTAACATAATACATTCAAAAGTTGTAGATATTGGGTATTGTCTTAAAAAAATTGAAGAGTTTAAACTTTTTGTTGAAATGTTCTATACTGAAAGTGATGTAATTTACGAAAAAACTTTAACTTTTTGTGGAGAACCAAGAAGAAGACGAAACATAAGTGATATAAAACTTTACTACAGACGCATCTTTCGTGAAATAGTGGATAATATCAAAAGTGAAATTTCTGATCACTATTCAGAAATTACTAAACTACATTTTTTTCGTCTTTTGGATCACGATTCTTTTTCTAGTTATAACTCTGAATTCCCAGAAAAGCTCTTTTCAGAATTAAAAACAAGATACAATAAAAGATTTGAATTTGACTGCCTTAAAAACGAGTTGATTTGTTTGTACTCCTCATCGGAATTTGCAGGTCTTAATTCGTACGAAATCATCCGATTCTGCGAAGAAAAAAATATGTGTCATGTATTTCTCCAACTAATGGCATTGGCCAAATTGATTGTAACAATTCCGGCAAGTAGCGCATCTGTGGAACGATCGTTTTCTGGCCTAAAACGGATTCATACTTACTTGCGTAATACTCAGGGACAAGAGCGGTTAAATAACTTAGCCATTGTTTCTCTTGAAAAGGACCTAGTGCAAGAACTAAAACGAACTTCTAGTTTCTATGACAATGTATTGAGTGAATTTTTAAAGAAAGACCGCCGAATTGACTTAATTTACAAAAAATTGTTAGTGATACATATAATCTGTGGTACTAGACGTATTACAAGTCAAATTTACATTTAGTTACTTAAATTGTAGAACTTATTTACACCTGCGGTAAGTTTTTTGTTTTTAATTTTTTGCCTACCCTGCATTAACAATCACTGCACGCAACTGGTGATATCCATTAGTGAAGCAATCATCTGTTTGACGTCATGTATAAATCTAACCTTGGTAGTTTGAACCCATAGAACTTAACATCTTTGTGATAATGTTTAACTATGAATTTAAATTTTTAAACGTTGCTTCTTATCAAAATTTATGCTTTATAAAATTGTCTATGTAACTAAAGTTTTATGAGTTTGCATTACGAATAATACAATCATGCACTTGTTTACACACGATAACTATTTATGAAATTTAACTTTACTAATTTGAAAGATCTTATTACCAACTTATTTTTATTGTATGTTAGTCATTTTATCAGTACTGAAAAGATGACATAGAAAATCTCATAATCATGTTAATGACATTTTTAGTGCCTATTTGCTTTAGAGGCTTTTTCTTTTTTATTTAAATTGTCCAAGAGTAATAATAAATATAAAAATAAATTGAATATTCAGAAACTAATAATAATTATCTGTCAAAATAATTCAGAAATAATTTTCAGTTAATATATGTGTACTTACTTAAGTCTTAATTTCTTTATAAATTTAAACAAGGTTAATTACATTCGTGGAAGCACTTAAGCAAACGTGTCAAAACTAAATGTGTTCAACTTCGCCTTACACAATGTTAAAAGTCAGGAAGGCGCGTGCTTTTTGTGGGATGAAGGTGACACTCGCAGAGGAGCCAGTGAAATAGACACTCTTTCAAAATTGCATTTTACTCGGACAATTGTGCAGGGCAAAATAAGAATAAGTTTGTTATAGATCTGTACATGCACGTGCTGTTTTCATTAAAGATGAAATCTATCACTCATAAGTTTTTCATAATCGGCCATTCACAGAATGAGGGTGATAGCATGCACGCACTAATCGAGAAGCAAGTAAGATAATTCAAAAGAACTCACTCAATTTTCTCTCCAGATCAATATGTCTGCATAATTAGAAGTTAAAAGAATGGTAAGTCTTATAAAGTATCTGAACTATGCCATAGACATTCTTGATCTGAAAGCTCTTGCAGCAGACCTGTTCATCACCCTACCTAAAAATATTAAGTTGTCCAAGATACGAGTATTTATGCTGAAGAAAAGTAATCCTGGTACGCTTTTTTTACAAAACATCGTTTGCTCAAATTGATTTATTTTAATGAGGCACAGGTTTTAAATTCTAGGAGAAAGATCAATGTAGAGACAGTTTTGTTTAAAAATGCATTTACAAAAAAGCCTAATATTACTGAAGCTAAAAAAAGGTTCGACTTTCTTATTTAAAAAAGAACATTGTGTACCAATGTATTACTTGGACTTTTAGCAAAACCTATATATTTAAAACTGTTGAAAAATTGCTTACTTAGTGATTAACTATTTTTAACCGCTTACTAGTTTTTTAGTTGAATAACCTTTTCTTTTTTAATAATTTCTGTCAGTAAGTTTGGTTTTGAAACAATAAATCAATCCAATAGTCAAATAGTAGTATTTTTTGAAGAAGATGGTTACATCCTTCAAATTCTCACGCATTATAGTTTTGGAAAAAATTTTGACATACCTATTTTAAAAAGACTGCAAATATATTTAAATAAATGAAAAAATGGCAAATTAACGTCTAATTTTAGAATATTTAATTAAAAATTATGAATAACTTTAAATTGATCTCCTGAAAACTAACTGTTTTTTGAGATGTAACCTGCTTTCTCCAGATGAACGATATGTAAAAGCATTTTCAAACTGATGTTCTTAATAATAACCTCAGTACACGTCTGCAGTCATTAACTTTCCTCATACGACACGCACTGAATTTTTGTAGCCTCCATTTAGGTACCCATTACTACTAGATCTTTAATCCTTTAGGTATGAAATTGATGATGGTAAGACAGAGACCACGGTAAATACTATCTGTATGTTTGTTGTGGTTTGTTTAGTATTTTTCTTAATCTTCTTTAGGAATTAAACCACTCATAGTTTTTAAAAAAATTTTAAAGTTTAAAAGAATGATTGCCTTCAATCGGTGTTACGGCCTGGGACCAACTTATTAGGTAACTGTATGCGCCTCTTGAAACGACAAGGGACACAAATAGAAATTGCCTGGAGTGCAGTAGGCAGTAAACCAGGGGTTGTAAGGTAGAGCATGGATTGTATAGAGCAAAAGGAAGGAAACATAGATTTTGAATACAAAGTCACATAAATACTTAAAAGCACTTACCGAAGCACAACTTCTGGAGCACTAACGCGGCATCTTTCAGTACTGTTTCTGGCCAGAGGTAAATAGGAACGGAGTAAGAAAATGATTATGGTAGGAAGACATTATAGAAAGTAATATTGAGAATTAATGAAACACGTTCGCGTTCGTGGATGGTTGTTTATCGACTCTTTTAATTATGCTGTACTATAAAATTATTTTTATTTTATATTATATTTCTTTATCCTCGTGCCTATCAGCTATAAATTATACCTCCCAATTTTCTAAATCTTGATCTGATATCACAAGGTCGAGAATTTCTTCTTTTTCTTTTAAGCCCAAGGTAATGTCGGATGGTGAATGGCTTGAGACAAAGAAAAACTCTTAAGATGTAAACGGCTAGTCGAGTGTTAGCTCTGGGTAGATCATGAGCTTGGGTCATGGGTGATTAAAAGACCAAAACTATATTTAATGAGCGCCACCGTATTTTTTAATACAATAACCAACAAAATATAACTGTGCTTGTATAAGGGGAATGCGGAAACCTTATCTTAACACCACTAACATAGCCATAAAACTTGAATTTCACTCTTTCGGACACACTTACCAAGACCTCAACCACCAGATGTCATACAGATGTCTCAGCTTTACCTGTGAACAAACAAAAGCACAACATGGACACCATTTGTGTCCTCAAAAACATTTGCCAAAAATAGAATAATAGAATTTAGGCATCTAAAATATACTGAGGGAATTTATTTTCATTACACACACTTTCTATTCCGTGAGGACTTGCACTTTTTTAAATGTTGAATAATAAAACGTCTTTCAAAAACAAAAGGGATTCTATTAGGATAAATTTCTGATTATATACATGTGACTGCAATATTTAAGTTTGTATCTTTCTCATAATTTTTCATAATAATGCTAATGAAGTTTTACATTCAAAATTAAGATCTATGTGTAGATCATTTCTATAAGATTTAATTAGATAAACATATTATTTATTAGTTGTTCATAACACATAAATTTCTTTTAATCAAAGAAGTACTTCCTTGATCATTACAACAAAAATTAATTATCAAAGAGCAGACATTTTAAAATGAAAATATTCTAATTTAATTGTAACCTACAATAAACACGCGAATTTCATATAACAATGAAAGTGCCTTTACATGACCTGAAAGTCTTTAAACATAATGTAAACTTAATCAAGACAGCATGTGGCGTCTAGATTGGAAAACGGAATCTACATATTTTTTTGGTCTGACATAGGTTGTCATTCAGAATTTCATAAAATACACTGTTTGCGTACATGTGCAAACAAACTGTAAAACAAGATACTTATTCGTTAATGTTACTGACTTCTAAAAAAACTACTTTATATTTACGTTACTCAAACAATTAATGTTGGATAATTCATAATAATTTACTATAATTTCAAAGCTATCAAAAGTTAAAAACACTCACGTGCATCAAAAATTTACTACAGGTGCCAGACCTTGACGTCAGCTGTCGGACATTTCCATCGTAATATCCGGGTGTGATATTAGTCATTGGTAACTTTGAAATATCGAAGTCCCATGAATGTTATTGAAGATATGTCCTTAAGATATTGCACTAAGATGAAAAATATTAGTATAATCTATTGTATTAATATATACCAACTGTCTAAAATGATGTTCAAAGGGGTTCCATATTCTCAGGCCTGTCGGGATCAACTAAAACTGCTCGGAGCGAGGCTTACCGAAAATCATGCTCACGCAACCGCTGTTAGGCTCGACCTCCAGACACCAAGAATTTATTATTCTCTACTTTTTCCTAACTTTGTTAGAAGCCATGTGTTTCGACAGGGCCATTTCGACTTTACCTCGTCTGCAAAAGCGGCTTGCACTCTCGGACGTTGAGAATAAAGTGCCGACCGACAACTTGACAGCGCTTGGTAACGAACTTTAGAGTATGTATATACAAGAATCTATGTGTTATTACGAATATTATATATTAATTTTTATTGGATGATAATTCACAAATTAAATACTTTAAAATACAGCTGTTTTATTTTTATTTTATTGAACTAAATGTAACTAGGAAAAAAAATACGTTACAATGCTATTCCTTATTTTTAGTCTGGCTTGATAAAGAATACCACGTTCGGAAAGCGAAATAGTGCGAACATAACCGCACACCAAAAATGAACATTTTTTTTTAAAAAGATATATACAAACTTGAAAAGAAAATTATATTATAACTGGGCATTTCCTCCCAGTAAAGGGGCTACGGTTTACCCGCCGATACTCGGGATAAAAAAGAAACAAAATAAAACGCAAATTTTTTTTAAACTAAATCTAAGTTGGAGCAAGAAATAAGAAAAAAATTAGTTTTCTAAAGGAAGGGGTATTATTTTATTTACCGACCGAGTGAGGGAACCGTGGGTGGTTTTTACCGACACCACGCGAACAACACCATCGCTACCGGGAAATAATTGCTCGACGCGTCCTAACGGCCACGATAGAGGAGAAGTTTTAATTCCGGGAAGAAAAACAACTTGACCCACTTTGGGTACATCGGAAGAACGATTCCATTTGGGTCGTTGAGATAAAGTGAGCAAATACTCATTGGACCATCGCCGCCAGAACGACTGGATAATTTGACGCAATCGTAGCCAGCGCGAATGCAAATTTATATTTTCTGGCAGAGTTATCTCTGGCATACTTAATATAGGGCCTCCAATAAAGAAATGACCGGGAGTCAAATAATCGGGGTTGTCTTTAGTGTCCAAGGAAAAGAAACACAAAGGTCGCCTATTCAATACGGCCTCTATGCGAGTGAAAACAGTAGACAACTCTTCAAAAGTAAGAGGTTGTTTGCCAAGAGTGCGTAGTAATAGAGATTTTGCAGATTTTACCGATGCTTCCCACATACCCCCAAAATTAGGAGCATAGGGCGGATTAAACTGCCATTTAACTTGGCGGGAAAACAATTCGGAAAATATTTCATCTTGGTTTTGATGAAGAAACGCACTAGCTTCCTTTAACATACGGTCTGCACCAATAAAATTCTTTCCACAATCTGAATAGATAGTATCAGGAGCACCTCTCCGAGAAGCAAATCGATCAAAACACGCCAAAAAGCATTAGTAGTAAGTTCGGAAACTAATTCCAAGTGAACAGCTCTCGTGCACATGCACACGAAAACACAAAGATATGATTTGAGAGAAGAAGCATTACGCCGAATGGAAGACTTAACAAGCAACGGTCCAGCAAAGTCAACCCCAACATGAGTAAAGGCACGAGTTAATTGTACACGGGACGGAGGCAAATTAGACATAATGGGTTGAGAAGGCTTGGAATTAAATCTGAAACATGGTATGCATTGATGTATTCGTTGTCGTATTAACGATCGTGATCCTAAAATCCAGTATTTTCTTAGAATAAGAGCTTGTGTGGTAAGAGGTCCGGAATGCAAAGATAACGCATGATAGTGGTCGCAAATAAGTTTAGATAAAACTGCCCTTTTAGGCAATAACAGAGGATGTTTGCTATCATAGTTCAATTGCGAATGCTGTAAGCGACCGTCCACCCTAAGCAAACCTAGAGTACCGATAAACAGCGATAATTTTCTAAAAGAGGCAGAGAGAGGTTTTTTATTTTTTATTTGCAACAATTCTACTGCAAAAAATTATTGTTGAACAAGTTTTACGCATGTTTGTGATGCATTATGTAATTCATCACGAGAAATAGGACCTAGAACTTTTCCCATGGGGTGACGGCAATTATAAATAAAACGAATAATATATGCCACTGCATATTGCAAGCGACTTAAAGAAGAAAAATTTCCCATGAATTCAGCAAAATTGCACTGTTCTAATGCAACCAGTAGTGTAGTAATTGATTTTTATTCAGGTACTTCACTTAAAGGAACCAAAGAGTAGTTGAGGTTAAAACAAACATCATTTAAATTAGATGCACCTTTCCATCACAAATCGTGGCGTAATAATTGAAGAGGGGTGAGTCCACGAGAAGCGACGTCAGCAGGGTTAAGTTCTCCGGAAACATGGCTCCATTGATCAATGGAGGTATATTCTAGAATTTGGCTTACTCGATTTCCTACAAAAGGTTTTAACAAATATGTAGGCGTACACAACCATGTAAGTACGACTTGAGAGTCTGAATAAAGTGTAGTTTCCGAAATAGGGTATGGAAATTTATTTGAACACATAATGAATTAATTTGGCTAATAGAAGAGCTGCAGAAAGTTCTAAGCGTGGGATGGTAAGATGCTTTAGAGGAGCAACCTTGTTTTTGGCTTGTAAAAGATTACAATTTACCGATTTATTACTAACAACATACAAGTAGACACAAGCGCCGTATCCCTTTTCGCTTGCATAGCAAAATCCTAGTAATCGATGTGCCATGGAATTGAGACAAAATACGAGGAATTTTTAGCTGGGATAACATAGTGTTTGAGCGTGAAGCGGTAGTACAAACTGATTTTAATAAATAATTTTAGCGGAAGTTCCAAATACATAAATAAAGCAAGTGGAAGACAAAAGTACTTACCAATTCAGCATCGACTGCAGAAGATCAACAGGAAACCGCTCTTCTACTAGATTCAAAAAGGGCACCCTTCATCAATATAGCTATTGGTGGCGGCGGACGAATTCGACAGACCGCTGCTGATATTGGAACGGCGACACAAGTTTTATATTATATATTGGAAACAACACCTTTCAAAGCAAAGTCCGAATAGCAACTAAACTTGTACCTTGACTTTCAACATCTGCGAGCTATCAACTAGATAAATAAACTATATACAAATGTTAGCATTTCTACTTGTAATAAAATTACCTTAATGGCGCCAACATACCGCCCACCCAAAACAATGTTTTGATAAAAAATATAAAAGCAAAAAACACAAATTAACTTAACTATAATATAATGACTCTAAACAAATATGTAAACTAACTTTGAGTAAAAGAATAAAAAATAGTTATTCAGAATCTAACAGCGGTAGGGTTGCCATTTTACATAGAGGTCTGACATAAACTCCTGTGCTAGTTTTAATTTTGGCAACTCTAACTCTGCCATCCTTGCTAGGATAAATCTCAAGAATTTTGCCAAGTGGCCAGGACAACGGGGGCGTGTCACTAACCTTTAATAGAACAATATCACCAACTTTTATATTTGGTCGATTTGCATACCATTTTAGTCACGGCATTAGCGTGTGTAAATACTCGCTTGACCATTGGCGCCAGAATGACTGGGTAGCTTGTTGAAGTAAATGGTAGCGATCCATACCGCTTAATTTAACCCTTTCAAAATCCATTTCTGGGGGTGCTAACAAAGGGAATCCAATTAAAAAATGACCCGGAGTGAGGTAATCCGTGCCTTCATTTAGATCTGATAAAATAGAACCTAGCGGACGACTGTTCATTATTGCCTCTACGCAGGTAATAATAGTAGTCATCTCTTCAAAAGTAAGGATCCTAGGATCTAAGACTCTGTGCAAATGATGCTTAGCGGATTTGACACCCGATTCCCATAACCCCCCAAAATGCGGAGCAGATGGTGGGTTAAAGTTCCATTTAATTCTGATAGTAGAAACGTGATCAGCGATAGCGGTATTAGAGTCCTTTAACATTTTATAAACATCGGCGAAATAATTGGACGCGCCCTTAAAATTAGTGCCACAATCACAAAATATTTCGTGGCACAAACCTCTGCGAGCAACAAATCTATCTAAGGCAGCAAGAAATGCGCCTTGGTAGCTAGACAAACGAATATGGCCAAATAACCTTTTGATTGCGGAGCATTTCTTCTGTGACTTTCTTTGATTGTCCAAGGTCCAGCAAAATCAATCCCGTATTCCAGAACGGACGCGATTGCTGAACTCTAGCTTTTGGCAAATTTGCCATTTGCGGTTCACAGGTTTGAGCCTTTAATCTATAACAGCGCATGCATTTATAAATACGATAACGTATGAATTGACGAATTCCGGGAATCCAATATTGACATTGAATGAGAGATTGCATTAGACGCGGACCTCCGTGCAACGTTATTTTATGTGTATAATCGCATATTAAGACCGCCAGATGGGAATCTCTGGGAATTAATATGGGATGCTTGGCGTCATAGGGGAGAGTCGTATTCACAAGACGACCGCCCACCCTGAGCAAGTTTTAATTATCTAGAAACGGAGTTAACTTTTGTAACGAAGGAGAACACAACTGATTCGTTTTTACTTGGTGTATTTCATTAGAATAATAGAATGCCTGTACTTCTTTTATAAATAGATACCTAGCATTTTGTAATTCAATCGGAGAAAGCGGACTAGTACGTCGTGGAAGTTGTAATATCTTACATCGTGAATTAAAACAAAATCTCAATACAAAAGCAATACTTCTTTGCAATTTACTAAAACTTGAACATTTATTTATTAATTCTAATAGAGGCAATATTTTAGCGGTGGTGGCAATAAGCATTTCAGACTTTAATTCTGGTACTAAATCATCCAGTAGGGGACTGCAATAATTTAAGTTCCAGGTACTAAAGGGCGTATACAAAAAACGAGGGCCCTTCCACCAGAGGGTAAATTGCGATAAGAATTTGGGTTGTAAACCCCTACTTGCACAATCACTAGGATTGTCTTGTGTTGAAACATAATGCCAATAAGTAGGCAGAGAAGTTTCTAAAATTTCAACAATTCTATTAGACACAAAAGTTTTTAAGGTATGAGGCGGTGTACGTAACCAAGCAAGTACAACTGACGAATCCGTAAATAAATGAACGGAGCATGGTTCGATTTGTTTTATAAAACATTCGACGGAGTTTAATAGACGACTTAAAAGAACTGCAGCAGATAATTCCAAGCGAGGAATACTTAAAGTTTTAAGCGGGCTATATGACTTTTGCTTTAAGCAAATAAATATTAATATAATTTTGAAATTCGCAGCGGATATATATGACCGCTCCATATCCCTTTGACGAACCATCACAAAATCCGATCACTTGACGAGAAAGTGCTAACTTAAAATCGATATGACGAGAAATTCTAATTTCAGTTAACAAGGGTAAATCAATAACGAATTGTTTCCATTCTTCTTGAATTTTAGTTGGAAGCGGCTCATCCCAATTTAATCCTAATAACCATACCCTTTGAATTAGTGATTTTGCGTAAAAGGTAACTGGCGTAAGCCACCCTAAAGGGTCATAAAATTTTGCAATTTCAGATAGCATACTTCTTTTAGTCATAACACTCGAATTCGAATTTATACGATACGAAAAACAATCTTCGCGTGGTTCATATTGAACACCGAGGATCTTAACAGAATTATCTTCTGTATTTAAAATTAAAGCGTGATTGCGATAATCAATGGGTTCACCCTCAAGAACAGATTGATGATTGCTAATCCATTTTCGTAAACTAAAACCTCCTAGTTTAAAAATGTCTATTAACTGCGTTTGTAATTGTAATGCTTCTTGAATGGTATCTACACTTTCGCAGATATCATCCACATAAGTTTGTTGCATTATTGCTTTTGAAGCTAAAGGAAATTGTTGACCTTCATCTTCAACCAATTGATGAAGCACCCTTTGCGCTAAATAGGGTGCGGTTGACACGCCGAAGGTGACCGTATTTAATTCGTATTCTTGAATGTCACCGTCGGGTTCAGTGCGGTAGTAAATGTGTTGAAATTTACGTTGATCTTTGTTTATTAATATTTGGCGGTACATTTGTTGAACATCACAACAAACGACTACAGCGTGAAGTCGAAAATTGCAAATGATGTCTGTTATATCACGTTGCAATTTAGGACCTGGTAAAAGAAAATCATTAAGAGATTTACTGTTTAAGATGGGACGAAACGACGCGTCAAAAACCGTTCTAATTTTGGTGGTACTACTAGCCTGCTTTTGTATGCAGTGATGTGGAATAATATAATTAGAATGTGAGGAAGCGATATTCATATGACCTAAGTTTATGTATTGATCCATAAAATTGCGATATTCAATATAAAGTGAGGGTTGGCGTTGTAAGCGTTTCTCCAAATTAATTAAGCGTTTCTGAGCGTACATCCTAGTATCAGGTAGAATGGGATTTTCTTCAAGAAAAGGAAGACTAACAGTATATCATCCTGAAGGATCACGTGAACAATTCTTTATAAACTGCAATTCAATTATAGAATCTTCAGGATTAACCGGCAGAGGGCGGTTGACCTCTTCAACTTCCCAAAATTTGCGAAGAGAAGGGTCTAATGATTCACAACATAAAAAAAACGAAGTATGATCAGATTTGTTACTAAGTGACAGTGAGAGGGGTTGAGGCACTTTGCCACACAGAACCCATCCAAAAATTGTAGAAATAGCACTTGGTTGTCCCTTAATAATAGAATGAGAGTCTGCCATAATTTCAGTATATAAATCAGCGCCCAATAAACAATCAATAGGAGCCCTTTTATCGAAATAAGGATCAGCAAGACTGATATCAGAAAAGCGATTCCTTACATCTGAAACTAAGGGTACATTAGATTGGTCGCTACAAATTTGATCAACTATTAAAGCATTTGTATAAAGTTGGATATTTGAATTATTTAATGGTGTAATCGAACAATTAACAAAACCTCTATTTTTCTCAATAGCGATATTAGACACCCCCTTCAATGCGATATGATTTCTGTATCGTACCAAACCTAGTTTTTGTACACAAGCATTGGTAATCAGACTAACTTGGGAACCACTATCAATTACGGCACGAATAGGAATTACATAACCACTTGCATCATACATCCCAATAATAGCGGTACTTAACAATATTGAACAATTGTTCATCGAAACATTTTCGGTAACAGAGCAGGACAATGTCTGCAGTGCAGAATTTGATTCAGCCACTACTATATTATTCTCATCTTTCAGTGAAACACTATTTTGGCAATCTCGTATAGTATTTAATGAGGAACGATTTTTATTATCATTAATCATGTGCAATAAACTATGATGCCTGGGATTTCCACAATGTACACATTTTGACTGAGATCTACATACAGACAATCTATGAAAACCTAAACAATTAAAACATAATGCAAATTTCTTTACAACATCATAACGTTGAGAAATGGGAAACTCCTTAAACTTTTCACATGCGTAAATTTTATGTGATGAATGGCATAAGGGGCATCCAGGATGTCCTCTTGTAATGTCAGATTTATTGGAAGCGATAGACAACAATGAATTGCGTGGATTGCTAAAATGTCCCTTATTTGATTTTGTAATTGCAAGAACAGGCTTACATGATTGCGGAGGCGCGGATCTGGCGTTTGAATGCGTTAATTCAACAACTTTAATCCTATCTTCTACAAATTTGATCAAGTCGTTACATTTAGGAATATCAATATCAGAACATTTGAATTCAAATTCTTTGCGTGAGGTAGGCGACAGTGATCGTAAACCAGCGTGTAAAATAGTAAAGTCAAATAAATCAGGAATTTGCAGTGCCTTTAAAGCGTTTAAATTCGTACTAAATACTTCAACAAACGAATTTAATGATCTCGAGGAGTCTTCAAACAGTGTACGAAATGAAAATATTTTATCTAAATAATTTGAAGCTAGTAAACGTTTATTTTGAAAACGTTTTATTAAAGTTTGCATTGCAATATCGAATTCTGATTTGATATTGATAAGGATTCAATAAGTGATAATGCGTGTTGTTTTAATAAGCTTCTTAAATACGTTAATTTTTCCACCTTTGAAAGTGATTTATTTTTATGAATCAGTGACGTAAAGAGAGAGTAGAAGTTCGGCCAATCGCTTATTTTTACCCCATCAAACGGTTCAATTTCTATTTTCGGTAATTTTGCCGAGTGAGATTCAATATTTACTAAATTAGACGAAGTGGCGGCGGAGGTTTGCCCTTCAATTGTCGATCTCATTTGAACGTTTAATTTACGAGCTTGTGTTTTTATACTAAAATAAAGTTCATCATAGGCTACTGAAGGTTGATTAACGTCAATGCGTTCTCTTTCGTCTACCTTAAAATTTAAAATTCCTATTTTATCATTTATACGTTCAAAAGCATCTAAATCCTCTTCCATTCTATTGAAACGCGAAATGAAACTATCTAATTCTGATGCGTATGATTGTTCCTTTTCTAATAACAAAATACATCTGTTTCCTACGTCATAAAGTGCTTGAATTCTAGCAAAATATTTCTCTCTTTTAGTTACACACGAACTAAGTTCTAAATGACTCATTGTATAATCTTTTATTAATTAAATATCAAAACCTAAACAAATTAGTTTAAAGATTACGTTTAATCTCAATAGTTTACTTATCGCCAATTTAAGGCGTTTTCACAACAACTCAACAAGACTCGCAGATGTTGAAATTCAACAAAATTGTATCATATATTTTATCATAGAATAATTATTTTTATCACAAATAAAAACTGAACATTCGACTCGAATAGGACCAATGTTTGAGCGTGAAGCGGTAGTACAAACTGATTTTAATAATTAATTTTAGCGGAAGTTCCAAATACATAAATAAAGCAAGTGCAAGACAAAAGTACTTACCAATTCAGCATCGACTGCAGAAGATCAACAGGAAACCACTCTTCTACTAGATTCAAAAAGGGCACCCTGCATCAATATAGCTATTGGTGGCGGCGGACGAATTTGACAGACCGCTGCTGATATTGGAACGGCGACACAAGTTTTATATTATATATTAGAAACAACACCTTTCAAAGCAAAGTCCGAATAGCAACTAAACTTGTACCTTGACTTTCAACATCTGCGAGCTATCAACTAGATAAATAAACTATATACAAATGTTAGCATTTCTACTTTTAATAAAATTACCTTAATGGCGCCAACACATAGTAATTTGGTTACAAAAGCCTTGCCATTCCTGACACCACTTATGATAAGGGGTATCATCCCAATCAATTTGTTGAACCCACAGTCGTTGTAACATATGCTTTACTACAAATATTACTGGAGTTAACCACCCTAAAGGGTCAAATATGCGGGCCATATAAGAAAGTACAGAGCGTTTTGTAAATTCACCTTTAAAAGGTATCACGTTATAAGTGAACACGTCTATTCCAGGGTTGCAGACTAAACCTAGTATCTTTATACCACTAACGTGATCAGAAAAAGGAATTAGAGTTTCTAATTCAGTTTGTTCGAAATCCTGTAACAATTCCTCAGAGTTACTAGACCATTTGCGCAAATCAAACTGGCCTAGAGAAAGAAGTTTTACTAGCTTGTACTGTAGTTGCTTCGCTTCAGCAATACTTTCAGCACCGCTAATTACGTCATCCATATAGGTATGATACATAATAGCTTTAGATGCCAGGGGGTAAGAGTTCTCTTCGTCTATAACTAATTGCCGAAGAACTCTTTGAGCTAAGAAAGCAGAAGGAGCTAAACCATATGTAAGAGTTCTAAGCTCGTACTCAGAAATGTTGTCTTGTGGAGTTGGTCTCCAAAATATATGCTGAAATTGACAATCTTGCTTACGAAGTAAGATCTGCCGGTACATCATGCGAATGTCCGCACAAACAGCAATTTTATGCAATCTAAATGTATTTATTATATCTGGTAAATTGCACTGTAATTTGGGACCAGCATATAATCTATTGTTGAGAGAAAGACCTAATGAATCCACAGCAGATCCATTAAAAACAACGCGTAGTTTGGTAGTACTACTTGTTATTTTCGAGATGGCATGATGTGGTAAAATATAATCGGATGGATTTTCGGCTAAAATCATATGACCAAGATCAAAATATTCTTGTAAAACATATTATAAGAATTTTGTTTTCAAGAGAACATGAAAGACGTTTTTCTAAATTTAGATAACATTTATAAGCAATATGTCGATTGCTACCGAGAGGTTTAATATTGTTATTGAAAGGGAGAGCGACAGTAAAACGACCAGAGGCGTTTCAAGAATAATTTTCTAGAAAATGAGATTCACAAATAACATCTTCTTGAGAGGGAACTTTGGGCATTTTGACTTCTTCTAATTCCCAGAAATTCCTTATATCATTATCTACTGAATCAGAAATAAAAAGAGAAGTTGCATTAACTGCGGTGTTAACATTTGGAACCTGTCCCAATAGCACGTAACCGAATATTGTTTCAATTGTTACTGGTTGGCCAGGAATGATTCTAGCAAAATCAGAAAATAGCACTTCGGAACATATTTCAGCACCCAGTAGTATGTCTACGGGCAATGATTTATGAAAATTTTCATCGGCAAGCTGCAAACATTTAAATTTATGGTAAATACGAGAAGTCAGTGAGCAACCGGGAACGTTTCCCGTTATTTTAGGGAAGATTGAAGCACAGAATTGAAATTGATGCTTCGAGTGATTAGATAACAAAGTGCATATTACAGCTACTTTGGATTTAATTGCAGAACCTGAAATGCCACCAACTTGGCGGAAATCATGTTGACGCTCCAACCCTAAGCGTTGGACACAAGAACTTGAAATTGCGTTGATTTGAGATCCGGAATCTTAAATGCATCTCACAGATTGTAACTTATTGTTTATATCTAAAACACGAGCTTCTACCGTACCTAATAAAACAGTGTAATTTTCTAGTGAATTTGTGACGTTGCATGTCGAAACAACTTCAGTTGTGAGTGCGGCTTTCGAATCGTTAGATTCATTAATGTATTCCCTAGCAAGTGGTTTATGCAACAGAGTATGATGAGAAGAGGAATGGCACAACTTACATTTACCATCAGAATTACAATCACGAGGAGTATGACTGCCGAGGCATTTAAAACATCGGTTTAAAGATTTAATAGCAACTTGACGATCGGCAACGCTAAGTTTTTTAAATGCCAAACATCCATAGATTTTATGGACTTCCCCACAATAGGGACAAATTATACTAGCGGTTTTAGTCGCCACTGAAGTCTGCGAATTTTTAACCAAGAAGGATTGGTTTAAACTAAATTTAAAGCGAAGGGGTGCACCTGGCCTTGATGCTCTTTCCCTTTTAATATCTTCATAAAACTCTGAAGTTTTGCTTTGCAAGGTTAAGAAACCGAACAGTTGAGTACAAGTAGAAACTGCCGAACCTACGTTTGAATCAAATGCGTTTTGAGTTTTGAATTCTAGGTTGCGATAGCATAAAGAAAACAATAAAAAATCAGCCAAATCTTCAACTTTATTCGCTACCTTTAACGTGTTAACAGCATTAACATGAATATTAATAAAGTTTGAGAGCAATCCAGAGTTTTTAAATTGAAGTATTTTATTTAAGTAGTAGCTCGTAATTCTACAAGGTGAATTGTAGCGATCCTGAAGTTTCGTAAACGCTTGTTCGTATAAAATGGCATCTAGAGCTAAATCCGAAATTAAAGCCAATGCTTCCCCTAAAGAAGCATTCTCATATAATGATACTTCTGGATTACGGGAATGTGATCGTTTTCATGGACTAAACTTTTGTATAACGTAATGAAATTTTGCTAATTGTCTAATCAACCATCAAACGGATTTATACTAAGAGGTTTTAAATAACTGGTAACAGGTTGAGATGTACTTGCGATGACTGCTGTATCGCCGGCAGAAGTAGAAGCCTTTTGCTTCATATCGAAAAATCGCGAACAAATAACATCGATTAAATTATCGAATGTAGATCTTTGAGAATTTATCTCATCCTTTTCTTCTTCTTGTTCTTGTTGCTCAATACTTTACATTCGAACATATCTCGCTTCGACTGCTGAAAAGCGAGTAGCCATTTTGACATAGTCTTGGATTTCCGTTAAACGAGAAAAATAATCCTCTAATTTCTTTTGCAGAATGTTTCTGGTAGTCATGATTAAATGTTTCTTACGCACAAATAATACTGGCACGAATTCTAGAATAAGAGTATTTCCAAAGAAGAATTTATTGTTTGTATACAAATACAAATGTTATTGTTTTAAAACGTATTGAATGACAATGCGATAACGAAGTTATCTGACTAAAGTACACACGTGTAATTCAAACTGAAAAACTTTATAGCAATTTAATTATCTTTAGAATTAAAGTGTTATGATTATTCGAAATTACAATTAATGTTGTACATACGTATTTATGTGCTTGAATTGAGGATGTGAGACGAAGAACAAGATATATCGTAGCTCTTAATTCGGCTCGTACGGATCAAAAAATTATGTATGCGCCTCTTGGAACGACAAGGGACGCAAATAGAAATTGCCTGGAGTGCAGTAGGCAGTATACCAGGGGTTGTAAGGTAGAGCATGGACTGTATAGAGTAAAAGGAAGGAAACATAGATTTTGAATACAAAGTCACATAAATACTTAAAAGCACTTACCGAAGCACAACATCTGGAGCACTAACGTGGCACCTTTCAGTACTGTTTCTGGCCAGAGGTAAATAGGAACAGAGTAAGGAAATGATTATGGTAGAAAGACATTATAGAAAATAATATTGAGAATTAATGAAACACGTTCGTGTTCGCGGATGGTTGTTTATAGACTCTTTTAATTATGCTATTCCTAATCTTTAGTCTGGCTTGATAAAGAATACCAAGTTGGGAGAGCAAAATGGCGCAAACAGTAACCAATACGCTTAACGTGAAATCAGCTGATTAATTTTTATTGGTAATTTCAAATAAATTCAATAATTGAGGTTTGGAAAACATTTTTTAACATGTTTCTATTTATACGGTTGAGAGGATGGTTATTAAACAAGTGTGTGATTACATTACCGTAAGGCTTAAGCAGCCGGGGGCTGCTAATATGGCTATTGTTAGTAATTAGTTGTTGTATGTTTAAATAGAAATCATGTATGTAGGCTGTATTTCATGTTAATATCGCAAGGAAAACCCAGGAAAAACTTGCAATGCTACCTAGATATTGTGGGTATTTGATTTTCATTTGTTATTTCTTTTATTAATTGAATCCATTGTTTACTAAAAGTTACGGATTCTTTTGCAACACAGTTATTTTTATGTAGGGTTATATAGGCAACTTCTTTGCGTTTTTCTTTCTTTCTTCTTTGTCGATAATTTTCGCGTCGTCTCATTTTATTTTATGACTGAAGTCCCATGCATGTTGACAAATCATGGATTTTTCAAATTTTCTATTTTTCAACCAAACTTACAAAGTAAGTTAGGTTAATAAGATCGCTACATCGCCGTCGTCGTCCGTTGCACGTTTTTTTCGTTTTACAAACATTTGATATATGGATCTTGTTCAGTTTTTTACGCTGATTAAGAATATGCTATCCATTTTTCGATATCTCATTTAGTTTTCGAGTTATTCGACTTTAAAGTCGAAATTTTGACTATGATAAACTTCACTCCAGCAAAAAATAAATAAAGTTTTAGGTTAATATCGACCTCTTGAGCATATTTTCTCATAGCTCCATACCTCCTGAACATATTTTCTCAAAGCACCAATGCTCTAAGTCGAAAGGTTTTCGAGTTATTCGACATCTTGTTTTTAATGTATATGTAATATTTATATTTTTGATAACAACATATCTGTAAGTTTGGTTAGAAGTTCTGCACATGAGAACTTAGATTTTTTATATATGATTTATGTTCTATTAATCGAACTTCAAATGGTCTGGAACTTTCCTCTGTATAAAACTTGTTACATTCGCACGGTATTTTGTAGATGCAGTTTGTTGAACTTTGTATTGCGTTTTTGGGTTTTGTTTTAGTTAATTGTGCTCTTAGTGTATTGTTGGTTCTAAATACTGTTTTAATTCTAAATTTGTTTCCTATTCTTTGAATTTTTTTGGAGAATCTTTTTATGTATGCTATGGATTTTTTTTGCATATCATTGTTTTTGTTTTCTTTATTTTTTATGACTTTATTCATTTCTTTCTCTATTATTCTTTTAGAATACTTATTTTCTATTAGTGTACATGCGATTATATCTTTTTCTAAAATTTCTTCCTTTGATGATATTAATTTTGCTCTATCATACATGGTTTTGATAATTCCTCGTTTGACACAGTGTAGGTGGTTTGAATCGAAGTTTAAGTATCTGTTTGTGTGCATGCGTTGGTTTTCTGTATACTGATGTATTAATTGTTGTATCAATTTTGTTAACTAGAATATCTAAAAACGGAAGTTTTCCTTGCTGTTCTAATTCATATGTGAATTTAATAGTTGGTTCTATTTTGTTCATTGCCTCTACAATGTTTTTAATTAGTTCTATATTATGAGACCAAATAGCAGACATCATCTATTTATCTCCACCAAATTAGTGGTTTCAATTCTTGTGTGAATATATCTTTTTTGAATTCCTCCATGAATATATTACTAAAGATTGGTGATAGTGTACTTCCCATCGCCATTCCGAAGTCTTGTTTGTAGAATTGATCACTTATTTGAAAATATGTGGTATCGACGCATAAACCAAATAATTCCTTAATCGATGATATACTTAGTTTCGTTCTTTCTTTAAGGTTGTCATCTTTTTCTAGTTTGTTTTTTATAATATTAAGTGTTGTGTTTATAGGGACATTTGTGAAGAAATTTACTACATCAAAACTTACCATTGTATGTGTATTTTCAATTTTTGTTTGATAATTTTTCTAAAAAATGTTGGTGGTCTTTTGTGAAAGCGTCCGTTTTACCTGCTAATGGATTTATAATTTTTAAGAGAAATTTTGCTAAATTATGGCATGGTGAATCTATGGAGCTTACGATAGGTCTTAAAGGAATGTCTTTTTTATGAATTTTTGGTATACTGTAAAAGTGGGGTGGTTTACTGTAATGTGGGACCAGTTTACTTCTTTCTTTGTCTTCGAATTCATTTTTAAATTTATATAGAGTTTTGTATATTTTATTTTCAATTGATTTTGTTAGGTCTGTTTCTAAAGTGGTGTAATTCTCAGTGTTTAATAGTTTGTTGACTTTTGTGTCGTTATCGTTTTTACTCATTATTACTGTTACATTGCCTTTGTCAGCAGGTAGAATTATAATTGAGTTATCGTTTTTTAAATACTTACATTTGGTTTTATTTTGCGATTATTTTCTATTTCGCATTGTACTCTAAATTCGTTTGCTTGATCTTCTTGGAGTTGGTTTGTTGTTTTCTCAATACAACTAATTATTTCAAAGCTTGCTATTGATTTTGGTGTTACTGCAAAGTTCAGGCCTTTTAATAGAATTAATTTCTCTGTGTCGTTAATAGTTCTGTTTGATAAATTGATGACGATGTTTAGCATCGTGTTGCTGATTTTTAACGTTTTAGTTTGCGTGTTATTTTTCTCTATAAATAGGTTAATTAAATTTCTTTATGTGAATATCTTTTTGTTTGGAAATTTCTAATTAGTAGTAGGTTTTTGCACTATTGAGAATTTTATCAAAAACATAAAATTTATAATGCCCTCAATATCTTGTTTTAACTTACATTGAGGGAATTATAAATTTTATACGAATAAGGGTAACAAAATATGATTTTGATAAAAACGCACACAAACAGATACTTAAACTTTGATTCAAACCACCCACTATTACAACCCCGCCGTGCCGGTACGAGAGGCACTAAGTCAGTTGGTAACAATATTAGATAATGTAAAAATTCACGCGCAAATTATAGATGACATCACACAATTATACAAAGTTACTGCATTACATAAAAAAAGAAACAAAGATACTACTCACATGAATTGCCGGGTTTCTTGCGGAATTACCCCATGATGGGTACAGTGGGGCTCCGTTGTTGATCCTTCTCGGCATCAGCTGCTTCGCTACTCTTTCTCGGGCGTGGGAATTCTTGAGCCGGTTGAATGCAAATTCAATTTGTCTTCTTTTTCCTATGTAGGGAACGACTGGAAACTGGTTTAGGGAAATAATCAAAGATAAGAGCAAAAGCGATCTACATAACACAAAATAGGCACGATAAGATACAAGACAGCCATACCTGTTCGCATCTCGGAGGCTCGTTCCAACCATATATCGAAAATCCACCACTCCCTTCTTGGCCTACCGCGTCGGCGCAAATCTCCCGCAACGCGTTATCTGAAGCGACGGAAATATATGCAAAAGTCTTTTTAAATTTATGGCGCGAAATTCTTACATAATAAAACTTAATTGAGAATGTCTAGTGCCGAATTTTTCGGCACGTAACACATCACACTGTGTCAAACGAAGAATTATGAAAAACATGTATGATAGAGCAAAATTAATATCATCAAAGGAAAAAATTTTAGAGAAAGATATAATCAGATGTACACTAATAGAAAACAAGTATTGTAAAAGAATAATAGAGAAAGAAATGAATAACGTCCAAAAAATGAAGAAGAAAACAAAACAACAATTTGATTAAAAGAACATAAATCATATATAAAAATAAAAAATCTGAAAAATCCATGATTTGCCAACATGCATGAGACTTCAGTCATAAAATAAAATGGGCAGACGCAAAAATTATCGACAAAGAAGAAAACCACCAAAAACGCATAATCAAAAAAGCTGCTTATATAACCCTACATAAAAATAACTGCGTAGCAAACGAATCCGTTATTTTCAGTAAGCAATGGATTCCAGTACTAAAAGAAATAACAAATGAAAATCAAATACCCACAATATCTAAGTAGCATTGCAAGTTTCTCCTAGGTTTTCCTTGTGATAACATGAAATACAGCTCACATACATGATTTCTATTTAAACATACAACAGCTAATTACTAACAATAGGCATATTAGCAGCCCCCGGCTGCCAAAGTCTTACGGTAATGTAATCACACACTTCCTTTTAATAACCATCCTCTCAACCGTATAAATAAAAACATGTTAAGAAATGTTTTCCAAACCTCAAATTATTGAATTTATTTGAAATTACCAATAAAAATTAATCAGCTGATTTCATGTTAAGCGTATTGTCTACCTAAAAAAAGTCGGTCCCAGGCCGCAACACAAATTGAAGGCTCATTCTTCTAAACTATAAAATTTTCACTTAATGTACTCAAGCCAAATATATCGAACATCAATAAATCAAAGTCACCTTCAATTTGTCATAAATGTCAAACTTGAAGTGTTTATTATTTTGACAATGATCCTAGGCCATGGATCGAAACGTAAATAAAGATGATTTTAAAACTACGAGCGGTTTAATTACCAAAGAAGATTCCGCTGGTCCAATTGACATGGAATGACACTATTATAATCAGAGCCACAATCAGAACCGAATTGCAGAATCTCTTTAACGCTAATTTATATCTTATCCAATTGCTCTACATTATTGTAGAAGATACCGGAATTTGCTAATAACATTCCAACGTACGTACTGTATTTTTTTAAATTCAAAGTCTTGTACCCACCAATCAAGAGATCTCGTAACATAAAACCTGTCATCATTTTTATGTATTCAAACCCTGCGTTTACATTCTGATGTATTATTTTGGTCACAGACAAACCAATAGATGGTACAATATCTATAAATCGGTGCTGGTATTTATTCACTCCTAAGATAATAAAGTATAGATGCATGCAAAACTCTTAATGCAAACGTATATTTAAGAATAAATATAACAACCTTATTTAAATATAAATACAATCTGAGGTAAGACATTTCTAATTTTTTCCTTCTAAAAATAAATTATACAAATTTTCAAAAAACGAAATACAATGCATTCCAAATAATTAATACAAATAGCATTCTAAATAGGGAAGTCGCATAAAGCATTACTTTAATATAATTAAGTATTACGATTAAAATACTCATGATTACCATACAAGTCACGATTTATACACTAAATTGAAAAATTGCAATGCATAATTAAAAATAAGATAAAAAAGATAACAGGTTTCATTTGATATAACAAGTTTTAAACGGTTTTCTTTTTTAAATCTGGGAGCATATTTTTCATATTGAATATTTGCATCACAGATGAATTTTATCAATCTGCGACATGCCCGACCTAATTAATCTAATTTCATCAGTTATTCAACTACTTAAAGAAATAAACATTTTACTTTTATTCTTAAATGTGAGGCTATCTATACATTTTGGTGGCAATTTGCAAATAATAACATAAATCAACCATTTTCTAATAGTTGTTGTTATAAAAAAATGAGCAGCACTTTGTACTGTTAAATGGTGAACAAGAATGCCTTTGTTTACATGTACTTAAACAGTATTTGCAATTAATACATTCAGAGAACGGATTAAAAATGTTTAAAAAAATATTTTCCTATCATTACCTTTGTAGTAAAGATTGTAAAACAATTAACAAGTATTTGCTAATTAAGTAGATATAATAATTCAATTAACAGTTAAAATTAACGAGATTACCTAACAGTCTGCCTCTAAACACTTTATTTACACAATAACTTTAGGTACTTACAACAAAAATGAATATTTAAATTTCATCTAAATACATTTGGGGTATCTGCCATGCTTTAAAATGACTTGATTTTGTACCAACGATTATAATCTGCAATAAAAATAAATACATTATTTAATATTCTTACAAAAATAGATAAATTAGAATTAATATAACACAATGATTAATAATAATATTGTTAAGAAATATCTTTAGTTTAAAATAGTATTAGTTATTAAAACTGCCAACAGAGGACTCTCGTTTTGAAGTTCCTGCGTGAACACGATGTAATTCGTGCGGTTTTAACATTGAACAATATGTATAAAAACTATAAAATTATATTTTTTTGATTTGTGTCACTTCAATTTGAAAAGGAACAAAATTGAAACGCAAAGAAAAGCAAACATGGTCCCTCCGAGCCGGATATCATAAGTATTACGCAAGCAAATAACGATTAAGAAACGCTCTATTCTACAAAGCACAAATTAATAACAATAATCAAGGAATGCCATTTGCATTATCCAATAGCGATAATCTATGCCAAGGTATCACACGTAACACATTTCTTTTCTATAATAGTGTCTGTATGGGAATCCTCCCGATAGTAGGGGATAAAAAATACTACTATAGTAAGCCTGCTTATCGTAAAAGGCGATTAAAAGGCGCAGCAGCCTTGCTGGCTAAAAGATATTGGAGGAAGGTAGGTTGGTCTCGGGCGATCCTCAATAATTTACAAGCTTGTTGGGAGTTGGCCATGACGGATACGGCTTTCTGCTAAAATCTTTAAAAACTGCGTTGTGGAAAGATGTGGGAGCCTACCACAATATTTTCCAGGTGTGCGTGGCCTAATACACGAAATACATATGATGGAGAGTTCACAAGTAAAATTCTTGTCCGGAGGTAAAATACTCCCTCATTCGGCTCTCCGGGAGAGGGTACTTAGGGCTCGTCATCATAAGAATATAAAACAACACTTCGATTTAGTGATAGGGACTTGGAATGTAAGGTCATTACTTAGAGTAGATAAGTTAACGAATTTATTAGTCAAAATGAGAAAGGAAAAGCTGGACATTTTAGGTATTAGTGAGGTGAGATGGCCAGATAGTAATGACTTTTGGAAAGATAATTATAGAATAACTAGAAGCGGTTTGTAGTCCCTACGGGACTACTTTGAACGCCTCTACTCGCTTTGTGGGCCACTCTCTTTATGCCCCACCATCTTTACTCCCTACCATTTTGCGCACCGCCCTCTCTACGCTCCGCCCCCTCTACACCTTGCAACCTCTACGCACCGCCCTCTCTACGCCCCGCCCTCTCTACGCTCTACCCTGTCTACGCTTCGCACTCTCTACGCCCCGTCCTATCTACGCCCTGCCCTATTTACGCCCCGTCCTATCTACGCCCCGACCTTTCTACAACCCGTTCTATGTACGTCCGCTCTCTGTACGCCCCGCCCTCTCTACGACCCGTCGTCTCTACGCCACGCCTTTTCTACACCTTGCGCTCTCTACACCCCACCCTAGCAGACTTTGTCGAAATCACTTCTGGGAGTCAACCGGATCAAGATCACCTCGCTCAAGTAGACTTTGCCGAAATCACACGAGTCGATCGAATCAAGATAATTTTGCTCTAGTAGACTTTGTCGAAATCACCTCATGGAGTTGATCGGATCAAGATCACTTCGCCCTAGTAGACTTTGTTGAAATCACTTGAGGGAGACGATAGGATAAAGATGCTCTAGTAGACTTTGTCGAAATCACCTCGTGGAACGATCGGATCAAGACCACTTCGCTCTAGTATACTTTGTCAAAAACTCTTTGGGGAGTCAATCGGGCCAAGATCATTTCGCTGTAGCAAACTTGTCGAAATCACTTCATGAGTAGATCAGATCAAGATCACTTCGCTTTAGTAGACTTTGTCGAAATCACTTCGGGGAGCCGACCGGATCAAGAACACTTTGTGTTAGTAGACTTTGTCGAAATTGCTTCGGGGAGTCGATCGGATCAAGACCACTCCATTCTAGTAGTCTTTGACGAAATCACTTCAGGGAGTCGATCGAATCAAGACCACTTCGCCCTAGTAGCCTTTGTCGAAACACTTCGAAGGAGCCAATCGGATCAAGACCAGTTCGCCCTAGCTGTCTTTGTCGAAATCACTTCGGAGAGTCGATCGGATAAAGACAACTTCGCCTTAGTAGACTTTGTCGAAATCACTTCCAGGAGTCGATCGGATCAAGATCACTTCGCCGTAGTAGACTTTGTTGAAATAACTTGGGGAGTCGATCGGATCAAGACCACTTCGCTCTAGTGACTTTGTCGAAATGATTTCGGAGAATCAATCGGATCAAGATCACTTCGTCCTAGTGACTTGTCGAAAGCACCTCGGAGGAGTCGATTGGATCAAGATCACTTTGTCATAGAAGACTTTGTAAAAATCAGTTAGTGGTAGTCGATTGGATCAAGATCGCTTAGCCATAGTATACTGTCAAAATCATTTTGGGAAGTCGATCGGATTAAGACCTTTGTGTCCTAGTAGACTGTCGAAATCACTGCGGGAGCCGATAGGATCAAGATGACTTTGCGCTAGCAGACTGTCGAAGTCACTTCGGGGAGTTGATCAGGATCAGGATCAGTTCCTTAATAGTACCTACGATGCGACGTTTAGCTTCAAGTAATGTAAATGACAATATTCGGTAACTGTACTAAAGTATTTACCTAACTGTTTAAAGCAATTAACGATTTCCTCTATTTTATTTGCTTTTTATACCATTGTTGTGTGTTGCACAATAGGAAAAGCAGTGAAAAAACCTATTTTGAACTCAATTTTAACCTTAATACTACCTTAAACTATATACAGTAAAAACTAAAAAACTATATACAAAGTGCGGGTAGACGGAGGTGTTAGCCCTACACTATCGAACCTTATTTTGTAGAAAATTTTTTGCTTGTATACGTGTAATAGTCGAAGCCTCAAAAGATATATAGCGTTTTCTAAATTATTTACGTAGACTTGAAATTTTTCAGATGTATTCGGTAATAAACGTCAAATAAAATTTTTAACTTTTTGTGTTTGAAATAGACCACGTGTATTAATGTGTGATACTTTTTTATAATCAGAATTAATAATTATCAGTACTATAAAGAATTATTATGTAATTTAGAAGCTTTAATTGTAGAAATTTGCAAATTAACTGTGTTAACAGAGTTTCAGATAGTGCGTACTCGTGCTTCAAGGTCGTAACATAGGTTAGATGAGTTAGTATGTATGCGCCACTTCCTGTTTATAAGCTGTTGCCGTCTTTGTCCGCCATTTTGGAGGATAGTGTTAATACTTACTATGAAATTATAGGTTTGGTTAGCATCTTCACTATATTTAAAAGGTTAAAAACCCTGCTATGATTTACATCGAAGAATGCATTGCAAATGTATTTGAAAGGTTATAGATGCAAAAATTTATATTTCCATATTTCACTCAAATGAATTACATTCATACATGATGTATGTACATAAGTCAAATTAATAAAACTGAAAATATAAGTTTGTACATCATACATGCATTTCATGAAATGAAATAAACATTCTACCAAAATATATTATTGGCTTATTGCATATTACAGGAAGAAGAAAACTGATTTCAGGTACAATTGAGAAATACAACAAAACGCGGACCATTGGCATACAAATTAAAAAAATAATCATGGAAACCTAATTTTATTCTTATAAGGATTTGAAAATCTATGCCTAGTGGCATTCTTATTTCCGCAACCTCTCACATAGTAGAGAAAGCATCCATAATCCACGATTCGGATAAAAATATGTAACCCATTATTTTACCATTTGTTACAAAAACTAATAAATATGAATCTCCTCTAAATACAGTAATGTATAAACAAACACCAAGGTCTAACTTTAAGATATCAGTTTCTCGTAAGTTTCAGTTTTACAATAAATTATTTGCCCATGCAATATCGGTAGGTATGTAATAACAACATTGACGGTGAAATAAGTACCTATAAAAAGAATAGTAATGTAATATTAAGTAAAACTAATGGTTTTTTTTAATCACATACGTGGATATATTGAAGAAGTCGAATATTAATATCACAATTCATAATAAATTTTTGGAAATGCAGCAAATCAAATTAAACAATCTTTGAATAGCGCTACGGTTAGATAAACAATAATTCTAAACGTCAAATTAATGTCAAATAAATGACAATCATAATTGCAGTCGAAATTGTGTTAGGTATACGATTAGGGCATAAAGTTAAAGAGTACTTACAATTTAGTGTTAGAATGAGTATGGTTAGATCGAGTACAAAACCCACAGACACTGTTTTAGTACAGGTCTACATGCCAACAACTCAGTACAAGGATGAGGAAGTAGAAAAGGTATACGAGGATATAAATAGTATAGTGAGAAAAGTAAAAGGAGATGAGAATTTAATAGTTATTGGGCGATTTTAATGCGTCAGAGGGAGAAGGTAGTGAGGGAAAAATGGTAGGAAAATTTGGGTATGGCAGACGAAATGATAGAGGAGAAAGATTAGTTGAGTTTTGTCAGGAACATAGATTAGTAACTGTAAACACCCTATTCGAACAACATGTTAGGAGAAGATATACCTGGAAAGCGGCAGGTAATAGGGCTAGATACCAAATAGATTATATTTTAGTTAAACAAAGATTTAGAAACCAAGTTAAAAACTGTCGAAGTTATCCAGGGGCTGACATAGATAGCGATCATAACTTAGTTAAAATGAAGTGTAAGCTAAAATTCAAAAAATTGAGAAAGGTTAAAAGAGAGGGATCGGATCTAGGTAAGCTTAATGATAGTAGGGTAAAAGAGGAATATAAACAAGTATTGGATAATAAGAGCAAAGAGATAGCTGTAGGAGGGAACGTAGAAAATAGATGGAACGAAACAAAACTGACTGTACATGATACAGCAACACAGACTATAGGTAAGAAAAAAATAGAAGCGAGAAAACCCTGGGTAACAAAGGAGATATTAGATTTAATAGAAAATAGAAGAAAGCTTAAACCTTTCAGAGAAGTGGATAGTGAAAGTAAGCAAAAATATAATACAGTTAGAAACAAGATAGTACATGAGTGTAGAAAAGCTAGAAATAATTGGATGGAGGAGAATTGTAAGGGAATACAAGATGATTTGAGAGTAGGTAAGACAGACAGGGCTTACAGGGCAGTTAAAAAGTTTTTTGGGGAAAATAGGAAAAAATATAATGGTATTAGAGACGAGAATAATGAGCTTCTAATAAATAAAGTTGAGGTAGCAGATGGATGGAAAATATATTTAGAAGATTTATATAAGAGAGACGATATGGATGAGTTAGAGAACGATCAAGAAGAGGATGTAGAAATGGGGTTCTCAATATTAAGAGAGGAATTTGATAGAGCTGTTGGGGATCTTAAACTAAATAAAGCGCCGGAGATAGACGATATACCCGCAGAATTAATAAAATATGCAAATCAAAAAACTTTAGATAGATTATATGAACTAGTAAAAGTAATATATGACACAGGTGAGGTCCCAACAGATTTCGAAAAAAACATTATTATTTATTTATTTAACTACTTTGCTTACAAGAAGCGGTGGTAGAATAAAAAGAAATTTATATTATTGTGCTATAGCATATATTATATATATATATTGCTGTGAATCTTCTCATATCTGCTGGTACTGGCCCTTTCAAAAAAACATTCGAGCCCCACAGTTTGGGCGTCAAGAATGCTGTGAATCCTTTTTGAATTACCTGGTCCGTCGTCTTTCTTCTGTTAATCGCCTCGGCTGCTCCTCTAGATAACTTACATCCTCAATCATAAAAGAAACAAACACATTCCTACCAAAAACATCAACGTTAACTCTATTTACATCAATATTCAGAATACATTAAAATTTCAAAATTAAAACTCAGCATAAATTTCAGTTTTAAAAAGAATTTCAAGATTAATTTTAGTATCATTTTACTGTGCATCCAAAATTAAAGTCCTTGTTGGATGCCTACTAATTAATATAACAATATAAGCAGACCGAGTCTGAGTATAAAGGAGCATCTACCACCCCTTTACGTTAATTAACCAGGTTCGTCTAATTGAGCTCAAAGACACCCAAATTTTCATCATATTCCTGAACATCAAAACAAAATACCCTTTTACTTAAACAAGCAAATTTCATCTTAAAATTAAACGTTTATGGTTAGAACAATTTCACTAATGTCCATTTAAAGTAAATCAATTATAAAGTCATTCAATACACACAAAAATGTCAAACAAAATAGTATAATTTACCTGAAGGTTACTGTCCTCGTAGCTTCAAAGTATCGTTTCTTTAGTTAATCACACCATTCAACAGGATTATATTTACGGCTTCTGATTCTCTACGCTTTTAAAATTTTCTCCATCACCATCCATTCAAAGTCGTTTCTGGGCCTTTCCGGAACTCCTCTGTGTTTATCTGACCCTTGTTTCCTGGATCCAGACACGTATTTGAACCATTTAATTATTAACACCCCCGAAAAATAGCAAAGAAATTCCTGCTTCTGTCACCAATATACGCCAAAAAACTGCCTACTTTTGTGTATACATTCGTCGTTGTAAATTTTGCTAATTGGTACAGTGAAACTAAATTTTATTACCTTGTATCTAAGTGCACTGAAGTACATTCATGTTAGCACGTAAATAACAAGCTATTTTGAATCACTAAAATATACTAGCAAACTTTAAATTATTTAATCAAACTAAAATGCCCGGTTTAATATCTTCAATCAAGTCGCGTATGTACGAGCTTTTAACGCATCGAATCGTCAAGAGTCTAAGAGAGCTTGTTTATCTTCATCTCGGTATATATAGCAAAAAGCCTGTCTGTCGGTCTGTTCCCCAAAACGGGTAATTCTAAAGAATTCCTCATTCTATGTTCCCAGTCTGTTGCTCATACGTCGATTTTTACAATTTTCACTCGCCCCATTCAAATCTCAGAAAATTTCCACACGGCACGCAAGCATGTCCGAGAAAAACTAATTGATTTTGTACAGAAATTGTTGTTCTACCTCTGATATTTGCATCCTATTTTTAACCAATTGTGACCCCAGTGACGTTGCTTAAATCCCGCCTTCTACAATATGTGTCTTTGCTTGACGATTTTCTCTTTCCTTCTCTACCGTGTTCTTATTGGTGCAACTTGATATTCTTTATTATCGATTATTTTAGTCCACATGGAGTGTGAAATAACCAGCTTTAGCAATTCTCGTAACTATTATGCGACGTTTTCCCCAAGATTCTATGAAACATTAATTATCTGCAAAATTTACGCGAATGTGATATTTAAACTACGCAGGTGTTCAAAATAATATTAATTCTCAGAGCTTTATTCCGTGGTATTTTAATCTTGGGTTTTACAAGTTTCTATAGGTATTATATGTTATTAACGGTTTAATTAACTCCAATTAAAATTGATTTCTATCCTTTTATTTTTAGCGAATACAACTTAAATATTAATTATTATCGTACACTTTGTTTTACTACGGTTACTTAAAATAGGGTTAATTAATATAAACTTTGTACGTAATTTCTCTTTGTTTAGGAATAATTACATTACAGCATGAGCTTTTCACTACTGCTTCGTCTTATAAATAATTTAAATTTCTTATTTTTACTGAAACAACCGAGTTTATTTATGCTTCATGGTTTTAATAACGCGTATTATTTAATGAAATTCCTTATACACGGTGATTAAAATCATTTGATGTGATTATTTAATTTTCTACCCTGGTCTAAATATGAGTAATATATATATATATATATATATATATATATATATATATATATATATTATATATATCCCAATCCCAAAAGTCAGGAGCTGATAGGTGTGAGAATTTTAGAGCAGTTAGTTTAACTTCTCATGCTTCCAAAATACTAACAATAATAATTAAAAATAGAGTAGAAGCTTTGACTGAGAATTATTTAGGCGAAGACCAATATGGTTTTCGTAAAGACAGAGGGACTAGAGAACCGAATACTAATGATTAGGGTAATTATCCGAAAAAAGGTTACAAAAAAATAAAAAGACTCATTTCGCGTTTGTAGATTTAGAAAAAGCATTTGATAGGGTTAATTGGATTGTTATGTTCAGGGTTTTGCAAAAAATAGCAATCTCTCATAGGGATAGAAAAATTATTTACAGTCTATATAAAAACCAAAGCGTAGTAATTAGATTTGATGAAATAGAAAAGGAAGCTAAGATTAGAAATGGTGTTAGACAGGGTTGTATACTGTCTCCCTTGATTTTTAATGTTTATATTGAGGAAGCTTTAAACTTAGCTAGAGAGAAAAAAGAAATAGGTATTAGTGTACAGGGACAGAAAATAGACATGTTACATCTTGCAGATGATATAGCCATTATAGCAGAGTCTAGAAAAGAGGAGAGTTTTTAAATATTTTAGATGAGATACTACAGAGTAACTATAGTATGAGAATTAACTCAGTAAAGACAAAGATAATGACAAGTGAGTTACAGCCTAGTTCTAAATCAAAATTAAAAATAGGTAATACCGAGTTAGAGGAGGTAGATGAATTTTGCTATTTAGGTAGTATAATTACAAAGGATGGACATAGCAGAAGGGATATAGTAGCTAGAATAGCTCAAGCTAGAAAAAAGTTTTTAAAAAAGCAAAACTTACTAATAGCTAATAGTATTAGTTTAGATAATAGAAAAGTTTCCTAAAGTCAAATGCGTATGGGCGTTCTACTATACGGTAGTGAGACTTGGATAATTAAAGAAGTAGATAAGAAAAAGATAGAAGCTTTTGAAACTTGGTGTTATAGGAGAATGTTAAAGAGTTGGACAGATAGAGTAACAAACGAGAAAGTTTATAGAAGGATAGGCGAGGAACCCTGTATGTGGAAACAATTGAAGGTCAGGAGAGATAGAATGATAGGGCACCAGTTAAGACATGAGGCACTATTTAGTAAAGTCTTAGATTATAGACTACCACCAAATAAAAATAGAGTAGGGAGGCCTAGACAAAGCTATATTAGTCAAATTATTAGAGATTTAGGTTGCGAAGGGTATGCAGACCTTTTTAGACTAGCTCAGAATAGACAAGAATTTAGAGCTGCGTCAAACAGACTTTAAATAAGTTCGAAAACAAAACAAAAAAAAAATAAAAATCAGTTAACTAAAGGTCACCATGACGTAACTCACAATTAGTTAGCGGTCTGGCATGTTGGTAGCGTTTCGTTGCTTAAGCCTTACCATAACATATAATTTAACACTTTTCCTTTTTTGAAGCGTATAACCAGGTTATATTCCATTTCCTTATAAATGGTAATCATGTAAACATGTTAGAGTTCTTTAACAACCATGAGGTGGCTAATATCTATGTAGAGCCAGGTGGATAGAAAAAAGATAGAAGGATATAGGAAGACCTAGACCAAACTATATTAGTCAAATTATTAGAAATTTAGGTTGTGAAGGATATGTAGAGCTTTTAGATTAGCACAAAATAGAAAAGAAGTTAAGAGCTGCGTCAAACCAACTTTAAGTAAGGTCGAAAACAAAATGATGATGATGGGAAAGCAAAGTTGTTAATATAATAATGAATCGCTTTAGGAACGTCAAATGCACGTTATTTTGAGTTTCTAACAAGTGTACATGTTAAATGTGGTGTAGGGTTTATGTCATGCAAATACAAATTCACTCAAAATTAGCATTCAACATTCGAACTTAACCTAAACAAAGGATTTTCAGTAAATTCTTTGTTTGTAAAATATTAAATAAGTTCTTTTAGGAATTATCATGGTCAAGGGCAAGGTCAAGTGTTGCTACATTTAATATAAACAACCCATAAAAATTGCCTGTCTGTCTATCACTTGTTTGTTTTCACATTTCACACATTCTTTTCATTCAAAGCTCTACCTGTTTTATGAAACTGGATATTCCTTTGTTGGCTTAAATATAAGCATCAACCTTCAATTTATTTTAGGGTTTGCAAGTTACCAAGAACTTGGAATACATCAGTGTTTGTGTACACATTGTAAGCATCTTTTCCATTCAAAGCTCTACCTGCTTTATGAAACTGAATTTTTGCGAGATTAACAAAATCATCAGCCTCAATTTATTTTAGGATTTGCAAGTTACAAACATTTACGAATTTTAGAGCTATTAATTTTGAACATATTAAGTATAAGTATTGCAAACAATGTCACCGATAGGCGTAGGGATACTATAGCAAAAGTTCCGAAACCATCATTTTGACATCTAATTATATTAAAAAGAAATTAATGTCACCATCATCATCATCATTACCATGTCTTCAGTTCTGGAACTGGTTAACCACGTACCTACATTGTTTCCTATTCTGAACTAATCTACACATTTCCTTGAAATTTCCACTGTCTGCATATTTCACTATCTGCGCATAATCTGATCTAGGTCTACAGCTACCTCTCTATTTTCCTATCTCTGCTTGTAATATGGCACACGATATTCGCCAAAATTCCTTAGAATGTATCATGCACTTCTATTTCTCCTATTTTTTTTTGTTTTCCACATATATCTTTATTCCCCTACTATTTCTATAACCTCTTTATTATTAACTTTGTCTGTCCATGCTGTCATTATAGATCTGAAGCATAACATTCTAAAAGGCTTCTATATTTTCCTGTCTGCTTTTCATACGGCGTGGTCCATATTTCATAAACGTTCAGTGCTGTGCTCCACACATATGCTTTCAACAATTTTTTCACCCTTGTTTCTGTTGTCTTCAAATATAGTCTCTGCTCTTCAGTGTTACATACAGCACAGTTGCCCCTCCATTGTTTTGTAAATATATACCCTATTTCACCGATATTCAGTAGCATGTGAAGAGGGTTAACCAACCTGCAGCTACCAAGATGCCCCAACACTTAAACATTTGCAGAATGAATAGTTTCCCAATAAATCCTTTCGCAACAATGGAACTGGTTTGACACGTAACCTCAACATTTCTATTCTTAACTAGACTACACAGTTACCTGAAATTCCCACACCCTAGATGATACAGCTCGGTTCCTCTTTTATTGTTTTCTACATAAGGTAACAGCACCAATTATTGACACCGCACTAAAAGTTGACACATACAAAAGATTTCTGTTCAAATAAGCTCAATTTTTCTCAAACACTATTTAAAATTGCCACTAAAAACATATTGCGCCTTCTAGGTATACTGTATATACTCCACAGCAGGTAAGCCACAGTTTTCAAAATGGTGGATATTAAAGTGAAGCTTGTTGCTACTCTTACCTCATTTTACATTATTTGTTACTGAATCTGTTAAGGAGGTGACAATCTTTACAAGTAAGTATTGTAATTTCTATTTCTGTTTTTAAAATATCGATTCTTGCAAACGAGGATGACTAGATTAAAGAGTTATTTTCAATTGATTGTCTGTTAATATAACTTTTAGTTTTCTTGAAACATATGATGTCAACTACTGGTAATTAAACCTAAATTTACAAATAGGGTCATTTTTGCTCGTTGTAGCATGTTGATTCAATGAACGACCTTTCGCTATGGGAATCAACTTTTTCTTTATATTATGTCCAATAGTTGACACCTGTCAATCACTAGCTAAATTATAGGTGTCAATTTTTGGTTCCAGAATATAGTCATACTAAAGTTTTCAAAATGCCTCCAAGAAAGGGACACATGTTTCAATATACTGAAGCCGATATGGAAACAGCAATTCAAGATGTTCAACGTGGAGTTCCAGTTGTAACAGCTGCAAGATTGTACAGTATTCCTAGAATTACACTTCTTTATAAAGTTAGAGGTAAAACTCCCGTGAAAAGAAAAATGGGCAGGAGATCATATTTATCAAATACTCAAGAAGAAATATTAGTCACCTGGGTAAAAAAGGTTGCGAAGGCAGGATTTCCTGTAACAAAAGACAAACTCTTAGACAGCGTGAAAAAGTTGGTTGATGAATTAAAAATTGATACGCCCTTTATAGATGGACGCCCTGGTAAACGCTGGTACCAAAGTTTTTTAAAACGCCATCCAGACTCATCAACTAGAGTAGCTCAAAATCTTACTTCAACTAGAGCATCTGTTACAAAACAACAGATAAGTAATTGGTTCGAAGAAGTAGCTGCTTATCTGAAAGAACACAATTTTTTTGAAATTTTATTAAACCTTTCTCGTGTTTTCAATTCAGATGAAACAGCTTTTTTTTTTAAATTCAAAGGGTAATAAAGTTTTGGCAGCTAAAGATGACAAATCTATATATCAGCAGGTTAATGCGGATGAAAAAGAATGCCTTACTGTAATGATTGCTGGAAATGCTGCTGGTAGTGTTGTACATCCTATGGTAGTTTTTAAGTACGAAAGGGTACCTAGAGAACTATGTCTAACTGTTCCTAGGCCTTGGGGTATTGGACGTTCAGAAAATGGCTGGATGACCAGCGAGACATTTTTTGAGTATATTTCAAACATATTTAATACATGGTTACACAAAAACAAAGTTCACAAGCCAGTTATTCTTTTCATCGATGGGCATACATCTCACTTGACTTATCAAGTAAGTAAGTTCTGCTCTGAGAAAGACATTATTTTAGTTGCATTGTATCCCAATGCAACTCATCTACTACAACCCATGGATGTTGTGATATTCCGATCATTAAAGGGCGCTTGGAAAAATGCTGTACATCAATGGCGTATTGAGAATATTGATTTTCCTACATTGAAGAAGGTCCATTTTTGTCCTTTATTAAACAAAGTAATCCAGGAAAAATTAGTGCCGACAATTTTGCAAAATGGATTTCGAAAATGTGGCTTGCTTCCTTGGAATTCAAAAGCTGTATGTGGTAGTGAAACATTCTTAAAAACAGAATATGCTAAAAATTTGAAATTTGTTCAAGAGTTGGAATCTGGGATTCTTTTTATGGAAAAATATATAGATAAGGATAAGATTTCACTTTTCAAAACCAGCGATGAATGGTCCGGTAGTACAGAAGACAAATCTTTGTACGAGTTCTATAAAAAAAAAACATCTTCTTTGCTAAATCAAACAAGAATGGAAATTGAGGATCCATTAAAACTTGAAATAAGTCAAAATGAAAATAATTTAACAGGCTTAACAAATTTTAATAAAAACGAACAAAATCTTACATTATCTGTACATGATAGCCAACACAATGAGCAGGTGGTAGAAGCGTTTGTAATACCACCAAGCGAAATCCATACGCCAAAAATAAACCTAGACTGTAATATTCTTACTACTGGTGTAGCTTCAAGTTTATATCCAGAAGCAGTAAGACCTTCCAAAAATAGTCTGTCAGAAACGATTGCTGGCGATCAACTACACTTAGGATGTAAAACTCCTGAACCTGAAAGAGCATTGCTGTCACCATTAAAAGAGACTGAAAATTTTAAAGCCCAGGATTCTGATAATGAAATTGCATGTTCAAAATCCAATATTTTAATTCCCAGTCCTTTTAAGAGAGTTTTATTTTGGTCGGGACCCAAACAAAATCTCAAAAAAAGAAAAACTGAGAAAATTTCAGCTGTTGTTTTTATCGATTAACTGGCAAAAATATTACGAAAATAAAGAAAATAAAAAGGCAGCAATTATTAAAGAAAAGAACAGAAAAGCTGAAGAACGTAAACTACGAAAGGAATTTAATAAGAAAATGAAAAAACAAAAACTGTTGAAGAAACAAAATAATGAACGAGATGCTGCACAGAAAAAAAAGTTAAGAGAGAAGTCTATTTTAATGATACAAGTTCAGAGAGTAGTGAAGAGTGGGTAGTGTCTGGGGATAATTTAGATGATATTGATTCTGAAAAAGAAGAAAGTGAAAATAGTGAAGTTAAAGAAATCAGTACGGAAAACCTTAAGAAGATGATTTTTTGTTGGTTAGTTTTCCAGGAAAAAAGAAGAACTATAAATATGTGTGTATTGTTCAAAAAATTGTTGATAAATGTGAGGTTGAAGTAATGGCAAATGATATGCTGTGATGTGAACAAAACTATATTTAGACAAAATGAGACTGATGTTAGTATTATTAACCAAAACCAAATAATTGATAACCTCACAATGCCAAAATTAACTTTAAGTGGAGAAAGAGTAAAATATAAATTCCCAGAACCGATTACCGTTGACGGTTAAAGCTTTTTATGTTGCTGTCAACTATTGGTTTTTATAGTGTCATACTTTAGGCATTTTTGTTTCGTCCCATGTCAATCCTTAGTGGTTAATTATGTAAATCTTAAACTTTACTTTTTTAACTACTATATTAAATATTTTGAAAATGTTTTTATGTTATATCTTTGGTAATATACATATACAGTGACTGAAATAATTTTGTTTTGATTTACTTACTAAAAATGTTTTTTTATAAAAATCCATAATATTTTCCTTAGTATGTCAACTACTAGTGCCTTTACCTTATATGTCCTATTTCAAAAATATTCAGTGGTGGGAAGGCCGCTGCGTGGTGTAGTTGATATGCATGTGACTTATGCCAAAGGTCCCGGGTTCAAATCCCGACACGGTCCAATTGGAAAATGTTAGGGGAGTATTTTTCACAAAAATACGCCCTCGTTCAAATGAGAAGTAAAATAAAGGTCCCATGTGTGTGTGTGTGTGTGTGTGTGTGTGTGTGTGTGTGTGTGTTGTCATGCACGTTGTTACGTTCATTTTCGTAAATTATTCATTAGTGTAGGTACAATAATTTTTATCTTAAATTCATTTGGAGTTCAGCACAAAAATTAATTCCGTTAATTAAAAATAACCCTTTCGTATATTAAAATTTGTATGGTAATTAATGATAAATATCCTATCTATGTCAGTTGATAAATTTTTGTGCTTCATTAGAAAAATAAATATCCTTTCTCAGAAGTTTGTCCCGTGGAATTTACGCCTTAATTAGATAGACGACTTTCCAAGTATTTTAATACTTAAATGCTAGTGTGTTTTCCCTTTTTAAAAGAATTCGATGAATTTATTTTAATAAAATTAGGGTTTCCTGGTTTATTTCCTTGCTTTGGTGCTTTAACGAATGTAACGATTCATTTGCTGTTCGATAATCAACTAGACAACAAGTTGGTTGGCTTCGTTCGTTATTTTTATGTAAATTTACAGCATGCCTTATTTAGCGTGGTGAGTATATGGAGTTTGTATATGAAACCATACGTTTCGGCTTCATTAAATTAATTTATTGTTTGTAACTATTCTAGCTTCCTGCGGGGGACACGTTGATCTCTTGAGCTGCGTTTCTTTTGGGGGGACTGCGAAGTCCAATGCGCTCCGCTTGGCCATAAGCTGGCCTGTTCGCTGAGGCAGGCCAGCAACAGCCCCCGGATGACAGGAACTCGAGGGTGAGTCCTTCTTTTTTTCTTCTTTGTATCCGGTTCTTACCGCGGAACAAGAACGCCTGTGATTTTACCGTTCTAAGATGACATTTCCAAATTTGATTTTTTTACATATATGAAAATTATTAAACCATTTTGGCATTTACTGTATATATGAATTATTTCAATTGTAAAATTAGTTTAAGTGTATATTTACGACATTCTAGAGCTGTGGTTTTTAGGGTTGCGTGTGGTTCTTTCTTTCTTTCTAATTACTGTCAAGGGGTAGTTGCCTAAAAACTACAGCTTGCCATTTTTTTTTTTGGTAATTTTTGTTTTTTGAATATTTAAGGGGTTGTAATAATGTATTTATAAATTGGGGACATTGACTTTTTTTGGGGTTGGGTTTCGGGGAGTACTGTTTTTGTATATATATTTTGGTTTTAATTATAAGTTCTTTCTTTTCTGTTGTATGTTTTGTTCTGTGTGTGAATGAGTGAGTGTTTTTATATATTTTTGTTGTTAGTTTTTTTTTCAGGCTCTCCTTTACTTATAGGTATAAGACCCCGCCCACTCGCCGCCTGAGCCCGGACTTTCTTTGCCTTTCTTTCTCTTGATTTTTTTTTATGTTACGTCAATGTACGTAGCAACGTTAAAGATCCCTACATTGCTTAGAACAGCAAGGGTTTGGCAAAATTCAAAATTATTCAGATTGAAAAAAAACTCGCTTCCTAGCCAATGTAATACCTTCGGGCGGAGCATTGGAAATTCACAGGTAGGGTATGTGAAGAGGATGAAGCAACCTACAGCTACCAAGCTCCCCCGAATTAATAGTTTTGCAGTATCTTCAACATCAGTTGAGAATATTGCAAAACCAACACCTGTAATTGCTGATAATAATCATCAAGTTTAAATACAATTATTTTTTTTCGTCATTAGGTTCCATCTTGGTACTGGTTGGGCACGTACCTACATTGATTTCTATTCTGAACTAGCCTACACATTTCCCTGAAATTCATACAGCCCATACCTTTCACTATCTGTGTGCAATAGTCTGATCTAGGTTTACCTCAACCTCTCTTTTTTGCTTTCTCTGCTTTTAATACATCCCACACTATTCCCTCATAACCTTAGAACGTGTCATATTATCCAACCTCTTCTATTATATACTGTTTTCTACATATTTCTTTCTTCCACTACCATTTCTAGTACCTTTTTGTTTAACTTTGTCTGTCCATTTCAAAAGGTTCAATCTTTTTTATCTTCCCTACTGCAAATGTTGTAAATAAGTATATATGTTTATAAAAGACATAACAATAATAAATAAAATACATTACAACCTTTTTGATGTGCGTGACTTAATGAACTCACTGTACAAAGGAGCGACTTGGTGTCTGTTCATTGGTTGCTACAAGCTCTTTTAACCATATATTTCATATTACTTTTTAAAATTGTAGATTTTTCTGCAATTATTTTTTAAATTAACTGCTGCTCAGCATGCTTTCTTAAAATTCAATACTACATGACGATAGAATTTTTGTCGATGTCTGACTATTGAAACTATAAACAATCAAATCTATCTTCTCTTTGGCTATAAAATTTGCAGGGTTTGTTATTGATGTTCTACAAAACAAACCGATGATGTCTACATGTGCTTTTAACTTTGATGACATTCGTTAATATAAAAATGTTATGAAACTGTTGACTCCTATTTAAGCAATAACAGTTATCCTTCCAATAAAGCCTGTTATATCTTACATCCAACCGGTAGTTATATTTAAAAAGTTCTATAAATACAACACCGGAAGCGTGGTTTAATAGACACTATCGGTGGTTGGCAGCGCTAATCTTATACAGATTTGGGCGCGGTCCTCTACCAATGACGTCTTCAATATTGCGCAATACTTCGAAAATTCACATAATTTTAACACAAAGGTAAAAGCACACAAATTAAGTAAAGGATTACTTACATCAGAAATCCTGCCTTCGCCCGGTTGCGCTAGGTAGGCTCGTAACCAAGTCCAATCAGGGCTCCTCCCGGAAGGATTAGAGATGATATGCCGACGCTCTCAAAAGCGTTCGGGATCAGCTCCGCCAGCTAAGGTAGCCATGAGGTCTTCATCCTCAGTCGTGGAGATCGGTGCGCCTAGGTGGCGGCAGATTTGTTACCAGAAAAGCGACCACTCTGCTCAAAGGTATTGGCGAAAAAGCCACGTTATCGAGAGAACCGAAACTTCCCACTCCTTTGTCTTTTCACATCCGCACGAGTTATTCATCTACCCTCTAGTGTTGTGCGATCTGCGCAAACTCACTACTATGACGTACGGAAGTACCGCCTAGTCTATTTAAAATTCCGCGCAGCGTATTTGAAATTATGGCGTGAAACTCCCGTATATCAAAACTTAACCTAGAAACAATGTTTAAGTGGCAATGGCACGTAACAATCGCGACAAAGCCACAAAAGAAAAAACTTAAAAAAGAAAAAGTCTGTTAGCACAGTAACAGCTTAAAATCTAAAACCTAACTACCCTATATAAAACCTAACTTAAAGCCTACAAAATGTTTATATAGGCGCCACCTGGTTTTTTCGACCGATAACACGTCTACCGAAGTACCAGGAAACGGAATAGGTAGCCCCATAGTCTTTGACTACACTAATCATCGACAGCACAAATTTGTCGGGGAGCATGAAACACTACTTAAACTAACACGGGTGCGTCAAGTCGCCTAAACTATCTAAACCTATCTAAACTAAAACTAACATTAAAGTTCTTATGTGTAAACACACATGAGTGTTGCATCAACTGTTCCTTGTTGGCAAGAAGTGCCCAAATTAAAAAGGTTCATGGAGTGCGTCACTTTGCACTCTAGCAAATTTTGTTACTGGTACTTTGGTTTTCTAACGATGCACATTTAAGACTTGTCCATGACACAGTTGTGAATCAACAAATTTACCAAAAGTACCACCTACTAAATCCTTATATGCTAACCTAACAAATTACATTTCTATATTGGGTTAGCTTTTTCACTTAAATATCAAGAAAAATAATTCCCACGTCTGGTCATAGATACCACACGTTAGGACGATAGATAGATAAGACAAGATCTCAAATTGATGTTAAAGATAATAGATAAGATAATGATATTAAGCTTAAGTTGTTATCCTCAAAGGTAATAGACAAGATAACGATATTAAGCTTTAGTTGTTATTTGAGATACTCGATAAGATAACGCGATATTAAGCTAAAGTGATTATAAGAGATAGTAGGTAAGGTAACATGAATTTAAAAAAAGTTATTACTAAAGATAACTGGTAAGATAACGCGAAATAACTCGAAGTTATTCCTAACGGTAGTCGGTAAGATAACGAGAAATTAAACCAAAATTATTACTAACGGTAGTCAGTAAGATAACGAGACTAAACTAAAGTTATTTTTAAAGGTAATCGGTAAGATAACGAGAAATTAAACCGAAATTATTACTAACGGTAGTCGGTAAGATAACGATATTTAACTAGAGTTATTATTAAAGGTAATCAGTAAGATAACGATATTAAAACTAAGGGTATTATCAAAGATAATAAAGAAGACAAAGGTTTTGGCCTAGTTATTACCCAAGACAATAAATAACAACAAATAGAGTGGCTCCCGTAGAGCCGTTTCATTGGGGATTAACTCGTGCCCTCTAAAAAGAGAAACCCGTGAAGCAGGTCCATTCACACGAAACAGCACGAGAGACCGGCAAAGACATTTGGGTGCATTCCTGCACCCGGCGATAATCGATATCGGTGATACAATCACCCGATATCCACACGGTATATAAAGATATACAGATATATACACATTCACTCACACATACATACCTTCACTGCCAGAGCCCATGCACTGACAGCGGCACCGCATGACCCCACGAAAGATTCGCAGAGACATGGTCCAGGTGTCTGTGAAAACCTCCCGCGCAACCACACGGTGACTAACAGAAATGAAAAGGCAGTAGAGAAACAGGAAAGGTAAAAATAAGGAGGTTGGTTTTTTGGAGTGCATAAGAGACACTTCCAGGTAGAAGAAAGTAGAGGAAGGGCTCGCATTGAGCAAAAGCGACAGAGAAAAAGGTGGATAGCAAAGCGCTACTCAACCAGCCAATGTGGCCAGTAGCTCGGAATGAGGGAACATCACTCTTATGTGGCAGACGGGTGTTCCGGGACAAGAACAGGAGAAGAAGAATAAGGCATAGCGGAGATAGCGGGATAAGAAAAAAGTATAGTTTTTGGACAAGCGTCCGAGAGAAGGTAGAGAGTTGTCCCTGTTAAACACAGCGCAGTCTGAAGGACCACCTGCGATATTAATCCGACAAGATAAGGTATAACATATGTTAACATTCACTAGGCTCCTAAGAGAACTAGTACGATCATTTTCCTAACGAGTACATTGACTACGATAAGAAAATCAGACAAAAGTTGACACAACAACTTAAAAGTATCATTACAGATACAAACACACAAAAACAAACTGTTTTAAGGTAGTATTTCAAAACGGTAGCACCCTAAACACACACAAATGCCCAATTATAAGCAGTTAAATACAGGTACACTGTCCCAATATGCTAAAACAACAGAGAATTTAATAAGAAGCAATAGCACCTCACCACAAAGTTCAATAAAAAACAATGAAAAAAAAAAGTTTATAAGTTATGTTGATTTAATAGAAAAAGAAGGAAATAATGATGTAGTATAATGTGGGCGACTGCAATAATTCAGAAGAAAAACACATGGAATAGGCAATCCTAGTTCTTTGCAACTGCGAATATGAACTATTTCTTACAATGGCATAGGCCACGTCTCCTATGAGAGTCCAAGGAAGAAAGCATTCACTCTAACATCAGCTAAAACCAATCATAAAAATTCAATGAGTTATTGCAACCAAAGTTACGACAATTACCACACAATTAAACCATGTAAGAAAAATACTAAAAACCAAATAATATGTAGTAGGAAAAGTTCAAGGGTTAATTAAATGAAACGACAGAGTTATATTGGGGTGTGTAGAGAATGAAGTGATATATATCTAACGGTATGGTCAAGGAAAAGTCAACCAAAAGAAAAAGATAGCTGAATTAAGGTAAATAAAGTTAAACGTGTAAGAGATTATATACTGTATGCAGAGAAGGAATAAATAATTAAAGTTAACTAATTAGTGGCGAGAGCAAAAAATATTAGGTAAATTGTGAGGAGAATAGAACGTGAAAAACTTAACTAGCATTTGGGTCAGCAGAGAATGGCTTAAGGTCTTTAATATGCCACCTGCCTTGGCGTTTTCCTTCAGCATCCTGAAGTTCGTAGATAAGGGGACTAATAACACGAGTGACCTTACAAAGAATGAATTTAGGGGCTAATTTTGAAGAGAATTTCTTAGATGCATCCGATAAGACATAATTCTTTTTCCAAACTTGTTCGCCCAAGGCGAAGGAAATATTTCGTTTGCATAAGTTATAGTGGTCCTTACTCTTTTCGTAAGCTTTTAACAAATTTTTTCTAACGTCGTTAAAGATAGAAGGTAATGACTGTTGGTCCTTGTCCCAACGTACTTTATCGTCGAATTCAATTACGTTAGTATCGTCAGGCACTAAACCATAGTAACTCCCATCGATTGGGGTATATCTTCCAAAAACAAGAAATGACGGAGTGAATTGAGTTGCTTCGTGTTTAGATGTACGCAAAGCCTGAGCAATTTTAAAGATATGTCCATCCCATGTAGTATGGTCTGAATCAATATAGGACGAAATAGCGGTAATTAAGACTCGATTTACTCTTTCGGTAGGGTTTACTTGGGGGTGATATTTTGCGTTAAACCAAATTTTTTGTACTTTGTAACTTTTAATGAAATTCTGAAAATCTTTAGAGATAAATTGTGCACCATTGTCACAAAGAATAATCTGAGGGACACCAAAGATAAGAAATACATTTTGTTCTAGGAATTTAATTATAGCAGCGGAAGTAGCTTTGCGTAAGGGTTGCACCATAACAAATTTAGAAAACCAATCGGTAACCACTAAAAGATATTGATTACCTCTTTTCGATCGGGGGAGAGGTCCTAATAAGTCAAGCGATATTAATTGAAAGGGATAAGATACACGTTTAAAGTTACCCATTAAACCAGGACGAGCATCTTGTGAACTCTTATGGGAACCACAAATTTTACAGCTCTTAATGCAGCGACAAACAGATTGCTTAAGTGTGGGCCAGTAATATAATTCAGATATTTTCGCGAGAGTTTTTGTAACACCAAGGTGTGCAGCAATGGGATCATCGTGACATAATTTGAGCACCTCACTGCGGTTTGCAGTGGGCACGACCAGTTTCCATTCAGGGATATTCGATATTTTATGCGGGGACGAAGATACAAATTTATATAGTCTATTATTAGTTACACGAAAGGTAGGGAATTTATCGGGGTTATCGGAAACTTTTTTAATCATATTGAGGTACCAGGTATCAAGAATTAAATTTGGAAGGTTAAGAGAAACAACATCACGAGATAAGGCATCAGGTACGATATTTAATTTCCCAGGCCTATGCCTAACGTCAAAAGTGAATTGAGATATACGCAAGTTCCATCTTGCCACACGACCTGCGGGCTGTTTCAAGTTATTAAGCCACGTGAGAGCTGCACAATCAGTGATTACGGTAAAGTGTGTACCTTCGACATATCCTCTAAATTTCTCGATGCCAAAGATAACGCCCAATAATTCTCGTTCGGTAGCAGAGTATTTTTGTTCGGCAGAAGTTAAGGCACGACTCGCATAAGCGATTGGATGTTCTAAACCATTGTTTACCTGGAATAACATTGTACCTAAACCAGTAAGTGAGGCATCGGTTTGTATATAAAACTTTTCATCGAAATTAGGTGAAAATAAGATAGGTGCTGAAGTGATTAATGTTTTAATTTGTTCGAAAGCCTGTTGGGATTCTAAATTCCACTCGATAGTTTGGATTTCTTTTTATTTTTAATTAAAGCGGTAATGGATGCAGATATAGTTGAAAGGTTGGGTAGAAAGATGCGATAATAGCTAATCATTCCAATTAAACGTTTGATTTCGGTAACGGTTTTAGGTGTTTTGAATTTAGTAATAGCGTCGACTTTAGCAGGATCTGCTCGTAGGCCAGTCCCATCGATACAACAAAATTGAGACTTTTCCCAGTTTATCTTAAAACCTGCTGCGCTTAAACGTTCTGCAACTTCATTTAATGTGGCGATATGTTCATCGAAAGAACTTGAGATAACTAAGATATCATCTAAAAATACAAAGGCACATTCCTGATGTAAGATAGGACCTAACGTTTGATCCATAGTACGTTGTAAAGTTTGTGGAGCGTTACAGAGACCAAATGGCAAAAAATTATATTCGAAAAGACCTCGGCCTGGGACACAAAAAGCAGTTTTTTGACGAGAAGATAGGTCGAGAGGTATCTGATAAAAAGCTTGTTTAAGGTCGATAGATGAGATAAATTTTGCGTTTCGAAGCCGGCTTAAAATCGAGTCAGTTCTAGGCAGAGGGCAAGCGTCTGAAACAGTCACAGAATTCAATTTCCTGCCGTCAAAACAGACACGCCATTCGTCATTCTTTTTCCGAACTAGTAATACAGGAGACGTCCACGGTGAATTTGAGGGAGACATAACATTTTGTCTATTTCAGCATGTAAATGCTTTTGTAAAGCAGGCGATAACGGATATTGACGTTGTTTAAAAGGGAGGGCATCACCTGTACAGATAACGTGTGTCGCAGTCGTAACGCAACCAAGTTCGAAGGTATTAAGTTTGCGAAATTTGTCAATTGTAGCGTTAAGAGTTACATTTTGGGAATCAGTAAGAAAAATTTTGTTAGATATTCCTGTAGACGCACAAGAATTCGTTTTAAGAGAGGTTTGCCATGAAAAATCCTGGAAATAAAGTGACAGATTAAAAAGTTTACAGAAATCAACGCCTAGTAGAAAAGGATAAGCTAATGCAGGCACAATCAAAAATAAAACGTCACGTTCAAGAGATTCTACTAGAATTTTTAATTTAAGGGAACCGGTTACATGTATTTGATTATCGTCAGCCAAATTTATGGAAGTTTTTTCGGGAATAATTTGAATTTTGATATTTTGTTTGGATAATTGATGTAAACCTTCGTTATTTATAAGGGAGCATGAAGAACCTGTATCCAATAACGCAATTACATTTAAGGAACCAATTGAGATAGATAAGTGTGGACGATTATCGAAGGGTTTTTTAACAAGTTGTGAAACGGCAGCAGTTTTTTTATGATAAAAGGAATTGACGGTTTGTAACCACTTAGACCACTCGGATGGCGTAGTATAGCATAATTCCTCTAATGAAGGTAAGGCATTTTGTACATTAATAGTAGAGGTATTATTGTTAGATAAATTTAATGACGGTACAACGTTAGAAGTAGTTTTATGATTTGAATTTATTGACGTCTGGGTCCGTTGAATGATTGGTGATGAGGACGATTTTGGATCCTTGAGATATTCACGCCCTGATTTGAAATATCTCGACGGAAGTTTCCCGATACATTAGGATTACAGTTGGGGCAGTTAGATTTGTAGATATTTGAGCGGCCACAACCATAACAAAAATATTTCTGGGGTATGTGCAGACATTATAGTTATGTCCACTTCACAGTTCCAACAGGTAAGTGAGTTATTAGTAACGGTAGAAGGAACGTTAAGGGTAGATAGTTTATGGGAAGCTCGAGCTTGGCAAGCTAAATCGGTTTCTAAAAGGCCAGACTGTTTCTCTGGGGGCGGACGATATTTGTTAATTCTTGACTTCACTTCCTGGAGGGAACGACATAGGTCTTTAAAGTGGGCTAACGAAGAGATTTTTTGTAATGCCAAACGTTCTGAGAAATAGGGGTTTAAATTTCTAAGTAACTGATCGATAATTTCGGATTCTGAAGATTTTTTGTCGAGTCTGCTATATAAAGCTTCTAATGAGGTAATAAAAGAAACAACATTTTCGTCAGGACCTTGGGTTCGATTACGTATTTCGTTCCAAAGGTCGGTAATATAGCCATGAGGTAGGAAATCTCGTTTCAAACACGCAACTAACTCCTCCCAGGTAGAAATTTGGTCTCGTATGTTTCTGTACCATATCAACGCAGAGTCTGCGAACAAGTCACCTGCTGAGACAAATAGGTCCTGGTCTGTACACCCGCGAGAGATTTTAAGTCGTTAATATGGTCAAGAAAGGACGATAGAGAGACCTGCGAATCAAACCCTTGGAAAGTAAGACCCCATTTGTATACAGGTATAGATTTTCCTAATGGTTTAGGTTGGGCAAGTACGAGATTTGAAAAGGGTAACGATATATCTACGTCTGCATTTGGATTAAGTCTTTCAAGAACAATCCCTTCAAGTAATAATACTTCGGACAAGAAACTTTGTTTAGCTTGGGTCGCTTGCTCATCGACATATAAAGATAATAGTTCTGTACGTTGTTTGACGTGCGTTATTCTCGAAGCCAATCTCCCTAGCTCTACATCACTGGGACGGGGATCTGTTCTATTTATTATACCAGATATGTCGTCCAAAGAAAGTTTTATTTCAGATACGTTATGAGGCCAATCGCCAACGATTTTCTTTAAGATAACAATGCCTTTCGTTTCCTGGGCTAAAATAGCCCTGAGCTGAGATCTTCTATCGTTTTGGTTAGATGCCGGAATAATATTCCTACATTCAAGCTCGTAAATTAATTCGAGAGATTTTAAATGTGAAACATTCATCCTGAATAGAATATTCGAGACACGATATATATAAAATATGTAATACTGACGCAGATCAGAAAGTAAAAAAACGTTACAGGTACTTCAAGTTAGTACGATAAGGTATTTACAGGTGAAAACTTGTTAGGAACGTCACCGGTAAAGGATAATATTGAAATTTTACCACGTTAATTAATCAAAACACTAAAGAAACACATTTAAAACTATATGCGAACAAGGATAGTATTTAACAAGGGATATATCCTTGATAAGTTACAAAAAAAAGCCCTCCAAAATAGAGAAACACATAGGTAACGTATTATTTTACAGATAAAACGAGACTATTAATGTAGCATTTTCAAAAGATATTCTAAAGGTCAAATCGTTACGTTAAACGTTTTTTTTTAAACATAAGGTTTCTTTAAAAAGCGAGTTTAAATATTAGTTAACAGGTAAATGACAAACACTTTTTTATAAACACACTAGAGAATTTTAGGTACAGTTTTTTTTTATTTTTTACAGCAAGGGTTATATTTTAACTGATATAAGGTAGATAATTGTTATAATAAAGGGTGTTTAAGGAATGCAATTACTTAAAAAGCGTATTTATTTTCTGTACTTACTTGCAAAAAGTAGGGTAACGTATAAATCCTTGTAAAAACTTGGAGTTTTATTTAAACCACTAACACATATTTCAGATAACTGCAGTTGTGAATTTCATTTAAAGTTACAGTAACGTAAATAGATTAGCATTTTTTTTAATAAAAGGTATATATCACAATAACCTCAAAGTGCCGTTTTCATTACAAGCTCTGACCTGTCAATTCAGGAAAATCTCTGGGGAATTTTACAGGATACCAACCTGAAATTAAAAATTCACAGATATCTTAGTAAACATAGATAATGAAATTTATTGATTTGATTTAGATGAAAAAGCTTGTTTAAACATTAATTTATACATTCCATAGGCATATAGGAATTGTACCACCTAAAAAAAATAACACGTTGGACAGCCAATTCTTACATTCAACCGGTAGTTATATTTAAAAAGTTCTATAAATACAACACCGGAAGTGTGGTTTAATAGACACTATCGGTGGTTGGCAGCGCTAATCTTATACAGATTTGAGCGCGGTCCTCTACCAATGACGTCTTCAATATTGCGCAATACTTCAAAAATTCACATAATTTTAACACAAAGGTAAAAGCACACAAATTAAGTAAAGGATTACTTACATCAGAAATCCTGCCTTCGCCCGAAGTTGCGCTAGGGTAGGCTCGTAACCAAGTCCAATCAGGGCTCCTCCCGGAAGGATTAGAGATGATATGCCGACGCTCTCAAAAGCGTTCGGGGATCAGCTCCGGCCAGCTAAGGTAGCCATGAGGTCTTCATCCTCAGTCGTGGAGATCGGTGCGCCTAGGTGGCGGCAGATTTGTTACCAGAAAAGCGACCACTCTGCTCAAAGGTATTGGCGAAAAAGCCACGTTATCGAGAGAGAACCGGAAACTTCCCCACTCCTTTGTCTTTTTCACATCCGCACGAAGTTATTCATCTACCCCTCTAGTGTTGTGCGATCTGCGCAAACTCACTACTATGACGTACAGAAGTACCGCCTAGTCTATTTAAAATTCCCGCGCACCGCGTATTTGAAATTATGGCGCGAAACTCCCGTATATCAAAACTTAACCTAGAAACAATGTTTAAGTGGCAATGGCACGTAACATATATTGTGCTTCTTTCTGCAACGAATTGCCTTCGCTCTTGAAATTCAGATTAGATGTTCGAGTTACCTTTAATTTAATATACGGTCTTTCTATTGTAAATTTGCAATCTGCAAGTGCTGTTCTGAAAAGTAATATCGCTTTGCTATTTGGGGTCGGCAAAATTTCTACTGCAAAAATAAAATATAAACCACCGACTTGTATCACTTGTTCATTCAAGTCAGTTAGATATGGTGGTACCATAAGATGGTAGGAACAGTTTCTGCAAGTACTTAAAAGTTTTTGTTAAGCAAAATTTTAAACCTAATTTTTGTTCCTTTTTTGTGTACTACATAAACAGGTACTTCTCGTATTTTTTTACAGTTTCAATAAAATCTCCACTACCGCTACATTCAAATTAAGTGGTTTTCGAAGTCAATCAAAAAATATAAAATTACCTTATTAGAAAATATTTCCATTGATAACATGAGTCCCCCAGGTCCTACCATTGTTCCTAGATGTTTGTTAGTCTTTGTACTGTATACATAAACATTTCCATTATAACATCCCGCAAATAGAAGATTTCCAACAACTTGCAAGCATACAACTCCCTTTGATTTTGTAGCTAGATGTCTAAATGCCAATTGACCGTCCTAAAATTAAAAGTATTAAATACTATGCTTAAAAAGTTTGAATATTAAAACGAAATAAAGTATAAAACATATTTATTGTTAATACAAAATCCATGGTGCAAAACCTAGGTGATGCATGACCATTGGTGTACGTTCTACTCAGAGAAATTGCCAATTGTGCTATTTCTTTTGAATTATTTTCAAAATAAATGTATTAAAAATATTCTATTTTGACATTCGATTCAAAGGCAGTGTATTTCACTAAAAGATATATTTTAAAGGCAAATCATCAATAAATATAGTTCAAGCAATTTAAAATCCGATGTGCATCATCAATATTTATGTCATGCAGAAGCACCGTTGCCGCTATGAAAATATTAAAATGTTGTGACTACAAGCACGTTTAGCGGTTACATAATATTATCGATTGTGTTATTATATCACAAGAAAGTAGAAATTAGAAGAAGTAATATTATCATTACCACTTGCAAATACGTATGTGTGGAAATTTTCAAGAGCAAAATTGAAAGAAAAAGTTTATGATTACTTAACCTAAATGTTAAAATTTTTTTATATAAAAAACCCCACGCAATTGTTACCGATTTGGCAATAACAACAATGAACTTGAATTTAAATGTTCTTAATCAAGAGTTTGATATTCCTGATTTTAGAATAACTTCTCTCCCTATTATAGTGCCTTTCAATTACATCATCAATTATATACATAAATAGAAATGCACCTGTCAAAACAATGTGTACATTTTATTAGTCAGACATTTTTACAGTAAAGGACATGTAAACAATATGGGATACATGAAACGAGTCCATGGCCATCAATTGAATGGTGATGTGATGTGTGTTGAGTTTAATGTGCCTTGTGTTTAAACTGTGTTGTTCTATGGTAAAAATAGCTTTCTAAGAGCCATAACTGGACTAAACAGTTCATTTCTGCCTCAAGAATTCTATGTTGTAATTTTTAACTTCTAATTATATACTCCTAACCAGCTATTTGCTGAAAACTGACCACCAGTTGTGGATTTGTTGAAATTATTTGCTCATTTTATCAACAGTTAATTAACTCTTATCAAATATTTACAAAACAGTGATTAGTGCTTATCTACATAAACATTTACATTTCTACATTGTGGACTTACACCTGCTATCTTTAACTAATAGCTGGTTTGCTCTCTATTTAAATCAGCATATTTTTAAATAGCATCACAATGTCTGTTATTAATACATCATTACCCCAACCTAATGGTTTTGAATGCTGTCCTAAAAAAACCTGGTCTAACTTCATTTGTACTAAATGCTATGGAATATTTCATAAGAGCTGCTTGGGTAGACTTGGTAAAGGAAAAATCACATTTTTAAAGAATAGTCTTTTAATCTGCGAATTCTGCTCAATTGAGGATGCCGAGCTAACTTATTCCCCCTATATAAACAATGCTAATAAACTAAATGATCTTAATATGCAACTAGTACAAATCTATGAGGATAATAAACTAAAACACATACACATGGCGAAATTAAAAACCGAATATAACAACTTTATGCAAGAGGCAATATTAAACGAGGATAACCTCCATTTACAGCTGCCTACTGCTTACGATAAAATCAAGGCACTTGAAGCATTGTTACAAAATAAAAAACTCTGCTCAAAGACTGCCGCCAACTCAATACAGACACAAACTTCGGCCTTGATAGATTCTAAGACTGTTCCTACCTGTGACGGTAATGTAACTTTCTCGGTAACCAACTCAATAGTGACGAAAACTTCTGCCTCTATTGATTATAAAGCTTCTCCTAACCATGACAACAATATAACATATTCGGACGATTGGTTTGAAATCTTATACCAGTTTATACAAAGAAAAGTATGGTCAACGACGAGGAGGTTAACTCAATAATATAATATAATAATAATATAATTTTAAAGATGGCTACTGCATCACAAGTTTGTGTTGATGTTCCTAGTAAATTTTACAAATGTTGTTGTTTAGGCTTATTTACCCTATTTACACGTTTTACCTTAAGCTTATAGATATTAATTAATGTCGCTTATCCTTTAACCTAACAGTACTTAACCCCTTCCTATAATCCGGTTCTATCCACTACCTACCTACAAGAAAAGGGACTAAATGGTGAGAAAAGACAGAAATACCAGTGCTTCGAAAGTCGTAGCAAGCGTCACATGTACGCAATATGTTGTCGTGGTTATTTTGCAGTAATTAGTGCCGTACAATCGGTTCGTGTGCTAATTAACATTACTACAGTCCGCAATCAATTAATAGTTTCGTTACATTGATCGACCAGCGTTGAATCAAGATCGCAGTCATTAAAGGTAGGTGAATTCCATATCATTGGTTCATCCCTTTATCCCTACAGTTGTGTTAATAAAGAAACAAATGCTGTTGTGTGTATCAAGTGTTGTGCAGTATTTCATGCTAGTTGTGCAAAAAGAAAAAGCAGTCATAAAATAATAAGTGATAACAGAATAATATGCTGTGAAAATGAGATAACCTCAGATTCTCTTGTATTAAATTATTTTCAACAACAAATGCATTTAATTAAGGAGGCTAATCTACAAAAAGATGTTCTAATAAATGATAAAGATGTTATTATTAAATTACTACAGTCAAAGGTAAGTCAGTTGGAAGATAAGCTGGCAAATCTTACAAATCAGGAATTAAGGTCAGTAACACCACAAAGCTATTCTTCTGTAGTAGCAAACAGCAGCAGTGTTGTTATTGTAAAACCTGTAGGTAGAGGAGGAAACAGTGCTAAACCAAGGGATACCATCAAACAAAGCATTGATCCAGTAGAAATAGGGGTTCATATTTCGAGTATTAAAAATGCAAAGGATGGTGGAATATTGATACAGTGCAAGGACAGAGTACATGCTGATAAAATTAAGGAATCCATTAATACTAAAGTAGGCAGTGAATATACTACCCAGATTCCAGACAAACGAAATCGGGGTATAAAAGTTATTGGTATTGATGATGGTTTCACTGAAAACACATTGAAAGTAGCACTAATGAAACAAAACAATGCTGTTTTCAATGATGGCAGTTTAATACAAGTTAAGGTATTAAAGAAAATGCGTACTAGATATTTTGCAATAATTGAATTAGATCCGGCAACTTTTGCGAGAATTATGGGTCATAATATTAAATTGACTATTGGATACAATTTATGTTCTGTATATGAATATATTCATGTTATACGATGTTTTATATGTTTTCAGTTTGGTCACATGGCAAAGTCATGTAAAAATAAGCAAATTTGTGGTAAATGTGCTGCTAGTGATCATAAAACTGTAGAGTGCAATAATAATAGCATTAAATGTGGTAACTGTATTATAGCTAAAAGTGAGCCTGAGTTGCAAACCAATATTCAACATGAAGTGTTTGACTTAAAATGTCCAATATATTTAAAGCATGTTAATCTGGTCAAGTGTCGGATAAATTATGTAAATACTGTTTTAAGTAAATAGCCATTACCGCATTTAAATTTGTTTATGCTAGCAACAGGAACAAACCTGAAACCAGAGACTGAATTTGATTGTAAGCTCAAATTGGCCTACCAGAATACTAGAGGTCTGAATTCAAAACTTTATGATTTCTACAACTCTGTTTGTTCCACAATTAGTGAGTATGATGCTATTGCCATCACTGAGACATGACTACCTAATTCTGTATTAGATAGTGAAATTGTTCCTAATGATTTGATCGTGTATAGAAGTAGAAATAGGGATATATTAAAGGCTCAAAAAGAAGAGGCGGTGTGTTGCTTAGTAAAAATGAATATGATAGTAGTCTTGTTGATGTTAAATATGAAGATTCCAATATAGATGTATTGTGTGTTAATATTAATACAACTGCTGTAGCAAATTTGTATATCATAATTGTGTATATTTCACCTGATTGCACCTTATCATCCAGAGAGAATTTTTATAATTTCTTAGAAAGCTTGGAGTTTTTATATGAAAACAATTTTATAATTATTGGCGATTTTAATATAGCAGGATTGAATGAATATTATCTTAACAATACTATCAGAGATGATTATTTAGAGCTATTCCTTAACTTTATGAGTTTTCATGATACACACCAGTATAATCGCGTAACTAATGCAAATAACCGTTTATTAGATTTGGTGATTTCCAAGCTTAAATATAAAGTGGTTCCCTTTGGATCTTGCTTTGTAAAAGAAGATTTACATCATCCAGTATTGTTTATTGAGGTTCCATTAAAAAATAGGAAAATTAAACAGTTACCGGCAGATGGATGCATTCAGTATAACTTTAAAAAAGCTGACTTTTATTTAATGTATCGTTTATTTGAATGAACTAATTGGGATTTTTTAGAATCATATACCAATGTGAATGATGCTGTAGAAAGCTTTTACAATACACTATATAAAATGTTTGATATGTATGTTCCAAAAAGTAGAAAGTCTACAAAGTATCCTGCCTGGTTCAATAGCCAAATAATAAGAGATCTGAAACGGAAAGAAAAGTTCCGTCAACTTTTAAAGAATGTTACTATTAGGGCTGAATTTGTGAAATTGAAATACAAGATTAAAATAAGCATTGAAAGAGCACATGCACAATACTTAATACAAATACAAGATAACATCAGTAACGACTCCAAGTTATTTTGGAACTACATACACAATAAAAGGGGCTCCACCAGTATTCCTAATAAGATGTCCTTGAACGGGATTGAGTATTTGAATGGTCGTGATATTGTTAACACATTTGCTTCACATTTTGAATCTGTATACAGTAAAACTGATGATTACTTTGATCCTGACGTACTAGCTTCCGTAAATAATTTAGAATCAATAAATTTAACACCCATTGAAACTCATGATATAACACAAGCCGTAAAACGGCTGAGATCAAATAAGACTGTTGGTCCTGATAATGTGCCACCATATATATTGAAGGGCCTAATTGATTTAATTGTGCATCCGCTTAAATTATTATACAATTTATGTCTATCAACTAATACTTTTCCCGACTATTGGAAATTGGTAAAAATTAGCCCGGTTTTTAAAAAGGGTGCCAAAAATGATATAAAAAATTATCGACCAATTGCAGTGCTTTCTGGACCAGCCAAAATATTTGAATCGATTCTTTTTCAGCAGATATATTCTTCAGTTTCCCAAAGATTATCAGTGTATCAACATGGTTTTGTCAAAAAGCAATCCACAGTAAGCAATTTAATAAACTTGACACAATGTATTGCAGAGACATTGGATAATCTTGGCCAAATAGACGTTATTTACACAGATTTTGTGAAGGCCTTTGAAGTGTTGATCATATTAAGTTATTAGAAACATTACATAATCAGTTTGGATTTCATAAAAATTTATTATTGTTTATGAAGTCATATCTGCATGATCGTAAAGCAGATGGTTGTTGTTAGGGGATTCATATCCAATACATTCATTGCATCATCGGGAGTACCTCAAGGATCAAACCTTGGCCCATTACTCTTTTTATTATTTATTAACAACATACCTTCTGTAATACAGTTCTCTTCTATATTACTGTTTGCCGATGACTTAAAGTTATATGCATCAATTAAAGATGTTCGAGATTGTGAGAGGTTACAAGCTGATTTAAATAATATCAGTGAGTGGTGCAAAGATCACAGACTGTACTTTAATATAACCAAATGTAACGTAGTTTCATTTGCCAGAAAATATAATCCACTAAAATATGAATATAACATTAATAGCGTTATAATACATCATTTATTAGAGATAAGGGATTTAGGGGTTGTATTCGATAGCCGCTTGACATTCAATGCTCATATTGCTGAATTATCAAACAGTGCTTCTAGAATGTATGGTTTCTTAGTGTGTAACATGATACTCTTCAATAGTATTAAATGTATCAGACTACTCTTTATAACTTTTGTTAGAACTATATTAGAGTATGCATCGGTTGTATGGAGTCCTCAATATGAATGTCACAAGTACAATATTGAAAGAATACAAAACAAATTCTTAAGGTATTTGCACTACAAAGAGACTGGGCAGTATGAGTTTAATACTCCAAAAGCTGACTTAAGGGTGCTATATAATTTACATTCCCTAGAAACTAGAAGAAATATAGCATATATCTTGTACTTACATAAATTATTGAATAATGGGGTTGATGATGCACAATCATTATCTTTAATAAGTTTTAATGTACCATCTTATTATACAAAGAACAACCTAACTTTTCGTGTTAATTGTGCTCGAACTAATATTTGCAATAATACTCCATTGAATGTAATGTGTAATTTATATAATGCAATACAAAAAGACTGTGATATTTTTAATATTGTACACAGTAATTTGCAGAATTTATTATTTAAGTTAATGTAGAAATAAGTATTATCAAATTGTATGAACTTAATTACTACCCTATAATTGGGTCTTGTACCTGTTGGGTTTATATTAAATAAATAAATAAGACCTACGAAACGGCCGCTCTTCTAGATAATACCGAACATTTTGTACAAGATAATAGTCCTGGGACACTTAATACTGCAAATTGTAATATAACGCTATTTCCGAAATCATGTGATATCATTCCCAGTATAAGTAGCCTTGCAAAACGCACCAGTTTGCCCCACACCACTGACATCCTGGGTAATAAATTAAAATCTAAAATTATGATTGTGGGTGATAGTCATGGCCGGCAATTAGGCGCCATGCTTTCAAAACTCTCTGATAGGCTAAAATTAAACTTTGTACTTTCATCCTTCCTGAAACCAAGTGCCAGCCTAAGGGCTTGCATTGAATCTCTACCATTACTTGCACAATCAGAATTTTTAAGCTCTGACGACTATGTTGTGGTCGGGGGCGCCAATTATCTACCTACTTCTATCAAGGAAGTCACTCACATTAACGATATACTTTTTAAAACGGTCACCCTAACTAATGTGGTGGTGTCGTCGGTACCTCACAGATATCATACGCCAGCTATGAACGTCCTAATCAATGAACTCTATGCCAACCTCTCGTTCAATATACAGAATTCAAAAGTGCAAGCTAGTGCTGAGTTATCCATTCACCTAGGGAAACACTATAGAACCAAAAATGCACTACACCTAAACATGGAGGGTAAACGTCTGTTGGTACTTTCAATTATCAAACACATACTTAGGAAAAGTAATTTACTGAGATTGCTAGATGACCCCAATCTAGGTTTAGTGCCTGCAATCCGAGGATATGTACAACGGAGATCAAATTTAATTCAACGAAGATCCGACTTCCAAATTAAATCCAGGGAACGTGCCAATTTTTTAGGACATCTGCACAACCGTCACCATACCTCTCCTTATTATCCCCAAAATCTATACCAATCTTATATGACACGTTCCAGATACATTCATGCACACTTACCCCCATCGCCACATCCAAAACCACTTATGTCAATAAAACTGCCAATACCTACACAATTAACTCGTCAAATGGGCATGATGGCCAAAAAGCATTAAAGCAAACACAGCCACATATTCCCAAACCCACAAGTTTTTATAACCGATTCAAGCTACAAGACTTAATTCGTTTCAGCAAACTAGAAAAGTAAAAATTTTTAATTCTGTCGCGCCTAAGGATCAACTAGTTATTCTCCACCTAAATATCCGATCATTAAACAACTCTGTGGATGAACTATCAATCTTTTTAAATGCCCACGACTACCCCGATGTTGTTGGTCTCAATGAACATCATTTAATCTCAGATAAGTTGACTACTTTGAATATTTCAAATTACAAACTAACCTCATACTTCTGTAGGGATAATTCTTATGGAGGTTCCGCAATATTTGTTAAGGTGAATACACGGGCTATCCATATTCTTTATTTAAATAAGCTTGCACTTGCACGAACGTGTGAGCTTTCAGCTGCCAAAATCTGTATTGGCCTATGTAAAACTTTAATACTAATTCTTTATCGTTCCCCACACTTGTCAGTTAAAGAATTTCTCATTCTCCTAGATCTCATCTTAAACAAAGCTAGTCAAAATTTTGATAATATTATACTGACTTCAGATTTCAACATTGACTTAATTGTTAATAGTTGCGACTCTCGCTCACTTTTAAACGTTTTATCCACCTATGGATTATACACATGCTTTAATATAGCTCTGGCATAGATAACATCGCTTCAACCTTTCATTCTGAGTCCATCTCGAATAAAACTGTTGTACCAGTATTCTTTTCGGCCCATTGTGCTCTCCTAATAAAGGTTAAGGTCATATTGACAACCAACAGTAAAAAAACGACTATAAAAACAATTCGTAGCAATCTAAAAGATCCGGAAACTTTAGAAGTATTTAAAAATAGTCTATCTAGTCAGGTCTGGAACGAGGCGAGTGAACCCTATAATACAGACGTTAAATACAATAACTTTTTAAATATCTTTTCAAGGCTCTTTAATACTCATTTCCCCCTAAACCAGATAAAAGTTGTTTGTAATAAACCTAAAAAAAACCAATGGATAAACCCCGAGATAAATTTAATTTATGACCAAATAAATCTTCTAAGATCTTCAGAAAACACCTCTAACAGCTCACTGACCTATTTAAAGAAAAAACTAAAATTTCTGATACGCAAAGAAAAAAAGAACTTAACATTACATGTGATTTTCCAATGCTCCACCCAAAGTTCCTACATTGGCCAGGAAGCGAGTTTTGTTTACCTGGAAAATTTGGAATTTTGCCGAACCCTTGCTGTTCCAAGCAAGGTAGAGGGATCTTTAACGTGCGTGACAACACTCACACACAGGACCTCCATTTTACCTCTCATCCGAACAAGGGTGTATTTTTGTGAAAAATGCTCGCCCAACATTTTGCCAGCGGACCGTGTCAGGATTTGAACCCGGGACCTTGGGCGTAGTAGTCACACACATGCCACTACGCCACGGAGCCGCCAAAAAAGAACTTAACAACAGATATCTCAGTAATTCAGATAATATCATGAAAACTTGCTGGAATATAATAATCAAAGAACGTTGTATTGAACCATCTTTCAAGAGCAACACCAAACTAATTATCCAAAACTGTTCCATTATTGATCCAGCTCGTATAGCCACTGAACTAAATTTATTCTTTTTAGATACCTCTCCTACTCGTAACCCCTCCCAACCCTCTATTATAGGTTCATGTGTTAATAAGTACCCCAACGCGACAACATCATCCTTTGTTCTATTCCCAACTGATGAAGACGAAATTATTTATGTAGTCTCCAAGTTTAAAAATAAAAACTCACCCGGATTGACGGAATACCCCCGTGGTTAGTTAAAAGGGTAATAGCGAAAATTGCCTTTCCTATAAGTAATATTATTAACAGTTCTTTTATGACAGACACATTCCCTTCGAAACTTAAGTCAGCTTTAGTTATGCTACCGTTATGCAAAAAAGGTACTCCCACCGATCCGGGTAACTATAGACCAATCAGTCTTCTGTCAATTTTTAATAAAATAATTGAAACAATACTCACTATTAAGACTATCTAAATTCTTAATAAAACAAAATTATCGACAAATCCCAACATGGATTTCTCCCTAAAAAATCTACCCAAACAGCTCTAGTAGATCTATCCCTTTTTGTAAGTAACTCTATCGATAAAGGTTAATTTGTTACTGCCTGGTTAATTGATATTGCTAAGGCTTTCAACAGTGTCTGTCATTCCATTCTTCTTGACAAACTTACACATAGGAATCCGAGGTGTCCCTCTCAATCTGCTCCGTAACTATCAATCAAACAGAACTTAGTCTGTGGAAATTGTAAGTTGTGATGGGACTACTACAGTGCGTTCCCCTTTCGTGCCTGTTAGTATCGGAGTACCCCAAGGTAGTGTCTTGGGACCACTCCTGTTTTTAATTTACATTAATGACTTGGCTCCCTTGCTATCATCCAACGATACTATCTGCATTAAATATGCAGATGACACTACTGTGCTTACAAAATCTATCTCGGCTAACTGGCACAACACAGTAACATTGGCCCAAAATAAATTAACGCTAGCTAAGCAATGGCTTACTCTCAATAAACTGAGCCTAAACATGCTGAAAACGGAATTTATGGTACTTCGATCTGCAAGGTCTCAAATCACCCTGCCTCCTTCGGTAAGCCTTAATGGTTCATTAATTCCAATTGAAGGTAAAGTAAACTTTTTAGGATTTATCATCGATGCTTCATTGACCTGGTCGGCTCATGCCAAACACATCTGCAAAAAATTATCAATATCCTGCTTTATATTACGTAAAATTGTACAATTCTGTTCCACGTTGGTGATTAATTACGCCTATTATGCCTTAATATTCAGTCATATCTCTTATGGGATCCTTGTGTGGGGTAGTTCCTCGAGCGCCATGTATAACGTCTTTATATTGCAGAAAAAGGCAGTCCGGATCATCTGCAAGCAGGCACCTCTCAGTAGCTGTCGAGGAAATTTCAAAAAGTTAGATATTCTCACTACTCCTGCTGTATATATTTTATCGCTATTGACATATATTCATAAACACCCACATTTGATTGAACTATATAGACCACAGCATGCTTATAATACTCGCTTTCGACCATTTACTTTACCAGCTTACAAGCGTACGTCTACACAAAGATCCCTTGTTTACTGTGCTTTAAAACTACTAAACCGGCTAAAAATCGACCCAATTAGATATCCATATAAACCATTCAGTAAGGCCCTGAAAGCCTACCTTATGGATATTGAGCCATACTCTATGAACGAATTCCTTACACAGTCTAATACACACCAACTCCAAATCCACATCCACTAACCCACTTTGTTATTTCCTACCTCTAACTCCGTTCCCTCTTTTGTCAAAATTCATCCATAAAGATGAATCAGGTGGTGACACTTGCAACACCAGGTACAAGACAGCTTAACTTAATAGTGTTGCCTCGTATTATTGTTTTGGTGTTGTGATTATTGTAGTAATTTATGTAAGCTAGGTATTATAAATGTAATTTATACATGCAAATGAGTGTTTGCCCAATTGTATAAATTGAATAAATAAAATAAAAAATAAAAAAATTTAAGCAATTTCTTCAGAGTCCCAACCACTGACATTACATGTGATTTTCCAATGCTCCACCCGAAGGTACTACATTGGCCAGGAAGCGAGTTTTTTTTTACCTGGAAAATTTTGAATTTTGCCGAATCCTTGCTGTTCCAAGCAAGGTAGGGATCTTTAACGTGCGTGACAACACTCACACACGGGACCTCCATTTTACCTCTCATCCGAACGAGGGTGTATTTTTGCGAAAAATGCTCGCCTAACATTTTTCAAGCGGACCGTGTAGGGATTCGAACCCGGGAAGTAGGGCTCAGTAGTCACACACATACCACTACGCCACGGAGCCGCCTCTCCCAACCACTGACAACATCATCAACGTTAATAACAAGAGGTGCAACGTCTTCAGTATAATATTTTAGTTCTCTATCTCGACATTCAGTAACTAATTTGTGACAATGGACTACAGTATTATTTAAAATTTGCGGTATTACCGTCGATAACGCTTCATGCCACATAGACAAAAAAGATTATAAATGTCCGTCGTTTGACAGTTCTTAAAGTAAACACAGAAACTATGCTAAAAATTGTATAATGATAAAATTAAAAGAGAGAGACACTAACTTAAGTGTTGCAAAACCTTTTTTCAGTAAATGTAACATACATTTTATCAAATGTAGGTGATAATTTAGATATTCCAGACCGCATCGGCAATAAAAAAGTTCGTTTTGCTCCTCCTATGTATAGTTGAAGATGAAACATTAAAAAGAATGCAATATAAATAAAAAAGTTACCAAAATCGAGTCAAGCTTGCATTATTAGGGTACCGTACCAATACTACAGTGAGCAATCAATAAACCAAATTAAACTGTTTTTATTTTTATGTATATTTAAATCTTATCCAAATTTGATTGTGATAACTGAAAAATGAATATATTGTCCCACATTGTACTGGCTCATTAGTAAATACGTTATCTATTACAGTGTTTAAAAATTTTTGTCCCAGCAACTATTACACCGTCAAAAAACCTGCAGTTTTCCGATAATCTATGACTCAATAGCTACTATCCCTATTAAAATAAAAATTTTAGCTTTGGAAATGTAGGAGAACAGAGGAGGGAGCAGTACTTTTTGGCATATTTTAAGCTATATCATGAAGACTACTGGACCTCCTCTTTCAAATGATACCTCACACGATACATTCATAAACCTTTTTTTTTTGACCGAATTAACCCCCGCCATTTTAATCTAAAACTACTTTTTTCTATTTTTTGACTGTCAATATATGTGCGTGCCATAAAGACCTATCATTGTGACAAATTTCAAATTCCTACGTTACATAGTTTTCGAGAAAAACCTGTGACAGATGGACGGACGGACACGAGTGTGATCTTATAAAGGTTCCCGTTATACCTTATAAGGTACGGAACCTAGCTGAGCAACGAACCCAGACCTTGATCATGAAAAGCGGGACTTTTAACGATGTACCACTGAGGCGGATGGAATTTAGCACGAAAGGCACCTAAGATTTTAATTGAACATTAATTTGTTAGAATAGTCAGCAATGTTGAATTTTTGATCAACTTAACGTGTGAAATTTGTTAAAGATAGGAAAATTAAAAAACATCGGTTTATGTTGGTATGCCTATTAATCACATCTATGACATAAATCGGATATTAGATTGCTTGAACTATATCAAATTTATTTAACTTCACACAGATGGTGCGAACCAGTAGCACAAAAACAATTGTGTAAAATGGAAAATGATAGAAAAGAATATTAAATAAAGTAAAGTTTTCGATGATTATATTCTAAAGTTATCAAGCAGGAAGCAATTAAATGATGTTATTTTATTCTGTTCAAAAACTAATATTACTCTTCGAGGTACAAATGAAATAATTGGGAAACCAAAGTATGGCATATTTTTAAATTTAATTGAACTCATGGGTCAATGCAACTTTAAAAAACATTGAAACACATAAAAAAGTGCCGTTTCATAATTTTTAACAACAATTTAAACTAAAATAATAAATTTGGTTCGTGAAAAAATCGAAGCAAAATCATACGCCGAATTAAGAACGCAATGTAGTATTCAATTTTATTTGAATGTACCCCTGTTAATTCGAGAAAACAACAAATGAGTGAGATTATAATATACGTTTATTTTGGTTCTAATGGTAAAGTAATAATCAAACACAGTTTTATAGACATTATTCAATCACGTGAAAAGATTGGAGAAGGTTTAACGACTGAGATTTTAAATACACTACAAACTAACAAATTAAATATACATGATATTAGAGGGCAAGGTTAAGACAACGGTGCCAACATAGCTGGCAAATAAGGTTAGAACTCGTACTTTGGAAATTAATAATTTGGAATTACTTGTATCTTGTGCCCCGCATAATCTAGATTTAGCGGAAGTTCACACCGAATCTATAACACTGGCCAAACAAATAAAGCTTTACAGCAAAAGGATATATCTATAGATGATGCGACAAAATTAATCAATATTGTACGCTTTATTCTACAAGGACTGTAGTACACAGGTTCTGAACAAATTTTTGCAGATGCTAGAAAAATCGCTTCAACAATGCATATGGATGTTAAATTTTCTTGACAACATCATGGGCGAGTTAAAAGAAAAATAAAGTGAAAAAGATTTGTTTAGAATGCAAATGTATAACGTTCTTGATGTTCTTCACCTGAAACAAACTGGCATTATGAACAAATAAATATTATATATGAGTTCTTGTTTATTGTATCTCTAGGTACAAGAAGCATTGTAGATTTGCAAAAGGCATGAGCACATCTGTCTAGACACGAGAAAGATTTGAATTGTGCCAAACTCAGTTGTGAAATTTCAAGTTTTAAATTTCATGTCAAGGACTGATTGAAAACCCGAATCTGCAACTTCCCAAGATATATTACAGACCATTTATGACTGAATTAGTGGAGTCGTATTAAAATATCATACTACGAATATTTCTTACTTTCAATTTCGACTGCTTTGTGTAAGAGAGGTTTCAGCAAATTAAAGTTAAATAAAGTCACCCAAGATCAACCCTAGCTCACGAGAAACTATCCAATCTTTCAATAATATTGCTCAGAGTATTAACTTCGATGAATTGATTACTGAATTCGCTGAAATTAATGCAAGAAGAGTACCAATTAGATAAATTTTAAGTTTAAGAACAATTAAATAGGTATTATAAATCAATAGAACAATTATAAACAATTACAATTATAATAATACCATTTTTTTCTTGCAAACATGTTAAATTTATCATTTATTTTATTACTTTCTAAATAAAGTTAAAAGTAGTTGCCCATACGAATAGGGCGGGGGTGAAGACATGCCCTTCCCGTCTAAAAAAACAAGATAAATACACGTAAATTTAAAAATTGTTCAAAGAAATCAGTAAAAACATACATAGTTAAAAATTTTGTAGCTACCTCCGAAATTAGTGTTTTTGATTGTACTACTGGAACAACTATTATTTTGGGAAAATACATCCATTACGAATGGACCTGCACCTTGAAGAAGTTCTAGATTATTAGAACGGTGGAATGGCTTGTGCGTTCCAGTGATCTAAAGAGCCAAACTACAGGTCCAACCAAAGTAGTAGGGGCTTTAGTGAGGAACCAGACTAAGATAGGTCCCCGAAAGAGAGCAGCAGCTTTTTTGATACTCAAAGTGGTAGAGACCATAGAGGCGGCTCTGTGGCATAGTGGTATGTGCGTGACTACTACGCCCCAAGGTCCCAGGTGAGTCCCGGCACGGTCCGCTTGAAAAATGTTAGGCGAGCATTTTTCACAAAAATACACCCTCGTTCAGATGAGAGGTAAAATGGAGGTCCCGTGTGTGAGCGTTGTCACGCACGTTAAAGATCCTACTTTGCATGGAACAGCAAAGGTTCTGCAAAATTCTAAATTTTCCAGGTAAACAAAACTCGCTTACTGGCCAATGTAGTACCTTCCGGTGGAACATTGGAAAATCACATGTAAGGTAGAGACCATAAAGGTCGGTATGACATTCTAACACACACTACTGCAATGTGGAAGGCAACGGGAAACCACCACATTACCTCGCAAGTACACAGCATACTTAAATGAATGCTGTCAAATGCAGGAAGACATTTGGAATTAGTATATAGGATCAAAAGATTGATATGCTTAAATTTGCAGATGATATAGAGGTATCAGCATCTAGCAAAAAAAAAGTTAGAAGCTGATCTTAATGAAATGGAAACAATTTTAACATAGAGATACGGTATGAAAATTAACAAAAATAAAACGATAGTTCTAGTATGCAAAGGAGGGGAAAATAAATCAAAAACAAGGATACAAATAGGCAACGAAAACTTACAAAAGGTTAAGGATTTCTGCTACCTAGGAAGCCAAATAACGCACAGATGTGAAAAGCACAAAGGTCGTGCTACATTTAACAAGAAAAAGCAACTAGTATGTTCAAACACAAACATAGAAACAAGGAAATGATTGTTAAAAAAATATGTGTGGAGCACAGCACTTTACGGCTGTGAAACCTGGACAGTAGGAGAAACGGACAAGAAATGTGATGCTACAGACGTATGATAAAGATATCACGAACAGACAAAGTTAAGAAGAAAGAGGTACTAGAAATGATAGGGGAGGAAAGAAATATGTGGAGCACAGTAAAAAATAGGAGAGATAGGATGATAATTCACATACTAAGACATGCGGGAATAGTGCGGAATATATTAGAAGCAGTGATAGGAAAAAAGAAAAGTAGAAAATCTAGGTTACACTATTGCACACTGATAGTGAAAGATGTAGGTTGCAGGGATTTCAGGGAGATGTGTAGGCTAGCTCAGAATAGAAATCAATGGAGATACACATCCAACCAATCCCAAGATGGAAAACTAATAATGAAAAAAATAATTGTACTTAATGATGATTATTATAAGCAACTACATGTATTGGTCTTGCAATATTCTCAAGTAATGTTAATTGTGTGAAAGGATTTACTGGAAAACTATTAATTCGATAAATGCAAGATGTCCAACAATGTGAATGGTATGAATCTTGTTTAGCAAAAAATATGCTTATATTGTAAAAAAAAAGTAGTGACTAAGTCTTTACAGTGTGCTAATTGTGGTAAAAAGTACATCAATCATGTATTGAAAGAAAAGGTTTAATTAAGGATGATAATGTTATGAAAATATTTACATGTTTTGATTGCCATTTGATAGAAAAAGAAGTCAATCTAAAGTCTTAAATGTATGAAAAGGATCACTAATAACCGAAGATTCAGGTGGTGTTGATCTGGAACATGATTTCACTAAGTTCTTGCAAAGTAGTACATTTCAGTATTTAATTAATAGTGCAGTTAAATCTGAAACTGCAAAGTAACACCAAAAACTATGTGAGCTTCAGGCTGAAATGGAGATCTTAAGAAATAGTAACATTGATCTAATCAGGCTACTAACCAGCAACATTAAATCCACCAAGTATGCTAAATCTACAAGTTTAGTGGATCCAAATGTAGAGATAGGGAATATTGCGTTAAACCCAACACCTGCAGAGAATATTAATATGGATCAAAATAAGGCATGTGAAAATGTCAACAAAATGGTTATGAAAAGAGTTCAATATTTTTATCAAGTGTTTACAAACAAACTTCTATTAAAAATGTAAACCATTCTGAAGCACAAGTAATTCCAAGGAAAGGTACTACAATGGCTACTAGTAAAACTAATATTAAAATTCCTTTATAAGAAACAGGGATTGAAAGTTGTAACTTGTAGAAAAAGAAAACCAAATGTTATGGCTCTGTTCCGATAGTAGACCAAAACGGATTTGAGGCCTTAACTGGAGTTCAAAAGCAGCAATGTTTACACCTAAGTAGAGTTGCCCATATGATTAATGGTGAGCCGCGTGAACCTAAAGACATTACTGATTATCTCCGTGAGGATGCATCGGATATAGTATGCTATAACATTAGCAGTACAAAAACATTTAATACTTTCAAAATAGGTATTCCTACAAATATTAAAAGTAAACTTATGGATTTTACGTATTGGCCGGCTAATGTACAAATTAGAGAATTTATTTTTAAATCACCTAAAGGATATTTGCACAATACTGTTAAAACAACTGCTTTTTTAGAGGAAGGAACAATACCCGATCACCCTACAAAGTAAATTTTATTAATGCGCAAGAGTACGTTTCAATTGTCCCATAATGATAATAGTGGAAATTATGCAGTTGAAGTTTGTCATGCTACTGTAACAAGTATATCTTTGTGTTATTTCCAAAATGTTTGTGGTATCCGTACCAAACTTCTTCCTTTCAATGCGTCTGTTCATGATTGTGAATATGACGTTATAGCATTAGTTGAGACTTGGCTTACAGATGATATTAGTGATTTGGAAGTATTTCCTGAGCTATACACTGTATACAGATCTGATCGTAGCTATGAAGTGACTGGTCTTTCACGAGATGAAGGATCGTTGCTTGCCATTAGGAATTACTATGCAGTGCTGAAACTCGATATTTCCAGCATTAGCAGTTCTTTTGGTGGAATTGACATCATTGGTTGTAAATGTAGCTTTCAGTTCGAACAATTTACATTTCACCTTCAATATCTATTTGTTTACTTGAGACTTTACTGGAGTATTTAGAGGGTTTCGCTATTTTCAAAGTCTTAATAATGGGAGATTTCGATGTACCTTTCTATAATAATGCGAACTTTAATAATTCTATAAGCTGTTTGCTGAAAAACTTTGAACAGTTCACTGATGTAGTGCAATATAAGACAGTATTAAACAGCAAAGGCGACTGCTTGAATTAATATCTTCAAATATTTCTTGTTACATTTCTGAGGATGTTCTAACATTGGTTAGGTTATACACATCACTCTGCACTTAGAATTTGTTTAGGTGTTAAATTACCATATAGTGGTTTTCCCCAATCTGATACTAATGCCTATAATTTTAAGATGGCAGATTTTCATAATCTTTACAATGCTTTGTCCAAGGCTAATTGAACTTTCTGGAAAATTTTGAGAATTCGGATATTGTTTGCAAAGCTTTCTATGACAAATTTTTGGCCATACTGGATGAATTTGTCCCTTTATACAAAAACAAGAAGCACCACTATCCATCTTAGTTTACACCTGAAATTATTCATTTACTTAAAGTAAAGAACAAGTTATTTCGTAAATATAAGTGCTTGAGGTTGGATCATCACTCCTCTGAATTTAGGAGGGTGTGAGCTTTAACTAAAGCTTTAACACTTAAGTCATAATGATTATGAACATCAAATGGAGAATAAGCTTAGAAACAATCCTAAAGCTTTCTGGTCCTTTGTTCGCTCTAAACAAAACAGAACTCGTATACCAGCCAAAATCTTCTGCAATAATCAGTTTTATGAAGCCCCTAACTCAATTATTGCTGCTTTTAGAAACTACTTTAGTGCCATTTATGTGCCACAAACGGTTCCTTTTACAAGGAATAGTTTTAAGTACATCTTCCTATCGCTTGCATATTAAGAAAATTACCATTACCGAGGTAGAATCGTGTATGCAGAAATTAAAAATTAAACATACATTTCGTATTGATTGTATTCCTTCTTTTTAGGGTTCCGTACCTTATAAGGTATAACGGAACCTTTAAAAGATCACTCTGATCGTGTCCGTTCGTCCGTCTGTCACGTAGGTGTTTCTCGAAAACTATGTAACATAGGAATTTGAAATTTGGCACAATGCTGGGTCTTTATGGCGCGCACATATATCGACAGTCAGAAAATTGAAAAAAGTATTTTTAGATTAAAATGGCAGGGGTTAATTCGGTCAAAAGAAAAAAGTTTTAATAAATATATCGTGGACAGACAAAGTTAAGAACGAAGAGGTACTAAAAATGGTAGGGGAAGAAAGAAATATGTGGAAAACACTAAAAAATAGGAGAGATAGGATGATAGGCCACATACTACGGCATGAAGGAATAGTGCGGAATATACTAGAAGCAGAGATAGGAAAAAAGAGAAGAAGAGGTAGACCTAGGTTAGACTACTGCACACAGATAGTGAAAGATGTAGGCTGTAGGAGTTTCAGGGAAATGTGTAGGCTAGCTCAGAAGAGAAATCAATGGAGGTACTCATCCAACCAGTCCCAAGATGGATAAATTAATGACGAAGAAAGTAGCTGCACTTAAACATGATATTTATTATAAGCAACTACAAGCATTGGATGGGCAATATTCTCGAATTATGGTAATTGCGTGAAAGCATTTACTGGAAAACTATTATTTCGGCAAATGTCTAAGTGTTGGGGGATCTTGGCAGCCACAGGTTGCTTAACCCCCTTCAATAAATCTCTGTGGAATAGGGCATAATATTAGAAAACAATATAAGGGGAACCGAGCTGTATTGCTGTGTGAGAATTTCAGGGAACCATGTTGGTTAGTTTAGAAAATAAATAAGTGCAGGTACATGTCCAACCAGTTTTGAGACGGGAAACCCAATGACGAAAAAATAAGCGCAGACAAATCTGATGATTATTATAAACAACTAGTTGTTTGTTGTGAAATATCTGCAACTAATGTTGACTGTGCGAAAAGACATATTGGAAAAAATATTAAATCAGTAAATGTCCAAGTGCTGGGGGAACTTGGCAGCCGCAGGCTGCTTACCCCCTTTCGCAACCACTGAATGTCGGAGAAATAGGGTATATAATTGTAAAACAATAGAAGGTGATCGAACTGCATCTAACAAGAAAGAACAGCGCCTATGATAAAAGACAACAAACATAGAACAAAAAGTTGTTGGAAGCGTATGTGTAGAGCACAGCACAAACAATATGCCTACGAAATACGAGCAGTCTGAAAAGCAGACAGAAGAACAGTAGCGGCCTTTGAAATGCCGTGCTTCAGATGTTTGAGGATGGACAGACAAAGGTAATAACAAATAGGTTATAGAAACAGTAAGGGAACAAGGATATCTTTGGTACAAAAATATGAGGAATAGAAGGGCAGAATACGTTCTAAGGCATTTTTGGGGAATAGTATGGGATATATGACAAGCAGAGATAGGAAAAAAGAGGTGAATGTAGACCTAGATCAGATAGTGATAGATGCAAACTGTGCAAATTTCGGGAAAATCTGTAGGTTAGTTCAGAATAGGAAACAATGATGGTACGCATCTAACCAGTTTCAGGACTGAAGACCCAATGATGATGATGAAATATATCGTGCAAGGTATCATTTAAAAAAGGATTCTAAAAGGCTTCTAAAAATACTTTTTTTATAATTTTCGATCCAGTAGTCTTCATGATAATCTCAAAATGTGTCAAAAATAACCGCCCTCTCTCGTTCTCCAGCATTTCCAAAACTAAAATTTTGATTTTAATAGGGATAGTAGCTATTGAATCATAATAGATAATCGGAAAACTGTAGGTTTTTGACAGTGTAACAGTTCCTGGGAAAAATTTTTTAAACACCGTAATAGACAATGTATTTAATAATAATGTACCAGTACAATGTGGGACAATATGTGCACTTTTCAGTTATCACAATCAAATTTGTATAAGATTTAAAAACACATAAAAACACAAACAGCTTAATTTGGTTTATTGATTGCTCACTGTAGTATTGGTACGGAACCCTAATAGTGCGAGCTCGACTCGCTCTTGGCTAACTTTTTTCATTAAACACTGTGTTAGTGTGTTGGCATATCCAAGAGATAGACAACAACTAACCTTGTTCATTTGACACGTCATCTCGGAGATATTGGATGATAATGGACAAGCGGATGTTGTTTATACAGATATAGTTAAAGCTTTCAATCTTGTTATTAACCATGATATTTTGTTCACAAACTGGGTGCAATTAGTCTCAGTTCACCCTTACTTTTGTTCTTTGCCTCTTATTTAATAGACTGCATCCAATTTGTTTCGTATAATGGTTTCAAGTCTGCACTTTGTAGCCCTACCTCAGGTGTACCACAAGGTTCCAATTTGGGTACTCTCTTATTTCTTATTTTCTTTAATGACATCACTGAGAGTATCACATGTGGCAAGCTGTTGTACACTGATGATCCAAAATTGTTTTTTCCAATAAAGGAGTTACTTGAATGTCAACATTTACAACTTCCGATTGATCATTTAGCTGAGTGATGCCAGCAAAATTTGATCAACTTTAATTCTAATAAGTGCCATGTCATCACTTATATAAGAAAACTTTAATCAGCACAATACAGGTATCATGTGGAGATGCATATATTATTAAGGTGCAATTAGACCAGAGACCTTGGTGTTGTTTCTGATTCTTCACTTTCGTTTACTCCTCACACCAACAGTGTTGTAACTAAATCATTCAAAACCCTCGGGTTCATCAGAAGAAATTGCAGAACATTTACAAATATTGACGCTTTGAAATCAATTTACCAGGCACTGGTCAGGTTAAAACTTGAGTATTGCAGTATTATATGGTCTCCTTGATATAAGTACCACAAAATCTTAATAGAGTCAGTTCACAGAAAATTTCGCAAGTTCTTATATCCGAGAATGGAGGGTGTTTACCCAGAGCAGGGTTGTGGTCAGAAAATGCTGTTAGACATGTTTCAATTGTTTGATCTAGAATCTCGCAGGACTGCTGCTGGACCGACTTTCTTATACCAATTACTCTATAATTATATAGACTCAGCCAAGTTACTTGCCTGTATAAAATTTTGGGTTCCAGGTTCTAAGTCAAGGTATACATGTTTGTTCTTTTTGCCTACTGCCAGAACTAATTTGCTGCTGAAATCAGCCTTATATGTGATATGCTCAAACTACAATTGTGTAAGTGGTCAATGTGACATAAATGTAGACTCATTTACGAGTATTCTGAATATTGTAAAAAGCTCAAGTAATGTTAATTAATTTTTTTTGACTAATTTTTTTTAAAGTTTTTTCTAATGTCCTGTTTTACTGTTTCCTATAATTGGGACATATACCTGTTGGAAATGTAATTTATAAATATAAAATGTCTAAGTGTTGGAGGATCTTTGGCAGCCACAGTCTGCTTACCCCCTTCACATACCACTGAATCTCGGTGAAATAGAACATATAACTAGAAAAGAATAAAATGGGAACTGACCTGTATATAGGCTGTTGTAGGAATTTCAGGAAACTGTGTAGGCTAGCTCAGAACTTAACTAAGTGTGTACTCCCTGTCTGCTTTTCCTACTGCCCCTATTTCATAAACATACTGTGATGTGCTCTGCACATATGCTTTGAACAGTTTACTTCTTGTATTTATGTTCGTTGTCTTTGAACATAGCTGCTGTTCTTTCTTGTTTGATGCAGTTCGATCACCTTCTATTGTTTTACAGTTAGTTATATACCCTATTTCCATGATATTCAGTTGTATTTGAACGGGGGTAAGCAGCCTTTGGCTGCCAAGTTCTCCCAGCACTTGTTAAAATCTACCAAAGAGGTAGCCTAAATCATAATGATTTTCCTCCTCAAAATAAATATTAAAAAAAAGACTGCTTAAGCCTTAAGGTAACGCAATCGCGCACTTATTTAATAACCATCCTCTCAATTGTATAAATAGAAACATGTTCAAAATTGTTTTCCAATTCCCAAATTATTGAATTTATATAAAATTCACCAATAAAAATTAATGAGCTGATTTCACGTTAAGCGTATTGGCTACCTAAAAAGTCGGTCCCAGGCCACAATACAAATTGAAGGCAATAATTCTTTTTAACTTTAAAAATTTTTGCTTAGTGTACTCAAACCAAATACTTCAAACATCAATAAATCAAAGTCACCTTCAATTTATGTCATAAATGTCACACGAAGTTTTTATTATTTTGACAAGAATCCTTGGTCATGGATCGAAACGTAAATAAAGATGATGTTAAAAACTACGAGTGGTTTAATTCCCAAAGAAGATTAAGAAGAATTAACTAAGTGGAAGTATGCATCCAACCAGTTTCAAGACGAAAACCTAAACAACAAAAAATAAGCGTATTTAAATCGAATTATTATAAACAACTACAGGCGTTGGTTGTGAAATATTTTCAACTAATGTTGATTGTGCAAAATGATCATCATCATCATTAGGTCTTCAGTCCTAGAACTGGTTGGATGCGTAATCTCATTGTTTCCTAGTCTAAACCAACCTACACAGTTCCCTGAAATTTGCAGAGTCTGCATCTATCACTATCTGTGGGCGAAAGTCTGATCTTGGTCTAGCTCTACCTCTCTTTTCCTATCTCTGCTTGTATTATATCCTGTACTATTCCCCAGAAATGCCTTAGAACGTATCCTGTCCTCCTATTTTTTCCATTTTCCACAGATATCTTTATTCCTCTACTATTTCTACAACCTATTTGTTATTAACTTTGTCTGTTCATGCTACCATCCCCATACATCTGAAGCACAACATTCCAGAAGGCTTCTATCTCTGTCTGTATGCTTTTCCTACTGCACCTATTTCATAGACATATTGTGATGTGCTCTGCACATATGCTTTGAACAGTTTTCTTCTTGTATCTATGTTTATTGTCTTTGAACATAGCTGCTGTTCTTTCTTGTTTGATGCAGTTCGATCACCTTCTATTGTTTTACAGTTATATACCCTACTTCGTCGATCTTCAGTTGTATGTGAAGGGGGATAAGCAGCCTTTGGCTGCCACCAACAGCTGTAGTTGTTAAAATAATCATACGATTTAAAGGCATTTATTTTTTCGTCATTGGGTTTTACGTCTTGAAGCTGGTTGGACTTGTACCTAAGCTTATTATGTTCTGAGCAGCCTACACAGTTCCCTGCAATTCTCACAACAGCCTATATACAGCTTGATTCCCTTCTATTGTTTTCTAATTATTTGCCATTTTCCGAGATTCAGTGATTTGTGAAGGGGGGGTTAAGTAGCCTGTGACTGCCAAGGATCCCCAACACTACATTTGTTGTATTAATAGTTTTCCAGTAAATCCTTTTGCACAATTAACATTACTTAAGAGTATTGCAAAACCAATATCTCTAGTTGTTTATAATAATCACCATGTTGAAGTATAGTTATTATTTTTGTCATTAGTTTTCCATCTTGCGACTGGTTGGAAGCGTACCTACATTGATTTCTGTTCTGAGCTAGCCTACACATTTCCCTGAAATTTTCAGAGCCTGCATTTTTCACTATCTGTGTGCAGTAGTCTAACCTAGGCCTACCTCTACTTCTCTTCTTTTCCTATCTCTACCTCTAATATATTCCGCACTATTGCCTCTTGTCTTAGTATGTAACCCATCATCCTATCTCTCCTACTTTGACTGTTTTCCACATATTTCTTTCTTCCCCTACCATTTCTAGTACTTCTTTGTTCTTAACTTTGTCTGTCCATGATATCTTCATCATATGTCTGTAGCACCACATTTCAAAGGCTTCTACCTTTTTCTTGTCTGCTTCTCCTACTGTTCAGGTTTCACAGCCATACAGTGTTGTGTTCCGCACATATGTTTTAAGCAATCTTTTCCTTGTTTGTACGTTTGTGGTACTTGTACACAGTAGTTGTTTTTTCTTGTTAAATGTAACACGACCTTGTGCTAATCTTTGTTTTATTCTCTTGTACTTTTCCCATCTTGCGTTATTTGACTTCATAGGTAGCAGAAATCCTTAACCTCTTGTAAGTTCTCATTACCTATTTGTATTCTTGTTTTTCATTTATTTTCCCCTCTTTTGCATACTAGAACTTTAGTTTTATTTTTGTTAATTTTCATACCATATTTCTCCGTTAGAACTATTTCCATTTCATTAAGAGCAGCTTCTAATTCTTCTTTGCTAGATGCTAATACTTCTATATCATCCGCAAATCTAAGCATGTCCATCTTTTGTCCCTGCATATTAATTCCAAATGTCTTCCTGTATTTGACAGTATACATTGCCTCTTCTATGTACAAGTTAAAAATTAATGGGAATAAGGCACGCCCATGTCTCACTCCTCTACTTTCTTGCTCTAGTTCTATTACCATTGTTTGCTCTTTGTATAAGCAATGTACTATCCGTCTATCCCTAAAACTCATTCCAATCTTTTTGAGTATTTCAAACATTTTTTTCCATTTTACATTGTCAAATGCTTTTTCCAGATCTACAACCCTATATACATGCTTCCCCGCTTTACTATTGTTTTCCCCATTATCACCCTTAAAGCTAAATCTTGATTGTGCAAAATGATATATTGGAAAAACTATTAATTCGACAAGTGCTAAAGTGCTGGGGCAATTTGGCAGCCGCAGACTTCTTCCCCCCTCCACATACCTTAGATTTGGTATTCCAATGCTTCACCCGAAGGTACTACACATTGGCCAGAAAGCGTTTTTTTTACCTGGAAAATTTGGAATTTTGCCAAACGCTTGTTGTTCCAAGCAACGTAGGAATCTTTAACGTGTATGAAAACACATACACGGGACCTCCATTTTACCTCTCATCCGAACAAGAGCGTATTGTGTGAAAAGATGTTCGCGTAACATTTTTCAAGCGGGTCGTGTCGGGATTTAAACCCGTGACCTTGGGCATAGTAGTCACATGCATATTAACTATGTCACAGAGCTACTCCCCCCTCACAACTGTGGATATCAGGGAAATAGGGTATATAATTGTAAAACAATAGAAGTGACAACTGCATCTAATAAGAAAGAACAGTGGCTATGTTGAACAACAACAAACATAGAAACAAGAAGAAAATTGTTCAAAGAATATGTATGGAACACAGCAAAGCATGTCTATGAAATAGGGGCAGTAGGAAAAGGAGACAGAATGTTGTGCTTCAGAAGTGCAAGGATGATAGCATAGACAGGCAATATAAAAATAGGTTATGGAAATAGTAGAAGAATAAAGATATAAGTGGAAAACAAAAAAATATAGGAAAAATAGAAAGGTAAGATACGTTCTAAGGCATTCCTGGGGAATAGTACGGGATATATTACAAGCAGAGATAGGAAAAGAGAGGTAGATGTAGACCGAAATCAGACTTTCGCACGCATATAGTGATAGATACAGACTGTGCAAATTTCAGGGAAATGTGTAGGTTAGTTCATACTAGGAAACAATGATGGTGCGTGTCTAACCAGTTCCAGGACTAAAGACAATGACAAGGATGATGGGGAAATACATAGCTTTATTTAATTCATAAAATTTAGTGAAGGGAGCCTGGTGGTGAGGTCTTACCCAGAGCCCCAAAAAACCTGGTTATGGCCCTGCATACTCTTACAAATATTTTCTTTAAATGTCTCTTACCAAATACAATTACTATTACGTGCTTCATTGATCAATAATTCAGAATAAATTTTTTAACAATCTTACCTCGAATGAGTGCACTAAAATGTCATGTTGGCTCGTTCCACAATAAACAAGATTCCGATCAAATAACAAAGTGTAAACTGTGGGTGAAAATGGTGCCTGCAATGTTCGTAACACTAATCCACTAGAGGCATCTCGTATGCAAACAGCTGCATATCTGGTTGCTATAAGTAACACCTTTTGAGCCCCTTCGTTTGTAGCTTTGATTATAAGAACATTACTGTCCGCTATTTTCATGACATCTTGAATTTTCTCACACTAAAAAAAATGCATAAGACACAATGATTATTAATATGTTGAACAAAACATACATTTAAATCGAATCGAGTTAAAGATCCTCGATCTGATCCTATAAAAATAATATCCCATGCATATTCCATGCACTGTATAGGCTCGCCCATTGTTTCTTCCTTACCAATTTGCTTTGTATCAAAATTTATCGTGGTAAGACTAGTATTTAAGGAACCAACGTAAATATTATCAACGTCATTACGATTTATTACTAGCATAGAGGTTATAGCAACCTTTGATATATTAAAAGTATGAGTAATATCACCAGTACTAATGTTAAAGAATAGAATTTGACCCTGATCTGTAGCTGCTAGTACCACTTCTTTAATTACCTAAAAAAAAAACGATATATAATAAGATATGCGCTTGTGTAAGGCTTACTTTAATAACTAAAACAGCACCTGAAAAACCACCAAAAGTCATTACAAAATTACTATTTTCATTTTGAAAAACTATTGTGTCTTTCACATCTTTGCTTGGTTTTTCAGCACCACATGTATTAGTGCTTTGTAAACGCGTAGTAGTCTGTAATGGCTCCTCGTTTTCATTGGGTTTTATTTCGCTTTCTAATACTGATTCAGATTCAATCAGCGACCTATCCCCTAATTCCACATTCTTCATTTTTGCTTCCCCAGCGTCCATTTTTGCTTCCACAATGTCCATTTTTGATTTCTCAACGTCCACTTTTACTTGCACATTGTCCTTTTTTGCGGGCACGCTGTCAATTTTTGCTTCCGCAACATCCATTTTTGCGTCCACAACGTCCATTTTTGCTTCCACAATTTCCCTTTTTTCTTTCTCAATGTCCATTTTTGCTTCCACAATGTCCATTTTTGCTTCACTAATATCCATATCTGCTTCTCCAACATCCACTTTTGCTTCTCCAACGTCCACTTTTGCTTCTTCAACGTCAATTTTTAATTCCACACTGTCCATTTTTGCTTCTGCGACATCAATTGCTTTATCACGCTTATTACGTAAATTATCCCGTAATTCTTCTAGTTGCGGTATAGAATAGCGTGCAATTTTAACAGTGCTAACTCGTACATCAACTAATTTTCTCCACTTCTGCATCTTACTCAGTGGACCACTTTTTCTTTTTTGTTTGGGCTTTAGTAATGTATCAGGAACTGATTCTGTCTTAAGTGTTTCAGATGGTACTGGTGTGGGCATTTCAGTATCATTTAGAGTTGTTAGTAATTCAGAATTGATTTTGGAAATTTCGTGAAACGATTCAGAAGTTAGCTCTGAATCCAACTGTGATGGAATTTCAATATTCGATGCAGTTTCTTTATCATCTGTTAAAATAGTATGTTAGTAAACGATAACAAATGTCATTTAGTGCTTATAAATTAGGAGTATAAAACTCAATCAAACCCTTTTTTTAATTACCTTAAACATATACTGTTGAAAGGATGACCTGTTAATAAACCGTGATTACACAGGCCACCAAAAAATGTGCTTTGGATTCCTAAAGTTTTTTTAAAGTTTTGGTGGCTAATTTAATAAAGAATCAAAATTTTTTGTTTCCATCACCCACAATTTTTAAATAAATTTACTAGGTGTCATATTAATGGTATTTTAAATATTTAGGAATAAAAAATTAAGACATTCTAAAAATTACTGCACTACAAATTAAAATGTGTACAAATCAATAGAACAGTATAGGGGAATTCCCGAAAGTAAAATTTAATGGCTGGTGATAGAACAGAGAACATACAGTAGGAGACATCCATCCAATGTAAAAAAAAGTTTTGATAACAATAGCGGTTAAAACCGGTGGCGCCTCTAGGGACTACTGATGAAAACACCAGCCAATAGCGGGAAATTCAAAATAGTGACATTATAGGATTTACCTAAAAACTTAGTTTCAAAACAACAATATGCATGAAACAGGTTGAATAAAAATGCATTTAGGCATATGGAAAATAAATGAATTTTTATTCAACCTGATACATACATGTTGAGTTTTTAAAATAAGTTTTTTAGATAAATTTATTGATGGGAGCTAAACAGAAAAATTAATAATAATGGTTTATTAATGTAAATATTCTTTATTATACATCACACTTAGCAACAGTACAATATAACAAATCAATAAATAATCTTAATAAATCATAAATATAATACAGACGTACACATATCAAATGTAATTAAATAAATAATTAAACACATACATACGACAGACCGCTATCAGCAACAATTGACCAATTTGAGGGAAGCATTTGAAGAAAAAAGGCCATTTACTGGCAAAGGACGTTGTAAAGTGATACTGCTTCATGACAATGCCCGGCCACATGTTGCGAAAGTGACTCAAGACCATATCTTTGCGTTGGGCTGGGAACTTCTCCCACATGTGGCATATAGCCCAGACATGGCGCCTTTTGATGATTACCTATTCCGGTCGCTGCAGCATCACTTGGCTGATACACACTTTGTGACACTTGAAGAGGTACGAAAATGCATTGATGACTTTATCGCCTCGAAGCCAGTGAATTTCTATCATCAGGGAATTCGCAAGCTGCCCGAAAGATGGCAAAAAGCCATCGATGCAAACGATGAATATTTCGTTGATTAATATCTTTTTGTTTGTTTTTAAATAAATATTGAATTTTGCAAGAAAAAGCTCAGAACTTTTTTGTACACATATTTCATTTTTCCTAAATATCAGGTTTGTATTAAAATTAATTCTATGAAACAGATATAGGTAATCCAGAATACCACGAATCACGTTAAAGAAAAATACATCTGATTTTAAACGCTGACGTTCCAAAGTTTCAAGATTCGCAAGCGAAAGAACTTCCTGTAACTGTACTTTTTACTCTAAGTCTATATGTACGTTGTAGGGCAAACTTCTTATGGATTTTTATCTAATTCGTAACTATGTATATTATAATACCGCACCAAGTTGATGAACAATATTCAAGCCCAGGTCGAAAAAGTGTCATTCTTATAAACACTTTTATTTATGCATAAAACCCACACACTAGTTACATTACTCACAAAACTTGAACCAGATTAGGAATTGAGTTATTTTAAAGGACAATAATGTCATAGTCGTTAATATTGGAGAGGGGCTAATATAAATTACTGTCATATATTATAAAAATCATCGCGACTAGCAGTACAACCTCCTCTTGGCAATGAAGGCATACAAATCTACAATGGATGTGAATATAACCCGTTATCACAAAATAAAAATAAATTTAAGCAAAATTTCATGTAAAATGTAATGAATAAAAAATCTGTTTATGAGCATCTACATTTTTTTAATGGAATCAATCTCATGATAGAAACCGTTGATTAATTTATAACTGCCATATATATAACATCTTTCTTCAGCATGCGATTTTAAGTAAAAAGACTTTTCAACTTAAATCAATTTGAGCATAATTATGTAAAAATTGTACTCAACTCAGACAGTATAGAAGAAATATATAGCAGCGATAAAAAGGTGGTAAAGAATTTTACGTGAAGAGTTAATTCTTAACTGTGAACACGAACTTTTCAATAAAATCCAAAAGAGATTATTCTCGTGTCAAATAATATAATATTTAAAAAATTACAGCAAAGCGCTTTCGGCGTTAGTCATCTTCAGTGCCACTACAAGTAAGCATGTGAAAGTTATATAAATCAAAATTTACGATAGTTACTTACTGTGAACTTAAAAATATATATAATCCATCAAACTATTACATTAGATATAGGACAATTTACTTATAAAACTAATATCACATCAATAAAGACTATTTAATAATTGATTGTTCCAATAAAATTGGATAACATCATGTTTGCCTTGTTGATGAAGTTGAAAAGGACAAATTGTTAGATTTCTGTAAAATGGCAAGTAAGGAGTGCGATCCGAAAAGTAGATCACCGCAGTAAAATTAATGAAAATAAATCAAGTATATTTGATATTTTTAAGCGAATGGAGTTCAATCAATTTAGACGTTTGTAAATTGGAATAAAATTTCTATTAAGATTAATTTGGGTGTTTAAACAAGTGTTATTTCTTAGTAATTCTCTTTCAATTTCAAGATCTTCAAAAAAGTCAAGTCTATGAAAGTTTTTTGATGTAATATTATGTATTAATTTCGAATGCAAATTCGGTTCGAAAGTGTGTTGATTGTAAGAAATGTGGTGACCAAAAGCTGATTTATCAGATTTATTCAAATGTTCTTTTATTCTTACTCTCAGTGGTCTGTAAGTTATACTAATATAGGTGGCCTGACAATCTCCACAATTTAATCTATATACACTACCCTTTGACAATAGTTCAATAGGGTCTTTAGAGTGAACTAAATGTTGTTTCAATACATTACGTGATTTAAATGACAGAGATTGAGTTGCTATACTTTTCTATTGCTTTTTGATTTTGTTATTAAGGTTAGATTCTATGAAGGAAATTGAAATGAAATGTTTTTCGGATTTATTTTCAATGGGGGTTATATAAACTTGTTGAATGAGTTTTTTTACTCTTTATACTATTGATCAATTTAGAAACAAGATTGGGGTTATATCCATTGTTAATTGCTATTTGTTTTATTATATTAACTTCATATTTTTTTTAGTTCATCCACCTTTGGATAAAAATACCCAATGTTTAATAGTTGACAAAAGTCTCAGCCACAATGCATGGTGAGGCGATTTTAGTGTCATACATTGACGGTAAGGTACTTTCCATTGCAGAAGCTACGGTGTTACTAAAAATTCGTGCCGCTACACACATCTTCATTTTTAGCCAATTCTGCTTTAGAAGGTTCAGATATGATGACCTAATTTTTCTCAACCCTTGAAAGCGTTTTCGTTTATCTATAGCAAAGGATCTTTGAATGTATTCTACTTTAGCTACGCGAACTTTGGTATTTCTTGTTGATTTTCATATAATGTGGGGGATCAAAAATTCTAAACACACATTGGTTATTAACAACAAAGAATAGATGAGGATTATCACCAACTAACTGCTTTATTGCAGCACGGTTTGTGCTTCCTTGCAATGCCACTAATTACTTCTTTCAATAGAACCTTCAATTGTTCCGTTTTAACCATATTTCTAGTAAAATAATAGGCCACAGGTTGCTTCCAAGTCTTTCATAATTTGTGAATCATGAAAACAAGAGCATGAATGGTTTTTTCATTTCGCCGACCCAGAGTATCCAAATAGAACTAGCCCACAATTTTGTTGTGAAATTTGTCAATTGTTCAGACAATGAATTTTCGTCAAACATTAATGTACACGATTTATCAAGAAGTTTCATTTTGGATACCCTTACTTTTAATTTTTGCAGAAGTAAATAGTTAAGACCAGCTCAAAAGGAATATTTTTTAAAAGTCCATGTAATGTATTTTCCGATGGCAAAGGAATACATTTTTTTAAAAACCTGTAATGTTTTGGACCTATTTTCTGCAAAGCCAAAGCAAAAACTTTATCCGAAGTTGTCCAAGTGTGTTTTTTCATTGTAGAATTTTTAAAAGTGCTTCTAATAAAATTGGCAGTAACGAAATATAAAGATGATTCTAATTTTCTAAACATTTTTGTTGTAGAAAACTCAAATGTCTTTTTTATTTGTTTTTCGAGTCCCTTAGGCGTAATTTTAGTTTAGCAATTGAACGTTTTTGTGTTTTATTGATTTCATAATTTTTTTCTTTTTCGGAGTTAAATTACCTATACGAGTTTCACGCATAGCAGACAACAGCGAATCGTATCTCGTTTTGGGAGTTACAAATGCAGAATATTGTTTTCGTTTCTGACATAATAGGCTCGAAAAATCGCCACCAGCAGTTGATATATTATTGCAGTTTGTAGATAATGAAACAAAAATACTAGTAGGTGTATTATGTAATGATGAAATAAGTATTAAAATATTACTACTAGTGTTGACATTAGACATGGGTTTTTTTGGTAATGCAAACTTTAATAACCGAGTTACCGTTGTGCTGCAAAAGCTTTCTTCCACAAAATGGTCTTCACTCAAATACGCCCTACCTTTAACCACAGGCAAATCCATTATTTCAAACCACTTTTGTCTGTGCTCTGGGTCTTTATCAGGAAATTGAAAAAAAATTTCGTTTCTGTTCAGTCTTTTTATTATTTTATTATATTTAATTTGAAGAGGACCCGCTTTTGTATCATATTAATATAGACATTAGAAATATGCATCCTAAATATAACATCCCTTCTTCACGAAGTTTATGTGTGACCAGTTTTAACAGGCAGAAACCTGTTACGTTCTTCCAGCACCTCTAAATATAGTGTAAGAACAATCGTCATTATTCGTTCGGATCGTTAAGACGTTGTTGTGAACTTTACTTCGAGCAACATACAATTCGGTGTGTTTTCGAAGCTCTTTTAAGGTTCGTTATATAAAAGATTAATTATTGTGTAGTGATTGGAATAAAGGGTTGTAATTACGTGAGTGTTATGGCCATAATGGTTGGTGCGAACTTTGCGAGTGATAATTAACTTGTCGTTCATTGGATATTTCGTATCTTCTTGTAAAGGAAGTACTACCACATCATTAAATGCAGTCCACTAATTCGTCGTGCTATCAATTCGGTGGACTAGCAAAATTCGTCAATATCAGTATTTCAAGGTATGTAAAATTGCTATATTCTAGCTACAACCTCAAGGATGCGTTCAGTTTCTGTAGTTGTTATTAGTTATTTTCGTATAATATGCATTTTCACAACCTTTGCCAACACAATGGTACATCAATTTTCCAATAGGCATTGCGGTCCTCTATTAAACGCAAAGTGTTATGCTGATGTTATTTACAAGAATATTTAATTAATAATTTTTAACGCCGATTCAAAAAGGGCCATGATTAAAGTTGCACACATTGTGTATCTTTATATTTTTCCCTATTCTTACACACATTTATTCATTTTCTTAACAATATAAGTATACACAATGTAACCTAAAACAACAATTGTTGTGTCCTTTTTGTACTACTTTCTAACACGGGCACTGTGCTTACGAAAGGTAAGCAAAATAGTTTCAGATATAATTGAAATAATTAAATACATCTACAGATTGTAGATGACTGAAATCACTGGGAAAAAATTTTCAAGTTTAAAAGAAATGGAATGTTCTGTAAAAAATACTAATAAAAAATGTTTGTAAATGTTTATACAAGGGATAGAAAAATCGAAAGTATGAAATACAAGTGTACCTAAAAACAAAGAGAGCAAACTAGGACTTAAGGTATAAATAGAATTGTTTATAGTTGTACTAAGGGAGGCTTAAAATTTAAAAGTAGAAGCACAGCGTTGCACACGGTTAGTATTTGTGTTTTTGCATATGGTTCTTATAATTGGTTCATGTCCGTATGAAAAGATGCATTTTGTTCAATCCTACATTTCGCTGTACTGCCCTATAACAAGGCATTCCTCATTTAGGATCAACATAGTGAACAAAATTTTTAAAATTCTCCACTTAAATCAATGTAGACATTTTAAACAGTGTATTTTTTCAGGACATTCAAACAAGATTGTACTATGAAAATGTGCTTTGGACTGACAATGGGCAGTATTTAGAATTAAAACTTCTAGATGAGACAAACAGCCACACTATAATTAAGAACAATTTCGAACTTCAACCACAGAAAATTGGACAAGGAAATAAAAGATGAAGTCAAAAAATTGAAACAGCTTAGATGCAATAAGATTCTTTTGAAAGATTTTGTTGAACAAAAAACCGGAAAGAAAATTTTATTGCGAGACATATCGAACAAAAAGGTGAATCAAAGAAATTTAACAAACTTAGAAAAGGTAGTAGAAATTCTGGAAAAAAAAGAGGAGCAGTAGGAAAATTGTTAGTGCACGAAGAACACATATCATCAGGCATCTTTTTCCAAAGTAAAGATAAGAAATATTTTCAGAATATATCCTGAAGTATTATTATCAGACAGCACATACAAACTCAATAATTTAAGAATGCCTCTATATATTTTCTTTAGTGTAAATGACAACGGGGGAGATGTGGTTACCACATTTTTGTTAGAACAGGAAACAATTGTAAACATTACTATGATGTTAAATCATCTTAAAAATCATAATTCAGCGCATGGGTACACACGAGAATTGTGCTAACTGATAAAAATTTCTCTGAGAGGAGTGCTTCAGAGTTAGAATTTCCTGATGCTAAACTAAAACTATGTTTATTTCATACTTTAAAGGCATTCCAAACTGCCATTACAGTTAACAGAATGGAAGTGAACTCCTCCCAAAGAGACTGCATTTTAAATATACTACAAAATATGGCCTATTCAAAGACTGAAGATGACTATGAAAATGGTTTATTTCATTGCAAAACTTAAATTGTCCATTGGTGACAAAGTATTTCCAAGAAAATTGGCATAATATCAAAGAGGAGCGAGTTACATTTTATAAAAAGGATGCAGGCAGTTATAAAATATACACAACAAACCATTTAGAATCGTTGAACATCAAGATTAAAAAAGTTTGCTCAACATTTAATAATCTGAAAATGTTCTAAGAGTTCTTAATTTTTTTGAAAACTACGTACACAGAGAAAAACCAAAAGCTAATAACATATTTTATAAAAAAACTTAAGTAGGATACACTATCTGCAACAGAAAGCAATTATTGCATATTACTTACACCTTTTGCATTTAGAATTGTACAAAAATAGTTATTGATTATACAAAGGATAAAGTACTAGTTTTTAACTCAAGATGTGTATTTCCCGACGTGAAGCGGAGGGAGACAAAACGCCGAGAGTTAAAATCTTACATTTTTACCCGTGTATAATACACTATTTTTTCTGTGACAGACAAAACAATGATTTAATATTGAAAAAAATAATACAATATATTAAAGTCCAAAAATCAATTGATGTCAAATTTGAAGTTTCAAACAAGTAGGCTGTTGTACTTATAGGGTCAGTTCGACTTGTGTTGCTAAGAAAACCTTTAAAGTAATCAAATATCTGTCTATTTAATTCTGCAAGTGGTTTCAAAAATTGCTTACTTAAGTTGTTTATATCAGTTGTTTTAAACGCGACGATGTTATGTTATACCCGAATGTTACAAGTGTGGACCCGGCTTTAAATTAAATATCTTCTGTTCTTACTTATTTACACATACCCAGGAAAAAGTACTCATTTTTTCCCGGGGAAAAAGGTAAATTCATTGTTACCTGTTAAGAAACATTAAATGTCAATTTTTTTTTTCCGTCACAGAAAAAAAAATATATAAATGCCTTCCTAAAGTAGAAACTGAACCTGTAATTAATAATAAATCATCAAGTTACAAATATAGAAGTTGAAATTGTAGTAAATGAAACTAGGTGTTCGTGTTTATTTTTCAAAGATCTAAGTTTATCTTACGAACACATATTTAGAATGAGACTTTTTAAACAAGTGCCTTTATTTTGTGAAGCCTTAAATACGGGAAAGATATAAAAAACAAAACTATATAAATTGTTAGTCTGAATCAAACTTAGAGGCAAATGATATTCTTGAGCATGGCACACTAAATCGGGACAATTTGCACTTTACAATAATTCACACATGATCAAAAAGAGAAAAAAATTCTTTCACAAAGTCAAAAGTGCAAGTTGTCGACAATTTGGTTCTGCAATAACTGAATTGGGCACAGGAATTTTATGAATGCATAAAAAGGTTTGACAATTTTGTAGATAATATTTTTTCTAGGAAACGAGATGATAACTCATTCTCCGAAACTAACAAAAATAGAACACCAGCATTAAGCAATTTTAAATATAGCAATATGGATGATATGCTTTATCCAACTGAAGCAAATGATGCCAACATGGCTAATGTTATAAATGACAGCGTTTCATCATTAGCAGCTGCAGATGTAATAATTGAATATTTGGAACCAGAATTTGGTGCAGATAAAGAAAACCATTTCCAGTCGACGGATAATGAAATTATCTACATGTTTCCGGAATTTAGTCCAATACCATTACCATCCAATGACAATTATGCCAATCTAACAGCAACAGCCGACAAAGCAATTTCCATAAGAGACATAAAGTTACCTACTATAATGAAAAGAAGGGGAAGACTAAAAGGGTTTGCTATAACTTTGGTAGGCTTCTCAACAAAGAAAAGGTATGCTATTGCATTTGGTAAGAAGATGCCAGAAGATAAACAAAAAATTATTTTGCAGAGAATTTTTAACGACATAAATTTTATACACACAGTTATATTTGCTAATCATATCATTACCTCTGAAGAATTAAGTCAAAAACACAATCTGCAAGGGAATCTAATGGAGACTGAAGTTATACTAAATATTATAGAAGTATTTTTTACAGTGATGCATTTAAAGTGTTAAAAGAGATTTTTGAAAATGAAAAACAAAATATAAAGTATTACTGTAAAATATGTATATTAGTTGTTACTTACAGACAAAGTTAATAACAAACATGATATAGAAATAGCGGGTGAATAAAGATATCTGTGGAAAAAAATAGAAGAAATGGAAGTACACGATACGTTCTAAGGCATTTTTGGGGAATAGTGTAGGATATATTACAAGCATAGATAGGAAAAAGGGTAGAACTAGATCAGACCATTGCACACATGTGAAATATGCAGACTGTGGAAATTTCAAGGAAATTTGTAGGTTAGCGCAGAATTGGGTACGTGTCTAAACCAGTTCCAGGACTGAAGACCTAATGATGAGTTGTTACTTCTACATACAAAGTATTCGATGTGATTCATGTTTATCTTGGGTGCATAAGCACTATTGCAGATTAAAAAGCTTCATACAAGGAAAATGTGGTTTTGTTCATACTGCCAATTTTAGTTTTTGTGCTATTTGCTAGTTTGCTTAAACAATAATGTAAGTTAGTTATTTATAAGAAATAAACATAAAGTTTAATGTTTATTAAAAATAAGTTGTTGAAGTTACTTTTATAGTATTTTATGTTAAGCTCCTGAATTATTTTATATAAATAGAGGTGTGTAAGAATAGTGTCTGCCACTCACATGTGTAGGAACGGGAAAAAATATAAAGTCACAAGGTGCTTAACTCTATGCATGGCCTTTAAAAAATAACATAACTGTTATGCCAATCGTTTGAAATTTTTCAATAATAATAATATTTATAATAAAGGAGAACTACACTAAAAGAACATTGAATTAGTAATTTTAAGCACCGATTTAAAAAGTAATGTACCTGCTAAATCAATTCTAATAATTTAATAATTTACCAGTATTAATTCAACTGAACATAGGAATCTAATCACTGGGAAAAGAAGAACTATACTAAAACCTTATTATAATTAGAAATTTAAACATTGACTTAAAGAATGGAATATCTGTAACATAAATTCTTTGAATTTTGTAATAAACAATACCATTAGAATTAACTTCAAGATGATGAAGGACTTCCCAAAGAAAACAAGTAGAATAGAGGTTAGGTTGTTTATACTTCTTTGTACATAAGCGGAGACATACAAAAGCTAAATATAGTTCCATGACACTCTGCATCGCCTCTGTGCGCTACTGAATATGCACGTAATTTAGTTCCCATTCTTTCCTATCCAACGGATAATCTCCTCTTATTTATCTATGGTTTAGTAAGCTTTTTACAGTTAAATTCGTTTTTAAAATGCCAAGGCTTTGTCAAAATAATCCAGATACTTTTTGCCATGTGTGTGGTTGTTATGTGGTCAAGAAATTTAGACGTAAAACTACATCACTGTTGAAACACCAATACCACGTGTATTTTAACGTAAAGATTGGTGATCAAGACAAACTCTGGACACCACATGTTGTATGTAAGATATGTGAAGAGAATTTAAGGCAGAGTAGCGGAACAAGGAAATCCCTAACCTTAGGAATACCAATGATTTGGCGAGAGCCAACAAATCACCATGATGACTGTTATTTATGTATGTGCAATGTACGTGATAAAACACCAAAAATTTAAAAACGTCATTTATCCGAACTTCAAGTCTGAAATTAGGCCAGTGCCACATGGTCCAGACGTGCTAATACCTGAGAAACCAACAAATTTAGATGCTACAAGCAGCTCTGAACCTAAAGTTGATGAAAACAGTTTTACCGATGCCAGTGAAATATCGAGCGTTTCTAAGCAACCACAGTTATTTTCCAAGACCGAACTTAACAACTTAGAGACTTAGGTCTTCCAAAGAATCTTTCTGAAATTTTAGCATCCAGACTTCAAAGTAAAAATTTACTCGTAGAAGATATTAAAATCTCGTATTTTAGAAAACGCGAATCCGAGTATTCAGGCTATTTCAGGCTAGTTTATTGCACATACATTTCCAGTCTGATAAACAAACTTGGGGACGCATACAATCCCAATGATTGAAGACTTTTTATTGATTCTTCCAAAAGAAGCCTCAAAGCTGTTCTCTTGCACAATGGGAATGTTTTTCATCAGTACCGGTTGCCCATTCTGTGTAAATGACGAAAAGGTACGAAAATCAAAGTAATGCTCGAAAAAATCAAATACAATGATCATAGTTGGAAAATTTGTGAGGATTTGAAAGTTGTGGGACTTCTACTAGGACAGCAGTCAGGATATACAAAGTACCCATGTTTTTTCGTATGACTGGGACAATCAAAGTAGACATCAACATTGGAAGAAAAAGGACTGGATAAGAAGAGATAATTTAACTCCCGGATCAAAAAATGTTCTGCACGAAAATCTTGTTCCACAAAAAATCATGTTACCTCAACTGCATATTAAACTAGGATTAATGAAACAATACGTTAAAGCGTTAAATACAGATGGAGACTGTTTCAAATTTCTTTGTAAAAATGTCCCGTTATCTCAGATGCAAAATTAAAGGAAGGAATTTTTGCCGGTCCTCAAATAAGGAGATTAACAAAAGATCAAGAATTTGTTAATACCATGACCGAAACAGAAAAATGCATGAATTTCATTTGCCAATGTTATTGAAGGTTTTTTGGGAAACAACAAGAATCCTAACTACAAGGAAATTGTGAAAAAACATGCTACAGAAATTTATGGAATTGGGATGTAATATGAGCATAAAAGTTCACTTTTTACACTCGCATCTTGATTACTTCCCCGAAAATCTTGGTGATGAGAGTAAGGAGCAAGTGAGAGGTTCCACCACGACATGAAAGAAATGGAACGTAGGTATCAAGGTCGAAGGAATGTTTCAATAATGGCCGATTACTGTTGGTTAATAAAAAGGAACAATTCTGCCCTGGAATACAGAAGAAAATCCACTAAACAAAGTTTTTCATCCAAGGGGAAAAGATCTTCTGGAAAGAAAAGAAATTAAAGATTGTTTAAGACTTTTTTCAATTTAGAATACTATTTGTAATTTTTTTGTCTCTGTATCAATAAAAGTAGTGTTTACTTTGACCAAATTTTTGATTAATTTATTTGATAAAAAACCTATGTGATAGGGCAAAATGACATTTGGATTTGAATTCAGCAGATCAAAATTATACAAAATCAGATGTCAAATCGAAATCAACTATCAAAAAGTTAAAATTTGTTGGCCTGTATTATTAGACCTTCAAAAAAGGAATTAAAAATTTTGTTGTATTATAACATAAATTTTTTTTGAAACGAATAAAACTATTTAGGTAGTATTTTTACTTAAAAGAGATTGTTTCTTACTATTAACTTATAAATAAACAATAGCCTTTTTATTTATTGGCCTCTTTAAATAATTACAATTTATACAGCTCACATTTCAAAATATTTATATTCATATAAAATAAATGAATTTAATGGTGCTGTGGTGACAGTCAATAACTTAAGTGTAGCGTATCTTTTAAACACACCCTCTCCGTTGATATATCGATGGTTTGGGTATTGATGTATAACATGTCTTTGTGACAAAAGCTCTCTTTGTTCTCAGTCTCTGTGATGTAAAGGTCATTGAATAGTCATCCGCCAATAACATGCCTTCGAACAAATTGGCCTGGGGCAAACGTTGAAAAACCAATTTTTATAATTTTCTAAACTATATAAATATATGGTAATAAATCACTAGCAGCTAATAATTATTCTAAAACTATCTGTTGTGACAAAAAGTAACACAGAAAAGAGAAATCTATGTTAAGTTTAGTCTAACACCTGTTAAATGCAAGAATTTTAAATTTCCCACCAACGAAATGTTGAGATTTTGTGCTAGAATCTTCTCAAACCGGATATTGCACAATAATGTAATTAATTGAATAATTTAAATGAAACTAAAGAAATAACTATTTAATATAGTTGAAAAATAGTATGAAATTAAACTAAAAAGCTTTCCAAGTTAAAATTAGAAGAAAATAGAAGTTTGGGGTCAAAACTTGTAAAAATAATTATTAGTGACGTAATTTATAAGAGTCGTTATTAATCAGAGTCATCATGTGATAAAAATGCATAAATAAGAGTAACGAATTAAAAAAAAGTAGACGTGGATAAACTGGCATCGACTTAGGTGTTGGTGGTAAAACGTTAGTCAACAGTTCACCAGTAAATTATTTCAGTTGTTAAAATAAATGATAATTTACAATACCATACAATATAAACCATATACACCTGCAAAAAATGACAGAGCATTTCCAATTACACTACACTACACTTGTCAACATTTGACATAAAATTGTATGTTATGAAGATAAGAATTTCTCATCAACCTTGAGTTCTCAGATCACTAGTTACGAGTAAAAATGATGTTACGCTATAAATTTTGTTTCATCCAAAAGGGACAAGAACCCCGTAACAATTGTAAAGGTGCACAGACTAACTTCAATGATGAGGGGGAGAGTAGGCTCCTATGGAAACAATGATAAACATAATAAAAATATAAACATGTAAAATGGCAAATACAAAACAACTTTTATAAGTAACCCTTACCGCAGAAAGGCTTTACTAGTTGTTAAAAATAAGAGCATCAAATCGTCTTGTCCCAGCAATTCCTTCGATGTTTTTGCTACCTGGAAGACGATTCCAGGTAGGTCTCCTTGATTTAGTTGTTCTAAAATCTCATCTTTTACCTTTCTTAACCATGTAGTGGTTGCAAATGCATGTAATAAATAGCATCTTTGAAGTTTAAGTTTGGTGGTACGGAAGTATGATGACGTATTCTTGTAAGGTCGGTGATGCACGAGATTTGAGGGGGAAGAAGAAAACGTCCCTGGTTAACGACTGGACTTGGCACGAGAGAATGATCAAGTCAACATCTTAAAAAGTATTCATGCTTATTAATAAAACTAATCTTAATAAAAAATTAATAGGCTGAGTCAACTTAAATGGTATAAAAGAAGATGACAAGTTTTATACGCTCTCTGAATCGCCATCTTCCAAACAAAACTGTATGAAACTTATGATGACGCCATACTGTCCGCATCGATTTATATATGTGTAGATTTTGAGATTTAATTGATTTAACCGTATTATTCTAGATTTCATAGTTAACCTTAAGTATTTGCGAATATCCATGACGTCATGAAGATTAAATGTATTTGTGAACATTCATTTGTATTCGTTAAAGGTAAGCGTCAATAGAAATAAATAATTGCATTAGAGTAAATTGAGAATATTTGTGCTTTCTTTCAAATATCCATAAGAACACGCCCACCAAATTAATTGAAACACTACATAAATGGCTGCCCAGGTAAGGCATGAAATTTGAAGTTAAGTACTATTGTATTCCATAAAATTTAATGATTTATATAGAAAAAGAAAGTTTCCAATACAAAAATAAAGAGGTCAAGATTAAATGTATAGGCTAAGATTGGGATAAATATCATCTTTCAGTGAAGATAAGGAAAATTTCAGCAACAGGTATATGAATTTGTAACCCTTCTGTATTATTTACTGCTGTAAAATACAAGTGGTGGTTTTTCCTACTAGAAGCCCTGAATAAAACTGTACTAAAGCACACAAAACACAGGAAAGAAAGTGATTTTGAGTATATAGTAATAGATTGAGAAGTTTGTAGATTAAAAAGTAAGATTGGTATTTTTAAAAGTGGTAAGATTTTATAGGGTGAAATGGAGAATGAAAATGCAATAATAAATGATATATTTTTAAATTCTGCTTTGAATATGAGTGATGTGGAAAATCTGGATGATAGTGGAAAGTGGGGTTAGGAAATGATATGATAATGGGAGAGCCGGTCAAGGCAATAATTTAAATAAAATTCTACTAATGTTAGCTCAAAATATGAAGGAAATTAGACAAGAACAAGTCAGAAATTTTAATTTTACGCAACAACAGGTGCAAACGCAAACTCTACAAATTAATTCAGTCTAAACAAAGTGAAATTCAAGAGGCGTTATTGAAAATGTTAAATATCCAAAAGATTGAAAATAGTAATGAGAAAGGAAAAATTCATTCAGAAATGTGTAAAAAAGAGGGAGTTTTGTGCCAGGGGCAGACTTTTCACTTTGAACCTAATGCAAATGTTCAATATTTTACATTGTGGCAGAATTCAGTGGGACCTACATTTAAATTTAACCCTAATGGGAATTTGCACCCAGTAACTTTTATTAGAAAAATTAAAATGCATTTAAGGGAGGCTGAAGTGCCTGAAAACAAGTGGGTTAGTTTTGCTATGAGGGGTCTGTTGGGAAGAGCTACCAATTGGGCTGAACTGAACAAAGATAAGTTTGTTAATTTTGAGGTATTTTCGAAATTATTTTTAAATAAATATTGGAACTGACATAGAACGAAAAGCATTTAGAGGATTCAAATTAGGGCAATACCGTAGTGGGTCAAGGGCAGATTATTTTCAAAAGTTTAGGAACGAAGCACTGTATTTTAAACCACCGTTAAGTGAATACCAGATATTGCAATCTATCTCTGAACATTTCAATCCTGAAATCAAAACGGGTTTGGCTATTTGTAGATCATGTGAGAAAGCCATTGAATATTTAAATAAAGTGGATAATTATACAGGAATTAATAATTCCTATGGGTATGTGAAACGTAATTATAGCAGTGGGGAGGAAAATAGAAGTAATTCGCAACATGACTACAAAAGGAATACTTACAATGATATGATGAAATTTAATACTAGAAATGGTCAAAATTCGCATTTGCGGGAAAGAGGAAGGATAAGGGTTTATATGAGGGTAATTATCAATATAATCGCCATTTTAGCAATAACGAACGCCATAACAATGATGGGAATGTGGGAAATAAATCTGCAAAATATTTAACAGGGGAAAGAACGCAACCTAAGTATCAACCGAATCGAGAATCTACTAATTATATTGAAATTAAGAATGAAGGAAATTGTTCGAATAAAGGGAATGAAAGCGCAATGAATGAGATGAAAAAGAAGGAACCGGTATCATCATATAATAGTGAAAATAAACAAGTAATGGAAATACAGACGTAAGTTATTTATAAGGAAATTGAACTGTCATTACCAGATTCTAATTTGCGAAAAGATGAAGAAGAAGATAGTGAAAAAGAGGAACGAGGGGAAGCATATGTGCCTATAGTGGAAGGAAAAATGGAAACTATTGGTTCTGAGGTATTGATTAATAGTGGTAGTACGATGAGTTGTATTTCAAAAAGATTCTTTCAAGAAATTACAAAAGTGAACAAGATTGTACCGGTATTTCCGGTCAGTAATATTTCATTATCTGAGGCTTATCGAACTGAAACTTGTAAAATTACTACACAAGTGGGTTTAAAAATAGTATTGCAAAATACACCTTTCGAAATTATTTGTTTGGTAGTGCCAACACTTTCTCATAACATTATTTTAGGCTGTGATTGGTTAGACGAATATAAAGTAAATATTAATTTTGAAAAGAAAATCATTAGTGGAAAAGTAGGTACAAGAATGGACCAGTTTTTATGTTAACTTTTGAGTCTAATAGAACTAGCGAAGAAATAAATGAGTTATACATGGAAAACCATGATCAAAATATGAGTGTTGAAAACGACGATGAACTATTTTACTCCCTGTATGTTTGTTGTGGTTTGTTTAGTATTCTTCTTAATCTTCTTTGGGGATTAAACCACTCATAGTTTTAAAATTATCTTTATTAACGTTTCGATCCATAACCTAGGATCGTTTTCAAAATAATAAAAACTTCAAGTTTGACATTTATGACATAAATTGAAGGTGACTTTGATTTATTGATGTTTGAAATATTTGGTTTGAGTACACTAAGTAAAAATTTTTAAAGTTTAAATGAATAATTGCCTTCAATTTGTGTTACGGCCTGGGACCGACTTTTTTAGGTAGCCAATACGCTTAACGTGAAATCAGCTGATTAATTTTTATTGTAAAAATTCAATAACTTGAGAATTGGAAAACATTTTTTAACATGTTTCTATTTATACAATTTAGAGGATGGTTATTAAAGAAGTGTGCAATTGCATTATTAAAAGGCTTAAGTAGTCGTTTTTATATTTATTTTGAAGGAAATCATTATGATTTAGGCTACCTCTTTGGTAGATTTTAACATTGTTCTGAGGTAACCTTATGGTGGGTTTACACTTGTCAGATACCAATGTTGTTCTATGAAGGTTGTATATGGATCTGAGGCGACCCTATGGCGGGTTTACACTTGTCAGATACCAATACTGTTTAACGGAGATTGTATATGGTTGTGAGGTAACCTTATTGCGGGTTTACACTTGTCAGATACCAATGCTGTTTTACAGGGGTTGTTAATATGCTTCATCATCATCATCATTGGATCTTCATCTCAAAACTGGTTGGACACGTACGTGCACTTATTTATATTCTGAGTTAGCTTCCCTTCTATTGTTTTCTAATTTTATGTTTTATTTCACCGAGATTCAGTGAAGGGGGTTAAGCAACCTGTGGCTACCAAGATCCCCCAACACTTAGATATTTGCCGAAATAATGGTTTTCTAGTTAATATGTTTATTGTTATATAATTAGTTATTGTATGTATAAATAGAAATCATGTATGTAGGCTGTATTTCATGTTAATATCGCAAGGAAAACCCAGGAAAAACTTGCAATGCTACCAAGATATTGGGGGCATTTGATTTTCATTTGTTATTTCTTTTAGTAATGGAATCCATTGTTTACTGAAAGTTACGGATTCGTTTGCAACGCAGTTATTTTTATGTAAGGTTATATAAGCAGCTTCTTTGATTTTGCGTTTTTGGTGGTTTTCTTCTTTGTCGATAATTTTTGTGTCCTCCCATTTTATTTTATGACTGGAGTCCCATACATGTTGGCAAATCATGGATTTTTCAAATTTTCTATTTTTTATATATGATTTATGTTCTTTTAATCGAACTTCAAATGGTCTGGAACTTTCCCTATATAAAACTTATTACATTCGCACGGTATTTTGTAGATACAATTTTTGAACTTTGTATTGCGTTTTGGGTTTTGTTTTGTTAATTGTGCTCTTAGTGTATTGTTGGGGCTAAATACTGTTTTAATTCTAAATTTGTTTCCTATTCTTTGAATTTTTCGAGAATCCTTTTATGTATGGTATTGAGAGCATTTTGTTGTGTGTATCATTGTTTTGTTTTCTTTTTCTTTATTTTAGGGTTTTATTCATTTCTTTCTCTATTATTCTTTTAGGATATTTGTTTTCTATTAGTGTACATCTGATTAGGTCTTTCTCTTTCTTTAAAATTTCTTCGTTTGATGATATTAATTTTGCTCTATCATACATGGTTTTGATAATTCCTCGTTTGACACAGTGTGGGTGGTTTGAATCGAAGTTTAAGTATCTGTTTGTGTGCGTTGGTTTTCTATATACCGATGTATTAATTGCTGTATCGTTTTGTTAACGAGAATATCTAAAACGGAAGTTTTCCATGTTGTTCTAATTCATATGTGAATTTAATAGTTGGTTCTATTTCGTTAATTGACTGTACAAAGTTTTAATTAGTTCTGTATTATGAGGCCAAATAGCATAGACATCATCTACGTATCTCCACCAGATTAGTGGTTTCAATTCTTGTGTGAATATTACATCTTTTCGAATTCCTCCATGAATATATTACTAAAGATTGGTGATAGTGGACTTCCGTTGCCATTCAAGCTTTGTTTGTAAAATTGATAATTTATTTGAAAATATGTGGTATTGACGCATAAACCAAGTAATTCCATAATCGATGATATGCTTAGTTTTGTTCTTTCTTTAAGATTGCCATCTTTTTCTAGTTTGTTTTTTATAATATTAAGCGTTTTGTTTATAGGGACATTTGTGAAGAGATTTACCACATCAAAGCTTACCATTGTGTGTGTATTTTCAATTTTATGTTTGATAATTTTCTAAAAATGTTGGTTGTTTTAATGAAAGAATCCGTTTTGCCTGCTAATGAATTTATAATTTTTAGTAGAAATTTTGCTAAATTATGACATGGTGAATTTATGGAGCTTACGATAGGTCTTAAAGGAATGTCTTTTTTATGAATTTTTGGTAGACCGTAAAAGTGGGGTGGTTTACTGTAATGTGGGACCAGTTTACTTCTTTTTTCTTCTTTGTCGATAATTTTTGCGTCCTCCCATTTTATTTTATGACTGGAGTCCCATGCATGTTGGCAAATCATGGATTTTTCAAATTTTCTATTTTTTATATATGATTTATGTTCTTTTAATCGAACTTCAAATGGTCTGGAATATATAAAAATATAAAAATAAAAATATACAAAACCCTATTTAAATTTAAAAATGAATTGAAGACAAAGAAAGAAGTAAACTGGTCCCACATTACAGTAAACCACCCCACTTTTACGGTCTACCAAAATTCATAAAAAGACATTCCTTTAAGACCTATCGAAGCTCCATAAATTCACCATGTCATAATTTAGCAAAATTTCTACTAAAATTATAAATCCATTAGCAGGCAAAACGGATTCTTTCATTAAAACAACCAACATTTTTAGAAAATTATCAAACATAAAATTGAAAATACACACACAATGGTAAGCTTTGATGTGGTAAATCTCTTCACAAATGTCCCTATAAACAAAACGCTTAATATTATAAAAACAAACTAGAAAAGATGGCAATCTTAAAGAAAGAACAAAACTAAGCATATCATCGATTATGGAATTACTTGGTTTATGCGTCAATACCACATATTTTCAAATAAATTATCAATTTTACAAACAAAGCTTGAATGGCAACGGAAGTCCACTATCACCAATCTTTAGTAATATATTCATGGAGGAATTCGAAAAGATGTAATATTCACACAAGAATTGAAACCACTAATCTGGTGGAGATACGTAGATGATGTCTATGCTATTTGGCCTCATAATACAGAACTAATTAAAAACTTTGTACAGTCAATTAACGAAATAGAACCAACTATTAAATTCACATATGAATTAGAACAACATGGAAAACTTCCGTTTTAGATATTCTCGTTAACAAAACGATACAGCAATTAATACATCGGTATATAGAAAACCAACGCACACAAACAGATACTTAAACTTCGATTCAAACCACCCACACTGTGTCAAACGAGGAATTATCAAAACCATGTATGATAGAGCAAAATTAATATCATCAAACGAAGAAATTTTAAAGAAAGAGAAAGACCTAATCAGATGTACACTAATAGAAAACAAATATCCTAAAAGAATAATAGAGAAAGAAATGAATAAAACCCTAAAAATAAAGAAAAGAAAACAAAACAATGATACACACAACAAAATGCTCTCAATACCATACATAAAAGGATTCTCCGAAAAATTCAAAGAATAGGAAACAAATTTAGAATTAAAACAGTATTTAGCCCCAACAATACACTAAGAGCACAATTAACAAAAACAAAACCCAAAAACGCAATACAAAGTTCAAAAATTGTATCTACAAAATACCGTGAATGTAATAAGTTTTATATAGGGAAAGTTCCAGACCATTTGAAGTTTGATTAAAAGAACATAAATCATATATAAAAATAGAAAATTTGAAAAATCCATGATTTGCCAACATGTATGGGACTCAGTCATAAAATAAAATGGGAGGACACAAAATTATCGACAAAGAAGAAAACCACCAAAAACGCAAAATCAAAGAAGCTGCTTATATAACCTTACATAAAAATAACTGCGTTGCAAACGAATCCGTAACTTTCAGTAAACAATGGATTCCATTACTAAAAGAAATAACAATGAAAATCAAATGCCCCAATATCTTGGTAGCATTGCAAGTTTTCCTGGGTTTTCCTTGCGATATTAACATGAAATACAGCCTACATACATGATTTCTATTTATACATACAATAACTAATTATATAACAATAAACATATTAACTAGAAAACCATTATTTCGCAAATATCTAAGTGTTGGGGGATCTTGGTAGCCACAGGTTGCTTAACCCCCTTCACTGAATCTCGGTGAAATAAAACATAAAATTAGAAAACAATAGAAGGGAAGCTAACTCAGAATATAAATAAGTGCAGGTACGTGTCCAACCAGTTTTGAGATGAAGATCCAATGATGATGATGATGAAGCATATTAACAACCCCTGTAAAACAGCATTGGTATCTGACAAGTGTAAACCCGCAATAAGGTTACCTCACAACCATATACAATCTCCGTTAAACAGTATTGGTATCTGACAAGTGTAAACCCGCCATAGGGTCGCCTCAGATCCATATACAACCTTCATAGAACAACATTGGTATCTGACAAGTGTAAACCCACCATAAGGTTACCTCAGAACAATGTTAAAATCTACCAAAGAGGTAGCCTAAATCATAATGATTTCCTTCAAAATAAATATAAAAACGACTACTTAAGCCTTTTAATAATGCAATTGCACACTTCTTTAATAACCATCCTCTAAATTGTATAAATAGAAACATGTTAAAAAATGTTTTCCAATTCTCAAGTTATTGAATTTTTACAATAAAAATTAATCAGCTGATTTCACGTTAAGCGTATTGGCTACCTAAAAAAGTCGGTCCAAGGCCATAACACAAATTGAAGGCAATTATTCATTTAAACTTTAAAAATTTTTGCTTAGTGTACTCAAACCAAATATTTCAAACATCAATAAATCAAAGTCACCTTCAATTTATGTCATAAATGTCAAACTTGAAGTTTTTATTATTTTGAAAACGATCCTAGGTTATGGATCGAAACGTTAATAAAGATAATTTTAAAAACTATGAGTGGTTTAATCCCCAAAGAAGATTAAGAAGAACTATTTTACCTTGATAAAAATGAAAACAAAATATTAAACTATGAAAATATTATTGGGCTGGAAAAATCAACTAGGATAATTGGGGGAGAATTAAACGGTGATAAAAATTTTCAAAATGTAAAACCAGGGGAGCTCGAAAAATCTGGTTTGAAAAATAATGAAATGTGCATAAAGTCAGAAGTTGTTGATTAAATCTGTATGGAAAGTGAGATGTTAAATAATGAACAAAAATTAATGTTGAATAATCTATTAAAAGAATACCAAGATATTTTTTCTGAGTATCCTGGCAAGATAAATTGTTATCAACATCCAATTAACGCCAAAGATGAAACTCCATTTTATATTAAACCTTATCGAATACCATTTATTTATTTTGAAGAAGTGCATAGACAGATTAGCGAAATGATTGAGTTAGATATCATAGAACAATGTCAAACCGAATATGTGTCATCTTTAGTAGTAGTAAAGAAGAAGGACGGGTCTCCACGAATTTGCATTGATTGTTGATACTTAAATAAAAGAATAGAGAAAGATCATGCAGTGCCCATAAATCCAATGGAATTGTTTTCTAAATTTAAACCAGGTCAGATTTCGTCTACGTTGGATATGGTTCAGGCATACTGGCAAGTGGAGTTGTATGAAGAACACCGAAAATATGTGGGTTTCTGGTTTATTAATCAGACATGTTTTTAAAAGGGTCCCATTTGGTATGGTTACCAGTGTGACAGGATTTTTACGTGCACTAGGTAGGGCATTAGGGGAGGACAGTATGAATTTTGTAATGCCGTATGTAGATGATATTTTAATAACGTCATTGGATGTATATACTCATTTGAAACATTTGAAAATAGTTTTTGAAAAATTTCGACAGGCAAATATTACTTTGAAACTTAATAAATGTACTTTTTTAAAGAATAGGTTGCCCTTTGTTGGTCATTATATAACGCCGTTCAATTTCGAAATGTGTTCAGAAAAATTAAAAATAATTCAAGAATTTAAGACGTCTGTAAATTTGAGAACTGAGTCTTTTGTGGGCTAGTCCAATATGAGAGTAGATTTGTTAAAATTTTCTCGCAGTATATGGTGCCATTAAATAGATTCCTATCTAAAAATGGTAATTGGCAGTGGGGAGCATAAGGCAACATGCTTTTGAATTGGTTAAAGAAAAATTTTTAAACATCACTCAATTGAGTCATCCCGATATTTCAAAAATATATTTAATCAATACTGATGCGAGCAGATATGCTATAGGAGCGTGTTTATACCAGTTGAGTGAAAATGGTGAAGTGTTTGCAAATAAACGATATGAAGGAAACGCGGAAGTTAATGAGATAAAATTGACGCTGTTTAAAAATAGGGATTTCATTTGTCAAACCCAGGACAATGACGAGTTTTGTTCAAAAATCAAATCGCAATTAGCGTTTTCGTCGGTGAAAAATTCTGAAAAATTAAAGTGGTTTATGTTGTATGAAAATATGTTGTTAAAAAAAGGCTCTGAGACTCATCCCAGTTATAAATTAGTTGTTCTGAAGAACCAAATTCGGGAACTAATCGAATTTATTCATAGAGAAAAAGGACATTTTGAAGCAAATAAATGTTATCTAACATTTTGCAGGGATTTCTCTTATCCAAAAGCAAACGTGTTATTCTGAAAAGTTATGACACATTGCGAACTGTGTCAGAAATCGAAGATTTGAAAACGTAGTGATGTTGAAATGCAAAGTATTTTGGTGAAAGAGCCGAATATGATTCTCAGTGTTGATTTTGTGGGGCCTCTCCCTGTATCGAAAGGAGGGTAACCCAATTGTTAGTTGCGATGGATGTGTTTAGTAAATATGTGCAACTTTTTCCTGTAAAAAGAGCCACAGCTAAGAGCGTGTTACATTGTTTAGACAAATGGTTTTTAAAGTTTGGTACGCCTCGCTCAATTGTGAGTGATAATGGTAGTCAATTTTGGAGTAAAATTTATGTTCAGGCATTAAAGGAAAGAGGTATTAAGATATCCCACACTTCGACATATTTTCCAGCAGGCAACATTGTTGAAAGGAGTAATAGGGAAGTAGGACGATTGTTACGGGCATTTTGTTATGATAAACATCAGAGTTGGGTTTTAAAATTAAGATTATCGAAGAATGGTTAAACAGGATTTACTCCTGAGGAAATTCAAAATGGCTCTAAGGACAATCCGTGGTTATGTAAACTGAATTTTCCGTTTAAAGTACTGGATAGAGAGAGAATTATACAGTTGGCGGAAGAAAGGATGAGACTAAAAGCTGCTAAAAGAAAATTAAAACACGATAGGAAATGTAGAATTGTAAAATTGCAGGTAGGCGATAGATAAGGTTTTAATTAAAACCCATGAATTATCTTCACATGCAGATCATGTAATTAGAAATTTTTTTCTGTTGTATAAGGGGCCTGCAACTGTTGTAAAAGTGGTGTCCCCAAACGCTTACGAAGTAGTAGAGGATGCATCTGGTGTATCTAGCATCCAAAATATTATTGACCTGAAATTGTATAAAAATCCTGATGAAATGTATATACAGTAATAATAATAACAATAAGAATAATAGTTGGTAAGATTAAGATTTGTTATTATCAAGTAATATTAATTGTGAAGTGCTTTATTGGAGAAAAGTTTTGATTTTCAGCTAGGGTAATATCTTCAAGCTCGAAACTTTTGGGGAGCTGTGTAGTGGTCGCAAATGCATGTAATAAATAACATCTTTGAAGTTTAAGTTTGGCGGTACGGAAGTATGATGACGTATTCTTGTAAGGTCGGTGATGCACGAGTGTTGAGGGGGAAGGAGAAAACGTCCCTGGTTAGCGACTGGACTTGGCGCGAGAGAATGATCAAGTTAACTTCTTAAAAAGTATTCATGCTTATTAATAAAACTAATTTTAATAAAAATCAATAGGCTAGGTCAACTTAAATGGTATAAAAGAAGATGACAAGTTTTATACGCTCTCTGAATCGCAGTCTTCCAAACAAAACTCTATGAAACTTATGATGTATCAATTTATATATGTGTAGATTTTTAGATTTAATTGATTTAACCGTATTATTCTAGATTTCATAGTTAACCTTAAGTATTTGCCAATATCCATGACGTCATGAAGATTAAATGTATTTGTGAACATTCATTTGTATTCGTTAAAGGTAAGCGTTGATAGAAATAAATAATTGCATTAGAGTAAATTGAGAATATATGTGCTTTCTTTCAAATATCCATAAGAACACGCCCACCAAATTAATTGAAACACTACAACCATACCTTATAACGATCACTCACTTTTGTCAAATTAAAACAATTTTTAAAAATAACATCTCCCAATATGACTTCATCACTGGGATAGCTGGATATTCTTTCATAATGATCACATTTACGTACCTTATAAACAACTCAAAATAAAAATCCACCGAAACTTAAATTCCATTAACAGTAAATTCGGAAATATGCATACATTAAGCAAAAAAAATCCTATTGTAACATCCAACCGGCCAGGTATTGATGTTAACAGAACTCTTAAAAAAACAATCTATAAATAATACTACCACTCCATTGTTCTAGTTTGAATAGGGCAATAAAAATAGATGTAAATGTTGGTTCTAGTCTATGTTGAGAGACCACCTTGGAAAAATTCTGGCTCATGGTGTGGTTCATGCACTCTAACATTTCATTCCATTGCAAGTGCAATGGTGTTGTTAGGGTTTTTCTCATCTCCAGCAATCGACAAACTTCTGGGAATAACGCAACTTAAAATTTCCGTCCTGATCAGCATGCAACTCCATAGGAACTCCAAAATGGCAGAACAGTTTCTTTACCAGCACGTTAGTGAAGGTTGCAGCTTCTTGATTTGATATAGCAAACACTTCAATCCACTTCGTATAGTAGTCCATGACTAACTAAGGTGTACTTATTTCCTGAACCGGTCTCAAGGAATGGACCGGCAATATTGAATGCCACTTTCAAAGGGGCTTTGCATGTTGTATTGCCTCAATTGTATCTTTACGGTTTCTCAAAGATGCAAACAGCTAACATGCGGCAGTACTTGTTAATATCACCTTGTAGCCTACTATTAAAATCCTGTTTAGACCTTCTCCAGTGTTCTTAACGGCAAAATAAATAAATTTATATCGATCACTACAATAATTTATATCACATAGGACAATTTATATTAAAAGTATATATCACCAATTTATATCATGACTTTCTAGCTCGAATTAAAACAAAATATTGTAATCCAAGCTTTCAATTAGAACTGAACCATCACAGCAATTGATATTTTATTCAGTAGGTCTAGATCACTTTGAGAACATACCAGAATAGGAAAATAACATCTACTGTAAGCTTATTAAAGCTCTTAAATGCAAATTCTTGTATCCTGTTCACAGGAAGATGTCATGCCGCAGGGTGGATATTAATCATCTTTTGTGTACAAATGCCCCATTTACATTCTGTTGTATTATTTGTCAGAAGTAGAGTAAACGGCACTACAATAATTTTCACAAAATAAATCACAATAAACTAAGATTTGGAATTTCCCTAAAACAATAGTTATTAATTGGAATTAAACTTTCATTCTACAGGAATGTTATGTGCATTTTAAATTGTATAATATGCGAGCAGAAGTCTATATATCATCAACTATACTTATTTTTTTGCTTTATAAAGTTATTGTTTAATTGCATAGTGTCAAATGCAATGTTCGATATTTTTATTATACTTTTTATTGTATTTGATTTTATGCCTTGTGCAAAAAATTAAAAAATATTTAAACGCTTCAACAAAGTACATAAATACATAAAAAGTAATACATTTCAACTATAAACTTACCTGAGCATGTTTCTTCTACAGGATCAACTTTTTCATCACTTCCTAAATCAGATGACGATTTTATTGGTGTTGCAGAACGCTCTGTTTTATCGTCACTGTCGGCTTTGCTTCGCGCATCTGATAAAACATGTTGGATCTCTGAATTTGCTTCATTCTGTTTAGAATATTCTGAATTAGGTTTCGCAAGGTCTTCTTGTGATTCACCTTCTAAGTTATTTTCTGATGTTTTAGGTGAAGGTGTGAGTTTAGGCGTTGATACATCTCTTACATTAGGAAAAATTAAAAAGTGATCAGCTAATAACTTTTCAGTTTCAGTGAGTTTTTTCCTCCGCTTTGATTCCTTCTTTGGCTTTTCTTGTATGTGTATAATGGCAGTTTCAGGCACGGATACATTATCTGTAGCAGACATAGAAGGCACATCAATGGGTTTCGCGGTTTCATTATGCAATTTGTTTCCCTGGGTTTTAGATTCGTGTATTTCAATATCTTTTGAACTTGTTATTGTAGAAAGGAGCGGTTCAGGCGATTTGATTTTGGAATCGTTTGAGTCTAATTCTGCTTCAGTAGTAGTATTCAAATCATCATTACTGTCTTGTGTGGTTTTTGTATTATCATCTTTGTTGTAATCACTACTAGAATTTATTGCCACAACTATCTTTTTATTGTTGTATCTTTTTTTATTTGCATGTGAATCTTTAGGTCTCCCTCTTTTTCTTTTTTTAACATTATGTTTTACTTGCTGTGGTTGTGCATTTACAACATCTTCGTCTTCTTTCTTGGTGATATCATGTTTATCTAGCTGTGATGATTCAATTTTATTCACATTATTAATGTTAAATTCGTTTTCGACTGGTTTCTTAATGTCTGGTAAAAGTCCATCAGACAAAGCATCATTCTCGGGCTGTTTACATAAAGAACCTGTTTTCTCAGAAGTATGTTCTTCTAGCTGTGATTGTACGTTCTCTATATTCTCTCCCTGTTGTTCGGTGCTGTTAAGTTCGTTTACTTGTAGTGCCGATTCAACACTATCTATTTCGTTTGTAACAACAGACATTTCCTGCATTTGTTTTTTACCATCTTGAGGAAGTTCATCGTCAGATGGAACAGTCTCAGGTTTCTTAAGCGAAGGCTTTGCTGGTCTTCTAGTACTACGTTTTGCACGTGGTGGTTGAACGCTCAATATGTTCTCTTCTTGTTTCTCATCCGTATTATGTTTATCTGACTGTGGCAATTCAGTCTTACCTGGTTTATTGGTAATGCTCAATACCTTTTGGTTGGGTTTGTTACTCTCCAGAAGTGGTTCATTAACCGATAAAGCATCATTCTCAGGTTTTTTAGATAAGGGATTTGATGTTTTTTTAGAATTGAATTTTGCATATTGTGATTGTATATTTTCCATGTTTTCTTCTTGTTTTTCAGTGATATTGTGGTTGTCTAGTTGTGGTGATTCAACTTTACTTGATTTGTTTGTAACATTCGATATATTTTGGATTCGTTTTTTACTGGTCAGAAGAGGTTCATCATCTGATGAATCATTCTCAAGTTTCTTATCAGAAGAATTGGCTATGTTTTTAGAATTACGTTTTGCTTGTTGTGGTTGTGTATTCACTGTATCAATTTCTTGTTTCTCAGAGGTATTATTTTTATCTGGTTGTGGCACTTCAACTTTGCTTAGTTTATTGGTAATGGTAGATATTTTTTGCACTTGTGTTTTACTGTCTAGAAGATGTTCATTATCAGATAAAGTGTCATTCACAAGTTCTTTAATTGAAGAACGAGTCACTTTCCTAGACTTATATTTTGCTTGCTGCAATTCTGTATTCGCTACATCCGGTTTCTTTTTCTCCTTGATCTTTTCTTTAGTTGGCACTGGAGATTCAATTCTACTCAACTTACTTGTTGTTGTAGGGTTTTTACAAGATGATCGTTTACTGTTAGGAAGACTTTCTTCAGGTTCATCATTAACCAAAGAATTATTTTCAGTTTCGTTATGAGAAGATTGTTCTTTTCTAGAAATACATTTTGATTGTTGGGGTTGTGAGTTTACTATACTCTGTTCTTGTTTATCAGCAGGATTATGTTTATCTGGAACAGGCGAGTCAGATTTATTTGTATTACCTGCAATACTGGGTATTTTGCGAGCTCGCTTTTTACTAGTTGGAAGTTTTTCTTCTTGCTCTTCATCGGATGAGGTATCAGATTCAAGTTCCTTATATAGATTTTTGCGTAAATCATTAAGTCGTTGTATTTCGTTATCTAAATCTACCATTTTCTTGAGAGCACTTTGAAGACGCCTTGCTTTTAGAATTTTTCTTGGTTGATTACCAGTACCTTCAATGACTTCATCTACTATGGCAACTGGTTCTGTTTGAATAAAAACAGTTTTAAAACTGACAGTTTTACTGGGCTCAACTTGACTATAAGCATTTTTATATTTAATACTGGTGGTTTGTGTAGAACTTACACTAGATGGCAATAACGACCTGTATACCAATATTATACAATCTACGCCGTTTTCTACTGTGTGAATTTAATTTGTCTTCCTTTTTGGGCGTGTCTAATTCAATAGTCTGTGTGTACGTTGTTATAAGCATTGTGTTTTCAGATGCAGAGGTTTAGGAAGTGCAATTACTACATCACTAGTTTTTATTATCTCTTTTATGGGTTCGATTTGTGTATTTTTGCCCGATGTATCAGATGTTGATGATACTTCAGCCGAATGTAAAATTTCAACATTTTTTAAATCATCTATTTCGCTTCTTAAATTTTCAGTATTGCCGGTTGTGGACTCTTGCTCACAATTCATGTTGGTTACATCAGATTCAGCACATACTTCTGGTTCGACATTCACAAATGCTAATTGCACTTCAATTTTTTCTGGTTGTGTATCACTGTCATTAACAAACTGTTGTGAATTATTTTTTAACTGCTCCATCATAAATTTTTTTTCACCTGGTGATTTCCAAGGACGCTGAATGGTCTTTTTAGGTCCTTCCATTTTATTAGAATCGAATGAATCTATAGTATCAGGGGTGTCAATGTCAGGCATGGTTTTAGTGATACTGATGATATTGTAGAACTTGTTAGTTTCTTCATTCTTTTCTATTGGTAAATCTTGAATCAACTTTTGGTCTAATGATGATGATTTATCAAGTAAATTACTCTTCTTAATATTCTCTTCATAACTATCATCAGGATTGGGGGACGTTTGTTTCAATAATAGAGATGGTTTATCACTCAAAGTACTGTTTTCAGTCATCTCTTCAAAACTGTTACTAGGATTTTGAAACTCTCGGTCTAAAAATGGAGATGGTTTACCATGGAAAATATGCTTCTCAATTATCTCTTCGCAGTTGTTATCTGGTTTGATGCACTCTTGGTTTAGTAATAGAGATGGTTTATTATGCAACGTGTTCTTCTTAATCATCTCGTCAAAACTATTATCAGGATTTTCAAACTCTCGGTCTAAGAATGGAGATGGTTTGTCATACATAATACTGTTTTCCTCAATTATCTCGTTACGACCATTATCGGCATTACAAGGATCTAAGGATGGTTTATCGGGCAGAATTCCCTTCATAATCACTTCTTCGCAACTGTTATCAAGGTTATGAAATTTTCGGTTTAATAATGGAGAATGCAACAATTTGTTCTCAGTTATTTGTTTACAATCTTGACCAAATTTAGGATTAGGCTGATTAGTAAATTGTGCTGAAGACGAAGACTGAGAAAAGGGAGATAATTCTTTTTCAACAATACTAGAAAATGTACGAGGTATGTTTATAGAATCTGAAGCTGTTTCAGATTCGCACTGAGATGGATAAGGACTAACTGGTTCCATTTTTATGCTAAAATTTTGAAAATCTGACGATTGAATATAATCTTCCTTTTGAACAAACTTTTTTAACTTATTCAGCATTCGAATCCTTTCTTTAAGCGGTTTTGTATGTTTAGTTACACTTCGTTCTTCGACAACCTCAGGTGATCTTTGTCTTGATGATGTTGAGTTCAAAACACTATCATCAGTTAATGAATTAATAGAGCTGCTCGACGAATAAACCTCTTTCCGTTTTTTATGTCTCTTACGAATTTTTGAATGTTTACTTTTATGATGATGATTATACACTTCTTCTTCATAGTCTTGAGATGGCAGCGCAACTTCATGTCGATAATACTCATAATTTTTATCACTTTGGTAAGTCATTTTTGGATCAGCATATTTACTTCGTTGTGAGTAACCAGTCTTATCATGATGATGCCTAAAAAAGAAATGATCGTCACACAAAGACAGTTTAAAAAATATTCTTAGGTGTAGAACTATAAATTTACAAAATTAATGTTATCACTCATGTTTGACGATTAATAATATCATGCTGGCTTAAGTAATTTAAGATTGAAAGTAAATTCATGATTTCATATAAAAACTTTCTGCTGCTTAGTGGGAGGTCTAATATGTGAAATAATATGATGACCTTAAAGAAGTATTTTAAGAGCAGCATTAAGAGCTCATCACAGTAGGTTACCTACCATCTGCTGTAAAAGGCGGGTTGAGATGAGGTAGCATAGGGCAGGACGAAATGTCGAGATGTAGATATTCATTAGAAAAGGATATGAAGTATAATACTCCGCCTACTTGATTTATGAAGTGCCAGGGAGCACATATAGATGGCGATGTTGTGGAACTATTAGTCCAGTCACAGATATTTTAATTATACATATTCTGTAACATTTATAACCAGTGAAAATCTTTGAAATTCTGATTCTATTGTAAAAAAAAATTATTAGGGAACAAGAAATCGCAAGATTTAACATTCCTACAATGGCATCGCACAATTATTTTACAATTTCTAATATGCAATTGACAAAGCTGTTATATTAATTAATTGGCCAATAAATGGAAACAACAGAATAATGGTTTAAACGTATTTCTAATAAAAAATAATTAGGTAAAGTGTCAAGTGGGTTTTGATTACAGTTTGCGAAAAGCTACAAATATTGGTTTGGTTTATTTTCTTATCACAGCTTCGTTTCCTTTATCATTTTCTAACGACGAAATAATAAACAAAGTGTACTGAATCGGACACAGTAAACATTCCTCTAGTAGAATAAAAATGCATGTCTTGCATTTTTAAGTAGTCCAAAGTTTGTTTTGCTTTTATTTATTTACGTTTTGCATGCAGCTTGTCATATTACGACCGTCTCACGTCAGTAATGCCGTGGCTGCAATTAGGTTACTGTTAGAAATAGATATTATTATTAAAAAACACAAATCACTTAACACGCATATCAGAAGAGTATGCAATAGTTTTAGAACAACTATTCTGATATGCGTGTTAAGTGATTTGTGTTTTTTAATAATAATTCCTATTTCTAACAGTAACCTAACTTATCATTGCAGCCACGGCATTACTGGGGTGAGACGGTCGTTTCTCAATTTATCCCAAAACATTAATTGAACTTCGGCATAAAAATTAAGCAATTCTGTGTTTATTCTTTTTTGCAAGTCTTACACTACACCCATTCTTTCACCATATTACAATCCAGTTTTTCATCAAAATTTTTTTATAAAATGTAGAACACTATTGCAATGCAGTCTTTCATTATTATTTACCTCAAAACTGGAGGAATACCAATTACTTACTCACTAAATAAGAAGCCCAATAAAAATTTATATAAATCCAAGGTTACGAAGAACAACTCATTTCAATAAATGCTGAGGTCTAAATAATATCCATAATGAAAGTTATAAATAGATTTGCGAGCAATTACGACTATAGTCGAAAACATAATGATAATTGACCTCAATAGTATAGAGTTTCCTGTATGTTTGTTTTGTATAGCATGTGTTCAAACCATTTCTGTTTTACAATAGTGTGTGACATGAAAGTTCTGAATTTTTCCACAGCAGCACATTGCAGGTACATTTTTCTAAAAAATACTAATATTTGATTTATTCGATAAATAAAGTGAATTGTAGTGTGCAATTTTGATGAAAATTCATAAAAATTATTCACACATTTGGGAACGTTACTGGTTTTGTTTAAATCGCTCTATTATCAGCACAAAAATTTTTTTTTCAGTTAAAAACCTAAATGACTCCCACATAGACAATTATTTGATAAGTAACTTTTATTGAAACCGTTTTTAATTTGGGTGCCTAATAGGAAAGAAAATTGAATCATTAGAAATTTCAAAATGGCCGATACTGTGATGAGCTTTTAAATACAGTTTTTTCAGGATATTTATTTATTTATTGTATGCTAATTACATATTTCCACTAAAAATAAACTAACAAAAAAGAAAAATGTTAACTTAAAATATTTCCTTCCTCATCATATTGATGAGAATGCATTACAAATTTTAAATGAACATGTTTGATATAACTAGACAGTAAATTCATTTTATGCTATAATTCTGTGTTGTGTGTGGATGGATGAGGGGTGTTGTTTATACGTAAATATGTGGGTATTACATTTTATATAATAATTTTACACAGGTTTCTTTTAAAGATATGTAAGGTGTTTCAAACAATGGTATATTGGCTTGTTTAGAAATGTTATTATAAATCGACAATGTTTTTATAAATGGTGAGTTCTGCCTTAGTTGAGTACGATAGTATGGAATATAAAAGAGATCTCTTCTTCCACCAAAGTGGAGCGGAGCATAAAAATTAATTTTACATACTGCAACTCGACAGTCAATATAGTTATTAATCATTTTGAACAAAAACGTGAGTGCGATGCTATTCTATGCCGCTCTAATTTCATAATATTTAACAATAATCTAGCTTCCACATATGATTGGAACCCAGTAAACTTACCATATTTTTTGTAGTAGATATGCGAGATATACTTATTCTGTACAGTCTCTATCATTTGCGAATGCTTACGTGTGCCAGGATCCCAGACTGTAATTGCAAGCTCTAATTTTGATCTTACCAGTGTATCATATAATACTCTGATGCATTTTATATCTTGAAATTGATGCGTATTGCAGATTACAAATCCCAACATTCTATATGAAGATGCACACAGCATTTTAATGAGCTTTTTAAAACCCAAGTTACTAGTAAATACAACTCCTAAATCTTTGATGTTATCGACTTCTACTAATTTATCATTTAACAATTTGTAAGTATACTGAATTTTATTCAACTTCAGTGAATAACTCATCTTAATACATTTATTAATGTTTAGTTGCAATTTATTATCCTTGCACCAGTCTTGTACCTTACCAAGTTCTGACTGCAATAAATGACAATTGTGTATATTCTTTATTTCCATAAATAACTTTAAGTCATCCACAAACAACAAACACTGGCAATTTTGTAATACATCTAGAAGATCAAGAACATTAATGGCCCTAAGTTACTCCCTTGAGGAACCCCCGATATCATACGAAATGCAGTTGATAAATAATTTTTATAACAGACGTACGATTTTCTATCTTTCAAATAAGACTTAAAAAATTCAAGCATAGGTTTCGAAAAACCAAATGCTGCAAGTTTTTTTTAATAGTACGTCATGACTAACTAACCCTATCGAATGCTTTGACAAAGTTCGTGTATATAACATCAACCTGTCCCCTTTTGTCCATAACCTTAGTCACATAGTCAACAAAAACAGTTAAGTTCGTTTGTATTGATCTTTTAGGAATAAAACCGTGCTGATTAGTATTTAATGCTAAATGAATATTACTGAAGATTTTTGTATATAGAATATGTTCAAAAATTTTTGCTGGTGCAGAGAGAATAGTAATAGGTCTATAATTACCAATATCATTTACTGCCCCAGATTTATACATTGGTGTCAATTTTGCACGTTTCCAATTAGTAGAAAATACTTCGGACTTCAAAGCCAAGTTGAAAAGAATATTTAGGGGGCGTACCAGGAACTCCATACACCCTTTGAAGATGAAGGGAGGAATCCCGCCTGGCTAGGCAGACCTTTTAGCTTTCATTTGTTTTATAGCAGTTTCGATATCTGTATCTGTAATAAATCTAATCCAATAGGTTGTTCTTCATCTCGGAGTCATAATTCAACTTGTAGTTAGATTCTTCACTGTACACAGATGAAAAATAGTCTGAAAACCCATTTGCAATCGAATCTAACATATCAAGCTGATCACTACCATACACGAAGTTTAGTGTGTCACGATACGATTTTTTTTCCTACTATTGGATATAAAAGACCACAATACTGAAGGATCCGATGCAATTCCATTTTCCACACAATTGATGTAATTCTTATAAGCAGCCGCAATATCTCTTTTTGATTTTGCTCTTAGGTACTTTAACCGTTCATTAAGAAACATCAATGTATTTTTGTATTTATGGTGAAAATTTTTTAATTTTACATCATCGATTATCTGCTTATCAAACCAAATGGGAAAGTTTAAATTCTTCAGAGTAGTATGGGACACATACTTCTATTATATTGTACCAAACATCATAGAAAGCAGCTACTGCATCATTTATATCAGTATAAGTATTAAGAAAATCAAAATACATATTGTGCAATATGTTATACATCAATAAATAATTTGCTCTTTTAAAATTGTTGATTACTTGATTTTAATTTAATAGAAGTGTGTTTATTTACTTTTAATCCAATAACCAGCGCTGGATGGTATGGGTTCGATTTAACAAGACTACTATCCTGATAACATAACATCTACATGTACTGTGGATAGTACTAAGTCAAGTGTTCTTCCGGAGATATTCATTATATTGTTGTGTGAGGTTAGATTATAAAAATTAAGAAGTTCAGAAACTTTTCTGTAAATAATATTATTGTTACTGTCAAATTTAAATTTATTGCCGTTTACAAGAGGTAAGTTATAATCTCCAATTAATATTGTTTTGACATCCAAGGATATAAAAAGATTAGGTACTATATCAATGTATTCCTGATACACATCAGCGGTTGAACCTGGTGGACGATGCATAGTAAATACATAACTCCGCCAAGGCTTATCTTTATCAAAACTACCTCCAGATGAGTCGTAACGTTTACCGTAACCTATGAGAAATTCTTATGTATTCCTATAAGAACACCCCCACCTCTTCGTTTACTTTCAGGATCTCATCTTTTCTGTAACCAGTGTACCTTTGGTCAAATATTTCCAAATCATATATTCCTGCATGTAACCATGTTTCAGTAAGGCATATAATATCAAAATTACCATTTAATACATTCAAGCGAAATTCTTGTGTTTTGGTTCTGAGTCCTTTAAGATTCTGGTAGTATATTTCGATACACCTACAGTTTTAAGGTTTTAATGAAATAGATTTAGTTTGATGTGGTACCCTATCTGTGCTGAAGTTCGATGCCTTGAACTCAAAAAGAGGATGCTTCTATTCCACTGCAAAGAATGCTTGTCTAGTGTTAGTAATGATGACAATTACATACAAAACATTATCCAATTAAGCAATCAAGAAATATTGAAAAATCTCAGTACAATGTTTGAAAGTTTTAAAACTGAATTCATGGAGATGGCTTCCAAAAGACTCGCTACCAATCAATTTAATATGACCAATGAACCCAAGAAAACGTATGCAAGCATAACAAAATCTGATCCAATACTTGTGGTAAAACCAGTAAACATTCAGCAAAGTAAGGATACTAAATCTGAAATTAAAAATGCAATCAACCCTGTTGAAATGGGGATTAATGTATCTAAAGTCTTCGATGCATCAAAAGGCAAGGTTGTCATTGGGTGCAGAACTGAAATGGATTGTGATATGCTACAAAATAAGATTGCAGAAAAGTTAGGTAGAAGATATAATGTAGAAGTCCCTAATCTAAAAAAACCAAAAGTACGAATAGTTAACGTTAAACGTGACGATGTTAGATGGAATGGATCACACTCAAATCCTAGAAAAAATAATCAAACAAAATAAAATACATTCTGAAGAAAACAGCTTCCATATTAAAGTTTTGAAAGTCATTGAAAATGAAAAGATGAGAAAGTCAACAATCATTTTGGAAGCTGATCGAAAAACACGTAACCATCTAATAAATAAGAAAACAGCTGCAATTGGTTGGTCAATGGGTATTATATACAATCATATCAACGTAACTCAGTGCTTCAATTGCCTCAAGTTCAATCATCATGCTCATGATTGTAAGTCAGAAATAGCATGTTCGTTGTGTGCTGGAAAACACAACTATAAAAACTGCAGCACTGATGTTAACAAATGCTCAAACTGTACATATGCAAAGGAAAAGTTGAACATGGATATTGATAACAGGCATCCTGCTGTACATAAAGAATGTCCCTGTTATATACAAGCATACAAAATAGAAGCTGCAATGATAGAATAATATACTCCTATATAGTAACTACATAAAAAAACTGTTTACAATATCTCGCATGACCTAAAAAATCACCAAATAATCCAGCCATTGCGGTTATGTCTTATAAATATTCGTTCCATCAATTCCTGTTTCGATGATTTTGTATCTTTTATTTCATTAAATGATTGTGGTTTTATTGGGGTTGCAGAAACATGGCTCTCAAGTAACTTTCCATCTGCATTGATTAGCATTGCAGGTTACAATTTGATAAGAAATGATCGCCCAACTATAGGTGGGGGATTATGCTGGTATATTGCTAGCAGTCTGGCACATAAAATATTGGATATAAATTATGTCGAACATCCTCTGTTAGAACAATTATGGATTATCATTAAAACCAACAAACATAACATTACAGCAGGAATTATTTATAGACCACCGAGTATAACATTGGAATGTTTAAATGATCTTGAACTGGTTCTTTCATATGTTTGTACAACATATGATGATATCATTCTTATTGGGGATGTAAATCTTGACTTCATCCAACATGACACAAGGTGTAAAAAAAAGTTCACTGCTGAACATTTTCAATCTTACACAACATGTAAAGGATCCAACACGAATTACTGAAACTACATCAACATTAATCGATATAGTATGTGCCAGTCCTCAAATCAATATATCATGTGAAACTATCGATCTCTATCACATGACTGATCACAGAGCAGTACTTTGTACATTTGATGTAAACGTACGGAAACATGAGCCATACAGCTTCACATATAGATGTTTTAAGAACTTTAATATGAATAACTTTAATTATGATGCTAGCTAGTCACATTCAGTGGGATTTAATAAGATCATTACCAGACCTCAATGATAAAGTGAATTATCTTAATAATGCAATAACAATATTATTTAATGAACATGCTCCAATACGTACAGCTTACATAAAAAAGAAAACGCCACCATACATAATGCCCACCATCAGACTGATGATACATCTACGGCATTCGAAATATAGCAAGTATATTACGACTAAGAACAATACTAAGCTTCGCTTTTATAAAGACCTAAAAAACATTATCACAACAGCAATAAGGAATGAAAAAAAAAGGGTATCATGAATACCAATGCAGAAATAATATTAGCAATCCTAAGCAGTTATGGAATATTTTTGATAGAGGTCAAATACATTCAAAAACGAAAACCCAAATTTCTGGTAGCATTTTTGTGAGGCAGACTTACTTTGCACTTCATGGTCTTCCTGATCTTCTGGTTTTCCATGGAGGCTTGGATATCATGTACAGCATTTCTACTGTCCATTTTTACATCATCGATATATCTAACAACCAACTTCCTATTATCTGGTAAAACACAATAAATTTTCCCATCAATGCTCCATGTTTTGTTTTTGCCAACTAAAGATTGTATTTGTTTCATTAACGAAAGCATCGTTGTGGTAAGGGACGCTGTTACTACTAAGCGTGTGCCTTTTAGTTTGTTTTTGTTTGACTATATTAATCTCCTATACCGGTAAGAACAGAATTTCACCACGACTGGCCTCTGTCAATTATTTACCAGTTTTCCTAGTCGATGAATCCTATCGATTATTACTTCTGAATTAAAATTTTCTATTCCCAGTGAGTCATGAAATATATTTACTAATATTTGTTCAAGATTTTCATCCTTTTTTTCTTGTATACCATGGATAATGGGTATTATTTTTAATGCAATATTGAAATTAAATAAATTTCCACATATGTGGAAAGAATCACGAATTCGCCCAGTGTTTAAAAAGTGAAATAAGAAAGATATAGTCAACTACAGGTCAATTGCATTAATTAATAATTTCTCTAAAGTGTTTGAATTAATATTACAAAAATATATATATGCACATTTTGAACAATATGTTGCACCTAGTCAACACGGTTTTGTGAAGGGACGATCTACAACATCAAACTTGCTTGAAATAACGCAATACATTGGCGAATCTCTTGATGAATCAACTCAAGTAGAAGTGATATACAGCGACTTTTCAAAAGCATTTGACCGTCTAGTTCACGAGATTATACTGTACAAACTTGATATCATTGGCCTGTCGTCAGTATTAGTTCAACTATTCAGAAGTTATTTCTCAAACGCATCCCAGTTTGTTGAGAATCGAGGATACATATCCAATAAATTTCCTCAAACCTCAGGTGTGCCGCAAGGATCTATTTTAGGGCCTCTATTCTTTATAATTTTCATTAACGATGTTAAGGATTGCTTTAATGTAAAGTATTCACTTTATGCAGACGATCTTAAGTTGTATTGCACCATTATATCACATGAGGATTGTAACAAGCTACAACAAAACTTTGATAACTTGTGCAAGTGGTGTGATCATAACTACTTGCCATTAAATCCTAGTAAATGCAATATAATGTCATTTTCAAAAAGAAAACGAAGATATCGTGGTATTACACAATACATAATGCACGTATTAATAGAGTTGAGTACTTTAAAGATTTGGGTGTGACATTCGATGCCAAATTAATTTTTAATAAACATATACAACAAATCATTCAAACGACATTGAAAAACCTAGGTTTTGTATTACGCAATTACAAAGATTTTCAAAATATCTATACTCTGCATACTCTTTATTGTGCATTTATAAGATGCAGACTGGAATATGCCTCAACAGTTTGGAACCCTAACTACAATATACATTGTTTGCAACTTGAAAGAATCCAACGCAAATATTTAAAGACCATTCACTTCTTTCTTTTTGGTTATTATCCAGCGCGAGGTATACCACAGGATATTCTGCTTACTACATTTGGCATAGAAAGCCTACAACATAGACGCTATGTACAGTCCATTATATTTTTATACAAGCTGGTTAATAATATCATTATGTGCAATTCCATGCTTTCTAAAATCTCACTCCGTGTTCCTAGAACTGCTTCAAGACGAAAAAACACATTTTATTTGCCACAGGTACATAGCAATGTTTTGAGGAAGTCTCCTTTACATCAAATGATCACCAATTATAATGGCTGTGCTGAATTGATTGACATTTTCAACACATCAGTGCGCAGTATAAAACTTATCCTTAAGAACCAGAGTATGCAGTGTTGTCAAAAATTTACTGTCGCAAAACCATTAACTTACAGTAGATAATAAGATTACTTTAGATAATATGTGCTTTAACCTTATCATATAAAGGAGACATTGTCCTGTTGGATATTGTAAATAAATAAATAAATAATCAAAGAATTTCGTCTGCCATACTGCTCAAGATCATCCACTTTATTGCTCATATCATCTATTAGATTTTTTAACGTAGTAACACTATTTATCTTAAGAGCTTTAAATTCCATAAATTCGGATTCAAGGCTAACAACACTTTGATTACCAGTAATGCCGCTTGCACTTTGAAGTTTTGTTTCAAAATTGCGAATTTGAGTGTCAAATCGTTCTTATAGCGTAGTTATAGTTTTATTTAAATTGCTTATATCCATTGTTATTAAACTAATAACATAAATAACCTATTCACGATATGACCTATTCCAAATGCAGTTTACGATAACAGGCACGTTTTTAGGTTTTTAGATAAGACACATAAATGAATTAAAATTATTAATGTTTTCCCGTGAAATTATCAATTCTTGAAAGTTTTACCACCCCCAAATAAATAATGAATTGGTCGCTCAATAAACACTTTGAACCCAATATACTGATCGGAAATTTGAAGCGATTTTTCCTTAGAGGTTCCTGCCCCACTCATGGGCGCTAGTGAAACGAATGTTTTTTGTGTTAAAAGGCTGGCCTCACTCATGGGCGCCAGTGTAACGTTTTTTTTCTAAAAGCACCAGCCCCATTTTGGGTGGCAGTGAAACTAAGTCTTCCGACATAACTAGGGGTCTATTCCTTGGGTAGAGCTATAAGAAATGGGGGGGTAAGTCGAAATCTGTTTGTAGGTCAAACTTAATCTAAACCAAATAGGCACCACCAAGTCCGGACTTATTCATGATAATGGCATGGCATATTTCTAAGGGTGGACGTGGAGACACAAAGAAAAAAAGATCGCCTTTGATGATAAAAACCTGTCTTAATAAAATAAGACGCTGTTCCTGTAAGAAATTATAATAGTTAGATTAATAAAAAAGTGGAACACTATTTGTGTCCCGCAAATATACATAAAGAAGTATTAAAAAGATATTTTCTATATAAAGTTGGCATCAAAATTCTACTCTTAAAGATGTTAGCTTTCTATAGTTAGGTTTGATCATATTTGATCAAAATAAAAAACTTTAATCTTGAACCAATAATTTACTAAAAAGAATCTCTTTTAAAATAAAATGCAATGCAACAAAATTTAATAAATAATTGAATTACTTCGTGAATTTTAAATTAAGGTTTATCAAAATTATTCATAATCAAACATTTTACAGTATATTGTAAACTTGTTACACAAAGATACTCTAACCCGTGCAGATCTGTTCAGGCAGATTACATTTAATAATGTTATTACTCAAGCTATTCCTTTTTAAGTTACATGTACTAGTTTTAGTTTCAAAAAAATCACAAAAATATTCTTATTTACATAAGATGTGCTAAAGCTGTTCGAAGCATTTGCTTTCAAGAACGCATCTGTCAGCAATATACTACAGAAAAATAAGTGACGTCAGTAACACCTGTTATTGTAACTAACGAGTTATACTGAACCACGCGTGTTGTTTCTTAAAACATCAAATTAGTGAATTTTTAATTTCGACACTGGAAATTCCAGCTCAGCAATAGTTGAAACTTTCATAATATTCAAGCATTTACACATAAGGACAAATTACCGTGTTTCTAATTTGAAACACAAAAGATTACTTAAAGCTAACTACGAACCAAAAACTGCTTTTCTCGCCAAGATGAGGTACTTGTTATATCATGCGATGTTTACTGCATGTAGTATGAACCCAGCTCATCCTAGACAGCTTCTACCACATGGAGTTGTCCCAGGTGTAGAATTAAATACGGTCACAATACATTCGTCAGCTGCTGCAATATGTTGAATCACGCGGCCTTACCAAAGTAGCATCTTTACGCTGTATAACAAAGTGGTCTTCTTAAAATTGGTCAAACTTTCTATCTTCTAAGTTGCATTTTACCCATCGTAGTATAAAGTGGTTTTAACAAAAGGGATTGAATTTCCTATCTTCTAAGTTGCATTTTACACGTCGTATAACAAAGTGGTTTTAACAAAAGGGATTGAATTTCCTATCTTCTAAGTTGCATTGTTCATGTCGTTCGTGCGCGCTATTCAAAGATGTGTCCCAACTCCTCAAAATTTATACGCAAATTGCCGGCCTGAAGTCTCTGGTACATCTTATCTCTTCTTCCACGTATGGCCGACTCATTATCAAACTCGCTCGGGCGACCAGAGCGTCCAAGGAGGAAGTTGTCAAACCGAAACGCGCCTGCGAACCACGGTAGAAGACACAGATATTCAACCACAAATAGAATACCAAAGTACGATGCTGCTTTAACGTATTACCTTACTAGTTAAATGTATTTTACCATTATTTTAATAAAAGTGTTTTATTATTCTCGCACTTTGATGAAGGGATTAATTAATCAAAAATAAAATTGTTACAAATTAATTACACTATTTACCACTATTTTAACTAAAAATTGTGCATGGTTTAATGCGATGTTTACTCGACCATGTTCAACTCAGCATATGTCGAAACTAGTCTTAAATCCGTCTTACTACTGTGTTGTCTGTGCACTGTGTTAAATGAAACTAGAGCACATTAGGTAATGCATGTCGGTAATTTCGATGCCCATGGGCCGTGTTTCCACAACAACCTTGTTTAACCAGCGATGCCAGAGGTATTAAATTATCTTAGTAATTAACACCTTACACTTTCCGTTTTATTCTAGCGAGCCAAAATCATACACTACGTCTACATCATAGTCCTTTAAATGATCTGGAACTCTTTTTAATCTAATTGGCCTTTTATAATTTACATTTGTTGCCTTAGGTTATTCTGAAAGAGACCAAAGATGTCAATGTCTTCAAATAGAAATTTATTATCACAGCCAGTCTTAGCTGGCTTTAAAAATCTTCTGTTTCGCCTATAAATATTACCATATTCATCCCTAACCATATACGATCTATCATTAACAATATCAACTATTTTATCTTTTACCCATCTATTTTTTTTTTGTAATAAGATATTTTGGTTTATGCTAAATTTACAAAGTTCTTTAACATTTCTATCATAATAAAATTTTTGTTTTCTTTGTTTCTCAGCTATATTTTTACTAATCAATTTAGGATCGACATTTGTAAGTTCAATGCATTTTTTAGATATAGGTATTTTTGTTTTCAGGATTCTGTTTAGTTTAGTTGAGCTGGTGAGTAATTCATATCAATTAAAGGTGTATTTCTATATTCCATTAAGTATAGTTCTAAATCAGAATTAGGGGTTATTTTCTTTAACATATTTTTAAAAATTCCTACATATTTTTCTTGAAAATTTTATTTTAAAATTCCACTCGCCTGAAAATTCGTTGAACTTCAAACTATTATAAGGGACGTTACCTGCATACAAAACATCTGGAACATCAAATCGAGAAAAACAATTTTTAAGGAATTTTATTACAGATTCTGCTGTTTTATCACGAATTTCTGTGGCTTCTATCCAGTTAGAGTATTGATCTACAAGTACTACATAATTTTTATTTTTGTATTCACATAAATCTGTAAATAAATTTGCCATGGGCGAGATGGAACTTCGTGATTAATTAGTGATTGTTTTTGATTACTTTTTTGATATTTTTGACAAAGTTCACGATTTTCTACTAACTTTTCTATATTGACTGACATTTGTGGCCAATAAATATTTGTCTGTCCCTTAGTTTACATTTGTTCATTCCAAAATGTGCTTCATGAATTTTCGAGAGCATTTCTGATTTTAATGATCTTAGAACAATAATCTGTTCGTTTAAAAATAATAAATCATTTGATACATAAATATTATCTTTTAGTTTGTAGAATAGTTTCAATTCTGTCTCAAGAGCTTTATTTGACTTCGGTCAAGACGTATTACAAAATTGTTTTACCTGTGATAAAATTGTATCATTATCAATTGCTCGAATACGTATTTTCTTTTTTCTTCAGTCATAGGACTATTATTTGACAGTGAGTGTATTATGTATTTCATTTCAGGGTCATCTACTGATTTTGTGTGAATGTACGATCTAGACAGCGCATCAGCCACATACATTTCCTTTCCTAGTAAGTATACAATACAAATATTGTACTTTAAGAATTTCAATAACATCTGTTGCAAATAGGCTGTGACAGCTTCTAGATTTTTAGAAAATATTGGTATTAAGGGCTTGTGGTCTGATTGAACCAGAATATTATGACCATAAATAAAGTAATGAAACTTTTCACACGTAAACACGATTGCGAGTAACTCTTTTTCGATCTGTGCATACCCTTTTTCACTAACCGGTAACGAACGTGATACAAATGAGATGGGTCTACCATTCTGCAATAACACGCACCCTAAGCCTTCACTTGATGCGTCACATTGCATTATAGTGTTCTTTGTAGAGTCATAAATTTGTAAAGTGGGAGAACGAGTGATACACGATTTTAAATGATTTAGTTCTCGTTCGTGCTCCTCACTCCATTCAAATTTTGTATTAGTTTTTGTTAGTTCTCTCATTGATGAAGTTATTTGGGATAAATTAGTTATAAACTTTGAAAAGAATTTTGTATTCCCAGTATATTCTCAGTAAACTTGTTTATTATCCGGTGAATTCATCGAAACTCTTGCCTTCGCATTCTCAGGACAGGGTTTAACACCATATTATGAAATAATCTGCCCCATAAAAACAACTTCATTTAGTTTATATTGAAACTTTTTAAGATTAAATTTTACATTACTTTTTACTGCCTTTTGAAACACTTCGTTTAATGCTATATCATGTTCTAATTCAGTTCTGCCCGAGATGATAAGATCATTAAAATATATATATATATATATATATATATATATATATATATATATCAACATTTGGAATACCCCCAAGTGCACAATTTTTCTTTTGAAATATTTCCGGTGCTGATGAAATGCCAAACGGAAGTCTTTTAAACCTATATCTTCCATTTGGAGTATTAAACATGCATGAATCAGAGTTGTTTTCATCAAGTTGGATTTGCCAGTTTCCATCTTTCATATCGATAACGGTAAATACCTTTTTTCCAGTTAAGTTGCTAATTATATCCCTACTTGTCGGAATCATGTAAATTTCCCCCTTAATATATTTATTAAGTGGTTTTGGATAAATACACAAGCGCAATGATTTATCAAGTTTTTTGACTATTAATAAACTATTAACGCAGGGAAGTTTACTTTTTGTATAACTTGTATTTGCTCAAGTTTATTGAATGATTCTTTTAATTTGTTTAGCAAAGATAATGACACCTTTCTTTGACACTGAATTACTGGTTTTGCATTTTCATTTAATTCTATTTTACATATATCTGGTATTTTATCTAAACCTTCAAATGTCTGCGAGTATTTTTCTTGTATTTCCAGTTTATTTTTTGGTAATGTAACCATATTATCTAGAATGTTAATCCTAGTGATTAAACCAAAATCAATACATTCCTTCAAACCTAATATTGGCTGAGAATCAAAGTCTGCAATGATAAATATAACATATTTTTCGTTTTGATTAAATCTACATAATAAATTAATTTCACCTATAGGTTTTATTTTAAAATCTCATATGATTAAAGTTACCTTTGTATTTCTAAGCTTAGTTTGTAATGCTTTGTTAAGTTTCCTAAAATAATTATTTGGTAAGATAGTTGTTTCTGCTCCAGTGTCCACCTTAAATGTGATGCTTTGTTGTTCTACAAGGAATTCTTCGACCCATGCTTTTTTTCTACTACTTGAAAATTCATTTATAAACAGTACATCCGTATTTTGTTCTTCAGCATTATCTTCTCTGGTGCCAACTGGATTTGCTTCTGTAGTATCTGTGTTTCGATACTGTTTTGTAGTTTTACTTTTACACACTTTTGCAAAATTATTTCTGTGTTGACACTTTGCACATGTTTTATTATATGCTGGACATTTACCTGCCTGATGAATAAAACCACATCTGCTACAAGATTGCTTCTCTGAACGAGCTGCTCGTTGTACAACGTTAATTTGGTTCTTTGGATATAACACTTCCAAATGCCGTTTGCTTAATTTGATTGACTTGCAATACTCTAGAACTTTCCTTGTATCAAGATTTGGTTCACAAATTAAACGTTGCTGTATTTGTTTATCATACACACCAATTATAAGCCTGTCTTTAATCATACGCTGTTCATAACTTGTGCCACATGATTCCCTAGAGCACACAAAATTACACATTTGTGCTTGTTTCTTTAATTCGGTACAAAAACTATCGATACTTTGCCCTTCTTTCTGCATTAAGTTATTAAACTTATATGATTCTAAGGTATGATTTATTTTTAGTACTCATCATATGCTGCTAGTACCTTATCTAGAGTTCCAATTTGTTGCAAGCTGAATGTGTTATAAATGTCCAGACCTTCATCTTGCATTTAATAAAACAGCTATTTTTACATCTTCAGTTTCTGTTATTTTCTTAGATGCCTTCAAATAAATTTGAAATTTTTGTTTCCATTTCTCTCAATTATTAACACTTTCCATTTGTAAACGTGACGGTAGGTTAAATTTCATTATTAGTTCAAAGGCTTTTCTGATTACTTCCACGTGTATAACCTAACTTTTAAGTTTTTTACTTTTTTACACCTGACACCATGTGTTGTCTGTGCACTGCGTTAAATAAAACTAGAGTACATTAGGTAATGATTGCATATATTTATATATTATTATTATTTAGAATTACAAGAGACTTTATTAATTATGTATGCATGTCCGTAATTTCAATGACATGTTGCCACGGTAAAAATTCGATAACTAATCGATATAATGGGTTCCTTAACGTTACGATGACAAATAGTGCTCCGGAATAGCTCAGAAAAGACTCATCAGGGCGGTGGGTAAAGAATCGCATTCATGGACTATAAGGAACCACTAGAAAGGTCCAATAAGTCAAAACTAACTATTTTATTAATGGGCGCCAGGAACAGGAGCAAGCAGAATCAACGAGAAATGTTCCACTATTCTCGGGCGAAACCCAAGGTAACTCACTATATCAATAAATTAACAGGGCACAGAATTAAACCTGAATTTATTGAAGTAACTACAATGCCAAACACGAAATCAAACACATAAATATAAATTTCACTAGAACAAATAATTCTACAAATAATCATACATACAAGATTCAAACCTAAATGATTCAAGAGAAAATTAACCAAGCTAAGTGCTCACAATAAGCAAATATATGTTTACTCCAGGTGATTGTATAAATAATATTTAACAGTAATAACGCAATGGTGTTGAGAATATCCGGCACGAGCCCGCACGCAAAAATAATTCGTACTAAGTAATAATCGGATACGCAGACTTGGTGGCCACTAAGTAAGCTGTAACAGCATAACTCAAGTGAGTAATAATTTAACCAAGGGTCTAAGCTCGTGACTAGATTTACAATCAATATGTATAAATCACTGGAACGCATTAACGAGTTGTTAGCAACAATCATAAGAACATAGCACTTGCTATGGAAGTATTCAGACACTAATACCTAAATAATTTTATCATAAATACAGATTTACGTTAGTTATCGCAACCCACCTTACACACAGGTGTAAGTATGGTTGCATGCAAAGCAAAATAATAATATGGTGCATATAAGGTTGCATACACAAAAATATTTATCCAATAATCTCAACAGAACATAAACAACACACTTAAATAAGGAAGTATACGACCTCAAGAAGTAATTCCAATGCACCAGTAGCAGTCAGGGATTCCAAATCCAACTTAACAGGATTACAGCACTTAAAGGTAGTCACACAAAATCGCTTCAGGTGTAATATTCATCCACAGATAACTCCAACAGGTTTCGATTAATATTTCGGTAGTCCAGCAGATGGAACTTATTGTATCAATAATTAGTTCTTCGTCGGGAGCTTCAATACCATCTATTTCAGTAAGTTGTCGAGGTTGGGTAATCGTAATACCAACAGAACGATTACTTAAACGAATCTTCACAAATGTGCATCTACTTAAATTGGAACTGCTAAACCTAAAATATGCAATTACTCTTGGAATCGCACGCAGCCGTAGACATAGACTTAAATTTGAACCTAGATTTGAACCCTAAAATTCATGTAATACATAGAACAAGAATTGCTATAACGCTATTACTTACCACATAACAATGTGGGTAGAATATAACAAACATCACAAAAATGTGCTTCACGGACTGAGTGAAAGCCAACCCAATAGTATTAATCAAAACGACGTGAAATCCGCCAAAGGCGTAATAATTAACTTTCATACTCACAAACATCAGAAAGATTAATTTTATCCAAGGTAGTAAGCAAGAATCCGCTACAATAAGCGATATAAAGTTTGCTTACTCACCAAGTTCGTCGTTACGATTCAAAGGCTGGATCAAGAAGAAGGAAGAGCCACCACATGGGCTCGTTATCGCCCTTAGGTTAGATAACATTTTCCCACAATTAAACCACTTTTTATGAACAAAAACAAATTAATGTGCATCACTTTAATACAGTATTGCAATAACAACTTGACAAATGTCAATTCAGTGAAATATCTAACCAAAGGAGAGATTCAAAGGCTTCTAACCACAGAGCATTATGTTAAAAAGATACTAAAAATTGCAATGAGCTATAAAACTTAAAACGGGACGTTCCAATGTCTGTTGCTGTTCGCCACCGGCACATCAATGCTCATGTGCCGTGTTTCCACAACAACCTTGTTTAATCAGCGATGCCAGATGTATTAAATTATCTTAGTAATTAACACCTTACAAATACAAAGTGCAAAAGATATAACACAAGAATTAGCACATGGTCATACTACATTTAACAAGAAAAAGCAATTACTGTGTTCAAAGACAACAAATATAGAAACAAGGAAAAGATTGCTTAAAACATATGTGTAGAGACATATGATGAAGATATCATGGACAGACAAAGTTAAGAACAAAGAGGTTCTAGAAGTGGTAGAAGAAGAAATAAATATGTGAAAAACAGTAAAAAAAATAGGAGAGATATGATGATAGGTAACATAATAAGGCAAGAGGGAATAGTGCGGAATATATTAGAAGCAGAGATAGTCAAAGGGTGCTCCAAAGATTACATCAAGGGATATACTTAACGTGACCATACGTCCCACTTTGAGCGGGACAGTCCTGCTTTCACACAGTCTACCCTGCTGTCCCCGTTAAGAGCAAAAATGTCCCACTTTAGCTTTAGGCTAAATGAATACCATATTGATTACCAACACAAACATCAACAAATCATGTAATAATAATTCTTACTTGAAAACGAGACCTGATATTTTGATACAGATTTGCTCCGCCGAGAAATATAAAACACGTTTCTAGAGACGTTATATTACGTAAATTCATTCACCTTCTTATTATTAATAAATAAAAAGCAGTTAAAACAGCAATTAGTTTTTGTGTTGTTAAAAATTCTGCAGGTGTCCCGCTCTGACGAACAATATAAATGGTCACTTTAGATATACTTGAAATACCTCTTTGCAAGTACTGTTCACTGTACTTAAACTTAATTGTTAAAATTCATGTATAATATTCAGCATGTGGACACGACACGAGAAAAGTCAGTCCTTTTTTGTAGTGGGCTTGGAACGAATAGGAGTTGTTGAAATAAATTCGAGTTTTTGTCATTGTCAAAAAAAAAATCGAAAATAGTAATTTTAGTTAAAAAGATAATAGAGAGTATAAAACATGGCTTGTTATATTGCCGGAGAAACTTACAGACCATTTGAAGTTCGATTAAGAGAACATAAATCATATATAAAAAATAGAAAATTTGAAAAATCCATGATTTGCCAACATGCATGGGACTCCAGTCATAAAATAAAATGGGAAGATGCAAAAATTATCAACAAAGAAGAAAACCACCAAAAACGCAAAATCAAAGAAGCTGCCTATATAACCCTACATAAAAATAACTGCGTTGCAAACGAATCCGTGACTTTCAGTAAACAATGGATTCCATTACTAAAAGAAATAACAAAAGAAATAACAAATGAAGATCAAATGCCCACAATATCTAGGTAGCATTGCAAGTTTTTCCTGGGTTTTCCTTGCAATATTAACATGAAATACAGCCTACATACAAGATTTCTATTTATACATACAATAACTCATTACATAACAATAAGCATATTAACTAGAAAACCATTATTTCGGCAAATTATAAATATTGGGGGATCTTGGTAGCCACAGGTTGCTTAACCCCCTTCACTGAATCTCGGTAAAATAAGACATAAAATCAGAAATCTCTCAATTGTATAAATAGAAACATGTTAAAAAATGTTTCCCAAATTATTGAATTTATATAAAATTCACCAATAAAAATTAATCAGCTGATTTCACGTTAAGCGTATTGGCTACCATAGGAAAGTCGATCCCAGGTCGCAACACAAATTGAAGGCAATCATTCTTTTAAACTTTAAAAATTTTTGCTTAGTGTACTCAAACCAAATATTTCAAACATCAATAAATCAAAGTCACCTTCAATTTATGTCATAAACGTCAAACTTGAAGTTTTTATTATTTTGACAACGATCCTAGGTCATGGATCGAAACGTAAATAAAATAGATTTTAAAAACTATGAGTGGTTTCATTCCCAAAAAAGATTAAGAAGAATAATATAGTTTGGTCTAGGTCTTCCTATATCCTTTTTCCTATCCACCTGGCTCTACATAGATATTAGCAACCTGATGGTTGTTAAAGAACTCTAACATGTTTACATGATTACCATTTATAAGGAAATGAAATATAACCTGGTTATCCGCTTCAAAAAGGAAAAGTGTTAAATTATATGTTATGATAAAGCTTAAGCAACGAATCGCTGCCAACATGCCAGACCGCTACCTAATTGTGAGTTATGTCATGGTGACATTTAGTTACCTGATTTTTATTTTTTTTGTTTTGTTTTCGAACTTACTTAAAGTCGGTTTGACGCAGCTCTAAATTCTTGTCTATTCTGAGCTAGTCTAAAAAGGTCTGCATACCCTTCACAACCTAAATCTCTAATAATTTGACTAATATAGCTTTGTCTAGACCTTCCTACTCTATTTTTATTTGGTAGTCTATAATCTAAGACTTTACTAAATAGTCCCTCATGTCTTAACTGGTGCCCTATCATTCTATCTCTCCTGACCTTCAATTGTTTCCACATACAGGGTTCCTCACCTATCCTTCTATAAACCTCCTCGTTTGTTACTCTATCTGTCCAGCTAATCTTTAACATTCTCCTATAACACCAAGTTTCAAAAGCTTCTATCTTTTCTTATCTACTTCTTTAATTGTCCAAGTCTCACTACCGTATAGTAGAACGCTCCATACGCACGACTTTAAAAACTTTTTCTATTATCTAAACTAATACTATTAGCTATTAGTAAGTTTTTCTTTTTTAAAAACATTTTTCTAGCTTGAGCTATTCTAGCTACTATATCCCTTCTGCTACGTCCATCCTTTGTGATTATACTACCTAAATAGCAAAATTCATCTACCTCCTCTAACTCGGTATTACCTATTTTAATTTTGGTTTAGAACTAGGCTGTAACTCACTTGTCATTATCTTTGTCTTTACTGAGTTAATTCTCATACTATAGTTACTCTGTAGTATCTCATCTAAAATATTTAAAAACTCTCTTAACTCTTTTCTAGACTCTGCCATAATGGCTATATCATCTGCAAAACGTAACATGTCTACTTTCTGTCCCTGTACACTAATACCTATCTCTTTTCTCTCTCTAGCTAAGTTTAAAGCTTCCTCAATATAAACATTAAAACTCAAGGGAGACAGTATACAACCCTGTCTAACACCATTTCTAATCTTAGCTTCCTTTTCTATTTCATCAAATCTAATGACTACACTTTGGTTTTTATATAGACTGTAAATAATTTTTCTATCCCTATGAGAGATTCCTATTTTTGCAAAACCCTGAACATAACAATCCAATTAACCCTATCAAATGCTTTTTCTAAATCTACAAACGCGAAATGAGTCTTTTATTTTTGTAACCTTTTTCGATAATTACCCTAATCATTAGTATCAGTTCTCTAGTCCTCTGTCTTTACGAAAACCATATTGGTCTTCGCCTAAATAATTCTCAGTCAAAGCTTCTACTCTATTTTTAATTATTATTGTTAGTATTTTGGAAGCATGAGAAGTTAAACTAACCGTTCTAAAATTCTCACACCTATCAGCTCCTGACTTTTTTGGGATTGCGATAATAATATTTTTTTCGAAATCTATTGGAACCTCACCTGTGTCTTATATTAATTTTACTAGTTCATATAAAAAATTGTTACAGGTTACACAAAATATCGAAGTGGAAGCGTGAGAATATTTAAAAAGAATCCTAAATTAAATGAAAATATTTATTAGAATAGAATTGAATTTAATAATAATAATTAAGTGTTAAAAATTGCGCTTTTCCTACCCAGAAAAGACTTCTACTACTACGTTGTTGGTAGTTGGTATATGTTAATTACAACAAACATACAGGGAGTACAAACTATATTAGTTAAATTACTAGAAATTTAGATTGCGTAATTTAGGTATGTAGAGCTTTTTAGATTAGCACAGAATGGAAAAGAAGTTAGAGCTGCGTTAAACCGACCTTAAGTAAGGTCGAAAACAAAATGATGAAATGATGATGTAACAATTTTTGGTGAGCCAGACGTGTCAGTACAACTATATTGACGTTGGACGTCAGTGAAGCGATTTTTTTTTTATTATTTGACAAGAATTAATTTTTAATGGTATCACTCCCAATAGACTCACGAACTTCACAATATTCACAGCTTAGTCTGAGATTTACCACAAGGCCAAGCAATGAGATTGGGCGTGGATGAAAAGTAAACTCAACTATAAAGGAGAATGGGAAAGGGGGAGGGGAATTGAATGCCATCGCATCTATATTGACAATAAAATACAAAAGTAACCTATGAGAAGATGCAGAAACCAACAGGCTATAATGACTACCAAAACATACAAGTCACACAAAACAACACCTCTGGAAACCTCTCAACTCCTCCTGCGATGATCCTGGGAGAAAATGTCACACAATAAATTTTTAATCAAGACAGTTCGCATCTTGCAACAAAAAATTAAACAATACTCACAAATTAATCACCACGAAACTATCACACTAAAAGTGTTATACCAAAAATGGATATCAAAAAGAAGTCGCTGAGATCACTTCTATAAACATTAGTCTGCTTGAGTGTCCCTCAAGTTTCATTACTCAGAATTTGTTTTCTCAAATTGTATTCTCATTAAATTTGTCACGGTAAATTTTGATATTTAATGATATAATGCGTTCCTTAAACTTATGATGACAATGAGTGCTCCGATGTAGCTCAGACGAGACTCTACAGGTGGTAGGTTCGACGATACCTTCAAGAGTCAAAACTAAGTACAATACGGGCACCAGGAACATGGAGCAAGCAGAAATACCGAGAAATGTTCCACAGTTCTGGGGCTAATCCAAAGTAATTCACTATGCACAATAATTATTAAGGTGTTATTAAAGGGTTTTACATGTTAATATGTAAACATTTACATCCATTAATCATAGTAGCATGAGTTGGGATTTAGTTTTTGTATCCTAGCAAAGAAAACATTCAGATTTGTCAATTTTAAAATAAAGTTTTGATAGACTTTTTAATAGGTGTTTTCAAAATAAAATAAGTACAAGTTAAATATAGATATTGGAATCCTAAGTTCGGTAATCCCTGGGCAAATACACCAACTCTGCCCAATTCAGCTGAGCTACCGAAGGAATTAAAAGTATCAACAAACCATTGTGAATACTACAACACACTTTACCATGAAGTAAGAAACTAAGGTTCAAACAACCAAACTAATCCCTTTATTTCTTTTTATTTAACAAAAGTAAATCCAATGCAAAACTCACTAACCATAAAAATAAATTTTGGTTAATACATATCAATCTCAAGTAAAGTTCCAATTTATAAATATAACACACACGCAGTAAATTGATACGCTGTAAATAATATCCTACACTCAAGTTCATATATTAACAGTTAAAAAAAATGGTATAATTATCTGGACACGAGCCAGGCATACATCCAGCCAGTATAGTTATCATCATCATCATTAGGTCTTCAGTCCTAGAACTGGTTAGACGCGTACCATCATTGTTCCCTATTCTGAACTAACCTACAGATTTCCCTGAAATATGCACAGTTTGCATCTATAACTGTCTGATCTAGGTCTACATCTACCTCTTTTTTCCTATCTCTGCTTGTAATATATCACATACTATTCCCCAAAAATGCCTTAGAACGTATTCCGCCCTACTATTTCTCTTTTTCCCCAGGTATCCTTGTTCCCCTACTATTTCCGTAACTTATTTGTTATTATCTTTGTCTGTCCATGCTATCGTCCTCATACATCTGAAGCACATCATTTCAAAAGGCTGCTACCGTTTTTCTGTCTGCGTTTCAGACTTTCCGTATTTCATAGGCATACTGTGCTGTGCTCCACACATATGCTTTCAACAATTTTCTTCTTATTCTATGTTTGTTGTCTTTCCTCGTAGGCGATGTTCTTTCTGTTATGTAATCAGATTGGTCACTCTTAAGTTATATAGTTTAGAGTATAAGTTGTCAATAGGGAGAGACCGGTGACGGTAATTGTGACAGTATGTAATTGTGTGGCTTAAGAATATGTTAAGAATAAAGAACCTGAGTAGATGTGGTTTTATTCTTTTAAATAATAGAGAATCGGGTATATAACATGGCGCTGCTAATATAGGTCTAATTAGAAACCAGAAACTGTATTAGTGAAAACCAACAAGAATCCTGAAGTCTAGAATTTATAGGTTATGTTAACCTCGTGGTTACAAAAATTTTATATTAACAATGGCAATGCAAATAGCTAATTTTAATATACCAATTCCGCTACAATTAACAGGTAACCTTGCAGAAAACTGGAAAAAGTTTAAACAAGCATATAACATTTATATGGAAGCTACGGCTTATAACCAATTGCCGCCGCAAAGACAGGTTGCTATGTTATTAAATTTAATTGGGCAAGAAGCAGTTGAAGTACACAATACTTTCAATTATAAGAATACAGAAGATGCAAAAAACCTCGATAAGGTAGTAGCAGCTTTACAAGAATATTTCAACCCCAAGAAAAATATTTTGCATGCTCGATATTTATTTTATAAAAGGGCTCAGGTAGAACTAGAAAGTTTTGATTTATTTTATACGGATGTCAAGAAACTAATTAGTGATTGTGAATTTAGTGATAAAGATGAAATGCTATGTGATAAAATTGTATTAGCATCAAATGACAAGGAAACCCAAGATCGTATCATACGTAAAGGTGAAATTACATTAGCAGCAACAGTAGAAAGTTTCCGGTTAGCAGAACTTCAGCGAAGTCAACTACGTGATATGAAAAAAGAAGCGGTGGACGTAATAAAAAGAAATGTTGGTGCAAAACCCAAACAGAATGGAAATAACTATACTGAAAGGAGTAATATGGTTCCAAGAAAACCGCAACATTATTATAATAATAAGTTTCAACACAATAATAACAGTAATTTTCAGGTTAGGGGACAAGAGCAAATAAATAAATGTAAAGCATGTGGGCTAAAGCATTTTTGTAAAGGTAAATGTCTAGCTCAAGGAAAAAAATGTAATAATTGTGGAAAATTCAATCATTTTAGTTCTTGTTGTTGGAACAAAATAAATGCGATTGAAACTCAAGGTAGCGATGAACAGGTAAATTATTTTTGTGATACAATCAATAACAAAGCAATATGTATGTTAAGTTGGACACAAACTATTAATGTTGAAGGTGTTGATATTAATTTTAAGCTTGATTCAGGCAGTGAGGTAAATATTTTACCTATTGATACAGCAAATTTATTGATAGACTATTTAGGCAAAGAGTTAGAGATATATGATTGTAGATTAAATTTAGAAACGTATGGTGGTTCAAATTTAGAAACAATCGGTTGCACAAAATTAAACTTAAAGGTTAACAATAGAAATGTTAGTGAGGTTTTTGTGATAGTTCCACATAAAGCCAAACCCTTATTAGGTTTAGAATGCTGTAAAAAACTCAATTTAATTGAAAGAAAAGAAATTCAGTTGGTAAAAAAAGAGTTGTCAAAGAACTCTGTGATTAATGAGTATAAAAATGTTTTTCTAGGTATAGGATGTTTTCCAAATAAGTATAGTATTAAATTAAAAGAAGGTTATTTAACAAAATCATGTCCCCCTCGAAGAATTCCTATAAATTTGAGAGATCGTTTAAAGAAAGAATTAGATAGATTAGAAAGTTTAGGGATAATTGTAAAAACAGATGAAACTTCAGAATGGGTTAATCAATTGGTAGTTGTTGAAAAACCAAACAAGACGTTACGGATATGTCTTGATCCAGTAGAATTAAATAAATATATAATTAAGGATTACTGTTTAATACCTACATTAGCTGATTTAGCTGCAAAATAGGTGATGCAAAGTATTTCTCGGTTTTAGATCTCAAAGACGGATTTTTGCAAATCCGTTAGATGAAAAAAGTTCAAAGTTATGTACTTTTGGAACAATATATGGTACTTACAAGTACAACAGGTTAGCGTTTGGTCTTTCCTGTTCCAGAAGTCTTTCAAAAGTTTAACACTACTATGTTTGGAGATATAAAAGGAATTTTCATTTATATCGATGATATTTTAATTTTGCTGATTCTATAGAAGAGCATAACGAAATTCTTATTAAATTATTAGAAAGAGCTTCTAAATATAATATTAAGTTTAATGAGAGTAAATTTCAGTTTCAAGTTGAGTCTGTAAAGTATCTAGGGCATATTTTTGAAAAGGCAAAATGAAGCCAGATGAAAATAGAATTAAAACAATTTTAGAGTATAGTATGCCAGCAAATGTAAGTGAATTACAAAGATTTTTAGGATTAGTTGGGTACTTGAGAAATTTCATTAAGCAATTTGCAAATTTAACTGAACCATTAAGACAGCTTTTAAGAAAGAAAAATGAATTTGTATGGAATCAATCTCATTCAGATGCCATAAATAAGTTAAAAGAGACTATCACCAATTACCCAGTTATACAAAATTTTGATAATAAAAAACCTATTGTAATTCAAACAGATAGTAGTAACACTTCTGTAGCTTGTGTTATGTTACAAGATAATAAGCCTATTTGCTACGGTTCAAAATGTTTAACACAAACTGAATTAAATTATGGGATAATTGAAAAAAAATTTTTGGCAATTTTATTTGCATGTAAAAAGTTTCACCAATATATTTATGGTAGGAAAGTTGTGATTCAAACTGATCATTTACCATTAGTAAATATTATGAAAAAGATATAAATAATATACCCTCCGTAGGTTACAATGTATAAAACTAAAATTATCAAAATATGAAATAACAGTTGAATATGTTAAAGGAAAAATAATTTAATTGCCGATGCCATATCAAGAGCTCACCCAAAATTTGTAGTGATAATAAAGAGCCGATTGATTTGGATGCTAATGATGTTGTTCATTCTATAAATATGAGTGACAAACGACGTTCGAATTTTGTACATGAAACGTTAAAAATGAGGTGCTAGGCGAAATTATTAAATTTCACAAAATGGATGGCCACAGAAACATCAAATAAAAAATGAAATTAAATTTTTTACAATGTTAGGGACAAGATATCTGTAGTAGATGGTCTAGTTTTTTTTGATCATAGAGTAGTTGTTCCTTCTTCATTAAAAAAGGAGATGTTAGAATCACTTCATGAGTCACATCAAGGCATTTTAAAAACAAAAGCCAGAGCGCAATCATTATTATATTGGCAAAACATAAACAAAGAAATAGAAGAATATATTAAAGTATGTAGGGTCTGTGAAAATTCAATGCTAGTAATATCAAAGAACCATTAATTAGTCACGAACTACCCGATCTACCTTTTCAAAAAGTAGGATGTGATATATTAGAACTTGGAAATAAAATTATTTGGTGATGATGGACTACTATTCAAAATGGATAGAATTAGTGAAACTGTCTAGTAAAGACTCTGTTGAAATTATTAAGGCGTGTAAAGTAATATTTTCAATTCATGGTATTCCACTTATAATGATGGCTGACAATATGCCATTTAATTCATATTCAATGAGAAATTTTGCAAAATCATGGAATTTTCAAATAATTACATCTTCACCAGTGTATCCAAAAAGTAATGGTTTAGCTGAAAAGGCTGTAGGAATTTGTAAGAAAATTCTTAAAAAATCCGAAGAAGCAAATTGTGAAAAAGAAAAAATGCTCTTAGAATACCGAAACACACCAGTGTTAGGATCAAAATTTTCACCTGCTCAATTATTAATGAGTCGTGCAACAAGATCGATCATATCAGTCTTAAATAATTCATTGAAACCCAAAGTAATTAACAATTTTAAAGATTTTCTTTTGAAAAAACAAAAAAGAAATGAATATTATTACAATAGACATGCTAAAAAGGGCGTTTATTACAATAACCATGATAATGTAGTATTTAGGGACCACAAAAAGAAAATTTGAAAACCTGCACGGATTGTCTCTAAATTTGACAAAACACCACGATCTTATAATTTAGTTGATAAAACGAGTAAGGTAAAGAGAAGAAATACGATTGATATTCGCCCGTCTTATAATAAGTTAGATATGTATAGCACAGGTGATGATACTAATGTAAGTTTAGATAGTACAGACAACAATCACTGGTATAATTGTATTTCTACTAATCAACCAGATACTAAGAATATAAGTAACAATGTACAGGATGAGTTCAAACAATTGGTACCATCAAACAAGGCGTACACTACTAGGTTTGGTCGTGTAGTACAACCACCCAGTAGATTAAATCTGTAAAAAATATATATAACTTGTTTGTTAGAAAGGAGGATGTTATGTAATCAGATTGGTCACTCTTAAGTTATATAGTTTAGAGTATAAGTTGTCAATAGGGAGAGACCGGTGACGGTAATTGTGACAGTATGTAATTGTGTGGCTTAAGAATATGTTAAGAATAAAGAACCTGAGTAGATGTGGTTTTATTCTTTTAAATAATAGAGAATCGGGTATATAACACTTTCTTGTTAGATGCAGTTCGATCACTTTCTATTGTTTTACAGTTATATGCCCTATTTCTCCGACCTTCAATGGTTGTGAAGGGAAGTAAGCAGTCCGCGGCTGTCAAGTTCCCCCAACACTTAACCATCTGGCGATTTAATATATTTTCCAATTTATCTTTTCGCACAGTCAACATTAGTTGCAGGTATTTCGCAGCCATTAGGTTTTCCGTCTCAAAACTGGTTGAACACGTACCTGCACTTATTTATATTCTGAGCTACCCTACATAGTTCCCTGAAATTCTCACACAGCATGTGTATTCAGGTTAATCTTCTTTGGGAATTAAACCACTCATAGTTTTTAAAATCAACTTTATTTACGTTTCGATCCATGACCTAGGATCGTTGTCAAAATAATAATAAAAACTTCAAGTTTGACATTTATGACATAAACTGAAGGTGACTTTGATTTATTGATGTTTGAAATATTTGGTTTGAGTATACTAAGCAAAAATTTTTAAAGTTTAACAGACTGATTACCTTCAATTTGTGTTGCGACCTGGGATCGGCTTTCTTTAGGTAGCCAATAAGCTTAACGTGAAATCAGTTGATTAATTTTTATTGGTGAATTTCATATAAATTCAATAACTTGGAATTGGAAAACATTTTTTAACATGTTTCTATTTATACAATTGAGAGGATGGTTATTAAAGAAGTGTGCGATTGCATTATTGAAAGGCTTAAGTAGTCGTTTTTTATATTTATTTTGAGGGGGAAAATTAATTATGATTTAAGTTACCTCTTTGGTAGATTTTAACATGGTTCTGAGGCGACTCTATGGCGGGTTTACACTTGTCAGATACCAATGTTGTTCTATGAAGATTGTATATGGATCTGAGGCGACCCTATGGCGGGTTTACACTTGTCAGATACCAATACTGTTCAACGGAGATTGTATATGGTTTTGAGGTAACCTTATTGTGGATTTATACTTGTCAGATACCAATGCTGTTTTACAAGGATTGTTAATATGCTTATTTTTATGTAATTAGTTATTTTATGTATAAATAGAAATCATGTATGTAGGCTGTATTTCATGTTAATATTACAAGGAAAACCCAGGAAAAACTTGCAATGCTACCTAGATATTGTGGGCATTTGATTTTCATTTGTTATTTCTTTTAGTAATGGAATCCATTGTTTACTGAAAGTCACGGATTCGTTTGCAAATCAGTTATTTATATGTAGGGTTATATAAGCAGCTACTTTGATTTTGCGTTTTTGGTGGTTTTCTTCTTTTCAGGGAGTATGTGTATTTAGCTTGTTCCCTTTCTATTGTTTTCTAATTTTATACCCTATTTTACCGAGATTCAGCGAAGGAGGTTAAACAACCTGTGGCTACCAAGATCCCCCAACACTTAGACATTTGCCGAAATAATGGTTCTCCAGTAACTCCTTTCACACACTTAACATTATTCGAGAATATTGCCCAACCAATTCTTGTAGTTACTTATAATAATCATCATGTTTAAGCACAGTTATCTTTTCGTCATTAGTTTATCCATCTTGGAATTGGTTGGATGCGTACCTCCATTGATTTCTATTCTGGGCTAGCCTACACATCTCCCTGAAACCTCTACAGCCTACATCTTTTACTATCTGTGTGTAGTAGTCTCATCTAGGTCTGCATCTTCTTCTCTTTTTTCCTATCTCTGCTTCTAATATATTCCGCACTATTCCCTCATGCCGTAGCAAGTTGCCCTATTATCCTATCTCTCCTATTTTTTACCGTTTTCCACATATTTCTTTCTTCCCCTACCATTTTTAGTACCTCTTCGTTCTTAACTTTGTCTGTCCATGATATCTTCATCATACGCCTGTAACACCACATTTCAAAGGCTTCTACCTTTTTCTTGTCCGCTTCTCCTACTGTCCAGGCTTCACAGCCGTACAGTGCTGTGCTCCACACATAAGTTTTAAGCAATCTTTTCTTTGTTTCTATGTTTGTGATCTTTGAGCACAGTAGTTGCTTTTTCTTGTTAAATGTAGCACGACCTTGTGCTAATCTTTGTTTTATATCTTTTGTGCTTTTCCCATCTTGTGTTATTTGGCTTCCTAGGTAGTAGAAATCTTTAACCTCTTGTAAGTTCGTGTTAAATACTTGTATTCTTGTTTTTGATTTATTTTCCCCACCTTTGCAAACTAGAACTTTAGTTTTAGTTTTGTTAATTTTCATACCGTATCTCTCTGTTAGAACCGTTTCCATTTCATTAAGAGCAGCTTCTAACTCTTCCTTGCTAGACGCTAATACCGCTATATCATCTGCAAATCTAAGCATATCAATTTTTTGTCCCTGCATAGTAATTCCAAATGTCTTCCTGCATTTGACAGTATTCATTGCCTCTTCTATGTACAAGTTAAAAATCAATGGGGATAGGGCACATCCCTGTCTCACCCCTTTCCTAATGTTTACTTCTCTACGTTCCTGCTCTAATTCTATTACTGCTGTTTGCTCTTTGTATAAGCTATGTACTATTCGTCTATCCCTATAGCTTATTCCAATCTTTTTGAGTATTTCAAACATTTTTTTCCATTTTACATTGTCGAATACTTTTTCCAGATCTACAAACCCTATATACACGCTTTCCCCTTTTTCTATTGTTTTCTCCATTATCACTCTCAGAGCTAAAATAGCCTCCCGTGTTCCCCTGTTTCGCCTAAACCCAAATTGGTCTTCTCCTAGTATTTCTTCAGCTCGTTTTTCCATTCGTCTTTGCACAATTCTAGTTAATATTTTTGACACGTGTGCTGTCAAACTTATTGTTCGAAAATTTTCACATCTATCCGTGCCTTTCTTTTTTGGTATAGTTACTATGAAGCTACGTTTGAAATCTTTGGGTATCTCGCTTGTCTCATACATATGGCTTACAAGTTGGAAGAGACGTTCTGTTACTGCTTGTCCAGCGGCTTTTAGAGTTTCTGCTTGCACCTTATCTGTACCCGGCGCCTTACCATTTTTCAGACTCTTTAATGCTAATTCAAACTCGTCTAGAAGTATAGGATATCCCAATTCATCATTTTCAATGTCTGATTCCTGTTCTAATGCAGTTAGTTCCTCTCCTGCATATAAATTCCCTATATATTCTTGCCATCTACTCACTTTCTCTACTTTTTCTATAATGACGTTTCCTTGTGCGTCCCTTATATTTTTGCTATACGGTTTTATATCCCTAAAATTCATTCTAATTAATTTGTATGCTTCGTCTGTCTTTCCTATTTCCATCTTAGTTTGTACTGCTTTGCACTTTTCATCAATCCATTGTTCTTTAGCTTTCCTGCATTTTCGAATAATTTCCCATTTTATGGCTTTGTAACTCTGTTTTCCTGTTTCGTCTGATTTATTTTTGTATTTTCGTCTTCTATTAAATTCAGGATATTTTTTGTTATCCATGGTTTCTTATTTTCTTTTTGTGTATACCCCAAAATATCTCTGGCCGCCATGTCTAGGCTGGATTTAATGTTACAGTATAGTTATAATAAATCAATAATAATAATAATCAAACAGCGTACATGCAGGTTTTATGGCCACAAAATTCGCAGTGCTATTTATATTGGTAATAGTGTTTAATCAATAAATACTCATGAAAAGTTCATATTAAATTCATTACGGTAATTGCAATAATAATCAAAAGGTTCACACAATGTCCTGAAGGGATCAGTAATTAAAGTACCAGTTAAAAGGTTACTTTCGGCCTGCATGATGGCAACCACCATACAGCAACACTTAAAAATCACAACTTAAGGTAATAATGTCGTGAAATGCTGTCTTTAATGTATGCTAAGTTATTTCGCATCAAATGGTATAAATAAATTTAGATATGAACACTAACTCTTATCATACAACCTGTTTACAGCAAATTATGAACGCAGGTTACAGCAGAACCATACCAGAATGTCTAATGCCATAGAATAGACCAACATGAAATTAGGGCGTAGCCAAATACACCTTAAAATAGAATTTGATCGGGACTACTCGAAGACCCGTGCATAAAACCTATACATAGAACACGTACACCTAGAAATAGAACTCTAAAATAGGATAAAACGCATTAGAAAAAAATCATTTCTTTTAACTACCATACTTGCCAGGTATGTGGGTGAAACATACAAAACTGATGAAAATATATTTTCCAGTTCTACAGAAAATTGTCACAACTACTAAATATCCAAGTCCACCTGTGACGTCGAAAATCCGCTTCACGCGAAAATAATATCTCTAGCAAACATAAAGCAATTAGAGGAAATATTATAAGCCCTGGGTGCTGGTTAAAATCCGTTACAAAAAACGTGCCAAAAACGTTGCAGGTTGAAAGATCGTTGTAGAAAAGAGCTCGGTTTCGGTTTGCACGTCTTATCAGACGCAAAGTTGATACGCTTACCATATTGAACAACTTTTTATGATAACACCAACTGGCACAGAAAAGTAATTATTTGAAACGTAATTTATGTGAGAAATCGAAATCAGTCAACGTGCTACTTAAATGTTAAGTGACCAATAAGTAAAGGCAAGAGATATAGAAAGGATGCAAGTAGCACAGCCAATTATATAAAAATAGCAAAGCAAAAGGCGTGGCATTGCAAATTTAAATATTCATATATAAAAGACAGTGCTTTGAACCAAAAATATAATTTAAAGTAATTCTATTTTCTTTAAAATGCATGTAAACAAAATCACAAGTTTGATATTCAAAAGTAAAATTAAACTTTTTCTATAGAATAAGGATTCATAAATATTCTCTTTAAATAATGATATTTGGAAACTAGATACTATTTTCATAAACAAAATTTTATAACCCCAATTGACAGATCTGTTAGATTGGTTCACAATAAATTTCTAATAAATCTCACAGGTAGTATGTGTTACTACAAAATTGACATGGCACAAAAATGCCACAGTTAAATCTACTAATTATCAAGCACACAATAAATGAACATATTCAGTTGAAAGTGAACTTTTTATAAAGCCACAAGCATGTTTCACAAAATACTTCGATTTACATTCAAGGAACAAGATTTCGCTTTCTTTTTATAAACCTTTAAATTTCAACACAACATAAAAAAATATGACACACAATTTTTAAAACATTATAACTTTTAAGATTTTTATGCTGAATCTTAAATACAAAATGTATACTCTTACTACTCTTAATATTTTTAATAATTGTACGAACATTTTTATATGTTCATAAACGCAATAATAAAGTTTCAACCGCAAACACAAACAATATAAAAAAGTCAAAACACTCGCCGACATCGATTCCCATAATAACGAGGGTTTCTAAATACCTTGCTTCCATGCAAGCAAAAACTCCAGCCTCAAAAAAATTCCAAACCAAAAGCATTGAATGTATACTTGACAACAAGATTTCTGTTATGGAAATCCCGAAACAAACGGCTGACATCATGACGTATTACATTCCAATCAAACAAACACCATGTGTGCGATCACAATTATTTCGTGATACTAAAATTTCTTCGTAATACAACAAAAAATGCGCGTTAATGGATACTGTAGTTAAATAATCACGTTGATACGTTTACTTAATATTTTAGTCATAGCAGCAAAACCCGGGGTAAATGTACTCACAACGTATTTTCTTTTAACATAACCGGCACCCTTAAACGACCATACTTTAATACCGATCCAAAAACCAATTCTTAAACACCAGTTGGCACATAAATGAGCCGACATTTTTATCAACTCATTCTGTTATCGCCACATTCAAGAAAATGGCCCAGTTACCTATCCTTCCCAGTGATGTAAAAATACATTTTTTTTCAACGGTGAAAAAACATGATAAAAACATATTTTTTTAATGAAAAAAAACCAAACCTGTTAACGAATGATAGAAGTTATCAAATGATAAAAACAGAAAATAGGAATGTACAAATAGATGGGTCTGATATTGAACTGGTAGAGAACATTACATACCTTGGCGTAATAATCGACCGAAAATTAACTTTTAAAATGCATCTACAGATGGTTATAAATAAAGTAAGCAAAAAGGTTGGATTTCTGAGAAGAATTAGTGCAAAGTTATCAAGTTTTGCTCGAATAACTTTATATAGAGCAATAGTTTATCCACACCTAACATATTGCAGTACCATTTTATTTGTCTCAAACCAAGGTGATTTGGAAAGATTGCAAAAGATACAAAATCGTGCAATGAGATGTTTATTAAAATGTAGCAGATTTTCCAAAGTCCGTAAAATGTTAGAATGCCTTAATTTTTTAAATGTTCAGGAACAAATGAAATATAATAGTATGGTTTTTATATATAAAATTATCAATGGTTTGCTGCCTTCGTACTTGGTTAGCAACTTAATTAAAGTGTCAGATATACATAACTACAGCACAAGACAAGCAGACAATTACTATATATACAAGAAGAATAAAACGATAACCACAAAAAATGTATTTCATTATGGCGTTAAGATATATAATACATTACCAAAATCAGTTACAAATCAGCCTTCTCAAAGAAAATTCAAGAGTAATTTAAAAAAAAAAAATATATATATTTTATGTTGTAGAAATGAAAACTAATTATATTATTAACTGTATATTAATAATTTGCTTTATAGTATAATATTTTTGTTTTATACTTTATTAACCTATATTGAGTTATGCAATAAATCTACTTACTCTACTTACTCTTACCTCTACCAACAATTTGCTATTTTATGTGCTTATGGAAATTAGTTAAACCTAAAGTGTAATTTTTCACTATATTTAACATGGTATTGCAATACTTATCACTTACGTAAGCACAATTACAACACTATCCTATATTGCAAAACTTTTTAGCAGATTCAAATGGTAGGATGCAGAGTAAGCCTAATTATGACAGTATCTATTATCAAACCACTTGCATTAACTTTACCAAAACCTGGGTAAATCCCCCCATGTTTACTTTCATGACATATCTTTGCAAGTTGGCATTTTAGGATGCCAGAGGGTGGAAACTGAATAGCCCATATTTGGTTCAAATAATACTTTCTTTCCTCGCCTGTAAGATGGCAGCACACAGAAACAAGTCGGCAATAAAAATTGAAAGCTACAGAAAGGATAATTAAACATAACATAACCACAAAACTTACTTTAGAGATGTTGATGAACCTTGAACTTTCAATAGCAATTCAAATAATTAACACTTAAGGTAAGAAGGTTTTTAATTCATTATTGTTAATGTTAATTTAGAAAAGTTCTTTTAGTTAGGTTAGCTTAATCGAAGCATTGATCGTATTTATACTATCCTAAGAGATTTGCTTCAATAATTGACACAACTACACAAAATACACTTTGCAATGCAAATTTCAAAAATTTATATTAATGAACGCTAGAATCTTCATGCATTATCATTAGTCAATTTTAGATTATTAAAAAATTGTCTCGCCAATTTTTTAATTTTTATGTATATAGAATACTGACATTAAATACAAATTGTATTGTATTGTATTGATATTTTGTTCATAAACTGTCTTACATTACTGTATTTATAAATTTACAATTTGTTTAATACGCGTATTTTGCATACATTTATGTCTATTGGAGATCGCAAGTTTACAAAGTTAAGTACCCTCTCGTTCTGGTCAGTACTTGAGTGGGTGGACCCTGTTTTTTTTTTTTAGTAGCGTACATATACATATAGCAGTTGCAGCGCCATGTAGCACATCTCGGCATAGAGGTATATAATTTTTTTACAATCCCGTACACGAGTTCAATGCAAGTTTCGGTGCTGCGTATAATTTTCGCTAAGTATGGTACATCTCATGCAGCTGAAATTACATTCGCAGAAGAGGGTGCTTGCTATGATGTAATGATTATACGACTATCTCCTCGCCTTTTGGTCCACTTCTTGGTCGTCGTTTATCAAACTTTCGAGTAATTTTCAGAAAATGCGGAGTTCGAATATTTGCTAGGTACATTTGCATATGTACTTTACATACCCGAAACGCGACTTTTAATATAGACAACGACCATACCACGTTGAAAAGCACCAACAAATCAAATCAACATATATTTAGAAATCTACATTAGTGGAAAAAGTACATAACAATCTCAACCATGATAAAAAGTTAGTGTGGCATGGTGGTGACACTTGTATCAAACAGTGTTATATATTTAAAGTTTTCTATAAATTTCCGTGAAAGAAATATGTTCTTTTTGTGTGAATCGTTCTTGTTAGTATTACGGATGGTTTGAAATAATAAACTGTGCGGTAGTGCCATTGATGTCTTGGCAATCCTGAATTAAACATAAACCACAAAGATTTCCCCGATACCATAAGGGTGAAATTTGACTTACATCAATCAACTTTCCTTACATCGAATTTACGAAGATCGTCGAAAATATTAATCTACAAATGTCAACCTGTAATCCACGTTTATTACGAAGATTATTATGAAGTGTAATTATTGTAAAAGCAACGTAAAAAATGGGGCTCGATGTTAAAGCTAAATCCCGACTTCCACAGCAATATATATATATATATATATATATATATATATATATATATATAATACAAATTCGTATTGGAAATTTCTAATTTGGACGAAAAGAAAGGACCTTAAATTACGTATGCCGTAGGCCGTAATTGTCCAATCTACTTGGGAACAGCACACACCCCGTAATGACGCTTGTTGGTAGTTTGTTAAAACGTACACGACTCCTACTCACGATGTACAGTGGCTTGATTTACCCCACAAGGGTAAGCGTTGAACTGTTACTATTTTTACTGAGTGATCAGACTAGTTCCACACGTTGGCACTGAGCTATTTTGTTCCCCGAAACTATAAGTTGTTGTTGCCAACCTGTGTCAGTGGAGCCAAAATTAGAGAAGTGCGCTTTGTCGTATATCCACTCGATCCTCGTTGCCCTGTCGGCTGTGCTAGAATGCATAATCAGGTTTTGAAATTAAAGAATTACAAAACATTTATTGTATCAAAAAAGGAATTATCAACGTGGTCACAAAACATAACATAACCTCACATCTCCCACACTATCAGGAGAAAAACGTATGTTAAAGAAAAACCCAATAACAAAGTAAAGAAGACAATATAAATATCACAATTTCTCCCTATTTATATTATCTTTCATAAAAAAAATCTGACTAACAAAATTAAATAATTTTATACGTGATAAAGGTTTTGTCAATAGATCAGCGACATTATTTTTACTATTAACAAACTTAAGTGTTAAACAATTACTACTCAACAATTCTCTTATAGTATGGTATTTTATCTCGATATGTATTGTCCTATTGTTAACAATTGTACTATTTGAAAAATGTATTGCTGATTGGTTATCACATAAGACTAATGGCTTAATAGTTTTTACAGACAAGCAATTAAATTCCTCTAGTATTTTCTTAAACCACATCATTTCTATACAGGCAGAGTCTAATGCAACATATTCCGCTTCCATTGTGCTTCGAGATATGCATTTCTGGATATTACAGTGCCACCCAAGAAAAACGTTACCAACTGACCAAATAAATCCGCTAAATGACCTGCGGGAATCAATGGCAGTAGCCCAAGAGGCATCGGTGTACATTATCAAATTGGAAGAACTTGAACTAGATAAATTAATTGAATAACTTTTTGTGCTTCCAACATATTTGAGAATATGCAATAAGCAATTATAATGTTCACTATTAGCATTAGTAGAAAACTGCGCTAAATAAATAACTGAAAATAAAATATCAGGACGTGATCGATTTCCTAAAAATAGCAAAGAACCTAAAAGTTCTCTAAAAGGTAATTGTTCTTCCGATTTAACATTTTGTGAAAAAACTTTTCCAACATCCATGGGAGTATAAGTAGGAAAATTTGAATTCACATGAAATCGTTCCAATAATTTTTCAATGTCTGTTGTTGATGTTGTTGATTGTTGATGTAACATCCGTCAGAATTCTCAAATTCAACACCAAGAAATCCTTTAATAGAGCCTAGATCTACAACTTCACAATATTTATTTCATCATCATTAGGTCTTCAGTCCTAGAACTGGTTAGACGCGTACCATCATTGTTCCCTATTCTGAACTAACCTACAGATTTCCCTGAAATATGCACAGTTTGCATCTATAACTGTCTGATCTAGGTCTACATCTACCTCTTTTTTCCTATCTCTGCTTGTAATATATCACATACTATTCCCCAAAAATGCCTTAGAACGTATTTCGCCCTACTATTTCTCTTTTCCCCCAGATATCCTTGTTCCCATACTATTTCTGTAACTTATTTGTTATTATCTTTGTCTGTCCATGCTATCGTCCTCATACATCTGGAGCATTTCAAAAGACTGCTACCGTTTTGTGTCTGCATTTCAGCCAACATTTTTAACATGTTTCTATTTATACAATTGAGAGGATGGTTATTAAAGAAGTGTGCGATTGCATTATTGAAAGGCTTAAGTAGTCGTTTTTATATTTATTTTGAGGGGAAAATTCATTATGATTTAAGTTACCTCTTTGGTAGATTTTAACATGGTTCTGAGGCGACTCTAGGGCGGGTTTACACTTGTCAGATACCAATGTTGTTCTATGAAGATTGTATATGGATCTGAGGCGACCCTATGGCGGGTTTACACTTGTCAGATACCAATACTGTTCAACGGAGCTTGTATATGGTTTTGAGGTAACCTTATTGTGGATTTATACTTGTCAGATACCAATGCTGTTTTACAAGGATTGTTAATATGCTTATTTTATGTAATTAGTTATTTTATGTATAAATAGAAATCATATATGTAGGCTGTATTTCATGTTAATATTGCAAGGAAAACCCAGGAAAACTTGCAATGCTACCTAGATATTGTGGGCATTTGATTTTCATTTGTTATTTCTTTTGTTATTTCTTTTAGTAATGGAATCCATTGTTTACTGAAAGTCACGGATTCGTTTGCAACACAGTTATTTTTATGTAAGGTTATATAAGCAGCTTTTTTGATTTTGCGTTTTTGGTGGTTTTCTTTCTTTTTCTTCTTTTCAGGAGTATGTGTATTCAGCTCGTTCCTTTCTATTGTTTTCTAATTTTATACCCTATTTTACCGAGATTCAGTGAAGGAGGTTAAGCAACCTGTGGCTACCAAGATCTCCCAACACTTAGACATTTGCCGAAATAATGGTTTTCTAGTAAATCCTTTCACACACTTAACATTATTCGAGAATATTGCCCAACCAATTCTTATAGTTACTTATAGTAATCATCATGTTTACGCACAGTTATCTTTTCGTCATTAGTTTATCCATCTTGGGATTGGTTGGATGCGTACCTCCATTGATTTCTATTCTGGGCTAGCCTACACATCTCCCTGAAACCTCTACAGCCTACATCTTTTACTATCTGTGTGCAGTAGTCTAATCTAGGTCTGCCTCTTCTTCTCTTTTCCTATCTCTGCTTCTAAAATATTCCACTATTCCCTCATGCCGTAGTATGTGGCCTATCATTCTATCTCTCCTATTTTTACCGTTTTCCACATATTTCTTACTTCCCCTACCATTTTAGTACCTCTTCGTTCTTAACTTTGTCTGTCCATGATATCTTCATCATACGCCTGTAGCACCACATTTCAAAGGCTTCTACCTTTTCTTATCCGCTTCTCCTACTGTCCAGGCTTCACAGCCGTACAGTGCTGTGCTCCACACATATGTTTTAAGCAATCTTTTCCTTGTTTCTATGTTTGTGGTCTTTGAGCACAATAGTTGCTTTTCTTGTTAAATGTAGCACGACCTTGTGCTAATCTTTGTTTTATATCTTTTGTGCTTTTCCCATCTTGCGTTATTTGGCTTCCTAGGTAGCAGAAATCCTTAACCTCTTGTAAGTTCGTGTTAAATACTTGTATTCTTGTTTTTGATTTATTTTCCCCACCTTTGCAAACTAGAACTTTAGTTTTAGTTTTGTTAATTTTCATACCGTATCTCTCTGTTAGAACCGTTTCCATTTCATTAAGAGCCGCTTCTAACTCTTCCTTCCTAGACGCTAATACCGCTATATCATCTGCAAATCTAAGCATATCAATTTTTTGTCCCTGCATAGTAATTCCAAATGTCTTTCTGCATTTGACAGTATTCATTGCATCTTCTATGTACAAGTTAAAAATCAATGGGGATAGGGCACATCCCTGTCTCACCCCTTTCCTAATGTTTACTTCTCTACGTTCCTGCTCTAATTCTATTACTGCTGTTTGCTCTTTGTATAAGCTATGTACTATTCGTCTATCCCTATAACTCATTCCAATCCTTTTAAGTATTTCAAACATTTTTTTCCAATTTACATTGTCGAATGCTTTTTCCAGATCTACAAACCCTATATACATGCTTTTCCCTTTTTCTATTGTTTTCTCCATTATCACTCTCAGAGCTAAAATAGCCTCCCGTGTTCCCCTGTTTCGCCTAAACCCAAATTGGTCTTCTCCTAGTATTTCTTCAGCTCGTTTTTCCATTCGTCTTTGCACAATTCTAGTTAATATTTTTGACACGTGTGCTGTCAAACTTATTGTTCAAAATTTTCACATCTATCCGCGCCTTTCTTTTTGGTATAGTTACTATGATGCTACGTTTGAAATCTTTGGGTATCTCGCCTGTCTCATACATATAGCTTACAAGTTGGAAGAGACGTTCTGTTACTGCTTGTCCAGCGGCTTTTAGAGTTTCTGCTTGCACCTTATCTGTACCCGGCGCCTTACCATTTTTCAGACTCTTTAATGCTAATTCAAACTCGTCTCAAGTATAGGATATCCCAAGTCATCATTTTCAATGTCTGATTCCTGTTCTAATGCAGTTAGTTCCTCTCCTGCATATAAATTCCTATATATTCTTGCCATCTACTCACTTTCTCGTTTTCTATAATGACGTTTCCTTGTCGTCCCTTATATTTTTGCTATACGGTTTTATATCCCTAAAATTCATTCTAATTAATTTGTATGCTTGTCTGTCTTTCCTATTTGCATCTTAGTTTGTACTTCTTTGCACTTTTCATCAATCCATTGTTCTTTAGCTTTCCTGCATTTTCGAATAATTTCCCATTTTATGGCTTTGTATCTCTGTTTTCCTGTTTCGTCTGATTTATTTTTGTATTTTCGTCTTTCTTCTATTAAATTCACGATATCCTTTGTTATCCATGGTTTCTTATTTTCTTTTTGTGTATACCCCAAAATATCTCTGGCCGCCATGTCTAGGCTGGATTTAATGTTATTCCATTCTGTTTCTACTTCCTTAGTTTCAGATATTTTCGCGATATCATTCAGCAATTCATTTGACTTTTTTTCGAATCTTACTTGAATATCTAATATTTATTTATAGACATATAAATACCATGTAATATTTTTTTGTTCACACCAAAAATCGCAATATCGTCTACATACAACAGAGTTACACATTCGCTTTTTAATTGAAAAATACAAGGACAATATTGAGAAACTGAAAAATCTAGCTGTTTTAGAATGTCTGTAAAATAGCTGTACCAATTTCGACCAGACTGTTTAAGTCCATATATTGATTTTCTTAATCGTAAAACGCACAGTTCAGGATTTGCTTTTCCATAGCCAAGAGGTACTTGCATATAAATCTCTTCACTTAAATTACTATGTAGAAAAGCACACTTTATATCCCAGTGTGCATGCACCCATTTATTTTGAATTACTAAAAGAACAAATATCAGTTTAACCAAATCAAATTCAATGACTGGGGCAAAAGTTTGGAAATAATCAACACCAAAAATTTGTTTATACCCGTGAGCCACCAACCGTGCTCTAAAACGCTTTGGGGTACCATCTGCATTAATTTTGAGGTTGTATACCCATCTACATGTTATGACTTTCTGATTTGGTGATTTCGGTACAATATCCCATACCTCGAGTTTTTCATTCATAGCAAGTTCTTCAGTCATTGCTTCTTGCCATTCATCTTTGAACTCTGACTTAATTGCACTATGATAACTATCTGGAATTTGAATAAAACACATCATCAATATTACATTCAAAATATTTAGCTGAACTTATCTTTGAAGGATCTGAGAAATTAAACAAATCTGGGTCATAGTCTAAACCTTTTTGTTTACAAATAAATTGAACATCTTTGTTAGAACGACATTTATGTGGCCCATACCAATAATAAACATCAGTTCTTGTTCCATCTTTTCTTGGAACTTCCTGCCTGCTCCAACTTACATGGGGGCCACTTTTCTCAGATTGATTCTTTGAAGACTGTGGAGCATATTCTGGTTTAGGCACATATTCTTCTACTTCAGACGTTTCACTTGAATCGTCATTTGGAATATCAGGTTTTGGAATTGGACTAACTACATCACGAATTCCTATTACACCAAGAACAGATTCATCAACTTTGATGTGTTTCAGTTCAACAACAACGTTTCTGACTGGGTCGATTACTCAATAACCTTTAGTATTTGTGGCATAGCCTACCAAGATACATTTTCTTGATTTTGGTTCTAATTTATTTCTGTATCTTTTGGGAATAAAGATAAAAGCAAGAGTACCAAAAATTCTAAAGTGAGAAATTCTATTTTTTGTATGCACGTAGTATTGCAGCTCTTCACCCCAAAACTTGGAACTTAGCTTAGAGGCAATTAAAAGTGTTCTAATTGCATCAACAGCATCATAATTTATCTTCTCCGCTACGCCATTTTGCTCTGGCGAATATATGCTTGTTAACTGATGCTTGATACCAACAGATCGAAAATAGGTTTCTATCTCTTTGCAACAAAATTCCATTCCGTTATCACTCCGTATCGAGATCACCTTTAATCCTAGCATTCGCTCTGCCTGAGCAATAAAGTCCTTAATTTTTAAGAACGCTTCGTCTTTACTTTTAATCAAGTAAATTGTGACCCATCGTGAATAATCATCCACAATACCAACAAAATATTTGGCTCCTCCTGCACTAATAATCAAAGATTCTCCCCATAAATCAATATGTAGTAATTCTAAAGGCCTCGTTGATTGTACACCTGACAGCCTCTTAAAGGGCCCTCGCTTTAGTTTTCCCTCAATACAGGCATGACAGTTAATAACCTCTTTATTAACCTTATCCACCCCTAAAACAATACCTTTACTAATTGTTCGGTGAACATTTTCAGGACTTAAATGAGCAAATCTTTCATGTCATAACATCAACGACTTATTATTTACTACACTAGACAATGTAATATTGACATTGGGCTTATTATCTACATTTAATTTGGCCTTTTTACCCCTAATTGTATATAGACTTTGAGTTTTACTAATATTAACAAATAAAACATCATTTGGTGTATAAATATCAAGTTGATTATTCTTGCCTACAAAATAAAAACCATTTTCGGCAATACAACCTAAGCTAATTAAATTTTTCGATAAATCCGGCACATAAAATACCTCTTTTAGCATAACATTTACCTTAGTTCCATTACTATTTATAAAATCTACATAGATCTTTCCTACACCTTTAGCAACAAGAACTCCTTTACCCTGGAAAACATTTTTATCTCAGTAAAATCATAAAATAAATCCCTATCCTTACAAAAATGGTGAGTAGCCCCAGTATCGAAAACAAATTCATACTTAAATTCATTATGTTCGGTGTTATTCAATTCTAACAACCAAGCACCACCCATATCAGAATATAAATCATTAGAACTTAACGATACATACGCACCTTTATTGCTATTATTATATTGTGGTTTACGACTGTTATTAGTACTTTTATTTACTATGGTACAATCTCTGGAAATGTGACCTAATTCCTTACACTTGTAACATCTAATGGTAGATTTCTTCTTTACTTTTACATCAACCTTTTTTGTGCCTGTTGAGAAAGCACTAGATACGGGACCATGTGCCAGTTTTGGAAGAGAATTCTGCAATCTCCCTTCTTCTGCTAGTAACGCCGTTGCCACCGCGTCAGAAGTAAACCTCTCATCTGGAAGTTGATACAGTTGTTGCACAATTATGTTGTACCGTTCAGGCAAACCACTTATCATTTTATATGCCAAGTACAAATCTTTAACCTCACATTTTACATTTGCCAAACGGCGCTGGAGATCGCATAATCGAGCTAAGTATATTGAAATTGACTCGTCTTCTAGCATGACTACCAAAAAGAAATCTGTTAATAAACGACTTATCATTGCCTTCGATGAAGGTTCAAAGTTTGTTTCTAGTGTAGACCATACTTTTCTAGGTTCGATTATTCCATTGACAATTGGCTTAACTTGCGGACCCAATGACAAATAAATCATTGACAAGCTTTGTCTCGCCGTCTATTAAAGTCATTCTTATCTTTATTAGTACTATCGGGGGCTAAAATTTCCTTTTCAGTTTCGACGTTTGTAATAAAGCCAAACAAGCCATTACACCTCAAAAGCATTTCCACGTCTATCCGCCATTTTCTATAGTTCGATGCCCCTCGCAACTTTTCAAAATCAAGTGCACCTTTAATATCATAGTTTTCAGAAGACATTTTCAATCAATCGGCGATGCAATACCACATACAATTCTCATACAATACTGTTGTTAAAACGAACTGTAAAGTATTCCAATACCGCTGTTACTATAACTGCACACAGTATTTCTGCAACATAATACGGCATCAAAAAAATTTTTATCTTACACGCGCGATCGCAATTTCTTTTCTTTAATTTCACTTTCCTGCATTAAATAAACGAGTCTGGGCCCATAACCATGTGCTAGAATGCATAATCAGGTTTTGAAATTAAAGAATTACAAAACATTTATTGTATCAAAAAAGGAATCATCAACGTGGTCACAAAACATAACATAACCTCACATCTCCCACACTACCAGGAGAAAAACGTATGTTAAAGAAAAAACCCAATAGCAAAGTAAAGAAGACAATATAAATATCACATCGGCCACGTGAGACAGAAATAGATATGTGCGCACTGTTAGCATTTATTACTGTAAAGCTTCGAGCCTTTTCCAGATAATATAGCCGTGGTGTAATTTGTCCCGTGAACGCAAGTTCATAACATTTGTAAAGCAAACCTATTCAAATAGTCCTACGTTTAGTATCCACATAGATACAACAGGTTTTGCATGCGCCCGGCTTAGAACGCATGATACTTCAGGTTGCAGTTCATATCCTACGTCGTCAAATTGGTTAGCTGCATCAGCGTGAGATCCAGGTGCATCCATTCCTACTTTGTTTAAAAATATAAGTTGAACATAAGAGTTTATTTTTTTAGCTCTGGCCAGTGCGAACGTCGATTTAGTAGTGTTATTGTTTATATTTGTTGCGTTTAGGGCGTATTAGTAGGTGCCGTATGTTTGTTCAAATGTATATATCTGTGTTAATTAATGTAATCCTTGCAGGTATGTGTAGAAATAGAGCCAGTAACCGAAGATAAGGTGTATCATTTCTCTTAAGATTGCATGTGAAAGTAGGGCATTCTACACCGTGAGCTTCTCTTTATTTTCCTTTTATTATTATTACCAAGTGCTAAAGAACTTTCTCGACCAGTAACGAGATTCTTTATAGCTAGCATAGCATCATTACTGGTGGCGCCCCCCCAGTTTTTGTTATAGTTAAAACCTATCTCTAGTCTGTACCGTTTACCGCTTACTACGGATTAGGGCTGTTAAACGCCCAAACTATGACTTGTGTCAGACCCACCCCTCGCCGACTAGAGCTAGTCAACTTAAGGATATCGATGCTTTTGTCCCCTGATGCCGTAGTGTCAAACAGGCCCGTAACAATAGGTAAATTAAATAATGCGTAATTATAAACTTTAATGGTTATATATTTTTGGTAAATGTAAATTTTGAATCTAACCATGGTTGGTATTTTATGACAAAGGACATTAATAGAAGATGAAAGTGATTATTTTATTGAACGATAATTCATGACAGAATTAGAGTGTTTCAAAATTTAAACATAATATTATTCGCCTCTGAGAGGAATGCTGTAACTTGCAACACTAGTAATGCTAAGGAAATTATTTCTACTCTACTGGATAAAATCTTTCATCCTTAAAGCATGAGCTAAGCCATGGTGATAATGCAAGACACATGCTTGTTTCTAGGTAGTTTTCTTAGAATTATCAGAATAACTATCTTCAGTCACAGTATAAAGACAGTTCGTTCGTACCTCTTAATTGGTTAAGATGTACCGTTCAATAACTGAATATTAACTTTATAAAACTGTAAAATGTAATCGCTAAAATATTTGTTAAGAATAAACTACAATGTGCCTCAAGTGATTTCAATTAATTAGCATAAAAACTTATATTAAAGTTTTAGAACTGCAATTATGGGGTCACTAAGATATTTCATTAATGCGCTGTTGTTGAAGAAGTCAGATACATTCTTTAATTTTTTCAAAACTAAAATAAGTAATACTAACCTCTTTATATGACGTGTTTCATCCCGGTCTGCATATTTAGAATAATAGTGTAGCTCCGCAGCTCTTTCAGAATCAGCAGGGTATATCGATTCCTTATACTTGTCATATGACTGTCTATGTCTATCGTCCTGATAATATTTTGCATAAGCTTCATCATATCTCTCAATCTGAAATTGATCATACCGACTTTCTTCATTTCTGTGCCGACTATGCCTTTCATCATATTTTGCTTTGTGCAATATATCTTGTTCATTACTTCTACTCCTGAAATGAGATTCTTCAAAAATTCTGTTGTGTCTTTTACCACTTTTATCAATTTCAATACTTAAACTTCTTGAACGGTCACTTGTAGGGGAGTCTTGTCTAGAATTACTATAAGACTTTTTACTAGCTTTATTTACCTCCTGGTGTTCAATATGTTTTGTTTTTAACTGTGTTTTATCAGACTCTTTGGATTTTTTTAAATACTTTGTCATGTTTAACGTAGTTGACTCCTCTGTCTTATTGGCTTTTGATTTTTCTTTTGTTTCATCTTTAATCGTACTTGTCTTCTTGATAACGGCTTCTGATTTTATACCTTCAAGTTTTTCTTCTTTATGAACTGTATTACTCTTTTGTTTATCTTCAATTGTTTTTATAGGTTTTAAAGATTTTGTTGTTTTTGACAGACTCTCTTCAGTGGTGTCTGTTTGTTGTACTCCAAGGTCGGGTGAACTTATCTTGGGATCATTGTCATGATCTTGCTTCAAAATCCTCTCGTTTGGTTTCTCGTTTGGTTCAAGTTGATTCGGTTGAATATTTAATTTCGCTTCTGTGGTCAGTGTACTCTCTACTTCAGTTTTATTAATTTTGTCTTTGCCTTCAATTTCAACCGTTTCAATAGCGTTGGGAGTCTCTTTAGTTTCAAGAGAATTATTATCAGAAACATTTATAGTAAAATTTACATTTTTCTGAATGGTTACTTCGGTTTGAACATCAGCAACAGCCACATTTTCATCTAAGATCGGTTGAGGTACTGCAGTATCGCTTAATATCAATGGTTTTTCGTTTACAGATTTTAAGGTAGAAACTTCTGGTAACGGAATATGTTGTGTAGATACATTAACATTGTTAGCAGTCGTTACTGTTTGTTCACTTGCTTCAACTTCGTGCCTAGTTTCATCATTGGCATTAGCGAAAGCGTCTGTTGTTTCAGGAGGAGCTGGTGCTTTATCACTAACCAGGAGAGCTAAAGCATCTGTTGTTTCAGGAGGAGCTGGTGCTTTATCACTAACCACGAGAGCTGTCGCTTGTGCATTTGTCTCTGGAATTGGCATTTGACATATCAGGGGCGTTTGTAGAGGGATCCAACTGTACTGATAGTTTGGTAATGGTAGAGGTAGTTGAAATGGAGGAACTGGATAATTGGGTAACATTGGTATGTTACAAAATTGTAGTTGATGGGCGTCCAAATTTTGCGATTGTTGAACTTCCAAATTTTGTGGTTGTTGGGTTTCCAAATTTTCTAATTCCTGGACTTTCAAATTTTGTGATGTTCTAAGTTCAGCAACATCTGAAGTGGCACAGACCTGAAAAAAATCTACTATTAAAAGTTATGTATGGGATATTTTAGCAGATAATATGAGAACACTACAAGAATCAAATAATAATGCCTCCAACATGTCTCTATGGAATCAAGATAGATCAACAAATGGTCATATTTAAAAAATACAACGATGGACTTCATGTGTTAAAAACAGTGCATTAATAGCTATTATCAATAATAGCTTATTTCCATGCCAAAGATTGAATCTCTCTTGGTTTGTACTTGTTATTCATAGAGAGTAGTCAAATTTTGATGAGTATCATACTCACGGCGTGTGACTTGGAAAAAATTTGGATGGGTTTGTCATTCATCAATTCGTAGTCTTTGAGGTCTGAGCGTTTATCAACATTTCACAGGAAAGGTTGAGCCGCTCCAAGTCATCTCAAGCAATAACAGATCTTTTTACTCCCAGAGACCAAGGTATTATAAACTTCAGACCAGACTAACTATGCTGCAACCACAAGCCTTAAGGTTGTAATTGCAAAATCATAGAAACCCGTTTCCATTAGGGTTAATGCAAGGGACAACAGTGATCGAAAATCTTGTAGTGAAAGGTTATGTACCCATATAAGTACAATGGTGTTTGCTATTATTATTGCATTTTAGCCTAAATTATAATTTCATCTTCTTAAGCTATATATAATCAATCACTACGAAATAGGATTTTGGTCATTATTGATCAAGATGGCAAAATCCTAATTCGCAATGATTGGAAAAACCGCATAAACTTTTTTAATAAAGCTCATATGTGACTACGTTATATATTAGCTAAACGGATGGATATTTTATGCATATCTTCCATTCAGTATGTAGAGAAAGATTTCATTACGAGTTATTTACTTTACTGAAAAACTACATCAATTCTTAATGATATGAGGAAATAGTCACATATGCTCTAGTTAATTCATTAAATAAAAGGCAACATTTACACGATTACTGTGGTGTTCAAATAAATTTGCTATATATCAACGAACATTTGGAGCATTATATAATTAATATGATAGAGATTCACGTCTAGAAAATAAAGTCGATTTTGCATTAATAAGATCGTTTGACGAATGAAATGTTTTGTACTGAAACGATTCTTATTGGTTTGAATAACATGCCTCTTTGAGGGTTTTAATATGTTAATAGAATGAAATTTACCTGAACAATATGCTTGTCTATATTCGGAATTATATATTATATATAGGACGGGCGTAACTTATAATGATTATTCCTGTTGTTCTGTAAACTAGTGAAACAATTTAAAATACTGCACTCAATAAAATTTAGTAAAGTACAAATATTGTAATTGAAAGTGTTTGCAGTTTGTTTTCTCGTAGATTTTGATATCATAAGTAAAACCTGTATATTTTAAAATAATCTAGGTAATGGGGTGATATAAAGGATGCGTGTAGTACAGGGTGGGGCATGGGAATCTCCCACATTTCAATGATAGGCCGTGTGGGAATGGTCTTGTTTGAAGGGGTGGATGATCTAATTTTCAGTAGTAACCATGCCGTGGACTGGAGCGCAACGTGCATTTTTTATTGAGAGATTCATAAAAAATGGCAAATCTGTTATTGCAACACAAAGGACATCCTGCACGCGGTACAATTTGTCATCGTCTGCTAGTGTTCCCGACCGGAAAACAATTTTGTGTTGGGCGAAGGAAAGTGAAAGTGGATCTGCACTAAATGTGAAGAAGAAGAGCCCTGCTGTGACCGTCAGATCCCCTGAAAACATCGGTAGAGTTAGGGCGTCGATTGAACAGTCTCCAACGTGTTCTGCGCGCAAACATGCTGCTGCTCTTCAGATTTCAACGACAACAGTGTGACGGATTTTGCATTGTGAACTCAAGATGCACCCCTACAAGATGATGATTGTGCAGGAATTGTCCCCAATGGACTGGGGGCGGTGTGTGGAATGTTGTCAGACGATCCTTTGCGAAGTGCCTCCTACTACAATTTTGTGGAGTAGCAACGAAGCTCATTTTCATCTTTCAGGGTGTGTCAATCAACAAAATTTTCACTACTGGTCAAATGAAAACCCTTGACAACTTCACAAAACACTCCTGTACAGCCCAAAGGTAACAGTTTAATGTGCAGTATCATCCGTAGGCATTATTGGGCCTTACTTTGTTAAAGAGAATGATGTCACCGCTACTGTTAACTCAAATCAGTACTGTGACATGCTTGAGAATTTTGTCAGGCCTAAAATCAAAGAATTTGGTCAAGAGCATGATCCACGCAGCTTCTGGTTCCAGCAGGATGGTGCTACAGCACACACTGCCCGTCATTCATGCACTATTCTTCAGGAGATGTTCCCTGGGAAGGTGATAATCCTTGTGCGAGACAGTTGAGTGGCCCCCACGCTCTTCAGATTTAAGCCCATGCGATTATTATCTGTGAGGTTAAAGGCAGAGGTTTTTAAAGTCCTTCCTAGAACCCTGGATGACCTGAAGACTGCAATTGAGGAAGAAATCGTGCAGATAGCCTCCGCCACACTCGAGAAAGTCATGCGAAACTTCCAAGAAAGGCTCAATATGTGTCTCGTCTGCCAAGGCAACCATTTGAAGGATATTATTTTAAAAACATAGCTTAAAAAAACTACATTATATATCCTTTCCAGGAAATAAAACTTTTTTGGAATATATCATTTAGTTTTGTTTTGCCGGTGTTTTGAAATGCGGAAGGTTCCCGGGCCCCATCCTGTACAAAGTATACAGCAAATATACTCTGGCGGGGCAAGCATCGACCTTTGGTGACTGCTGCATTTACAAAAGACTGTACACTGGGGAGTTATTCACAGATAAAATGTTCACACACTTAAGCTATAAGCATTAAGAAGTATTTAAGAGCACATTTTTAGCTAAGTGAAAATCGGTAGAAGGCAAAATGATTGTTATGAACATTTTAAAATAATTTAGATATTTGTAATAAGTTAGGTTATAAAATGTACGCACTACCTTTTACTCCAGGAGAAATTAAAGTACAACTCACACCTGGTGAAAAGTAACTATTTAGTAGAGATTGTTACTTTTATTTTAGTTCCTTGAAATCCACATAATATCCTGTAAAAACATCTGGTGGCATAAAAAACGGATAACACAGTACCAAAGTGACATATACACTAAATCAAATGCAACTGCTCTAACAACACACCTAAATACTACCAACCACATAATTGATTTTAACAATTCAAAAATTTTACATATAAGAAAATAATAAATTAAAACAAGAATTTCTTGAAATGTGCTATATCTACCAATACTATAATACACTTAATAAAAAAACCGACATTGGAGACATGATTTCTATATATAAGTAACTTCTAAATTAAAAAAAATGTGTTTGAAAAAATTAAGAAATAAATAGGTAAGTTATAATACTATTTTACTTACAAGCATACACAAAAAGTTATAGAGATATTAGGTGTACAAAAAAGTTCTGAGCTTTTTCTTGCAAAATTCAATATTTATTTAAAAACAAACAAAACGATATTAATCAACGAAATATTCTCCGTTTGCATCGATGACCTTTTGCCATCTTTCGAGGAGCTTGCGAATTCCCTGATGATAGAAGTTCACTGGCTTCGAGCCGATAAAGTCACCAATGTATTTTCGTACCTTTTCAAGTGTCACAAAGTGTGTATCAGCCAAGTGATGCTGCACCGACCAGAACTGGTAATAATCGGAAGGTGTCATCTCTGGGCTATACGCCGCTTGCGAGAGAAGTTCCCAGCCTAACACAAAGATATGGTCCTGAGTCACTTTCGCAACATGTGGCCGGGTATTGTCATGAAGCAGTATCACTTTATGACGTCCTTTGCCAGTAAATGGCCTCTTTTCTTCAAACGCATCGCTCAAATTGGTCAATTGTTGCTGATGGCGGTCTGCCGTAATTGTTTCACCCGGCTGTAACAACTCGTAATACAATACACCTTTCCAATCCCACCATATGCAGAGAAAAACTTTCTTGCAGTGAATATTGGGCTTTGAAGTCGATGTCATGATTTTTACGCTTCGAGTTAATATAAAGTATCCAGCCTGTAATGATTTGGGGCAAAAAATCCTTTTTCCGGAACCTTGAAAGCAAAGTGAGTGCGGTGTCATGCTGTCGATTTTTGTTACCTTCGGACAGTGCATGCGGAACCCATCTGCCTTCCTTCTGAATTTTCTCATTGCATGTAAACGTATGGAAATGGCTTGCTGTGTAATGACAAGCTGCTGTGCAAGCTCCTTTTTAGTTTGTGTAAAGTTTATATCCAACAATGTTTGCAGTTCGTCCGTTTCAATCTTTTGAGGGTGTCCAGCATGCAGTTCATCTTCAAGACTAAAACCATACCCTTATAGTTGAAACCAAATAAAGTTGCTTATGACTCATTGTTCGTAATTGTATGCTTCAATACAATAAAAACATGACGAACAAGCTCCAGAATTCAATGTAGCCTTGGAATATAATGTTCTATCAAATCATCAACATTGACAGCCGAAAGTTAGGTTAGCTTTATCCCGTGCTTCGACTTATAAACAAATATTTTCTTTTCATTGAAGAATTTACATAATCCAAAGACTGAATTGCATTATAAATAATTTTAAAAGTTTGAAATGTTTTATTAGCATGTAATAATTTTTAATAGGTACTCACAAAATGTTTTTAAATCACTTTAGAATACGATAATAATTCTCCTAAACCCATTCATAAACAGCCTAGAATTATATGGAGGCTGACTTCATAGCTAAATTGTGATTCGTTTCCTCAAAGTCATATGACTTTCAATTTGTAAAAATTGTCAATAACAAACATTCGTAATAAAATCATATTTGTGGTATCGGACAATACCCAAAATATTCAAAGCTTTTATGTACAAAGCTGGGTATAAAACGTTTTGACCACATTGCTTTAACCATTAATCTTGTGCAAGATGCATTATAACTTCCAGTGGCAAATATTGATAAAATAAAAGTAATTTTCACTCGTATACATAGCTTGCAAGCTATCTCTAAACTGATGGACTATCAAAAACATGGGTATTAATTATAAAGAATTTACAAGATGTTTCCACTTCAACCTGCTACATTCTGAAATAATTTTTGGAGTTAGAAATTGCTACTAAAAAGACAATAACAATTTTGAATGTAGAGCTGATTCAGCTAAGTGCAGACGAATGGAGTACTATTCAAGAGTTATGTCAAGTTCACAATAATTAATCATATTAGTACAAGTATTAAAAAAGAATTGCAGATGTGGAACATGTCAATATGTTAGCTTTGTCTATACTTTTAGATCCCTTTACAATGTGTTGTATAATTTAAAATTATTTCATTTCCTTCGATTGTAAATAAAGACATTGTTATTATTATTAATGAGGATGTTACCAATTGAATTAGTGAATAAACTGTGCAAAGAAAACTCCAGTATAAAGTTACTAGAAGCTAAAACCTGTAATGAAGAATAACATCAAGAAGTGAGGCCATTATAGAACTTTAAATATATCTTGAACACATTATTGTAAAAAGAAGTGATGATGCTGTGCAGTGCTGGAAAATTATTAAATTTAATTAGCCCTTTTTAAGTGAGATAGTAAGAGAAAATGCTGTCTATTTCTATTCTGTCATGCGAACGCTTATTTTCGAGAGCTGGAAATATATTAAGCAAATGTTACATAAGCTTATCTGTGATAAGAGCTCAGCAATTGTTATTCCTGCATTGTATTCAAAAGGATATTAATTAAATAATTAATATTTAGTTAGTTTGTTTCTTTAATTATATTATTTAGTGTTTACCATCACTATATACATTTGAGTTTCAACAATTGGTTAAAATATCTTGAATTTGCATATAATTCAACTACTGAAACCTAATACGGTAGTGGGACCATACATAGAAATATTAGACATTAAATCAACATTTTGTAATATTTATTGCTTAGTTTCTAGAATACAAAATAACCAATATTTACATAAATAATTGCCAGAATAAAGTTTTATAATTTTTAGATAGGATACATTTATTTTTCAATCATAACTACAATCAGTGTCACTGTCAGTACCACTATTGTCATTACTATCATTAATAACTAACAGTTGAACAACGTCAAATTGTTTTTCAATATCCCACCATTCTTTCATGCATTTGTGAGCATGTTCTATACATTTTTGCAAATATGCAGCGTCTATCTGTTGAAGTGATTCAAACCATATCATTCTTATATTATGGTCGTTGTATTGTTCCTTAAATCGTCCCACATTTTTATTATAGTAATCTTTGGATTTAGTGCATATTAACTCAATTGGATTAAATTGACAATGATATGGAGGTAATCGTAAAACTCTATGACCATGCTTCGCTGCAATTTCATCTATTTCGTAAACTTTAGGTTTTGGATTCTCTCTGACTAACGTCAATAATTCTCTCTTTAACATACTAGTTTCAAAAGATACTTTATGTTTCAGCAGGTAGTCTATTAATTCCTGTTTATTAGAGGTTGTATTTGGCATTGTTCCCATTAATTTTGATTGATAGGATGCATTGTCTAATATAATAAGGCTGGGTTGGTTCAGGTGTGGAATTAAAGTTTCTTGAAACAACCTCGTAAACAATTCAGCATTCATATCGCCATGATAGTCTACACTTGGTGATTTGGTAGAAAACAAAAGAGATGCGTTTGGAACAAAACCATCTTTGTTACCTGCATGCAGCACAATGAATCTAAAATACTACCAAAATAAAGAAGACTATTTAAAATAAGTAATCAGAAACTAACCGTTTTCCTTCACCAAATGGTTTTTTTCTTAATACTTTGTTTTGTGTTATCAATTCAACTTTTTTTTCGCTGAGCCCCAATTAAAAATCCACGATACGTCTAAGAAAACAGTATCGTACAATTCCCTTTGTTTGTTTAATTCGTATTCTCTCAAGAATTTTACTCGTGCTGCGGCAACATGTCCTAATTCAAATAATACCCGTCTGCTATCATCATTTTAAAAGTAAAACCAATGGTAGGTAAAAGCCTTTTCAAACTACTTATACTAAAACTAAATACTCCAAACAAAAATGTTCTTGTAAGGCTTTTACTGTAACAGGGAGCCCTAAAAATTACACATATGTTATAAAATATATCACAAATTAATATTATCTTTATTACGTTATACATTATACTATAGCTGTGTTGTCTATCTACGTATTGCGATGAGTCGCACGCAAGTTTGTTTGGTTCCAATATAAACAAGGTTCGTCGTTTAATCCTCAAAGACGTAAGTTATAAAAGGTTGCTTTAAATATGTTTTAAGATTTATATTAACAAAGAACTGCAAACAATTTCTGGATTCGACCTGGAGAAGTTGAATAAGTATGTCCAAACAATTTCTCGATTCGACTTGGAGAAGTTGAACAAGCATGGATCCAACCTGGAGTATTTAAATAAATAGCTAAAGAATTCACCTGGTGCAGAATTTCTAAATCCTATTTGGGTAACTGAAGGAATAACTATAAACTGAAGCTGAACCAGCGAATAAGGAATATATGTGAAGCAAGAGAAGTTTATACATGGAAATAGCTTGAGCAGAAACTGATCTGAATTGGGGAGAACGATGCATGCCAAAAAGGGGCAACAGGTTAGCCATTATAAATGTTTTGTTGCATTGATAATTTTATTTCTGAATATTTAAAAATATTGTATTCACAAAAATTTATATGAGGGTCAACAAAAATCGTTTTGGCATATGTTATAATTTAAGTAAAAATTTAAGGAAGACTGATGAACATTCATAGGGCTTCAAGTAATAATAAAAAGGGTGATTTTTGCTGGATTTTGATCAATGAAAGGGAGTTATAATTTTTGGGAGAAATTAATTCAATTTTATAAAAGGGATTCTATTCAACAACATTATAAACGCTTTGTACATTGTATATATTGAGAACATTATATAAATTGTGGTTAATTGTGTTTAGCTCAAATACATAGGAAGTAGAGATAAAAGGGAGATTAAGAATTCTTTGTTGTCGTATCGTCGCAAGCTCCGTATGTGGTTAAAACGGAGCTAGCCGAGGCATTACAATTAAAATTGACCAAAAAATTAATTTTTTGAGATAAAAGGGGGGCACGGGTTATTGCAACGATATCATAGCAATATATATATATATATATATATATATAATTAATTTTTTTATTGTAACAACCTTCTTTTTATACGATTGTGTTGAAATTAGCAGGTTTTAGGTCGGCTGCTAATAAAGAAAACTCTTTTTTATGACCTAAATTTTCGCATATAATTTTATGCTTGATCACAGGCAATAACTAAAACGTACAAACTATTAAAAAACTACTAAAGTAAATAAAATTACTACTTACAGTGAGGGTATTTACATTAGCTTATTCTGAAGAATTTTTAGTCTTTAATAATTAAAAAGAAATAATGTGTATATATAAAAAAATTTGATGAAATAAAATATTGGTTTGATAGAAGTAAAAGTCAATTTGGATTAAATGATTTTATATATATATATATATATATATATATATATATATATATATATATCTTGATGTTTTTGTTTAACTTGCATGTGTGTATGTATGTTATGTATATATTAAATATTTTTTTTGTTTTAATTTTTAATATGATACACATAATAGCGTCCTCATGTGTATGTTTATATTAGGAGGTGGGTGAATATTGAATGTATCATATTGTTTGGTGTTTTGTGTATTGTGAGTATATATTTTGTGTCTGTGTGTGTGATGTGTGTGTGTGTGTGTGTGTATGTGAGAGAAAGAGAGAGAGAAGGAGTGGCTTTGTAGGTGCGTGTGTGTGTGTGTGTATGTGTGTGTTTTTTATTATAGTTAGATGTATTTAAGAATGCACTTGTAAAATTAATTCTTACTTATTGTTCTTTATATTTTTCTTTAAAGTTTAAAAGGTATGAGTATATACTGCTCAGATTATCAATATCACTTTTTGTATTTAATGAATTTGAATTTCTATAAATATGGCACATTTCTAAAAATATTCCTTTAAATTTGTTAATTTCTATTTGTAAAATTTGTGGATTTTTGAAATTTATTTTATGTTCATCATTAAGTGTGTGTATTGCAAGGGCACATGCTTTAGGTTTAACTTTTATAACGCTTTTATGTTGTATGATTCTTTGTTTTAAATTTTGAGATGTTTGGCCAATATATGAACGATCACAAACCCACTCAAAATTTAAAACAAAGAATCATACAACACAAAAGCGATATAAAAGTTAAACCTAAAGCATTGCCTACACCTTAATGATGAACATAAAATAAATTTCAAAAATCCACAAATTTTACAAATAGAAATTAACAAATTTAAAAGAACATTTTTAGAAATGTGCCATATTTATAGAAATCCAAATTCATTAAATATATATAATATATACTATATCAATATATATAATATATAAAAATAAGATGTATCTGTAAACAAACTCTTATGAAAATAATAAAAGCTTATTGACGAATACAAATCGGGCTAGTAGTTATATAGCCATCAACAAAACATTAGCTTATTACTTCACAAGGGAGGAAACATCCACTGACCGACAGTTTCGACTTTGTTAAGCTTCATCAGACCGAATTCGTTTCCAATCCTATATACATATATATATATATATATATATATATATATATATATATATAGTTGTAGATTTAAAGGGGTAAATAGGTATATACAATAAAATTTCAGCAACCATGTATATAGAAAAGAGCAAATTATTTACACGCCAAATTAATTTAATTCATTTAGTGAAAACGGACAAGTACGGAGAAGCAGAAAATCGAGAAATTGTTATGTTCAGACGGTCGATAATTAACAGGAACGCCTGCTTGTTCAAGGTTACGTTCAAAGAATTTGAATGTACGTTAATATAAGATTTCATAGAACTTGTTTGCAACCGTCAATTTGTATAAACAGCTGGGGTAACAAACATCTTAAGGAGCGAGTGAAATGAACAATTGGTAATATATAACAGATAGAGACAAATATAGAGCAGCGTTGGATTGAAATACACGTAAGATATACACGTGGAGTAGATGTAGGACGTCGACAATACCGATTTTGTGTAACTCAGTGAGGTTTGGAAGAAGACAGCAAACATGTATAGAACAAAGATGATTAGCATATAGGAGGAGTTTGGTGACGACAGAAAACTTTGTCATTGGTTGAGAGCCAACAGTTTTCGAAACGAACGCACAGGCGAAGGTAGAAAACGAATTCGATATAAGCAGCACGTATAACGGGAGAAATTTTCCGAATTTAGCGACGGTTACGCTCAAAATTTTTAGAAACCGCATTGGAAAATAAGCTTTTCGAGTGAAACGAGTCCAGTAGGGGGTTTGAATAAGGAATATAAATACCCAAGCAAAGTTATTAAAGCTCTCTTCTCTTTTACTTCAATCAAGTGCTGAATACTGATTCAGACCACCATAATAATAAAGCTTTTGATAGTAGTTTGTGTGTGTAGTGAAGTTACCTTTAATATCATAGTTGAAAGTATAAAACTGTAGTAGCGGACCTCAAGTTATTAACGTGACATACGAGTTAGTGCGTATTTAAATAAAAGGTCCGGCTACTACGACAAAAATTATTAAATGGATGCATGATATATAGGGGTAAGCAGAACTGGTATCAAGTTTGTATGCATAATATATGGGTATGGAATGGTACTGTGAGACGAGGCAAATAGCTTGCAGAGATATCAGATGGTAGAGGCCTGTGGATCTGGCAATCAGCGTAGTAAATGGAAACAACGCTGAGGTTTTCTGGTAGCCATCTCCGACGGGAATGAAGAATTCTCCAGGCAATTTAATTGAAATTTCTGTTGTTATATAAACATGTGTGGAATTTTTGTATTGTGTGGTTGACTTTTTAGTGGGCATATTCATGGTTTTAGAAATTTGTTTTAAAAGATACATGTACAGGACAATTTACTAATTTTGAGTATTGAAAAAGAGTGTATTTAGAATATAGAAAAAATTTATTCAGCTTATAAATTGTGTTGTAAAGGGTAAACGAGTCTGTAAATTTGTTTTAATTAATGCAAGGTTTAAAAGGCATATACAAACAAAACTGGGTTATAATGAGCTCACAATACTCCAGTGTGAAGTCAATTTAGGGTTACATGTGGAGCCCATCTACTCATATCTAATCGAATTTGTTTAAAATCATTATAAAAATCAAGGACTTTAAAACATACCATAAATTGAGCTGGTAATTATTGTACCAAACTGTTTGAACACATGTGTAAATATAATTTATCTGTTAATAGGTATAAATAAAAGGTTGTATGGTTGTTGTAGTATTTGGTAAGTTTATTTGATGGTGTGTGAGTGTGAAAGAGGTATGTATGAAAAAAAAAGTATTCAAGAAGAGGCCGATTGCTGAGCTAGCCAGGGAAGCAGAAGAATTCAAAGGCGTCTTTATAAAAGTGTAAGGAATTTTTTTAAATTTTTTTGAAAATTTTATGTTGGCCCAGGTGAAGGCTCGATGCGAAAGCAAAATCCTGACTGCCACGGCAATATATACATATATATATATATATATATATTGCTGTGATATTCTCCTTTGAATGCGGGAACTGGGTCCTTTCAACAAAAAAATTCTAGTCCCACAGATTGGGCGTCATAAACGGCTGTGATCCTCTTTTCGCCTCGGCTGCTCACCTAATGTTATAAACCTCCTCATTCATAAAAAAAAACAACACATTCCTACCAAAAACATCAACGTTAACTCTATTTACATCAATATTCAGAATACATTAAAATTTCAAAATTAAAACTCAGCATAAATTTCAGTTTTAAAAGAATTTCAAGATTAATTTTATTATCATTTTAATGTGCATCCAAAATTAAAGTCCTTGTTGGATGCCTACTAATTAATATAACAATATAAGCAGACCGGAGTCTGAGTATAAAGGGAGCATCTACCACCCCTTTACGTTAATTAACCAGGTTCGTCTAATTGAGCTCAAAGACATACCCAAATTTTCATCATATTACCGAACATCAAAACTAAATACTCCTTTCTACTTCAACAAGCAAATTTCATCTTAAAATTAAAATTTTATGGTTAGTACAATTTCACTAATGTCCATTTAAAGTAAATCAATTATAAAGTTATTCAACACACACAAAATGTCAAACAAAATAGTATAATTTACCTGAAGGTTACTGTCCTCGTAGCTTCAAAGTACATCGTCCCTTTAGTTAATCACACCATTCCAACAGGATTATATTTACGACTTCTAATTCTCAACGCTTTTAAAATTTTCTCCATCACCAGTTGTTTCTGGGCTTTTCCGGAACTCATCTATGTATATCTGACCCTTGTTTCGTGGATCCAGACACGTATTTGAACCATTTAATTATTAACACCCCCGAAAAATAGCAAATAACTTCATACTTCTTTCACCAATATACGCCAAAACTGCCTACTTTTGTGTATACATTTGTCGTTGTAAATTTTGCTAATTGGTACAGTGAAACTAAATTTTATTACCTTGTATCTAAGTGCACTGAAGTACATTCATGTTAGCACGTAAATAACCAACTATTTTGAATCACTAAAATGTACGAGCAAAATTTTAAATTATTTTCTCAAACTAAAATGCACTGTTTAACATCTTCAATCAAGTCGCGGATGTAAGAGCTTTTAACGCATCGAATAGTCAAAAGTCTAAGAGGGCTTGTTTATATTCATCTCGGTATATATAGCAAAAGCCGGCACGTCGCTTTTGTCCTCAAAACGGGTAATTCTACAGAATTCCTCATTCTATGTTCCCAGTCTGTCGCTCGCGCGTCGATTTTACGAATTTTCACTCGTCCCATTTAAATCTCAGAAATTTCAACACACGGCACGCATAAGCATGTCCGAGAAATAACTAATTGACTTTTATACCGAAATTGTTGTTTCTACCTCTGATATTTGCATCCTATTTTCAACCAATTGTGACCCTCGTGACGTTGCTTAAATCCCGCCTTTTACTATATGTGTCTTTGCTTGACGCATTTTCTCTTTCCTTTTCTAACCTGTTCGTATTGGTGCAAATTGATATTCTTTATTATCGATTATATTTTAGTCCATGTGGACTGTTATCTGGGTTTAATAACCCCGTATCGCACATTCTCGTGAATATTAAGCCCCGGTTTCTCCAAGATTCTTTGAAACTATTAATTATCTACAAAATTTACGCCGTATGTGATATTTAAACTACGCGGGTGTTCAAAATAATATTAATTCTCAGAGCTTTATTTTCTGGTATTATAATCTTGGGTTTTACAAGTTTCTATAGATATTATCTGTTACTAACGGTTCAATTAACTTCAATTAAAATTAATACTCTTTAATTTTTAGTGAATCCTAATTAAATATTCAATTATTATTTGTACATTTCGTTTAATACTCGTTGCCCAAACTTGAATCAATTCATATAAATCTTGCACGTAATTTCCATTTGATTCTTTACTTTGGAATAATTAAATTACACGTTGGGCATTTTAAAACTGCTTATTTTTATATAAAGCGTCTTGTAAATAATTTTAATCTCTTATTTTTAATAAAACGAATGAATTTTTATTCTCCACGGGTTTTTAATAAAGCGTATTATCTAATAAACTTCCTTATACACGGTGATTAAAATTATTTGATGTAATCCATTAATTTTCTACCCTGGTCTAAATATGAGTAATATATATATATATATATATATATATATATATATATATATTGTAGTGGTTTTAAAAGGTTAAATTTAACTATAAACAAAGCAATTTGAAACACCCTGTATAGAGGAAACAACCAGAATTTACGTGCGAAATTTATTTTAGTTTGATGTAACAAGTGTTACGTTCATTTTTGTAAATCATTAATTAGTTATATACAATAATTTTTATCTTAAATTCCTTGGCATTAAACAAGAAAATTTATTCCGTAAATAAAAACTAACCCTTTTGTGTTTTAAAAATTGTATTGTAATTAATAATAAATATCCTACTTAGGTCAGTTGATAAATCTTTCTGTTCAGTAGAAAAATAAATATGCTTTCTAAGGATTTCGTCCCGTGGAATATACGCCTTAATTAGATAGGCGACTTTCCAAGTATTTCAATAATTAAATGCTGGTGTGTTTTCCCGTTTAAAGATTTCGGCGAAATTATTTCAATAAAATTAGGGTTTTCCTGTGTTATTTTTCTTGACGACAAGTTTACGTGCTTTAACTAAACAAATGTAACATTGCATTTGCTGTTCGATTAGCAACCAGAAAACACATTGTTTTGCTTCGCTCGTTTTCTTGATGCGAATTTCCGGCATGCATTATTTAGCATGGTAAGTATATAGAGTTTGTATAAAACAATACTTTTCGACTCCATTAAATTAATTTATTGTTCGTAATTATTCTAGCTTCCTGCGGGGGACACGTTAATCCCTTGAGCTGCGCTTCTTTTGGGGACTGCAAAGTCAAATGCGCTCCGCCTGAACGTAAGCTTGCCTGTTCGCTGACGCAGACCAGCGACTGGTTCCACCCTGATGCCAGTAACTCGAGGGTGAGTTCTGTTTTTGCATTTCTTGGTAAGCGCTTCTGATTTCGAAACCAGAACGCCTGTGGTTTTACCGGTCATAGATGGCCTTCCTAAATTTAATTCTTTACAAAAATTACTGAACTATTTTGGTACTTACTGCTTTCCGTTTTTTTGATGAATGCTTTACTATTTGTTTTAAATAACTAAAAACTTACTATTTATCAATGGAAAAAAAATTGTTTAAAGACTTGCTGGCACAATTGAAAACGTTGCCATTATGCTTGTAAATTTAGTTTAAGTTTATCCTTACGATATTCTAGAGCTGTGGTTTTTAGGGTTGCGTTTGGTTCTTTTCTTTTCTTAATAAATGCTGTCAGGGGGTTATTACCTAAAAATTACAGCTCGCCATTTTTTTTTGGGTAATTTTTTTTGAATATTTAAGGGTTTCTAATAATGTATTTATAAATTGGGGACATTGACTTTTTTGGGTTGGGTTTTGGGAATACTGTATTCTGTGTATATATTTTGTTTAATTATAAGTTCTTTCTTTTCCGTTGTATGTTTTGTTCTGAGTGTGAATAATGAGTGAGTGTATTTTTTTTCTTTATTGCAGGTTTCTTTTTTTATTTAGCTATAAGTATAAGACCCCGCCCACTCGCCGCCTGAGCCCGGACTTACTTACTTCTTTCTCTTTCTTTGTCTTTTGGTTTTTTTTATGTTACGTCAATGCATGTAGCACAAGTATTAACAAAAATTTACAATTGAGGAATAAAATTTAGTTAGGTTCGTAAAGAAAATAAATTTTAGAAGCCAATTCAATTTATTTATTAATTTAATGGAGTTTAATTACGTCTAATACGCATAAAAGCATGAAAAATCAATAAATCCAAGGCGAATAGCGTTCGTTGTAACAAACAAATATATCGGTTGGGTTGAAATACCATGAAAAGAAGCTCCTATAAATGTTGTGTTAAAACGTCGGTTAATTAAACACCTGCATGTTTCTAAATGACAGGTTCCCCTTATTTTTATAGAATACAAACAAGTTTCAAAGAATATCGGGTAAACAGTTGGAGGGTTCGCGTAAATGTTAACTAAAAGTTTCCTTAAAGTGCAGAAAGGATAGAGGGTCAATGAAATACGTCGGAATGAGACAGGCATACGGACAGTGCATTTCAAAAAGCACGTATTCAGTCCACATAAGGGTAAATAAAACGCGGACAGTAATATCGATTCTCTACCACTCAAACAAGGTTAGAATGAAACATATAATATGCATAAGAAAGAGACAGCGTTAAGATAGGCGGGATTTTGAAGACGTCAATGCATATACTATTGGTCGATATCGTTAGTTTTAAAACAGACAAACACGGGGATATTTGAAGTCGGGTTTATTGGAAAATATCGTAACGACGCGCTAAATTTCGGAGATTTCGAAAACGGTTGAAACAAAATTTGAGGAAGTGTTATTTTAAATTAGATTTTTCACGGCAAGAGTGGCCAGGAGGTTGCAGTCGAATCATTTAAATACTCGAGGCGAATTAGCACGGCTCTCTTTTAAACTTCGTTCTCTTAGTACTTTGATCGCTTCAGACTACGAACGAGCTTGTAAGTATATAAAATTATTTTAAATTAAATAGTACAGTGTTGGCCTCATAATTTGATACACGAATAAGTGTCGAGTCTAAATTCTAATTTGAGGTGCAACATTTATTTTAAACAAGCTCGGGAAGTAACGTAAATTTAAAATTAAATTAAACGAAAGTACGCAAGTATGAAAGAAGTGGAATTAATTTGGATTTGGAATTGGATGCACCGGGAAAGCAGCACAACTTAAATGGGGTTCTTCTACAAATAGCTAGAGGCGAACAGCAGATCAGAGTGAAACAACTTTACCGCATCGTCAACGGAGTGGAGGTCTTCAAGAAATTCCAGGTAACGCTTTAAAATTGTTGTTGTAATAAACTATGAAACTATGAAAATTGTGTGACGTGTGAAAGTAAATTTTGAAGGTATTGTGCATTATTTTGCGTATTGAAAATAATACGTATGACTAACTTTATTAAGGTATTTAAATAGAAATCTAAAGGTGTATATAAAGCTTGTTAACGTTCTATCAGGAATTTAAAATTTTTATTGTGAAGAGTACATGGGTTTGTTTTTTTGTTGGTTGTAAGAGTATGCGAAGTACAAAAGCATACATTATTCATAATTAACTGGGTTATCATGAGCTCACCATACTCCAGAGTATACAAATTCAAAATAAATTATAAATAAAGAACGAAAATAAGGTATTATTCAGGGCCCATTTACTCCGGGTATATTCAATGTGTTTGATATTTTTAATTAAAATCCAGGACAGTACAAAAATAGGATTTATTGAGGTGTACCTTGATCTCTGAAATGTGGATAATCGTGAATTTTATTTATAAATAGTGTTAAATAAATATTGTATGATGGTTGTATTATTTTGTGGTTTTATTGAGAGTGTGCGTGAACGATACAGAGTATAATAGTGAATCTAGGTATCCAAGAGGAGACCCAACTGAGCTAGCCTGGGAACTGAAGAAGAATTAAGGTGATGAATAGAGGAATCTGGGTAAGAGATTATTTTTTTATTTTTCTAGTGTGTGAAATTTATTTTCGAGTTTTCAAAAATAAAATTTTCGAATATTTTTGTTATTGAGGCTCGATTTAATTAGGTTAAACAGCAATATATATATATATATATATATATATATATATATATATATATATATTCGTCCTTTCTTGACCATCTGTTTATATTTTAATTAAATTTATTGGAATTTGGTCATTTTCAACTATCTTAGTTATATGGTGTTTGTTGTGATGAAGTGAAACTGCTCAATCAATCATTTTAATCCAATACATATGACGCGTTTCGGTTTTCCATTTTCAAATATGTTTCTAAAAATACTATTACACAAATTACTATTAATAAAAGTCTAGATTTATATATACCTTAAGTTAACAATATAGAAATGTTTTTAAAACTATATTATTTTACATCTTCACTAATACATAACTTTAACTTATCTGACTACATTTGTCATTCAACTTAACCTATAAATATCTTAATTATCACTGAGTAGAAATTAAACTAGATACTATAAATTATATGAAGCAGATGGTACATGAGAATATTTCTACTAGTTTTTTGTTGGTTCATTTGTGGTGAATTAAGTTGTGGTATATATTGCAAAAATCATCTTGGTCATTTTTTGAATTTATGGCATTTGGGTCTTCTTGGATTTGTATTGTTTCTAAAAGGTTTCTTTTCTTATCATTAACTGCGGTACTCAGGATACAGACATTTTCGAAGTCAAACTGGTGAACTTTTTCAATGGCGTGTGCTGCAAGGGCAGTGCTCTTTTTATTAGAAGTTTTTATTGTATATTTATGTTCATATATGCGTTTATGTAAGTACTGTTTTGAATTTCCAATGTATAGTGCCGTGCAATCCAAGCAATGAATTTTATAAATTGCGTGTGTTTAGTTTTTTGGTCTGCTTTAGGTTTAAGTTGTGTATAGAAATTTTTTGTTGAATTGTTTGGTTTGTGTGCGACGTGTATATCATATGCCATTAGACATTTTTTTATTTTTTCTGAAAGCCCGGGTGTATACTCCATTGCGATCCTATTTTCATTTGTATGTGGTTTTTTAGTGCCTTCATTGTTATAAATTTTATCTACTTTTTCTTTAATGGTTTGTTTTACGAATGATGTAGGATAACAATTATTTTTAAGTGTTTTTTTAACTATTTTTATATTTTTAGGTCTGAAATCATTATGTGATAGTATTATGGCACGTTCGACAAGGTTGTTTACGACATTTTTTTTATATTGTATTGGTACATTCGATTGGAAATTTAGGTATCTGCCAGTCCACGTGGTTTTCCTGTACCAGTCTGTTGTTATTTTGCCTGCTGTGTTGTATTTGACGAGTGTGTCTAGGAATGGTATAGATTTGTTTATTTCTCTTTCGTATGTGAATTGTAGGCGTGGATGAAATCCATTAAATGCATTCATTGTTTCATCAATTTTATTTTCAGGTAGACATATGATACAGTCATCAACAAATCTTTTGTAGAAGGCAGGCTTAAATTTTAATTGGTCGATAGCATTGTTTTCAAGTTCTTCTAGTACCATATTTGCGATGGTGGCTGATATTGGAGAGCCCATCGCAGTACCAAATATTTGCACATAGATATTGTTCTCAAATTTGAAATATGAAGCATCTAGACACGTTGTAATCCCTTTTATGAATTCTTCCATTGGCAAAGTTGTGAACGGTGTTATTATGTTCCATTTATTTTTTATTATATTTATTACCAGGTCTGTCGGAACGTTGGTAAATAATGATTTTACGTCAATTGAAATTATGATGTGGTCACTTGGTACTGTTTGTTTGATTATAAATTTTTGGAAATCCCAACTATCTTTTATGGAATAATTTGTGTTTCCTATGATATTTTTTAGTGTTGCTGTTAAAAATTTTGCTAGATTGTAAGTGGGCGTGTTTATTGTGCTCACAATGGGTCGTAGTGGGATGTTTAGTTTGTGTAACTTGGGTAATCCATATATGTACGGTGCATGTCCATTGTGGCATATTAATTGATTTTTAATAAATTGTGTTATAAAATTCTTTTGAACCAATGATTTACTAGTGTGTTTATAGTGTTTTGTAATTGTAACGTTGGGTCTATTTTTTTATTTAGATATGTGGTGTTATCATTAAGCATTTCATTCATTTTAAAATATATTCATTCTTATTCATTAAAACTGTTGCCTTGCTTTTTATCTGCTTGTAGGACATATATATCTTTGTTATTCATTAAGAATTCTTTAGTTTTCTTTAGATTGTGATTTTTGAGGTTGGTGTTTGTGTTTTTAATACAGTTGTTCTCCTTTTTGCGGTGACATATTACAAATTTTATTTCGAATTTCAAACTTTTCTTCTGTGGTTTTTGTTTTATTCCTATTTCTCGTTTGCTATAATGTCTTCATAATTAGTTTTGGTAGTTTGGTTGAAAATTTATTACCTAAACTTAATACATTGTTTACTTCGGGTGGGATAATTTTATTTGTCAAATTTGTTATCCATTTATTATTCCAGTTGTTAATTTGTTTGTTCTTGTGGTTGTTGTTCTGTTTATTTATTAGAAGCTCAATTTTATTAATGTGTTTTTGTTTTATCTTGTTAAAAGTATTATAATAGATTTCATTTTGTTCATCAAAGAACTTATTGTGAAACTCAATGTGCATGTTTTGTGATATTTTAGCTTTAATGTCCATTAGTTTGTAGTTGATTTTACTTATTTTTCTACAGCATTGTGCTATACATAAATTTATGCAATGCATATAAAAACGTGTAAGTACCTAAGGTAATTATGTTTAAATTTCTTGTCAAAGATTGGTGTTTTCGGTTTAATGTTTAAAAAAGTAGGTATTATTCTTAAATTTTTGCATCTTTAATATATATATATATATATATATATATATATATATATAGATATATATATATATATATATATATTACTCAAATTTAGACCAGGGTAGAAAATTAATTAATGACATCAAATAATTTTAATCACAGTGTATAAGGACGCTTTGTATAAAAAGAAGCAGAATTAAAATGCTCAACGTGTATTTAATTTAATTGTTCCAAGAAACAAATAGAAATTACGTGCAAAATTTATATTAATTAATTCAATTTTTAAGTAATGGGTATTAAACAAAGTGTACAAATAATAAATTAATATTTAGTGTGTGTTCGCTAAAAATTAAAGGGTAGAAGTCAATGCCATTCATTATTATTTTAGTTGGAGTTAATTGAACCATTATTAATAATTTAATAAGCATAAAAGCCTGTGAAAATCCAAGGTTAAAATACCATGAAATAAAAGCTCTGAGAATTATATTAAAACGTTAATTAGGAGCACACACCTGCGTATTTTTAAAAGTCAATTTCTGTTTAATTTGTTTGGATAAACATGAAAATTCTGCGTATATTGGAAACGGTCGGATAAACCGTAGCTAATATTAACGGGAAGGCTAGATACGGGGTTAATTAACTCAAATAAGAATACACGTGGACTGAAATAACCAATAGTAAAGAGTATCGATTTGTACCACTCAGGCCAAGGTAGAAAAGGAAGGTAAAATGCTTCAAGCAGAGACACTAATAATTAAAGGCGTGATTTGTGTAGCGTCACGAGGACTACGATTGGTTGTAATAAGATGCAGATATGAGAGGTGTAAACGTAACGAGTTCTATACAAAATTAATTAGTTGTTTGCAGACGCGTTGCATGCCGTGTGGAAAATTTCTTAGATTTTCAACTGGCGCGTGTGCAAATTTTTAGAATCGCTGTGCCAGACTGTCGAAAAGGGAACGAAGAATGCGAAATTCTAAAAACTGGCCGTCGCGGGACAAAACCGACGTACAGGCGAGCTATTATATAAACCCGGACTTTAAACAGTTTCGCTCTCTTAGATTATCGATTTTGATTCAATACTTTAAACAGTTTGCTCTTATATTTTGGTGATTATTGCATACTTTAAAACAGTTTGCTCTTTACGTGCTACGATACAAGTTATTATTCATTAGTGCACTTAGAAAAGAAGATGCAAGGTAATAAAGTCTAGTTATATTTGCGAGTATTACTGTCCCAATTATCGAAATTAGTAACGATAAATGAATAAACAAAAGTAGGCAGTTTTGGGTATAGCGTGAAAGAATTATGTATTTCTTTGCTATTTTTCGGGGGTGTTAATAATCAAATGTTATTCGTAATCGTGATTGGATCCACAAAACAAGATTTTGATATACTTAGATGAGTTCCTGAGAAGCCCTGAAACAATTTTAGATGAATGGTGGTGTAGAAAATTTTAAAAGCGTTCAGAATCAGAAGCCGTAAACATAACCCAGTTGGAATGGTGTGATTAACAAAGGGCGATGTACATTGGAGCCACGAGTGCATTAACCTTCAGGTAACTTATGCTTTGTTGTTCGATTTTGATGTTTTGGTGTGTGTTGAATAACTTTATAATTTGTTTACTAAAAAATGGACAGTAGTGAATTTGTACAAACAACAAATTTTTAATTTTAAGGTGAAATTTTCTTGTTTAAGTAGAAAGGAGTATTTAGCAGTTTATGTTCTTGATTATGATGAAAATTTGGGTCTGTCTTTGAGCTCAATTAGACTAACCTCTTTGATTAACGTAAAGGGGTGGGAGATGCTCCCTTTGTACTCAGACTCAGGTCTGCAAATATTGTTAAATTAATTAGTAGGCATCCTACAAAAACTTTAATTCTGGATGCAAATTAAAATGATGACAAATTTAATCTTGAAATTTTATGATACTGATATTTATGCTGAAATTTAATTTTGAAATTTTAATGTATTATGAATATTGATGTAAATAGAGTTAACGTTGATGTTTGTGGTAGGAATGTGTTTTTTTTTTTTATGAATGTGGATGAAAGTTTTAACTAGGTGAGCAGCCGAGGCGGAAAGAGTAAAGAGGCGATTATCAGAAGAGAGTCAACAAGGCGAGAATCACAGCAAATCTTGGTGCCAAATTCGAGAGGTTCGAATATTTTTTTTACTCTGGTGAGGCTTTTTGTAGGATACACAGCAATCTTGACGGCCCAACGCTGGGGCTTGATTTGAAAACCTTAGTTCACGAATAATGGTGAGGTACCACAGAATCTTGACGCCCAATTCGTGAGGCTCGATTCTTAATGGTGAGGTACCACAGAAATATATATTACTCATATTTAGACCAGGGTAGAAAATTAAATAATCACATCAAATAATTTTAATCACCGTGTAGAAGCTTTGGGAAAAGGTACGCGTTATTAAAAAACCGTGAAGCATAGAAATTCATTCGGTTCATTAAAAATAAGGGAGATTTAAAGCATGTACAAGACGCTTTAGATCAAAAGAAGCAGTATTAAAAAGCTACGTGTAATTTAATTATTCCTAGTAAAGAAACAAAGAGAAATTACGTGCAAAATTTATATCAATTAACTCTATTTTAAGTAACCGGTATTAAACAAAATGTACAGATAATAATTGAATATTTAATTAGGATTCACTAAAAATTAAAGGGTATTATTTTAATTGGAGTTAATTGAACCGTTAGTAACATATAATATCTATAAAAACTTGTAAAAACCCAATAAAATGCAAATCGTAGAAGTGTTATTTAGAAGTATTTTTAAAAGGCTCATTCAGCGTAAATTTGGCAGATAACAAATGGTTACAGAGAATCTTGGAGAAACCGTAGCTTAATAGTTACGGGAAATGCTAAAGGTGGGTTATTTCACAGTCCACATGGACTGAAATAATCGATAATAAAGAATATCAATTTGCACCAATAAGAACAGGGTAGATAGAGACAGATAATATGCGCAAGACCGAGACACATATAGTAAAAGGCGTGAGTGGAGCAACGTCACGGGGTTGCGATTGGGTGAAAATAAAAGGCAAAATTGAGAGGTAAAAATAACATTTCTGTATAAAATTCAATTAGTTATTTCCTGACGTTGCGAGCCGTGTCGAAATTTCTGAGATTTAACTGGTGCGAGTGCAAATTTCGTAAAAATCGCATGCCGGGCTGCGGAATGGAAACCTAGCATGCGAAATTCTTTAGAATTGTCCGTTTTGGGGACAAGACCGACAGACAGGCTAACCTCTATATATACCGAGGTGAATATGAACAAGCTCTCTTAGATCTGCGACTTGATTCAATGCGTTAAACAGTGCTTTTTAGTTTTCCAAGTTTGATAGAATAATTTAAAGTTTGCTCGTATATTTTGGTGATTTAAAACAGTTTGTTCTTTACGTGCTACAATGAATGTACTTTAGTGCACTTAGAAAAGAAGATACAAGGTAATAAAGTCTAGTATCACTGTACCTATTAGTCTAATTTGCAACGACAAATGAATACACAAAAGTAGGCAGTTTTGGCGTATATTGGTGAACGAAGTATGAATTTCTTTGTTATTTTTCGGGGGTATTAATAATTAAATGATTCGTAAACGTGTCTGGATCCACAAAACAAGCTTCAGATATACACAAATGAGTTCCGGAAAAGCACTGAAACTACTTTAGATGAATGGTGATGTAGAAAATTTTAAAGGCGACCAGCAATACGAGGACCTAAACATAACCCAGTTGGATTGGTGTGATTAACAGAGGACGATGTACATTGAAGCCAATAGTGCAGTAACCTTCAGGTAACTTATGCTTTGTTGTTGGATTTTGATATTTTGGTGTGTGTTGAATAACTTTATAATTGATTTACTTAAAATGGACAGTAGTGAAATTGTACTAACAATAAAATTTTAATTTTAAGGTGAAATTTGCTTGTTTAAGTAGAAGGGGGTATTTAGTATTGATGTTATGGATTATGATGAAAATTTGGGTATGTCTTTGAGCTCAATTAGACGAACCTGGTTAATTAACGTAAAGGGGTGGTAGATGCTCCCTTTGTACTCAGACTCAGGTCTGCATATATTGTTATAGTAATTAGTAGGCATCCTACAAGGACTTTAATTCTGGATGCACTTTAAAGTGATAACAAATTTAATCTTGAAATTTTCTGATACTGAAATTTATGCTGAATTTTAATTTTGAAATTTTAATGTATTGTGAATATTGATGTAAATAGAGTTAACGTTGATGTTTGTGGTAGGAATGTGTTTGTTTTTTTTATGATTGAGGATGAAAGTTTTATCTAGGGGAGCAGCCGAGGCAGAAAAGAGTAAAGAGGCGAGTAAGAGAAGAAAATGACGGAAAAGTTAAGTAATAGCTTTTTGAAGATTCACAGCATTCTTGACGCCAATTCGTGAGGCTCGATTCTAATACAGGGAAACACAGCATTCTCTATATATATATATATATATATATATATATACATATAGACAATTGTATAAAAAAGGCATTACAAAAATCTGGGATTTATAATAAGAAATTGTGGAGATTTTACTTCCCAAAATACATTAATTACTTTATATAATGTATATGTGCGATGCCATCTTGAGTTGGCTACAAATGTATGGTCACCATATTATTTTACCCACATAAATAATATTGAAAGAATTCAAAAAAAATTCCTGCGTTTCCTTTACTATAAAGAACTGGTATATGTCCAACCTTTCTTTCGTATGGCCATGTATCAAATCAATTCCATTTCATTACACTCTAAAGTAGACGTAAATTGTCAGCATATCTTTATATCTATAAAGTATTACATACAAGCACAGATGTTGCATTTACATTAGAAAACATCAATTTTTGTATACCATTTCATACCACTACATCAAAATACACTTTTTATCTTAACACACCTAAGACAGATCATCCAAGAAATTCACTATATACACAATGTGTTTAATTTGTAATGAAATGCTATAAATGTCGGATGTAGATATTTATAACCTCAAAATCAATTTTGCTTGGGTATCTGGAAAGTACTGCTTGAGAAAAACCAAAAGAATTGTTTGGAAATGACTGGAATTGTTTACGAATATGCAAACTTATTATTGTTACGAATTAGTTATAATTTTATGATTATTATTACTTTGATTTTTTTTTAATAGTTATTTATCTCAGTACTTTAGTATCTGATTATTTGCAATAATATTATTCATTTATGGCTTAGGCATTTGTTACGTACTTTGTTATTATTTATTTACAGTAACATTATGTTAATTACATGTTTTTCAATGCAATTGGTTATTCACAGTTTAGGTATTTGTTTATTGCTTGTTAAAAACATGTGTAATGTATTATTTAACGGTTAGTTTTATAATATGTAATGGTTTTAGAACTACAAGGAGTAACAGCAATTTTTATAGCAATTATAAAATTGAATTGTTGTAAATAATTAATTAATAGTTGGTATTGTGTGCTCCATTATATTTCACATCTTACAATTTGGTTCTTTTTGTGACCTGTTCTTGGCTTTATAGCTGTTGGTTACTTACCTAATAAATAAATAAATAAATAATCGTCAATAAATGAACCCAATGAACTCAATGAATGACAAGAAATGGTCTTAAATGTTAGTAAACAGTAATGACTGACTATAAATGACAAAAATGGCAAAAACAATCATAGATAACAATAAACAACAGTAAAAGACAATGATAATAATATGACAATATCTAGCCATAAATGAGAATAAACGCTACAGACCCCAATAAATTACATAAAAGGACAATACATGATTACAAGGACAATAATCGACACTAAATCACCGTATAACAATAAGTTAGAATGAGCCATTATTAATAAAAATGATGGCAATAAATGACAATTCACAATAACTGATCGAACAATGACGATTAATAGCGATTAACGGCAAGAAATGGTAATAAATGACAGTAAATGGAAATGTAACCATATACACCAATAAATGACGATACACATTACAATATATGACAATAAGTGACAATCAATGACATTAAATATGTGTATGATTGTTGAAGAGTGAACATGTTTTAACGTGCTCTGTTATATTTTATTATTTTTACACAGTGTATAAAACAAATGTATAACAATTTTCAAGGCAGTTTAGAGTATAATTTGATTTTTAATAAGGTGGTGAAATTGGACATACAATTAACTCAGTATTGAATTCTTAAACAACCAAAAATTACAATTTTTGAAGCATTTTATGTAATAAAACAAAGACATTTACTTGGTATCAACAGTGATTAAGTTATCTTAAATGCAATTAGTGATTGTTTGTTATCTCACCAGCTGTGTGGATAATTAAAATAAATAAACCAGGACTGTATTTTCAATAATTTCATTTTCTGATTACAGTAAATTTATTGTTTAAGATGCAAAACTGTAATAAGTGTTCAGAAAAATCAGATAACTTATTTGATTGCGATCACTGCAGTAATCATTTGTGTAAAGACTGTGCTCAGTTAACTGAGACAGAAATTAGATGTCTGAAGCTTAGTAAGAGCAAACTAATATTTCTATGTGATGGATGTGAGAAGGGTTTATTTAGAATGCCAGAATTCTTAAATAAATTAAGAATTCTTGAACAAAAAATAGAAGATTTACAAAAGCAAAATGAAGATCTTGAAAAACAAAAAAGTGCAATAGGTTGTGAAGAAACAATAGCAGAAATGATTGATAGGCAAATAGATCACGAAATATTATAATACTGAATGTTCAAGAATCAAATGGTAATTCATACACTGAAAGAAAGAAGATAAAACCACGGTTGGTAAATTACTTGGGAATTTTGATATTGATTTAGATAATGTTAAAACCTTTAGACTGGGTAAGCGCATGGAAAACAAAAATCGGCCAATTAAGGTTTTAACGGGATCGCGGGATGAAGCAATGTCTATTTTAAGAAATAGAACAAAATTACCAAATCCAAATGTTCGGATATTTGGAGATCAAACACCAAACAACGGCAATATTATTTGGATGTTAAAAGAAACTTAAAGAAATAACTGAAAATGGAGATACCTCAAAAACAATTAAATATATTAATAACAAATCAACAATTGTAAATAAAGATAGAAATTCAAAAAACTAAATGGCAATTCGTCATTAATACTCAATTCTCACATAATCTACTTAAATGTTCAAAGTATAATGTCTAATAAGTATCAATTAATGGCTGATGTGATGTGTTATAATCCTATGATAGTGTTGTTATCGAAAAGTAGAGTAGCTAATAATGTGGAAGACAAAGAAATTGCAATTGATAATTATATCTTAGTAAGATGTGACTCTATTAGTAGGCATACTGGGGGGTGTTAATTTATATTCGTAAGGACATTGATTTTAAAACATACAAAGAATATGTATTGGAGCCAAATTATTGGTGTAAAGCTGTGAAAGTGCTATTATTTGGGTCACTATGGATCATAGCAGTGTTATACCACTCCCCAAGTGCAAGTGATGCAGTGTTTCTGAATAACTTTGAAGAATGGAGTGAAAACCTATTTAATACGAACCTACGATGTATTATAGCAGGAGATTTCAATTTAAATTATGAAAATAAGGGTAATTACTATGTAAAAAAGTTAAATAATTTCATTAGGGTAAATGGTATACAGCAATTAATTACAGAACCTACTAGAATTGTACAAAATAGTTCATCATTAATTGACTATATCTTAACTAATGCTAAACAAGTCAGGGCAATTGTCCATTCAACACCAATAGTAACTGATCACAATATTATATCAGTAGCAATTACTAAAGAAAATAAACATTATAATAGTAATAACCAAATAAGTCAATTCAGAAACCTAAACGATGCAGCCATTCACCGAATAAACCTAAGACTTTTAAAATGTACATGGAAATTTGACAACACAAATGTTGAAATAATTCTGAATGATATAATAAATAATGTTACACATACGTTAGACCGTGAAGCTCCTATTCAAAGCAAATTTCAATCACATAACTGTTTAAAGTGGTATGACAATGAAGTGCGTGCCAAAGCTAAAGAAAGGGACTTTGCTTATAAAAAATTCAAAATCAATAAATGTGCTATAAACTGGAAAGATTATAAAACTTGTAGAAATCAATTTGTTAATTTATTGAAGAGGAAAGAAAAAGAATTTTATGAAAAACAAATTGACAATAACAGAAGAGATAGCACTAAAATGTGGAAAATATTTAAAATGTTGGTTAGTAATAAAGAAAATAATTGTGACATACAAAGAGTACAATTTGAAAATAATCACCATAAAACCATTATGAGAGAACAAAAGGATATAGCTGAACATTTAAATGACTACTTCGTGAACAGCATTGAAGATATTGTAAGGAGTATCGCAGACACTAGTAATCTATATCGACTAAACCCATTACGTAGCCACGATGTCAAATTTACTGAATTTAAATTGTTAGCCTTACATGATATAAAAAAAATTGTGCATAATCTACCTAACAAGTGTAACTGGTCAGATACAGTAAACACAAAAGTAATTAAGGCAACCTTTGATACAATTGGGCATGTTCTTCTTCATCTGGTCAACTCCTCCTTAAGAACTGGCAGTTTTCCAAGCAAGCTAAAATGTGGTACAGTAATTCCTATTCCAAAAGTTCAAAACGCCACATTAGCAAGCGAATACAGGCCAATAAACACACTTCCTTGTATTGAAAAAATATTAGAAATTGCTGTATATAACCAATTAATAAACTACGCGGACAGTAACCAGTTATTGGATTGTAATCAATCAGGTTTTAGATCTAAGCACTCTTGTGAAACTGCTATTCAGTTAACTTTTAGTAAGTGGAAGCAGTACATTGATCAAGATGAGTATATACAGTGTGTCCAAATTTCGAGTCTCTACATTGTGATTTCAGTTATTATAAGAGATAGAAATTGGGTTAAATGGGGAAAGATTTGGAGGAATCCAGGCCAGTTTTGTATTCGTTTACAAAATTAGTGTAAGTTGTCTGGTTTTGGAGATATTCGAAGAAAACTAAAAATGGCGGATTTTGTTTTTTGATAATAAAACATGAATCATAAGTCGTACCATCACAAGACTTGCACATTATTAAGACACTTTTCTAAAAGGAGTATTTTTAGCATAAACAAAATCATTCGACTGTCTTTTGTTTTCGAGGAAACGCCCACAACTTTTGTTTTTCTTATGGCCGCCATTTTGAATATTAAGTGAATATTATGTGCCTTAAAATTACCTTTTCAAGGATATGCCACATGTCTATAAAAAAATGCAAAACTATTCTAAATTTTAAAAATAACTAAATTTGTATGTTCTTTAACGTTTGGTAATCCCAACAGGGCAAAAATTTGATTTCTACTTTCCAAACAATAGTAGTAGTAGTAGTACCACATACATTTTGTTAAGTATAACTCGTAAAGTATTGGATATAAATCTTAAAATTAACTTAAACATAAAACTGTAGCCTATCTTATCTAATTTAGGGAACAAAATTAAATGTGACCGAAACAGCAAACTATCATCTAAATTCCTTCCCGTAGATGCTGAAAATGCTGTCCGTTTGCATCACGGCACATTCCACAATTAATTAAAACTTTCCGTACAACTCTGCTTAACGTGCGCCTATTTATAGAGTTAAGAATGTCACGGACTCTTTCCTGCAGTTCGTTTATATTATGAGGCGGTTCAAACTCATATACCTCATTTTTAGCAAAACCCCATAAATAAAAATCAAGTGGTGTAAGATCTGGTGATCTTGCCGGCCACATAATTGGTCCACTATTGCATATAATATTTTGGCCAAAATGTTCAGCTAAAAGGGCGCTAACTTCTCGGGAATTGTGAGCTGGACAACCATCTTGCTGAAAACATAGTTTTCGAAAATCATCATCATTTGGTACAAGTCCTCTAATAGCCGGAATTATTTGGTCTCTTAACAATTCCATATATCTGACACCATTGAGGTTATTGACAAAATAAAAGGGTACAATCAAATTATTACCTATAAAAGTATTAATTACATTGGTTAATTTACTAAAATATTTATATCATAATTAACTACCTAAGATACCACAACAAACATTAAATTCATATCTCGTTTGAAATTTGCGTTGCGCCGTCAGATGATGATTTTCAGTGCTCCAGTGATGCGTGTTATGTTTATTGAACACCCCGCAATCAGTAAACCGCGTTTCGTCTGTCCATATTATCAATTCTGGAAAGTGCGGTTCTTCCTCGCATTTTTGGATGTACCAATTACAAAAACGCATTCGTCTGGCAAAATCTTCTCTTTTGAGGCCTTGGACAATAGTAGCTTTATAAGGATGAAACTTTTCCTTTTTTAAAATATTATGAACAGTTGATTTTGGAATATTAAGTTCACGGCTTACAGATCTTACGGATGTGGATGGATTTCGTGTTACCGCCTCAGTAATGCTTAGAACACGTTCCCTATTGTTTAAGTCGTATTGTTCCCTAGTCTGTTCAAAAGCACCATAATTCAGTAAATTCATTACAATTTTTCTGAAGTATGTTTTATGCGGTTGTCGTTTTTCTGGATACAATTCCAAATATCTGGCGGATGCCGTATCAGCATTCCGAAACAATTGTAAATAAGTATTTAGCATATCAAACTTTTCCTCATTCGAAAACTTGTAGACCATGTGCCATTTTTAAATTAAAATGCAGCACCACCGCACCAAAACTTACAACACACACAAGTTTATCTAAATTTTAGAATTTGTTTGACATATAACTGTAATTCAATTGTTTGGTTTTGTCACATACCACCGCCTACTATTATAAAACGATATCATTTTAACTCTAGTACCACCATAATTAATAATTTCTGACAAATGCTGTTTGTGTACATTATAAAATGTGTATTGTACTTTTCATAAAGTAGAAATCAAATTTTTGCCCTGTTGGGATTACCAAACGTTAAAGAACATACAAATTTAGTTATTTTTAAAATTAAGGATAGTTTTGCATTTTTATAGACATGTGGCATATCCTTGAAAAGGTAATTTTAAGGCGCAAAATATTCACTTAATATTCACTTAATAGCGGCCATAAGAAAAACAAAAGTTGTGGGCGTTTCCTCGAAAACAAAAGACAGTCGAATGATTCTGTTTATGCTAAAATACTCCTTTTAGAAAAGTGTCTTAATAATGTGCAAGTCTTGTGATGGTGCGACTTATGATTCATGTTTTAGTATCAAAAAACAAAATCCGCCATTTTTAGTTTTCTTCGAATATCTCCAAAACCAGACAACTTACACCAATTTTGTAAACGGATACAAAACTGGCCTGGATTCCTCCAAATCTTTCCCCATTTAACCCAATTTCTATTTCTTATAATAACTGAAATCACAATGTAGAGACTCGAAATTTGGACACACTGTACTTGCTGTTTTCTTAGACCTTAAAAGAGCATTTGAGACAATAAACAGACAATTATTATTGACTAAGTTACAACACTACGGCATTGGTGGAACAGTGATAAAATGGTTGGATGACTACCTGTCAAATAGAAGACAAAGAACGAAAGTAGGAAATTCAATATCTAGTTCAGTGCTAGTAAGAAATGGTGTCCCTCAAGGAAGTGTTATAGTTATTTATTTTGTATTTAAATGATTTTCAGAGTATTGACCACGAATGTGAATTTGTTAATCTATATGCTGATGATACCCTACTTGTAATCAAAGAGTCTGATATACAAACAGCAACAAATAAAATGAATAATAGCTTGGATAAAATTTATAGATACTTTCAAATAAACAAGTTGAAACTTAATACAAGCAAAACTGTGGCAATGGTTGTTGGAAATACTAATAAATTAAATAAACTTGATAGAAATGCTATTACATTGAAGATTGGAGATGAAATATTACAAATTGTTGAACAAACTAAGTATTTAGGTATTATGTTGGATAGTACTTTAACATTTAAAAATCACTTTGATTATGTTAAAATAAAATTACAAAAAAAACTATATTTCTTCTCAAGATTAGCACCTAAATTGTCTTTAAGAACTAAAATTACAGTCTACAAAACAATAATTCAACCACATTTTGACTACTGCGCATACTATATTTATTTGACCAAAATAAATTAAGTACTCTTCAAAAACTACAGAACAGAGGTTTAAGAATCATACTGGAATGTAGCAAAGGACTAATATTCAAAAATGTTAAGCACCCTAGAATGGTTATCGGTTATTGAAAAATTGAATATTTAACAATGATATTTATTTTAAAATTATCAATGGACTAATGCCAAGTTATTTTGATAAGTTTATTATTTATGCCCACCAAATACACAAACACGAGACTAGGTCACAAGGCAATTTATATGTTGCAAGGACCAAATTGAAAAAGACTATGAATTCAATATTCTTCAAAGGTCTGATTAAATACAATACTTTACCAAAAGATATTCGAGACTGTAATACACTGACATCTTTTAAACGAGAATTAATGAAAAAACTAAAACCTAACTAAAATGTAAGTACTTTATAAAATAAACCAAATGACCTAAACTTGGTAGGAGTAATTATAATTTTCACACTTTTTTATTGTTTATTTATTTTTTTCTTGATTGGATTTTACCGTTCTAACATGATCCCATACACAGCCGATTTCATCTGTAATCCTCACAATTTTCTCTTGCATTTGTGCTCTCACCTCCGCAATTGTCTGGTTGGTTTCCCTTAACCCATCAATCAGAATTTTAATTTCCTTACCCTAATTTTTCACTAATTTCGTCGATTTTTGTTGTCATGTTTTTCGTGGCCTCCTCATTTTTGTCCATTTTACTATTCAGTGCCATCAAAATCTTCATCATTTTCGTTTCTTGTGAGGTTCGCCGTTCTTTGCTAGAACTCCTTTCCTGGATTATTACACTCTCTTGGGATCCTATTTCCACTCCTTGATTTCTTAGTGCCTCCCTTGTTTCCCTTATTCTTTTGTCCAATTATATTTATATATATATATTTATATCCAATTATATTTACACTAACTTTTAAATACTAAAATATATCTGCCTAAATTTAATTAATGTACAAATTTCTTTGAATTTTTGGTTTCCGTAATTTTTCTCTAATTTAAAAGTCTTTAATTATAGTCCCAGTTTAATTTAATAATTTTATTTAAAATCCCATGGTCGTATTATCAAACTTCTTTAACTTAATTCAAGCCACAGGCTTAGGCAGCCATAAAAAATTGATATGATAACGCCGTACTCGTGTAATAAACGTTTTTCTTATGCCACCGCTCTGTGTATTACTCACTTTTATTATTATGCCACGGCTAGCCCTTTTTAATTTACACAGAGTGCACAACGTTACGATGATCAATTTTCTTTTTCACCCCTTTATGATTACCTGTTTAAATTGATAAACGAAGTCAATCAACATTCATATAATGAAAGGAAATAATATTTGCAATTTTTGAAATTCTTTAAATACGCCCTTCAATCAATTAATATCATATGGATTATTCATTCCAAAATTTATATGCTTTTAATTTAAAATAAAGTCACCAAAAACTACCTCTTTACAAAAAAAATCTGGAACGTTCTAGACCTCTTTATAATTTATTACGTAAGTTTAACGTATGCAATGTTTCTTGTTGACTTCTTTACAAGTTTTGGATAAATTGAATAAATTCAGTATTAAAATTTAAATTGAAAAATATCTTAAAATTAAGTATTATAAGTAAATCTAACCTGTGATCTCCTGATATGTTGTTTCGTGTTGTGGATCAACACCCCCTTGTTGTCTTCAATCGAATACCAATGCTCTGCTTAGTTGAACCAATATTTACGTACAGTTACCCCTCGTTTTCCAAAAATCACCTCGTTCTTTATTATATATTTCTCTGCATATGCTTTGAATCTTTTCCCTTAAATACTTTTGACGCAGATTAAAATTCTTTTCGACGCCGATTAGAATTGTAATTATTTCCAACGTGGATTAGATTCCAATTAGAATTAGAAGCTGTTTTCTGAGAAAAACGGCAAAAACTTTTCATATATTCTTTACAATTTTTATGTAGCACTATTTTCACTATATTATAAACTTCATATATTCTAAACTTTATTTATTTGACGCGTAGATTTCTGGTTAAAAGTGTCGTAGCTTCGACGTGTATCAAGTTTGGACTGACTCGTTTTATCACCGTTGGGTGTTAAATAGCGTTTTCCCACTACACTTGGGTTGGGTTTTCAAGCAGTTTTGCACATTGTTTCAATCAACCAGCTTTGTCTTTAATATTTCCTGTATTTTTAAAGCTGTTTTCTAATGCAACTCCTTTGTATTTCCGTGTCATCGAGTTTATTTGCTATTGTTATCGTTGCCTTAACATTTGTTATCGCGGCCAGACTTTCAAATTACGTCCGTGTTTTGTATAGATAATGCTTTTAGATAATTATACAAAAATAAATGATGTAACTCTAGTACAATTTTCGTTTATGTATTTATTTATTTGAAAGGGCGTTTTCTTATCAAAGCGCATATTGTTCTTTGTTTATCACAAGCGTAATTGCATGCGGATTTATTAGGTTTTTGTTTTATCTTCTGTGTATTTTATTTTATAAACTTGTTAAACATTTTCAACGTAGTTTTAATTACATGTACAATTATTTATCTGCTGAATACGCGTTCTATTGTTGAAAGATATGCTCACTGGCATTGTTTAAAGTTAATTACGGTCTATATACAGGGTGTTAAATGGTTGCTATTTACATAATGTACGAATTACTTATTTTTCTGCTAAATAAATGCAGTTTTCTGATTCCTATTGCTATTTACAGTTACTACACGACCCTTACTGTTCAATGCACCCCTAAACAACCCCTTACCACAGCATTATATATCAATTAAGTTTGGCATTTTTGTCAATCATATCTGATATTGTCAAGTTTTTGACTTTTGTCAGTGTTCAGCGCGGGGTCTTATAACTTTGTACATTGACTTACTTCCGCGGTTTTTTGTTGTTCTAAGCTGCAGTTCCTATTCCTTCAAATTAGTGAGCTGTATGCAAGATTTAGTCCGTGTTACTTTGCACTTGCACTGTGTTTTTTAGGGGTTTAACAAATAAATTCACATTCCGCTGCACTATGACTAACTTACGTTACCGAACGAAAAACCGACTGTTCTGCTTCGATATCCATAAGTAAGTGTTTGTTCACTACTCTTAGTCCAACTTATTCACACATGCACAAGGAATTTTTACGGCAGGATATAAGAAAACAAGGGATGACAGTTTTACTATTAGATTTACAACTACAAATTTAAATAACTTAAAATTAACCACGCAAACGTGCGACAAAGAGACCGAACATCCCGCCCACCAAAATAAGTATGAGCTAACTTTTTTTTTTTTTAATTTCACTTTTATCCGCTTCCACCTTTACAGTTATTAGCGGAGGTTGGAGGTATTATTTATAATCTATGGTACAAATATGTTATCTTTTATATAATTTATATACGATGTAGGATTTCTATGTCTTTAAGATAGTTCAGCAGTGGTTCAATATTGGGTGTCTCTCAGGATAGTTTGTACATCTTGTTGTATGTTGTATTTGAGCCTTTTTTGTTGATATTTTTCACAATTCGTTAGGATATGCTCTACTGTTAGGTTTGTTTTACATTGTTCACATACAGGTTGAGCTTCTTTTGTCATCAAGTAGTTGTGTGTATATGCAGTGTGTCCTATTCTTAATCTTGTTAATACTATTTGTTGTTTTCTTGATTTTGGGATGTGTGCATACGGTTCGGTTTTTGGTTTTATTTGTCTAAGCTTGTTATTTTGGGTGTTCTTCCAGGTTTCTTCCCATTTTTTTGTCTATTTTGCTTGAGATAATTGCATAGATGTCTGTTATTGGAGTTTTGAGTTGGGTGTTGGTATTAGTTATTCGTTGTTTAGCCAGTTTATCTACTGCTTCATTTCCTTGGATTCCAACGTGGGCTGGAGACCAAATCAGTATTATTTCAGTTCCGGTTTCTTCTGTTGTTTTGTGTAGAGCATCATGTATGTTGTTCGTTATTGGATCTGTTGTGTACCATTTTTCGAGTGATTTAATAGTGCTTAAAGAGTCTGTGCATATTGCATATTTGGTGTGTGTTGGGTTTGATGTTATATCTTGGATGGCTGTTAAAATTGCTACTTTTTCTGCTGTATAGCTGCTGCTATATGGATGTAGTGTTATTTGGATTTGTTGATCTTGTCTGAGTACAGCTGCAGTTACTTGTTGGTAGTTTTTCGACCCATCTGTGTAGATAAATTCATGTCTCTTGTGTTGTTCCTTTAGTTCTTTAAATCGTTGATGATACTGAGCTTTGCTTGTATGTTTTTTGGAATAATTTGATAGTGATACATTTGTCGTTATATGTTTTCTAGTCCATGGTGGGAATATAGGTAAATATTGTGGAAGGATTTCAGGTAGGGATAGTTTTATTTGTTATGAGCTAACTTATTTTATATTAAAAATAATTATAGCTATTAACTACGAAACCTAAACCGACAAACTTATATACGTGAATATATGTATACATACCATTAAATATTAAGTATTTGGCAGTAAACATAGTTTCACTAGAGGATGTTTAACTAGCCTTTGGGCTGTCTTGATTGTAGGTATTCGAACGATACCGTCCCTACCAGGATGTAAATGTCTTTCATGGCAATCTAAGATAATAATTTCAGTTAACCGATGCGACCGAGGAAGCAAAATTGGAAATTTTGCATCATGCGACAACTCAGAATTACGTAGGCGACCGCCCACTCTCAATAAATCACGACTATCTAGAAACGAACCAAGGCTACGAAGTTGTTTACTAACAAGTTTTCCAGTTTTAATATTTGCAATGTCTTGAACAAAAACATTTGTTTGAACTCTTTTAATCAATAAATGTATAGCCTCTTGCTGCTGAGCTAGAGACAAACGATCAGAATATTTTGAACGCAAATCTGCTGGACATTGAACATTACGAATGTAATGACGAATACATGTAATAATCCTACAAATTTTCTTCAGTTTTGAAAATGTATCCAACAACAAATCGTAGAAATTCTCAGACATAACGACTGTTAACGATAAAGTACGATATTCGACGTCCATCTGAGATGAGCCGATAAGGTTTGGCAGCGACGTTACTGGCCATTCTTCGCTACGACGCACTAACCAGGAAGGTCCTGTCCACCATAATGGATGATGAACCAACTCTGAAGCCAAAAGTCCACGTGAGGCACAATCAGCAGGGTTATTTTGGGACTTAACATGAAACCACGAAAATGGAGGAATACGTTCTTGAATATGCGAAATGCGATTGCTAACGAATGTCTTCCACTTATGCGAGGAAGACCGAATCCAAGACAAAACAACAGTAGAATCTGACCATGCGAAAATATTACTAAAGGATAAAACATCTGTATAAATACTAAATCTGCCAAGAGTACGGCAGCACACAATTCGAGACGGGGCAATGAAACACAATTAGTAGGAGCAACCTTCGATTTTGCGCATACTAATGACATGGTAATATTACCTTCTAGATCGAACGAACGAAAATAAATGACAGCTGCATACCCAGCTTCAGAAGCATCACAGAACCCATGCAACTCCACCTTTTTAAAATTAGACATACGATGCGACGCGAAATCTCAATATTCGAAAGCGCTGGCAATTCACCCAAAAAATGTTTCCATTTTTGTATGACTTCCAATGGAGACTCTTGGTCGCACCCGAGACCTAAAAGCCAAAGATCTTGAACTAAACGTTTAACGAACAGTACTACAGGTGCTTCTTACACTTAAAAGTTCATAGCTACAATCCCGCAAGCGCGGTATACTAGACACCACGGGCAGTTGGTAACGCTAATCTTTATACAGTCTTTATACTGTCAATGACGTCACACAATGCACAAATTAAATGCGCAATTGACGGAAAATATTTATTTAATTCGCAAACAGGTTAAGACAATAGGTACTTACATAAGAAATCTGACGTCCTGCGGGGTTGAGTTAAAGTTGGCGTCTGCTGACGTCTATCAGGACTGCTGATGGCCCCCTTCAAGGCAATTTAAAGATGGTGGCTGCTAGCAGAGCATGGCCTCCTCCCGGGGTCGTGAACTCGGTTCGCCCTAGGCTGCGACAAATTGTTTTCTTCCCTATGTAGAGGTAACGATAAGGAAGGGTTATGGAACGACAGTTAGACAAAGGCTAAGAGATCTACATAAAAAAGATACAGACACGGTACGATACCTGACACCACCACACTCTTCGAAGTTTACCGGCAAAAAGCCACGTTACAGAGACCACCGGAAAAACCCCCATTTTTTTTGTCCTTTCACGCGTCGGCGCCAAATTATTCGTCCAACCTACTTTTGACATGACGGAAACACACGCCAAGTCTTTTGAATTTTATGGCGCGATTATTTCCGCACATCAAAATTAAACTAAGAAATGTTAGTGCCAAAATGGCACGTAACATGCTATCAAACCAAGAGGATCAAAAATTTTTGCGATAGCCTACAAAATATTACGCTTAGTGCAAGCGCGCTCTTCAACGTCTAAGTTGTATAAAAATGCATCTGTAAGAGCCCGCCACGAAAGGCCCAAAATTTTTATTGAACCACTATCTTTATCTTGAAATGTAATTGCGCCCGAACTGGACAGGGACTCCCTCAAGTTGGACATCACTTCCGGGCAATTACTACTCCATTTTCTTAATTGAAAACCACCACTACTGCAAATAGTATTCAATTCACCAATTAATTGATTAGCAGCTTCAATCGAATTGCATCCAGTGACTAAGTCATCAACATAGGTATCGCTCGCCAATACCGATGACGCGAAAGGAAAATTAATTGATTCTAACCTTGCCAATTCTTGAACAGTACGCAAGGCCAAAAAAGGTGACGACGAAACTCCATAAGTCACAGTATTTAATTTAAAGTCCATAATAGGATCTGACGGAGAAAATCTCCAGACGATACGTTGAGTATCGATGAGTATCTTTAACCAAAATCTGCCGATACATTTGTTTGATGTCAACTGTAATTACGATAGGATGTACACGAAAGTGCAACAACAAAACTGCAATGTCCTTTTGCAGAGCAGGGCCAATAGCCAAGCTATCATTTAACGAATTTCCAGATTGATCCGGACACGAAGCATCGAAAACCACACGCAATTTGGTGGTAGTGCTATCACGCTTATGTACAGCATGATGGGGAATGTAATACATTTTCTCATGAACTGACAAATTTTCAGGCGATTTCACTTGAACCATGTGACCGCTTGTCAAATAATACTCCATAAATTTTTTATAATCCGAATACAATTCAGGATTTTTGAACAAACGACGTTCTAACGACAAAAATCTTTTAATACAAATTGATCTCATACCCACGAATGAGGGTTCCGAAATTTTAAAGGGCAAGGATACTACAAAACGACCGTCCTTGTTACGTCTATAATTTTCCACAAATTGATTTTCACACCTTTCTTCTTAAGGAGAAATGTATTTTTTGAAGGGAATATTTTCTAATTCCCAAAATCGACGCATGTCGCTGTCTAAGGGCTCAACAAAAGCACACAACGACGTAATAGAATTATTCGGGGAAACGACCTTTCCATTAAAACCCAACCAAAGGTTGTTTTAATAGCAACTGAAACACCTTGAAAAGATTACTGTAAATTAACAATTTAAATGGGAACAAATAAAATATAAATAAACATAGTCTTATACTGCAGACTAATGTATTACATAAAACGCCAATTCGAGGTTTCTAAACGGCCTACTTGAATAGTTCGCATATAGAAATGAAGTTCCATTTCTTTTTGTACCAATCTGCCTTTGTGAAAAATCTTACTTAAGCTGCTTGCAAATGCAAGTATCGAAATCCAAATTACTAAAAACAGCTTTCCAGATGCCGGACTTGGATAAATCACACAGATGGCCGAATAAAACCATAGGTCGCGTAAATAAATTAAATGATCACATTTCAAAGTTAGCTGACCTTGCCATGAGTGCTGTAATATAAAATGTAGGTAAACAATAATAATAATAAAATTCCACATACCCCTATCTGGCTACTCGGAATATAATTTACTATCAAATATAAGAAATATTTGATATTCTGGTAATGGCGTCGCCACAAAGAAAATGATGCTCGACCCATCATTAAAGGTGCTTAAAACAGGAAGAAGAAGTAGAGGGGCTACCCTTATCTAACTTATGGCCCAGAATACAACAACACATCTATAACTCCCTACTACAACTTGTAATTATGACAGAGAAAACCAGCTCTTTGTCTAACATAATAGGAAAGCCTTGTGTGTTTAAAGTTGCCTAACTAACATATTCTTTTAATATAATGCATATATGGTTGACTAACCAAAGAATATGTGACGGTGCAACTGACCCGTTACACAATCTGACTTACAATTTCTCACCGAATGTGAAGTATTTAAACATTTAATACAAAGATTTTTAAGCTTTACCACCTCAAATCTTTCTTGAGGGGTTTTATCGAAAAACTTCTTACATCTATAAATAGAATGCACCGCTTGACATAAACTACAATTTTTACCATCATTGGTGGTACCAACTAAAGAAGTTTTAGCCGAAGTGCTAACAAACCTTCCTTTTTCTCTTTCTTTAACGGAATCTCGAGATTCCAAGCATGTTCCTGAAGCAATGTCATTTATTTCCAACACCTTACATTGTTTTTCAATGTACGACCTTAAATCTTTGAACGAGGGAATCTCGTCACTATTGCCTAATTCAAAACGCTTTAAAATATTTGTATTTAATTTTTTTGATAACAGATTAAACAATATGAAATCTAATAAATCTATTTCCATCTGCCTTAACGCGAATATATTTTCATCAAAACAACTAATTAATTGCCGGAGTTCCGTATGCGAGTCTGAGAAACTGACCTTATGGCATTTTTCAAGAGCATTAAAATATGTTGAAAGTAATAACCTCTTAGACTGAAAACGATTAGTAATGATTTTATAAGCTTCTTCGTATGCACAATCGATTAATGGCAAGTGTTTTATCAATGCACGCAACGAATCATCTAGTGTATCAACGAGATGGCAAAATTTTTCAACAGGGGACAAACCGACATTATCATGAATCAATCGCTTATAAATTGCATGATAACTCTCAAAATCTGAAATGCGTCCCGAGAACTGTGGGACAGAAAGATGTTTCAAGTGAATCCTATAATTTGGCGATAAAGAATTATTCATATTTTCCACCTTTGGCTTATTTTCTACCCGATCTAATTCGCATTGTTGAGCGATAATACGAATATCTAATAGATAATCATCGATTTTCACCCTAAGAGCCGAAAATTCATCCAATTGTTCACTTTCTTCATCAAAGAAAATATCCTTGCAAAAAGATTTGAAGTGGGTTTCAATTTGCTCGACACTTTTAATCGATGCTCTAATTAAAGCAATCGATACATTTTCCGGTTGATTAATTTTACTGTATATATGATCCAACCTTTTAACTACAAATCTAGCTTCAAGAATAGCTTTATCAATTGATATAACCATATTTAATTAATGATTAATAAACAACAATAAAAATTAATGTAAAAACAATGCGTAACTCGAATACGCTACAAATAATTAATCTACAAAATTAAATTATTAATCGACAAAAGCAACTAACTACAGTGCTCGCCCGATAAAGCGTTTAATCTTTCAAATAAATACCAATAACCCCTTTGTTATACAAGTTGCACGAACCCAAATGGTTCCTACAACTTGAAACGACAAATAAGGTAAAGCTTTACAATACAATAACCCCTCATAAAATTTAGTTTATCTAAAGTAAACTGTTCGACCACTAATCTTTGCAACAAAGGATAAGGGATATATTGTAAAATCTACCGTTATAACCAGATGTTTCTATCATTAAATTTGCAAGCAGGATGTTATTCTCTTCGTAACACGTTTAAACCATAATCAAAACTACGACAATTTTTAAATTAAAGTGTAAGGAGCGAAAAGGAAAAGGAACTAATTAATTAATTAATAATCCGGTGATGAAAGCCCATTTGTTCAGCACTGGGGTCTTATAACTTTGTACATCGACTTACCTTCGTGGTTTTTTGTTGTTCTAAGCTGCAGTTCCTATTCCTTCAACTAAGTGGACTGTATGCGAGATTTAGTCCGTGTTACTTTGCACTTGCACTGTGTTTTTTAGGGGTTTAACAAACAAATTCACATTCCGCTGCACTATGACTAACTTAAGTTACCGAACGAAAAACCGACTGTTCTGCTTCGATATCCATGAGAGTGTTTGTTCACTACTCTTAGTTCAACTTATTCACACATGCACAAGGAATTTTTACGGCAGGATATAAGGGAACAAGGGATGACAGTTTTACTATTAGATTTACAACTACAAATTTAAATAACTTAAAATTAACCACGAAACATGCGACAAAGAGACCGAACAGTCAGTTATAGACAGGAAGCAACACTCAAAATTATGGCTATAAGCCGAGTATCAAATATATAAATATTTTAGGTAGTTTTTACACAAGGTAAGTTGATAAATACTAATGTACTACAATTTATAAGATAAATTAATAACTTAGACTTTTATGCAAAGCATTGCTTCCTGTCTATAACTGACATAAGTCAAAAACTTGACAATGTCAGATATGATTGACAAAAATGCTAAACGTACTTGAAAGTTAGGTTTATGTATAGTTGTGTACACGATTTAGATGTGTAAATCTTCCAATTATCGTCATCGGTCTCGGTGGCGTAATTGGTAAACACATAGTCCCCGAAAGACTAAGATACAGGTTTAAGTCCTGTCCAAGACCTTATTCCTTTTTTCAATTAATAGATCGATTTGAAATGATCATTTGGGCTTTGCATAAAAGTCTAAGTTATTATTTGGAATGTATGAGGAGGATAGCATGGACAGACAAAGTTAGTGACAAAGAAGTTCTAGAAATAATAGAGAAATAAAGATATCTGTGGAAAACAAAAAAAATGGGAGAAATAGAAAGGCAGGATATGTTCTAAGATATTTTTGGGAGATAGTGCAGGATATATTATAAGCAGAGATAAAAAAAAAGAGGTAGATGTAGGCCTATATTGAAGTATTGCACACAGATAGTGAAAGATGCAGACTGTGCAAATTTCAGGGAAATGCGTAGGTTAGCACGGAATAAGAAACAATGAGGGTACGTGTCTAACCAGTTCCAGGACTGAAGACCTGATGAGGATGATGTGAATTACTACATTTGATTTTCCAATATTACACCTGAAAATAGTACATTGGCCAGGAAGAAACTTTTTTTTTTATCTGGAAATTTTGAATTTTGCAGAACCCTTACTGTTCCAAGCAAGGTAGAGATCTTTTGTGAAAAATGCTTGCCTAACATTTTTCAAAGAGACAGTCAGGATTCGAACCCAGAACTTTGGGATTAGTAGTCACACACATACCATTTAAGCCACAGAGCTGCTTCATTATGTAGGTTAACAATACAAAATGTATAGAGTTGTGTGAATTCAGTCAACAAATATAAAATTTCTGTTTAAACTTGCTGCATATGTATGAAAGGAGCATTTACTGAATTTGTTCATTAAACGCACTATATTTTTGTGCATTTCTAATTGACATGAAATATCTTATATTTATCTTGATCTTGTATTACAACTTTAAACCCACAGTCAAACTTATTGTCGCCATATTTGCTAGGTCGAAAGTATTTTCATATAAGCCTATGACTTTTGAGATACCTACTGAAATATAGATTTACCAAAATTTGAATGTTTGAGTCGAAAAATATATTTTAGCTAAAATCGTCTTGAAATCATATTCAGAATATAAAACCTATTAATAGCAAATCGAATACGGAACTTTCCTTGTAAAATTCCTTAAAATTCAAATTATTTAATTACATAAAAAATATGATAATAATTTTAAAAAATGTCAATACATACCCCATCACTTTCATCAATTATTAAGCCTGGAGAATCCTGCGTAACAAAAGTATCATCACTCGTGAGCATGTTGGCTGCCTGTTCAAACAAATCTTCAGGATTGATAAACGTAGAATTCTGTAGACTCTCTCCAACATCTTCATTAAGCGAACTACTTAATTTCTGAACCAGATCACGTGGTAATTCTTCAATTTTAATATCAAAATCAGGAATAATAGAATTTATAACGGCACTACTTTCTTCACTTTCTTTAAATTTATCGTTACACATATCACGTAATACTTTAGAAAGATCTGATCGCTTTTGCCGCGTTATTTGTTGAATTGCGAAGTCATAACCCGATGGCCCCGATTGATTAACAATATTAAATTTCTTATTATAACTTAAATTGCATATATGATTTATAATTTTTTCGTGTATTTCCTCTAAGTTTAATGTCGTTTGTGGCTGTTTATGTTGTTTTTTACATTTACTATTACGTACCATTACGGATTCTTCTTGAATACACTTGTCAGTATCGTCCTCAATCGTACTTATAATATTCAAGTCGGATTCACTATGAAAACTAACGTTACTGTTTAAATTAATATCATTTAAACCGCCTTCCAATTCTAATTCACGTTTTAATAATGCACTTTTTTCACTTATCTCTCGTTGCATATATTCTTCTGATCCTGGTAGTGGTGATGGCGTTCTTGGCGGTGTTCGAAAACGTGGTGGTGATAAAAACGGTTTGTCCTGTGTAAGTTGTGGAATGTCAAGATACGAGTCATTTGTAAAAGACTGCTGCTGATCTCTATACGGAGGCCATTGTTGTTCATTTACATATGGCTGAAACCTGTAAAATACACAATGTAAAAATAGGTTTAAGTTTAATTAGTCGTTACATTTGATTAAAGTTACCACGTCCTCCTCTTGGAGTAATGCCTCTTCGAGGGCCGCCAAAAAATGAAGGAGGAGGACTAAAACCATAGCCACCACGTAAATGTCCATTAGAGTTACCTCTCCAACCTCGACCTGGAGTTCGTGGGCCATAACTTCCACCACGATTACCATTCCAGAAAGCATTAAAACTCATTATCACAGCATAATATAGACTTTCGGCTTAATTTAATTGTCTATACTTAAAATATTTCATATAAAACACATATTGAAAGATATCAATATTGCTATTGTAATGTCAAAGCCTATAATTCTGATTCAACCAATACAACTTTAATGGGAAATGTGCATCTTTAAAATCGATAAATATACAATAGCATATGATAATATTCCATTTAACAAGTTACTATTTGGCTTTGCTTATTTATTATACGTACTGAAGCGCTAAATGCTTTGACTTTTAGGGCGATATAATGACAGTAGCATCTGTCAAATACATAACCATAAAAATCAGATTAAATATTCAATTTTATAACATATATAGAAAAGCATTTTGGGGAATATCAGAAATATTAATTAACAAACACGAATATTCATCTTGTTATAAAATTTTCAAAATATATCCAAAAATAAATATGTATGTACACTACCTACAACGTAGAATTAAGAAAGCGTTAAGCCAAATAATAAATCTAGTAATTTCAACTACCAATTAGAAGGAGTATGCTTTAACGACAGCATACCTCTATTAATAATACCGTATTTTCTCGAATCTAATGCGCCATCGAATGTAATGCGCAGCTCGTTTTTGATGTGCAAGATTTACAATTTTAATATTTTCCCGAATCTAATGCGAGTCACCTACATCACAACAATAATTAGGTAATAGAAATCTAGGTACTACATTTCTTAAAGGACTTTTCAATGAGATTGTCTGGAATATTTTTCCAAGCTACTGAAATCCAATGCGAGACAGTATCGGGCGAGGCACGTTTGATTTTCAAGGTCGAGATCAGTTCACGATTTGGATCGCATAACCACTTATCGTACTGGTCTCGAACTTTATTTTTAAATGATTTATTTACGCTGACATGTAGTCGTTGTAAAATACACGTCATACCTCCTGGAATGTCAACGAGTGTTGTGTTCCTATCAGACATTTTTTTACCTTGGTCAATCATATGGCATTAAAAGGAGTCTAAGCAGAGCATCGATGGGGTATTGAGAAGAGCGCTAGGTCGCTGACCCCACACATTCGTAAGCCATTCCAGCATTAGGTCCTCAGTCATCTACCCTTTCTCCTGGAATCGCACAATTACATCACTGGGGTAGAAATGGCAAGTTGTTTTATTTTTTGGTGACGTTTTTTTAAAATAAAAATGGAGGAAGCTTATTGCCATCTGCCGTAATGCCCAGCATTACGCTAATCCGCTGCTTTTCGCATCCACTCGTCCTTATTCGTACCTCTTTTGCGCCTTTCTCTTTAATTGTGTAATTGCTTGTCATATCAAACCAAATTGGTGTCTCATCCGCATTACCGATCTGTGCTAGTCGATAATTGACCTTTTGTCGAAGCTTAATTACATGACGATTGAAAATTAAGTAATTTTTTTTCGAAATTGGAAGGGAGTTTTTGACATACAGTCGTTCGCCGCCTCAATGACAGTCCAGTTCTTCTCATGAAATGCTAAGCCCAACCACGACTACACTTAAACACATTACGCGGTATTTTCAGGTCGGCAGCCACTTCAGAAGCTTTACGTTGTATTATTTTACTAGTCACGGGTAGTCCATGACTTCTACTCTCAATAACAAATTCTAGCACTTTGGTGTCAACTTGGGGATGTCTTCCTCGCTGAGGCCCTATTAGTTTTTTTCTTGATGTCCGACAAGAAAAAATTGCTGTTTTATTCTGCCGCCATAACCCAATGTTGCTCTCTGCTATGCTAAACTCTCTTGCAGTTTGCCGGTGTCCATGTCGTTCAAGGCGGCTCCGTGGCGTAGTGGTATGTGTGTGACTACTACGCCCAAGGTCCCGGGTTCGAATCCCGACACGGTCCGCTTGAAAAATGTTAGGCGAGCATTTTTCACAAAAATACACCCTCGTTCGGATGAGAGGTAAAATGGAGGTCCCGTGTGTAAGTGTTGTCACGCACGTTAAAGATCCCTACCTTGATTGGAACAGCAAGGGTTCGGCAAAATTCAAAATTTTCCAGGTAACAAAAACTCGTTTCCTGGCCAGTGTAGTACCTTCGGGTGGAGCATTGGAAAATCACATGTAATGTCCATGTCGTTCAGCATGCAAAATAATCTTTCTCTTGAAACTGGCTTCATACGACACTCTTCTCTGTTTTCGGTTCATATTGAATGAAAACAATACCTAGTATAGGTCGTAGGTGCACTACAACAGGCTACTCTCTACAATACGATACACGAATACGAATTATGCGTCTTCTACAGTACGTCTACTATAAAGGTTAAATTATCGAACTCGCGGTTGGGAACAAACTGAAACTGAGGTAGCAGGTTATCAGTTGTTCCCTCTTAAATTCTATGAACAGTATGACTCATCAGTAAGATAGTGAATAGGCAGTTTCTCCAATCTACTACAAACAGGATATAAACATCCTGTTGGGTCAATTACTCATATTTGTTGATTTTTACTATTACCATGTATCAATACTCAGTATTTATAGTTAATGTCAACAAACATCCAATGTAGTTCGTTACATAAAATAAATATCTGTCTGTCTGCCTGTCATCTATAAATAAATTAATTAAAATTAAAATTATAAATACATAGTATCGTTTTGCTAGGTATACTAACAGCAGTTAATTATTCTAACATACGCATTAAATATGGTTTCAATTAAATCTGCAGAAAATATACGATTTTAGGGCGACATCGATTCTAATACGCACCCTAAATTTTGAAACTAAAAATGGACACAAAGGATGCGCATTAGATTCGAGAAAATACGGTATTTCTTCGATAAACCTGCTTTATGATTACTCTATCACATTTTATTTTGGTATCAAATGTACACTACCTGTAGCCGACAGGCTTCCACAGCAGACACCAGAAATAACACTAGATTAGGGTCAGCTTATGTTGATAAGGAGCAAGATGACTATTAAAACAAACATTAGTTATTCATTGCGTATAAATGGTTATTTAAATATGTTAAATACATTGATGTATAGAAACCTATAGTCAAAATCACAAAAGAAGACGATCACATGGTTATTGCTTGAATGTAGAAAACACGCTGTAAGTGTAATAAAAAACGGGGGTAATTAAAACTTTTTGTAAGTTTATTACCCTTTATCCTCGTGACTATCAGCTATATACTAAAACTCTCTATTTTTAATCTGATATCACTAGGTCGAGATTTTCTTCTTTATACTCCAAGCCCAGGGTAATGTCAGATGGAAAACGGCTTTAGACAAAGAAAACTCTTAGGGGTTAAACGGCTAGTAGAGTGTTAGCTCTGGGTAGATCATGAGCATGGGTCATGGGTGGATAATCGACCAAAAATATTTTTAATAGGCGCCACCGTATTTTTAATACAAGTGCCAACAAAATTTAACTGTGTTTGTATAAGGGAATGCGGAAACCTTATCTTAACACCACTATCATAGCCATAAAATTTGAATTTCACTCTTTATCACACACTTACCAAAACCTCAACCACCAGATGTCAAACAGTTGTCTCAGCTTTACCTGTGAACAAACAAAAACACCACATGGACACCATTTGTGTCCTCAAAAGCATATGCCCAAAAATATAATAAGTGACTTTAAACATCTGTGAAATACTAAAGGGATTCATTTTCATTACTCTGTCTTTTTACTTAATGAGGGTTTGCTCTAGTTTTTTTTTTTTCTAATTTAAATGTTGAATAATAAAACTTCTTTCAAAGGAAACAAAATGAATTCTATTTATATGTAGAAATCTGATTAAATACATGTGACTGCAATATATATATTTACTATCTTGTCTTAAAAATTTTTATAAAAAGAATTTTAGTGAAGTTTAACCTTCAAAATAAATATGTATTAATTGATCATTTCTATAAAATTTAGTTTAAGCAAACATGTAATAATTTATTAGATCATAACACATGAATTTATTTTTACTTATAATCATTGAAGCGCTTCCTTGACCATTTACAACAAAGATTGATCATCAGAAAAATAGCGATCATAAAATGCAACTACTCAAATTTAACTGTAATCTACACAAAAAATATACACGAATTTCAACACCAATAAAAAGCTTTTACATGACCTGACTGTTTTTAACCAAAATGTGAAAATTAAATCAAGACTGCATCTGGCGTCTAGATTAGGAAACAGAATCTATACTATGTTTTTTTTTATCTGACATAAGTTGTCATTTTAAATATCTTAAAACACATAGTATGCGTGTACAAATAACTGACAAACTAGATATTTATTCGGTGTGTTATTAACTTTAAAAAACTACTTTTTATTTGTGTTACTCTAATATTCAACGTAGCAAATCTCATAATAATTTACTATACTTTCAAAGTTACGGAAAGTTTCAAACACTCACGTGTATCCAAATAAATTGCAGGTGCAAAATCATGACGTCAGCTGTTGTATTTTTCCAGCGTATTAATCATCTGTAAGTTTGAAGTACCAAGATTCTTTGTATAATAAACCATTTCTATACGGCGTATTAAATAGATAGAACGAAACCATAACTGCCTGCTTTAAATTATTGCGACGAAAATTTATTATAATTTAACATTGAAAATTGTTGTTGTAGATATGTCCATTAGATATTGCACAACTGTCTTAAATGATGTATATTATCGTTCCATGTTCTCAACTCAAGCTCTTCTTCCTGACTCTATTAGACGCCTCGTGTTTTAGTCGGGACATCTTGACTTTTATCTCTAGTCTACAAAAAGCGACTTCACTCTCGGACGTTTGAAACAAAAGTGCTGATAATTAACTGGACAACGCTTGGTAACAAGCCTCAGAATATATATCTTCTAGAATCTATGTGTTATTATGAACATTATACTTTAATTTTTATTGGCTGAATATTTACGAATTAAATGCTTTAAAATTTATCTGTTTTATTATTAATTTATTAGGCTTGGTGTAACAAGAAAAAAAATACGTTACAACGCATTTACATTTAAGATTATATTGTCGAAGGCTTTCAAGGCCGGAGTCATTATAAATATTTATGGTTCCGGGATGGGACCGTGTCTTTTTATAAACTAATATCGACGTTTCGCCCATTTTCGTAAGGGGCTTTATCAAGACAAAAAAGAAAATGAAATATAAATATAAAATAATGATAATAAAAATAAGAATGATAAAATATGAATTAGACAAGTGTAAATAGTATAAAAAGTAGAAGAGTTACTTCTGAACTAGCACTCAGCCCATTTAAGCCAAAAGGTGTCTTGTGGCAAAGTACCTGTTGAAAGTAGCGAAAGTGGTGGTTTATATAGGGCGAGAACTTGATGCTTAAGTGATCATGAATAGAGTCACACTCCTCTCTATTCATGATCACGCAAGCATCAAGTTCTCACCCTATATAATCCACCACTTTTGCTAGTTTTACCTGTTACTTTGCCACAAGACACCTTTTGGCTTAAATGGGCTATGAGTCTGCTAGTTCAGAAGTAACTTTTCTACTTTTTATACTATTTACACTTGTCTAATTAATATTTTATCATTCTTTTTATTATTATTATTTAATTGTAATTAATTTAATTTAATTTAATTTAAATTTAATTTAATTTAATTTAAAACAAGTAATAATAAACGTCTTTATTATTCACTGTTCACAAGTCTAATAAACAGTATATGCCTTATTTATATATGTTTTCAGTCCACTTAACAATGAAGCACTATTACACTAGTGAATTTACAAGCACTAATTTCTTCTTAAACTAACTTCTTTACCATAGGTCCATTAACAACACTAACACAACTATTTGTTTATACACTTCTATTTATTTATGTATACTACAAGCTGCATGTACATTAGACACAGCATATAACATTTATGTATACATCTAAAAGCTCTAACTACGATTACTTTACAACGTTATAATTTATATTAGACATTCTAGTATAGACTGACTCTTGCATTTCTTAGCGGTCTTATATATACTCAGATTTAAAGATATGACTCATCTTCTGGTAATTACGAGAAACTTCCCGGTCTGGCGAGAATGACAGTGCTGGCGGCGTTTTGTGTGTTTGATTTCTAGAAGCATTCTAGAATCCTGAAGACTATGCAGACCCTACAACGCTTGTGTGTTTGACGGGTTGCCTAATAGTAGCTCGCAACATTATATTGATATTTCATTTTCTTTTTTGTCTGATGAAGCCCCTTACAAAAGTAGGCGAAATGTCGACCTTAGTTTATAAAAAGACACGGTCCCAACCCGGAACCATAAATATTTATACATTCAAGATGTTTCAATTTTATTACGAGTGTAATAAAGATAGCAAGTTGTTACGTGCCGAAATCGGCACTAGATTTTATCAATTAAGTTTTAATTTGCAAGAATTTCGAGCCATAAATTTAAAAGGACGTGTGCGTATTTCAGTCACTTCAGACAGTGCGTTTGCGCCAGATTGCGCCGACGTGGTGTGCCAAGAAGGGAGTGGTAGATTTCCGATATACGTGTCTGGGCTGGTGATCGAGACGCCATCAAGGGTAGTTATCTTTATGCCGTATCGCATCGTGTCTTTTTTGTTATGTAGGTTCCTTGCCTTATTTTTGATTATCGTTCCTTAAACCAGTTCCTTGTCGTACCTCTACATACAAATAGGAAGAAGACAACTAAATTTGGATTCGACCAGGGCCGACCAATCACCCACGCCCGAGAAGATCAGCGAAGCCGCCGCCGACATCATGGAGTAATTCTGCAAGAAGCCCTGCAATTTATGTAAGTAGCATTTTCGTTTCCTTTTTATGTAATGTAGTAATTTTATATAATTGCGTGACGTAATCTTTTATTTGCGCGTCAAATCGTAATTATCTATCATTGCTACCAACTGACTGTAGTGGCTCGCGTACCTCGCCGACGGGGGTATAATAAACTAAGGGAAATGTGTTTTACATCCGCCGCAATAATTTTCATACGCAATTGATTTGTACTGAATACAAATAAAGCAATTTTTATATCTTATGCCCAAACTGTTTCGTATTCATACAGACATTTAACTGATTAGAGTGGTATTTTAAATTTGACGGTAATAATATTTTAGCCTCATCTGTTATTATACCCTAACTCTACTTATGTCGTATTTAACACGCTTACTCATTTTTGTTTATTTGTTTATCTTTCTCGTTCATTTTTTATAAAACAGTTGTAATTAGAACTCACTAACTATTAAAATGCCAGCCAAAGGTACGACTTTGAGGACGCAAGCTCAACAGTTGTTAAGAAACAAGAAAAGCAGCATGGCGGTCCTTTAATTTCAGTAGAAACAGTACAAGAGGTAAACATTTTAGCATAAACAATTGTATTTTTATTAATTCTATACATATTAGAGGGTAGCTACAGCTCCGCAAATTAGTGTCAGCACTATTACTCGGGTGAGATCAAGAAGGATGACCAATCCCATTGTATGCAGTCCTGAGAAAAAAGATCTAGAAAGAAAACCAAAATTGTAGATCTTCTAGGCAGCATCCAAATGAACATCAGAGATACTTTGCAGACAATGTATGACCAAAGTAAGTTATATAACTCTTAAAACAAGTCATAGTTTAATGTTTATTATATGTAGAAAAACATGTAGCTGTTTAATTTTTGAATATGGAGCTTCGAGAAAAAGGTATAATCTTAAGTAATAGCAGTTTGAACCATGAACCGCAGAGCTTTACTGGAAAAACCAAATATTGCTAGTTCCAGAATTAAATTTCTAAGAGCATATAAAGATAACCACTCCAACATAAACCGACAAGTCATTTTTATGCACGAAACTTGGATATTTTCTAAAGGCAATCCATCAAAGTTGTGGCAAGGTGATGATGTTGTAGCGGACTACTGCTACCGCGTTTCTCTAATTTAAAACAAGTAATAACAAGAGTCTTTATTACTCACTGTTCACAAGTCTAATTAACGGTATATGCCTTATTTATAGATGTTTTCAGTTTAATTAGCAATGAAGCACTGACACACTAATGAATATACAAGCACTAATATCTTCTTAAACTAAATTCTTAACCTTAGGTCTATTAACAACTTTAATACAACTATTTATTTAATACACTTTTGTCTATTTATGTATTCTACAAGCTGCATGTACATTAGACACATAATATAACATTTATGTATACTCTTGGACTTCCAAAAGCTCAACTACTTTTAGTTTACAACGATATAATTTATATTCGACATTCTGGTATAGACTAACTCTGTGCTTCATCATCGGTGTTATTTATATTATGAATTAAAAAGGATGACTCATTCTCCAGTAATTGCTACAAGATTTCTCGAACCCTGGAGAATATACAGAGCCTACGGCGCTTGTGTGTTTGACGAATTGCCTAATAGTAGCTCGCAACAATATGAAAAGTGGAAGAAAACCAAGTAGTTATGATGAAAAACGCTTCGTGGTGGTTCATACTGGAACAGATGATGGATTCGTTAAAGGGGATTCTTTGTTGTTTACCTCTAAATCAAATAATAGTGATTATCATGGTGAAATGAATGGTTCAGTGGGTTACCAAGAGGTTGATAAACAATTTAGAAGAATCTTTGCTAATTGTGTTAGACAATGCACCGTATCATTCAACGTTATCAGTCAAAGTGCCAACTCATCGTGGGCGAAAGCCAATACAATTCAGTGGCTTACTACAAACAGTATTGTAGCGGGCTACTATTAACCTGTTCACAATTTAGAACAAGTAATAGCAAAAGTTTTTATTATTCACTATTCATAAGTCCAATTAACAGTATATAGCTTATTTATAAATCTTTTCAGTCCAATTAACAATGAAGCACTATCACACTATATTTATTACCCTTTCGTCTATTTATGTATAAGCTGACGGTACAATGTGCACGTTCACATAACACAAATTTATATTGTTGCGAGCTACTATTAGGCAACCCGTCAAACACACAAGCGCTGTAGGCTCTGCATAGTTTCCAGGATTCGAGAATTCTTCTAGCAATCAAACACACAAAACGCCGCCAGCACTGTTTATTCTTAATGGACCGGGAAGCTTCTCGTAATTACTAGAGCATGAGTCATATCTTTAACTCAGAGTATATATAAGACCGCTTATGAATGTAAGAGCCAGTTGTTGCCCAGACTCCGATGGGGTAACAGCTTACGTATTCCGACCACCGCTTTCGGGCGATCAAACGTGGGCAGCGGAACGGTGACGTCCTGAGGGAGTTCTCCATCTATGCGGGGTGCCGAGGAATGGGTACACAAGTGAAGTCGTCGGGGATGCACATCCGTCAGTCCTGTTTAGACGAGCTACCTGACGATGGAGCGGCCTGTAGCGAGTAGCCAGTCCTGTTAGGCAAAAACCACAGGCCAGTGGCCCCAGGATCCGGAATACCGTATAGTTGGGGGACAACTAAGGGGAAGATCCGAGAAACTGCCCACTGCAGAAAATCAAGAGGATTCCAGGAGCAGGTCTTTTGGGATCCAGTCCTACATATTTATACATATATATATATATATATATATATATATATATATATATATATATATTGTTATATATACTGTGATCCTACCTTATTAGTGATAGGCGTAATATCTCTATCTGTCACTCCTTGTCTTATTTTAGAGCCTTGTTGAGTTATGCCACACAATTTATCTTTAAATATTTTACACGGCTGCTGCACTTAATTATTTTACAGGGCCGTCAAACACGTGGCGGAATCTACCTAGGGTGGGTCCGTCCTAAGCAAACACCTCTCAACTAGACACCTAAACAAATATCCAAGGAGTTTTCAAAATGATTTTAAAAGCCAAAAGTATTCCCAAACACTAGTTCCATTTTTATAAATTTGATTAAAGCACTGCGTAGATATTAAATACTAATACCTGGAATCCAGATACAAGCGCCGCCTTCCAGCCGTCCTGAAGCCAAGTGACCAACTGCAGGCACCTCCTGTAAATAATAAGTAACTCGAGCAACTGGTAATCTCCAGACTATAAAACTACTAATATTTCTACAAATTTTATGTTATACAAATACTCAGATAACTCCAATTCCACTATGCTTTCGTCTTCAAACAATAACGGTACAGACCAGCACTCCTCTTTTAATTAACTTTTATTCGCCGTAAAACTGCTACTATTTGCTATCTCCAGGTACAACTTGACTTTCAAAACTTTCTCGTAACTTTTTAAATGTAATAAAACTCATAACAGTACATAAACACGTCTATTTTTCAGTAATATAAATTTGAAGTCCCTTATAAATAAAAACCGTCTTCTTTTGTTTCCGTTGCCATGACAACTATCTCTACGCACACTATGCAATTTATAATTATTAATAATTGATTAATAATACAGTTGTTTCTCTAGATACATTCATTTTCTAGATGGTTTGTAATCCAGTGATTTATGTATATTGAACTTTTACAATATTGAAAATAGCTAACAAACTTTGATGGTTCAGCTTTTAAATTGTACGCAACAGACATTTATGTCTTATTCGGTAAACGTCCTGTCATTACATAACCAATCTTTAATTGTTAAAACATATTCAAACTGAAATTGATTTACAAATTTTACGGAGTATCACTTAACTCCTTAAAATTTTAAAAGCGTGCAGTATACCAAGCAATTTTGATATTTGTTTTACATTCAAATGGTTCTGAAAACGCTAACTCCAAATTAAATTTCATATACGTGCAACCATAACAATTAAAATACGTATACAATGCAAACTTATAACTAGCTTAGCCTGGTCTATGGCGGTATATGTTGTTGAATGCAATGCAGTTTCAAAAACTTTATAAATTTATAAACGTGGAATAGTTGTTGTTAATTTATAAACCAAAAATACCTGAAAGAAAATACTCAAACAAAACCAAATATACCCCATTCTAGCAAAGTCGTTTCGAAGCCCTATTTAAACATTTTATAAGCCCACCCCTTCTTGACAGTATATAAGGCCCCACTGATTTTAAATAAAATGAAAATTTGCTTCCTGGATATAAGTAATTCTTTTAATGGTTGAGAAATTTTAAATTTTAGTTAAAATCACTATAGTTTTTTTTCTTTATGTATGAAGATTAAGTGTTAGTTTCTGTATATTCTGTATAGTTTTAAGCTCGTTAGTATTATTTACAGTGTTAATTTTATTCTTGAGATACTTTACTTTCCACATGGAAATATGGATACAAATTTTCTATATGAAAACGTCCCCGACATTCACCCTGTCATTCTCCAATTCGTAAGTATTCCTTCTGCAAAAATTCTTCTCACTCGATAAGGACCTTCGTATGGAAATAACAACTTGGCACAAATATTTCTTTCCCAATTTGACATTCTCAATCTTTTAACAATAACAAGATCCCCAACTGAAAAACCACTTGCTTCTTGATTTTCTTGTTACGTTTCTCCAACTCCCTTCTTTGTATCGTTTCGACTTGTTGTTTGGCTTTATGCAACAACTCCGTTATATCCTCCACTTTTTGTTCAGCTCTCCACGGTCTTGCTGGAATCACCTTCTTCATCAATGTCACAGGACACATTCCTGTCACTGAACTTGGTACAAAATTAATATATTCTTCTATTTGCGGTAAATACCTTACCCACCGATCATGTTGTTCCTGCGTTATTAACCTCAAAAACTTTATTACTTCTCGAATATATCTTTCACACGGATTTCCTTGAGGATGTCTGATACTACAGAATGTCATCTTTATTCCATCCTTCCTTAATTTACTTTCAACCCTTCGATTACGAAAATACGTTGCATTGTCCAACAATACCCTATTCATCTTACCTATTCGTTCTACAAACTTTCTTACAGAACTCAATACATGCCTAGAATTACATCTCCTCGCTGGATAAAGCTGCACAAACTTTGTAAAATATCAACTACAACTAAAATATGCTGATATCCGTTCCTACTCGGTATCAAATTACTCAAGTAATCCATTGCCACAATATCTAATGGACCTTCCGCTCTTATACATCTAACTTGATTCTGCAACACCACATTCTTATCCTTTCCTAACAAACACGTCTCACACAGATTTATGCAATTTTCACCAATTTTCTATCGTTTCGTGCATAGAAAGCTTCCTAAATATCAAGAACGTCTTACGAATCCCTATATGACCAAACGTAGTATGAATTTCCTGGATCAGCTCAACGGCTACCTGTGTCGTTAACACTAATAATTCATCATCCCATAACCTTTTCACCAAAACTCCTCGACCATATAAAAACCTCTGTCTTGTTCTAAATTCTCTCTGAATACTTTTCTCTGATCACCCTTATTTCTTCGTGTGCTTGCATCCGATGAAATCTGGCATTCGACCATCTTCCCAGATCTTCAAACACTTGCAATGCAATCAAAAATCCATTCCTACTATCCGTTAGCAACCCTTCATCCTTCCTACTAAAGAAATCAGCCGTAACATTTTCTTTACCAGGTTTATGTCTAATCTCAAAATCATATTCTTGCAATACTAACGCCCATCTATACAATCGACTGTTCAAAAACTCTTTCTTCTTCAGAAACGTGACCACTGTGTTATCCGATTCAACCAGAAATTTATTACCCAATAAATAAAATCTTAACTTCTTCACAGCATATACGATTGCCAGCATCTCTTTTCCGCTGTCGAATACCTAGTCTCGCAGTCTTTCAGAGCCCTCGAAATAAAACAAATTGGCACTTCTCTCCCTTCTTGAACCTGCACCAACTCAGCCCCTATTGCAAAACTCGAAGCGTCCGTCCTTAAAATAAATGGATCCGTAAAATTGGGATATTTTAATGACAGTTCCCTATAAAATACCGCCTTCGACTCCCGAAATGCCTGCTCCTTTGCTCGTTCCATTTCCACCTTTCGTTCTTTTTAACAACTCCAACAATGGAATGCACAACTCCGAATATTTTGGTATGAATCGACGATAATAATTTAATACACCTAAAATCCTCTTAAACCTTTCAAATTTCTTGGCTGTTTCAAATTCTTCAACTCGTCCAAGCGTTTTTCACAAATTCTAATTCCTTCGCTGCCAACGACAAACCCCAAATACTTTACCTGGTCCTTAAAAACTCACACTTCTTCGAATTCAACCTCAAACCTCCCTCGTCTAACCTTCGGATCACTTTTCTTAAATGTTCTAAATGTTCTAACTCGTTCTTAGAAAAATCAAAATATCATCGACATAGTGCGTACAGAAGTCTTCGTACTCATCTAATAACTTCTGCATGGCTCGAACTAATGCAGCGGATGACGTTGAAAGACCAAATGGAACAACTCTGTACTGATAAATCTCCTTCAATGCTAAATCCAGTATACTTCGACTTTCCTCATGCAAAGGAATTAGCCAAAAGAATTCTTTAAGTCCAGTTTGCTAAAATTTTCATCTCGCTTACCTTGTATAACAAATTATCTAGTGATTTTGGTTGTTCAAATTGTGGTTTAGTAATCGCATTCAATCTCCTAGCATCTAAACATATTCTTAATTCTAAATTATCAGATTTAGGCACAACCACTACCGGATTGATATAGGGTGTTCTCGCTGATTCAATAATTCCATCTTTTAACATCTTTTAATCTCATTTTCACTCGACCCTTAATGCAAATGGTATTGGATATACCCTAGTACGAAAACTTCCCTTGTCTGTGACCTCTAACTTATGCGTATACTCCTTCGCAAACCTAGGCTCATTACTAAAACTCCTGCATGTCTATTAAACACCTCATATAACATTTCCTTCATATCCACCCCTATTAATCCTATCTGTTCCTCATCAAATACCTTCTCAAATATATTACATAACCGTAACTCATCAATTCCATCATAAATTCTATTCTTAGTCTTTCCTGATCCTATACTATCTGTATTTATCTCATCCCTAGTATCCCGATTATCCTTAGGCACCACCCATTTCTTTTCTAAATTTAATACCTTTACCATTCGTGCTTTACCATCTATAACCAGTCCAAATTCCTCAATTACATCTATCCCTACAATAAAATCTAAATATAATCCTCTTGCTATCCAAAACTCTACTTCACCTAGTCTGGTACTTCCTAATACAATCGATACTGTACAACTTTGTCTATCGTAGTTAACTTCCTCTTAATCGCAGACCATAAATTAATACTCTTAACCCTACAAATTTTCCCTTTGAATAATTCTGCATGTTTCAAAACTATTTCCTCTCACCAGCGATAACTGCGACCCTGTATCTATCAATGCCGTGTAAACAGAATCCCTAAACTAATATGAATAAATGGTAACTCCCGCCTTCTTTCAAACTTATTATCTAACAACTTATCTACTAAACTAATACTATGCTGTGTCCCTAAATCTGATCTTCCTAACACTAATAAATCGACGTTTTTTGTACCGTGGGTTCATCGTGGACCTCCACTTTCTCTATCCTATCCTCCGATCTCTGTCGCGTGTCTCTTGTTGTTACGTGTTGGATCGTCAAGTTTCTATCTGTCTCCGTTCTCGGTCTCTAATCCCTGTCGGTATTTCCCCTGATCCGTTGATCTCTGCTCGCTTTCTCTCTGCCACCTCTGTCCAAAACTCGTTCTTTGCTGTCCAAAACCTCTGTCATTCCTATCAGTCATGTTCCAGTCATTGTTCCCCCTATAATTATCGTCTCTATTAAAACGTTGTTCCCAATTATTATTCGTTCTCCTTTGATTTCCCTGATATTGCTTTCTGTAGTTGTCCTGTCCATTCTCCCTATAATTGTATCCTTGCACCCCAGTCCTCTGGTAGTCTGTGCTATTCCTATTCCTATCCCAATTCCTATTATCACTATTTTCCTGTTATTCGTTTCAAACGTCCTAGCTAAGTCATAATTTCGCATCATTTCCAAAAGTCTCTTAAAGTCCGAACGTTTTGTATCGCTACGGCCCTAGTTATTTCCGCCTCCATATGCCTTGACAACAATAATATAATTTCATCTTCTCTTAATTTAGGAATCAGGTGCTGCGCCTGGTTATACTTTTCAATCACATAATTTTCTCTCGATCCCTGGTATGACCTATAGTTCCCAGTGTTTAAATCCGTTCGAATATTAGCCTGATGCGTGTTTCCCCAATATTGTTCTATGAATAGCCTTCGAAATTCCTCGTACGAACTATATTGCCTCCTCACGATACAGTGCCATTTCTCTGCACAACCCCCCAATGTCACGCTCACCATCTGCATCTTCACCCTCTCAGGCTCACTCTCTACCATCTCGTCCAACTTGCTAAGATAGACCATCGGCTGCTCATTCTTTCTGCCTTCAAACCTCGGCAAGGTCTCTTTCCTAGCCTATACTGGTATCCTGCATCACAAACAACTCTTCCCCTTTCCAATTCAACCAACTGTTCTCTCATCTGTCTAACATTCCCTTCAAGACCAGACAATCCATTTACCGTATTCCCCAGAACCGTCGTATCCCTTCTCAGCTTCTCTGCCACCTCCTGACTCGCCCGCAATTTGCCTATAATTTCGTTTTTAGAGTTAATATTGTCCTCCGTCTGAATCCGAACTATTTCACCTAAATTCTGCAATTTTTCTGTCTGTCTAACTTCGACCATGTACAGCTCTTCCCTTAATTCATTTAAACCTGTTGTTACCTTCCTTCTACAACCTGGACTCTATCCTCTACGTCCTTCAGAACTTCATCCTTAAATGAACACAAACTGCTCTGTATTGATACATTAATTCCTTCAATTTTCATTTCCATCATATCAAATTTTTCCTTAACTTCCGCTTGTGAATTTCTAACCTCGGCCAACAATGATCCTCTCAATTCTTCATGCGACTTAGTTAACGACCCTTTTAATTCCAACAAAACCATCATCACATCTTGGATCTGCATATTCTCTTTTCCCTTATCAATTTCATTTTCTCCCGATGTACCCCTGAATTCACAATAATCACCTCCGGCTCCACATATCCTCCAGCTTCATCCCTAGCATCCCCTGCTGCTACAGTCTTAACCACCGGTTGCCCTCTCACACCAGTCTCAACTCCATAAACTCTCCCTGACCTCGTGATTCTCTCCTCATCAGACATGTCCCTTTAATTTTCAAAATAAACTTCAATGATGTGCCCCACTAAGCTACACAACCTCTGCAAATCTGAATCAGCCCTATCGAGCCCCACCTTTAGGCGAACAAATATTTTGTTGCGAAGTTATTTACCTATTCGAGCCCCACCTAATGTTTTACCGCCGCTAAAATTGACCAAAGTGTGAATATCAAATTACGTCTTAGCCTACTACAATAAATTCAAAACCTTCAACAACTGTCAAATAAATATATATGAAACGTCAATCAAATATTAATTTTCACTTTTAAATAGAATATATGCAACGTACAACTAACAAATCTACTCTGCCTCACGTTGTTAGCGCCATCTGTTATATATACTGTGATCCTACCTTATTAGTGATAGGCGTAATATCTCTATCTGTCACTCCTTGTCTTATTTTAGAGCCTTGTTGAGTTATGCCACACAATTTATCTTTAAATATTTTACACGGCTGCTGCACTTAATTATTTTACAGGGCCGTCAAACACGTGGCGGAATCTACCTAGGGTGGGTCCGTCCTAAGCAAACACCTCTCAACTAGACACCTAAACAAATATCCAAGGAGTTTTCAAAATGATTTTAAAAGCCAAAAGTATTCCCAAACACTAGTTCCACTTTTATAAATTTGATTAAAGCACTGCGTAGATATTAAATACTAATACCTGGAATCCAGATACAAGCGCCGCCTTCCAGCCGTCCTGAAGCCAAGTGACCAACTGCAGGCACCTCCTGTAAATAATAAGTAACTCGAGCAACTGGTAATCTCCAGACTATAAAACTACTAATATTTCTACAAATTTTATGTTATACAAATACTCAGATAACTCCAATTCCACTATGCTTTCGTCTTCAAACAATAACGGTACAGACCAGCACTCCTCTTTAATTAACTTTTATTCGCCGTAAAACTGCTACTATTTGCTATCTCCAGGTACAACTTGACTTTCAAAACTTTCTCGTAACTTTTAAATGTAATAAAACTCATAACAGTACAAAACACGTCTATTTTTCAGTAATATAAATTTGAAGTCCCTTATAAATAAAACCGTCTTCTTTTGTTTCCGTTGCCATGACAACTATCTCTACGCACACTATGCAATTTATAATTATTAATAATTGATTAATAATACAGTTGTTTCTCTAGATACATTCATTTTCTAGATGGTTTGTAATCCAGTGATTTATGTATATTGAACTTTTACAATATTGAAAATAGCTAACAAACTTTCATGGTTCAGCTTTTAAATTGTACGCAACAGACATTTATGTCTTATTCGGTAAACGTCCTGTCATTACATAACCAATCTTTAATTGTTAAAACATATTCAAACTGAAATTGATTTACAAATTTTACGGAGTATCACTTAACTCCTTAAAATTTTAAAAGCGTGCAGTATACCAAGCAATTTTGATATTTGTTTTACATTCAAATGGTTCTGAAAACGCTAACTCCAAATTAAATTTCATATACGTGCAACCATAACAATTAAAATACGTATACAATGCAAACTTATAACTAGCTTAGCCTGGTCTATGGCCGGTATATGTTGTTGAATGCAATGCAGTTTCAAAAACTTTATAAATTTATAAACGTGGAATAGTTGTTGTTAATTTATAAACCAAAAATACCTGAAAGAAAATACTCAAACAAAACCAAATATACCCCCATTCTAGCAAAGTCGTTTCGAAGCCCTATTTAAACATTTTATAAGCCCACCCCCTTCTTGACAGTATATAAGATATATATATATAACGGGTGATTTTTTTGAGGTTAGGATTTTCATGCATTAGTATTTGACAGATCACGTGGGATTTCAGACATGGTGTCAAAGAGAAAGATGGTCAGTATGCTTTGACATTTCATCATGAATAGACTTACTAACGAGCAACGCTTGCAAATCATTGAATTTTATTACCAAAATCAGTGTTTGGTTCAAAATGTGTTTCGCGCTTTACGTCCGATTTATGGTCTACATAACCGACCAAGTGAGCAAACAATTAATGCGATTGTGACCAAGTTTCGCACTCAGTTTACTTTATTGGACATTAAACCAACCACACGAATGCGTACAGTGCGTACAGAAGAAAATATTGCGTCTGTTTCTGAGAGTGTTGCTGAAGACCGTGAAATGTCGATTCGTCGCCGTTCGCAGCAATTGGGTTTGTGTTATTCGACCACATGGAAGATTTTACGCAAAGATCTTGGTGTAAAACCGTATAAAATACAGCTCGTGCAAGAACTGAAGCCGAACGATCTGCCACAACGTCGAATTTTCAGTGAATGGGCCCTAGAAATGTTGGCAGAAAATCCGCTTTTTTATCGACAAATTTTGTTCAGCGATGAGGCTCATTTCTGGTTGAATGGCTACGTAAATAAGCAAAATTGCCGCATTTGGGGTGAAGAGCAACCAGAAGCCGTTCAAGAACTGCCCATGCATCCCGAAAATGCACTGTTTGGTGTGGTTTGTACGCTGGTGGAATCATTGGACCGTATTTTTCAAAGATGCTGTTGGACGCAACGTTACGGTGAATGGCGATCGCTATCGTTCGATGCTAACAAACTTTTGTTGCCAAAATGGAAGAACTGAACTTGGTTGACATGTGGTTCCAACAAGATGGCGCTACATGCCACACAGCTCGCGATTCTATGGCCATTTTGAGGGAAAACTTCGGAGAACAATTCATCTCAAGAAATGGACCGGTAAGTTGGCCACCAAGATCATGCGATCTGACGCCTTTAGACTATTTTTTGTGGGGCTACGTCAAGTCTAAAGTGTACAGAAATAAGCCAGCAACTATTCCAGCTTTGGAAGACAACATTTCCGAAGAAATTCGGGCTATTCCGGCCGAAATGCTCGAAAAAGTTGCCCAAAATTGGACTTTCCGAATGGACCACCTAAGACGAGCGTCAACATTTAAATGAAATTATCTTCAAAAGTAAATGTCATGGACCAATCTAACGTTTCAAATAAAGAACCGATGAGATTTTGCAAATTTTATGCGTTTTTTTTAAAAAGTTATCAAGCTCTTAAAAATCACCCTTATATATATATATATATATATATATATATATATATATACAGGGTGAATGGTATCGTTCGTGCAAAAATGAACTGGGAGATAGTACACTTAATTTGCAACAAAAATTGTTAATATGACCCCTGTCCTATCTCGATTGGTTTAGGAGATATGGTTTTTTTAGTCTGTTTCTTAATAACGCGACTTCTTGCAGTAAAAATTAAATTTCTCGGCTTCTGCTGCAAATAACTAGATAAACAATTCGATTTTCATAAACTACATTAAATTTACTATAAAAAACAACTATTTTGATTTTTTTAATTTTAAAAGAAACATTTATTATAAAGCATTAAAAGGTAAAAAATTACAAAGGAATTTTGTTTAACAAAGTTTAAAGTAATATTACAGCGAAATTATTTTCTCTACAAATGAGCAAATGTCACAAAAACAACCTCACTTCATAAGATTTCCAGCAGTGCGAAACACTTTCTATTTGATTTTTAATTTATTAAATTATTGCCTTCGTAATGCCGGAAAAACCTTGTTCGATTATAAGATAATCAGGGCAGTGCAAATTGAAAACAAAAATGTACAGTAATTTTAAGAGCACAGATACTTTAGCAATAAGTCCAGATTCTAAAGTGTGTTATAGTTGTTGCTCGGATGGCAACATTGCTGTATGGGATTTACACAATCAATCATTGGTTAGACAATTTCAGGGTCATACGGATGGTGCATCATGTATTGATATATCATCGGATGGTACCAAATTGTGGACGGGTGGACTAGATAATACAGTTAGATGCTGGGATTTAAGAGAAGGAAGACAGTTGCAACAACATGATTTTAGCTCACAAATATTTAGCTTGGGGTATTGTCCAACAGGCGATTGGTTAGCAGTGGGAATGGAAAATTCAAATGTTGAAGTCCTATATAGTCCCTATAGTAGTGGATAAAGAATACTACTATAGTAAGCCTGCTTATCGTAAAAGGCGATTAAAAGGCGCAGCAAGGGGCAGCAGCCTTGCTGGCTAAAAGAAATTGGAGGAGGGTCGGTTGGTCTCGGGCGATCCTCAATAATTTACAAGCTTGTTGGGGTTGGCCGTGACGGATACGGCTTTTGCTAAAATCTTTAAAAACTGCGTTGTGGAAAGATATGGGAGCCTACCACAATATTTCCCAGGTGTGCGTGGCCTAAAACACGAAATATATATGATGGAGAGCTCACAAGTAAAATTCTTGTCCGGAGGTAAAATACTACCTCATTCGGATCTCCGGGAGGGGGTACTTGGGGCTCGTCATCGTAAGAATATAAAAACAGACTATAGGTAAGAAAAAAATAGAAGCGAGAAAACCGTGGGTAACAAAGGAGATATTAGATTTAATAGAGAATAGAAGAAAGCTTAAACCTTTCAGAGAAGTGGATAGTGAAAGTAAGCAAAAATATAATACAGTTAGAAATAAGATAGTACATGAGTGTAGAAAAGCTAGAAATAAATGGATGGAAGAGAACTGTAAGGGAATACAAGATGATTTGAGAGTAGGTAAGACAGACAGGGCATACAGGGCAGTTAAAAAGTTTTTTGGGGAAGATAGGAAAAAATATAATGGTATTAGAGACGAGAATAATGAGCTTCTAATAAATAAAGTTGAGGTAGCAGATAGATGGAAAAGATATTTAGAAGATTTATATAAGGGAGACGATATGGACGAGTTAGAGAACGACCAAGAAGAGGATGTAGAAATAGGGTTCTCAATACTAAGAGAGGAATTTGATAGAGCTGTTCGGAATCTTAAACTAAATAAAGCACCAGGGATAGACGATATTCCCGCAGAATTAATAAAATATGCAAGTCAGAAAACTTTAGATAGATTATATGAACTAGTGAAATTAATATATGATACAGGTGAGGTTCCAATAGATTTCGAAAAAAATATTATTATCGCAATCCCAAAAAAGTCAGGAGCTGATAGGTGTGAGAATTTTAGAACGGTTAGTTTAACTTCTCATGCTTCCAAAATACTAACAATAATAATTAAAAATAGAGTAGAAGCTTTGACTGAGAATTATTTAGGCGAAGACCAATATGGTTTTCGTTAAGACAGAGGGACTAGAGAACCGATACTAATGATTAGGGTAATTATCGAAAAAAGGTTACAAAAAAATTAAAAGACTCATTTCGCATTTGTGGATTTAGAAATAGCATTTGATAGGGTTAATTGGATTGTTATGTTCAGGGTTTTGCAAAAAATAGGAATCTCTCATAGGGATAGAAAAATTATTTACAGTCTATATAAAACCAAAGTGTAGTAATTAGATTTGATGGAATAGAAAAGGAAGCTAAGATTAGAAATGGCGTTAGACAGGGTTGTATACTGTCTCCCTTGATTTTTAATGTTTATATTGAGGAAGCTTTAAACTTAGCTAGAGAGAGAAAAGAGATAGGTATTAGTGTACAGGGAAAAAAAATAGACATGTTACGTTTTGCAGATGATATAGCCATTATAGCAGAGTCTAGAAAAGAGTTAGGAGAGTTTTAAATATTTTAGATGAGATACTACGGAGTAACTATAGTATGAGAATTAACTCGGTAAAGACAAAGATAATGACAAGTGAGTTACAGCCTAGTTATAAACCAAAATTAAAAATAGGTAATACCGAGTTAGAGGAGGTAGATGAATTTTGCTATTTAGGTAGTATAATTACAAAGGATGGACGTAGCAGAAGGGATATAGTAGCTAGAATAGCTCATGCTAGAAAAATGTTTTTAAAAAGAAAACTTACTAATAGCTAATAGTATTAGTTTAGATAATAGAAAAAGTTTTTAAAGTCGTACGTATGGAGCGTTCTACTATACGGTAGTGAGACTTGGACAATTAAAGAAGTAGATAAGAAAAGGATAGAAGCTTTTGAAACTTGGTGCTATAGGAGAATGTTAAAGATTAGCTGGACAGATAGAGTAACAAACGAGGAAGTTTATAGAAGGATAGGTGAGGAACCCTGTATGTGGAAACAATTGAAGGTCAGGAGAGATAGAATGATAGGGCACCAGTTAAGACATGAGGGACTATTTAGTAAAGTCTTAGATTATAGACTACCAAATAAAAATAGAGTAGGAAGGCCTAGACAAAGCTATATTAGTCAAATAATTAGAGATTTAGGTTGTGAAGGGTATGTGGACCTTTTTAGATTAGCTCAGAATAGAAAAGAATTTAGAGCTGCGTCAAACCGACTTTAAGTAAGTTCGAAAACAAAACAAAAAAAAATAAAAATCAGTTAACTAAATGTCATCAGGACATAACTCACAATTAGTTAGAGGTCTGGCATGTTGGTAGCGATTTGTTGCTTAAGCCTTACCATAACATATAATTTAATAAACGTCACCATAACATAACTCACAATTAGGTAGCGGTCTGGCATGTAGACAGCGATTCGTTGCTTAAGCCTTACCATAACATATAATTTAACACTTTTCCTTTTTGAAGCGGATAACCAGGTTATATTTCATTTCCCTATAAATGGTAATCATGTAAACATGTTAGAGTTCTTTAACAACCATCAGGTTGCTAATATCTATGTAGAGCCAGCTGGATAGGAAAAAGATAGAAGGATATAGGAAGACCTAGACCAAACTATATTAGTCAAATTATTAGAAATTTAGGTTGTGAAGGGTATGTAGAGCTTTTTAGATTAGCACAGAATAGAAAAGAAGTTAGAGCTGCGTTAAACCGACCTTAAGTAAGGTCGAAAACAAAATGATGATGATGATGAGATTCGTTAATAGCATGTAGTTGTCACATTGACAGTGTGAAGCATTGTCACTAATTAGACAGTTGCATTCGTATAAGTTTTTGATATCTAAGATGCCTGCTCGTTATAGCAATAGAGAATATGCTTGATATGCATTTCATTTATGGTTTTTGTAATGGTAATGCTAAAAGAGCACGGGAGGAATATCAACGTCGGTTCCCAAATCGTCCGATTCCCAGTCGCAACGTGTTTGCAAGAACGCACCAATGGCTTCTTGATGGAGGAGCATTTCAAGTACCTAATGAAAAGGGGCAAGATCTGTACGTAGAAATTGACGAGTTTGTCTTGGATCGAGTGGAACAAGACCCTACAACGTCTACATGTCAAATTGCAAGAGAGATTGTAGTTTAGCAATAGAAAGTAGTAGATGTTCTGCACAAGAATAATATTCGTCCTTTTCACTTTACACCTGTTCAAGCTCTGGAAGGCGGAGGCAAAGATTTCCAACGAAGGTTGATGTTCTACCGTTGGTTATTAGCACGGGATATTGAGGAGCGCCATTTCTTTCAAAAAATACTGTGGTCTGATGAGTCCCTCTTTACGCATGCTGGCGTTCAAAATCTCCGCAATTACCACTATTATGCCGATGAAAACCCTCATGCAATAAGACAGAAATCGTTCCAACGCAGATTCAGCCTAAATATGTGGGCGGCTGTGATAAGAAACACCCTTATTGGCCCCTATATTTTCGAAAGAAACCTCAATGGAAAAGTGTATTTGGACTTTCTTCAAAATCAACTACCCCTATTGTTGGAAGATATCACTTTAGAAGTTCGTAGAGATATTATTTTTGAACATGACGGGGCTCCTCCTCATTACACACGTGGTGTTCGCCAGTTTTTAAATGAACAGTACGCAAGATGAATTGGTAGAGGAGGACCGATTCCGTGGCCAGCAAGATCGCCTGACTTGAATCCCATGGATTACTTTGTATGGGACTTTTTAAAAGAATACGTATACAGCACGGAGGTAGTCAGTTTGGAAAATTTGAGACAAAGGCTCAAAAATGGATGTCAACTCTTACGAGAGAAGCTATCTATGAGCGTGACCGTGGTAGGTATGAGGAAAAGAGCAAGAACCTGTATCAGGTGCGGTGGTCAGCATTTTGAACAATACAAATAAAATTTAATTTATCTAATTATTGCCTCCGTAATACCGGAAAAACGTTGTGGGATCATTAGATATTCAAGACAGTGGGTGTTAAAGCGTTTATTAGTTTATTAATTTATATTAGTTTAATTTGTATAACTTTCTACGCATTCTATGGTACGCCTATGAGTGCAAATGTTTTCTACGTTCATGGTCGGTAGTCTTGTCTTCGGACGGCTCCGTCAGAGTTCAGTAACAGTTCTTGTTCAATTTTCAATGTGGTAGGACGTTCCTGCTACATTACAAAATGTCTTGTTTCTTTGTGTAAAATAGTTTTTCATATCAATAAATAAATGTAGCGTGTCAGTTGTAATTCCTTTCATTAAAAGGCTGAGTTTATTGGTTTTACAGTCCCCAGTATTCTCACGGCATGCTACACAAACAAGTAGATAATTCCACAGCAAGCAATCGACCAGCGCATATCGAAGGACAAGGTTAAATAATCGCTATTTATTCCGATAGTCTTATTAACCGCCCTACAGTGGGCCAATTTTAATGCGAAGTAGAAACACATTATTTGTTTCCATATTTCCATACTTGATAAATTAAAAATCAAATAGAAAGTGTTTCGCACTGCTGGAAACCTTATGAAGTGAGGTTGTTTTTGTGGCATTTGCTCATTTGTAGATAAAATAATTTCGCTGTAATATTACTTTAAACTTTGTTAAAAAAAATTCCTTTGTAATTTTTTACCTTTTAATGCTTTATAATAAATGTTTCTTTTAAAATTAAAAAAATCAAAATAGTTGTTTTTTATAGTAAATTTAATGTAGTTTATGAAAATCGAATTGTTTATCTAGTTATTTGCAGCAGAAGCCGAGAAATTTAATTTTTACTGCAAGAAGTCGCGTTATTAAGAAACAGACTAAAAAAACCATATCTCCTAAACCAATCGAGATAGGACAGGGGTCATATTAACAATTTTTGTTGCAAATTAAGTGTACTATCTCCCAGTTCATTTTTGCACGAACGATACCATTCACCCTGTATATATATATATATATATATATATATATATTTATTGAAGAAGATCAACCTAGAAACACCATAAGTCAAGAAACAACAATATCTACAAGCCGAAAAACTCTAGAGTTACAAGGCACTATAGCGACGCTGAGAGCGTCGTGTCCACCTACTGCGATATATGTAAGAGTTTAGTTTATATAAGAATGTCGTATATAAATTATATCGTGTATAGTGAATGTAGTTGAGGTTTTGAAAGTCCGAGAGTAAACATAAATGCTATATGAGCTGAACGTGTCGAATGTACATGCAGCTTGTAGTATACATAAATAGATAGAAGTGTATTGAATAATAGTTGCGTTAGTGTTGTTAATGGACCAATCCTTTAGAAGTTAGTTTAAGAAGTTTATTAGTGCTTGTAAATTCATTAGTGTGATAGTGCCTCATTGTTAATGGAACTGAAAACATCTATAAATAAGGCATATATTGTTAATTAGACTTGTGAACAGTAAGTTATAAAGACTCTTGTTATTACTTGTTTTTAATTAGAGAAACGCGGTAGCAGTGGCACGCTTCAATATTTACTATAGGACATTCAAACCGTAATTACCAACTAACTATACACAATATGATTTATATACCCTAAAATTAACTAGATGATTTAAGGTCTGGTGTTTGCTAGAATGTTCTAGACTTCTGTAGAACACCTCTCGGTTGCGCAACGTGCGTGTTTGACGGATTGCCTAATAGTTCGTAACACTGCCTCCTCTTTTAAACCGTTACGTCCTATAACTGTAAAAACATTTTGACGCCAATTTGATGACGGTATCGGCAGCTATCTTTCCTGGTGCATCCACCACGCCGGATATTCTTTCGGACGTTTTCGTGAATGCTACTTGATCTTTCGCAAAGCTTACTAACGTAATCTTCACCTGTGACCTCTTCTCCAGGTTTAAATACAAACTGATAATCACATGGTAGCCACAATTCACGTCCTAACATTACGCAACGGGAGAAAGTATCCTGTGCTGTCATGCAGCGAAGATCGGTATGCTAGTAGGAACAAATGTAAATATTGATCCCAGTCTCGTTGATGTTCAGAGACAACTTTGACTATGTACTTTCCTAACGTCCTGTTCATTCTTTCAACCATTCCATCCGATCGAGTATGAAGTGGCGTGGTTCTACTCAACCTCATTCCAAGATGCTCGCAGACGTTCTGAAACAACGCTGATTCGAAGTTCCGACCTTGATCGGAGTGTAATTCCAGCAGAACTCCAAAGTGACAAATCAACTCCCTCACTAGTACATCTGCAACCGTCTCGGCTTCTTTGTTAGGTGTAGCATATGCCTCCGGCCATTTGGTAAAATAATCCATTGCAACCAAGATGCATTTATTTCCTTTTTGTGACTCAAGAAACGAGCCAGCTATATCAATGGCTCCTCTCCCAAAAGAATTCTCCACGTTATACTGTCTCATTGGGGCTTTCCGTGAAGAAGTGGATGGTCGTTTGACTTTGAATATTCATATTACTTCAGACGAATACAAATAATGACCTCATCGTCTTTTTTCGTGATTTCGACTACAGCTTGATTATCTGATTGCGTCTACTTAAAATGGAGGCAACACACATTATTTCGTTGATTTGTGTTCATATAATAATGAACTCTTAAACCTCCGTTTAATGGAATTTTACAATAAATTAAAGTTCTTTTTTAAAAGACACTGACTAATATTGATTATGTATTGGTTTTTTTTGTAACCCGTCGCAATGCTCTAAAGGTTTATGAAAATCACTGAAAAGGCAAACTTTTGCAAATAATACGAAAGTTGCAAACAATTCGCGAATTGTCCACCAAAAAAATTAATATATTTATGTGTCGTGTTTATAAATATAAAGAAATGGTCTAAAATAAAAAATGTTGGAACAATAATTTAAACTTGTTATATAGTGATTATCTTGACCAGTAATAAATAATATGACAAAGTTGCAGACTATTAATGCATTTATTTTCTAATAATTATTGAATAGCAACTTAACACCATCATTCTTTTGTAACGGTACAAAAATTAATAATCTGCTGATAACGTAACTACAACATGTAAACCACATGTGTCCACACTGGTGCCAACTGTTAAGATAAATCTGGCGCTAAATTTAAATATACAAAATTTTAACAAATCCTTCCCCTCATAAACAAAAAAGTGCAGTGTTAACGCGCTCATCTTAAGTTATATAAAATTATATTCTAACTACAGGTTTCTATACTTTTTCACTTCTATGTACTGCTAGGGGTAGTGGCGGCTCCGTGACGTAGTTGGTAGGCGTATGAGTACTATGCCAAAGAACATTCTATGGTACTATGCCCAAGGTACCGGATTCGAATCCCAACACGGTTCGCTTGAAATATGTTAGGCGAGCATTTTTCACAAAAATACGCCCTCGTTCGGATGAGAGGTAAAATGGAGACCCGTGTGTGAGTGTTGTCACGCACGTTAAATATCCCTATCTTACTCGGAACAGCAAGGGTTTGGTAAAAATTCAAAATTTTTCAGGTAAAAAAACTAACTTCTTGGCCAATGTAGTACCTTCTGGTGGAGCATTGGAAAACCACATGTGGTGGGGGCGGGGATTGGTTAGGCTTATACAGAATTCCTTGAGACATGGGTTAATACTTGATTGTCTTCAAGGGCCTTTTGATCAGGGACAGATACAGAATTCAAATTAGGACCAGGTAAGGTATCTAAGTCTATCACTTGATCTGTAACTGTCTTATCTACTTTATACATTTGATCTGAATGACATTCCAAGTACGCCTATTTGATGCTGTAATGTAGTTTCCCAGTCTTATTCATTACTGTATATAAATTCCACTATTACCTTCCCTTAAATAATTCTGATCTGCTACCCGGTCTTCTACATCAAAACGTTTGTCGATAACATTTATATCCAAATACGGTTTATGTTTAGAAATTTCAGGCAGCATTAGGTGAAATTTAGTCTTGGGTTGATATCATCATTAGGTCTTCAGTCCTGGAACTGGTTAGACGCGTAACCTCATTGTTTCCTATTCTGACCTAACCTACACATTTCGCTGAAATTTGCAGTCTGCATCTATCACTATTTGATGTAGGTCTACATCTACCTCCTTTTTCCTAAATCTGCTTGTAATATATCCCATACTATTCCCCAAAAATGCCTTAGAACGTATTCTGCCCTTCTATTTCTCCTGTTTTTTTTTTTCAACAGATATCTGTATTCCCCTACTATTTCTATAACCTATTTGTTATTAACTTTGTCTATTCATGCTATCGCCCTCATACATCTGAAACACAACATTCCAAAAGGCTGCTACCGTTTTTCCGTCTGCTTTTCCTACTGTCCGTATTTCATAGGCATACTGTGCTGCGTTCCACTCATCTGTTTTCAACAATTTTCTTCTTGTTTCTATGTTTGTTGTCTTTGATCATAGGTGCTGCTCTTTCTTGTTAGATGCAGTTGGGTCTTCTTCTATTGTTTTACAATTATATACCCTATTTCTCCGACATACAGTGGTTGTGAAGTGGGGCGGCTCCGTGGCATGTGTGTGGCTACTACGCCCAAGGTCCTGGGACCGAATCCCGACACGGTCCGCTTGAAAAATGTTAGGCGAGCATTATTCACAAAAATACACCCTTGTTCGGATGAGAGGTAAAATGGAGATCGTGTGTGTGAGTGTTGTCACGCATGTCTAAGATCCCTACCTTGCTTGGAACAGCAAGGGTTCGGCAAAATTCCAAATTTTCCAGGTAAAAAAAACTCGTTTCCTGGCCAATGTAGTACCTTCAGGTGGGGCATTGTAAAAATCACATGTAAGGTTGTGAAGTGTGATAAGCAGCCTGTGGCTGCCAAGTTCCCCCAGCACTTAAACATTTGCCGATTTAATATTTTTTCCAATATATCTTTTCGCGCAGTCAACATTAGTTGCAGATATTTCACAAAACACTTGTAGTTGTTTATAATAATTATCAGATTTATCTGTGTTAAATTTTTCGTCATTAGGTTTTCCATCTCGGAACTGGTTGAAAGTGAACCTCCACTTATTCATTCTGAGCTAGTCTACACAGTTCCCTGAAATTCCCACATAGCCTATATACAGCTCGGTTCCCCTTCTATTGTTTTCTACTTATATGCCCTATTTCACCAAGATTCAGTGGTATGTGAAGGGGGTTAAGCAGCCTGTGGCTGCCAAGAATCCTCCAACACTTAGACATTTGCCAAATTAATACTTTTCTAGTAAATCCTTTCACACAATTAACATTATTTGAGAATATTGCACACTTCAGATGCTATTAAAATATTTGCTAATACAATGTCCAAGATTCAATAACATCGTTTGATGGATTGATGACTGTTTAACAATTTACAACCGAAACTATTAAATTCAAAACAAATTAATTTTATTTAGGTTCTTTCTCGTTGCCAAAATGTGTGCTTTCGAATACTTTACTTTAGTTTTTGCTTTTAAAAGAACTCTTGTGTTTGAATACTCTTTCTTTACTCTTTTTGTCAACTTCTCTTTGTTTCCATAACAGCTCTCCAGCCCTTTTGTAGTTAACTTACTCTAAACCTGAGATAAAACACATACTTGCTGAACACACATTTCATTAATGTGTTGAATTTCATTAGTGAGAGCAATCCATCAATCTAGTATTTAAGGTAGGTCAGAAACTACATTTCAAGTGGACTTTGTGCCCAAATTATTACTTAGACAAAAGTAAAATTTAAGAACCTTTCAAGGAAAGTGAATTGAAATTTGATAAAAAAAATTTTACAAATTATATATCCCCGACAGTATTTCTTTCTCTTCACAGGAACTACCTACCTCATACCATTGCAGCTAGTTGGTGCACCTGCAAAACTGTTATGTTATCCATAAAATCTACTCAAAATTAAAAACTTAAAGTATCATTTCTATTACATGTAACAGTTTGTTTCAACAATTAAACCTATCACACGTCATTAATGCAGGTGTTGGTAATGCTAATTTGCTGGTACATACATTTTATACGACATTGGAATTTATATAGTACATACTCGTGAAGCTAGCCGATCTTATACTGTAAAGTTCATCTCAATGTTAATACAGTATATACAAGAATTTTTAAATTAGTAAAAACAGAGCTATAATACCCAGAAATACATTGTAATATCAATGGAAATTATTTAATAATTCACTTTAAAGTTATAGAATTTTGAATTAAAACAAAATACTTTATAATTAAAAATTATTTCTGGAGATTTTTCTGTTGCAGAATGCGGAGTAATGCGCTAATGCATTGATATTTGCAATAGTTGAAATTCTAATAGTTGTTTGTTTATAAATAAGGCTTTCAGTTTGCCCTTTAAGGTTTAGACAAACCTTTCAGCTAATCCCCTGGTAGCTGGATAGTATGGAGTTGTTCTTTTATGTTTAACACCATTAGCTATTAGAAAATTATCAAATTTTGAATTGGTGAACTGGGTGCCATTGTCAGTACATAAAACTGAAACAAGACCAAACGTAGAAAATATTTTTCTCAATATCTCTATTGTATTTACAGTAGTAAGTTTGTTCATAATATGAACTTCAGGCTAGCACGAATATGCATCTACCAATATTAGAAAATAGGTGACCATAAATGGACTCGCAAAGTCCAAATGACATTGTTCGAAGGGTCGTGTAGGAGGCATCCAGTGATTTCTCTCAACCTTTGGAAGATTTTTACTTATTTTTAATGCATGGAATACAGTTTCATACATGTGCCTGAATATCAGAGTCAATATTGCTCCACCAGCAAAAGCTGATTGCAAGCACTTTCATACGACTAACTCCAACATGAGCTTTGTGCATTTCCCATAACACTTTATGCTTGAAACTTTCTGGTATTACAACACGAATTCCACGCATTATTGTTCCCTGTTGAGTAGAAAATTCTAAAGGGTCAATTCCAAATCTAATTTCAGCAGCTATATCGGTCCCTGCTTGTAACGCGTGCAATAAACGACTTAATTTAAGATCGCCCATTGTTGCCTGTGCTATTTTGTGAAGAGTGATAAGCATAGTTTCAATTTGATGTATTCCGTAAATGTCAGATTCTTCAAAAGAAACCTTATCTCCAAAATCTATAGATAATCTACTAAACAAATCAACACTTTGTAATATGGCCGAAAGTGAAGTAAGCAGTGCTGTTATCTCTACTTTTAAATTCAAATGCTGTGCAAATAAATACCATCAATATTATGTGTGTACAAAATGTTGCAAGCTATTTCATAAAAGCTGCATATTGAGAAACCAGAATAAGAAAATAGTAAGTACTAATTTAATTATTTGCAAAGATTGCTTAAATCGTATTGGAAATGAAGAGGATGAACAACATAATTCCAAGGACTTGTTATCAGAAATACAAAACCAGCGGTTGTTCTATAAACAAGAACTTGAATCTAAAGATAAAGCTATAAACAATTTAAACAGAGAATTGGAATATATACTAAATGAAGCCTCTGACAATGAAAAACTATTTAATCAACAATTTAAATCAGCACATGAAAAAATTAAAACTCTGGAAAAGCATATAAATGTTAGTTTAAAGAGTAATGTAACAAACCGCAGTACACAAACATATAATATGCTGGATACTACATTAAATATAGCTAATGATGTGTCACCTCTACTATAAGTTCTACAGCAAAGGATAAGCAAATTATCCCAATACTTACAGAAACTATATCTAATAACAACAACCATAAAGTACCAACTAATGTTTATACCGAGACTAATAATGATCTAAGTGACAAAACATTCTCTGATGAATGGTTTACTATTTTATTTGGTGATCCCCTATTTATACTTATAGTGACAGTCACAAATCAAATGTGGTATTCATTCAACAAAATTCTACTTTGTCAAGTGTGGAGTTTAACACAAGCATGTCTAATTACAATTATAATAATAATGATCAATCTATTTATAGTGTTCCTACAAAAAGTGTCGCTAATATTATTATTAGTACTAAAAGTTTACAGAAAAAGCAAAAAAAGTTGCTAATACTGGGAGATGTTCATGCCAGAGGACTTGCAGCATATCTGCAAAATACGAAACTGGACAATTATAAAATAGAAGCGTTAAGTAAACCTAATGCCAAATTACAAGATGTTTGTGTGGACCTGCCTGATTTAATAACTAATTATGTAATGGACGATTATGTTTTCTTAATCACAGGTACTATTAATGATAAGGAAACTCCTGATTACACCCTCAACGTGTATAAAAGCATAATGCGCAAATGTAAAATGACCAATTTGATTTTATCAACTATTCCAAAGTGCTTCAATTTGTCAAAGTTGCATTATCAAATTAATAATTTAAACAAAAATATTAAAATGTTAAGTGGCACTTGGTACATATCTTGATATAAATGATTTTACTTATAGAAGACATTATAGTAAATTTGGAATGCTTTTGAATAAATATGGCAAATCATTGTTGTGCAATAAACTGGTGAAATCCATTAAAACATGGGAAAAATCAGAAATTCAAAATATAAGTGTTATTGTTAGTGATCGCTCGTATAGTGATAAATATTCTTTTCCGCTAGGACATACGCATTCTCCAATAATTTAGTAAATTGTATAATTGACGAATTTTGCACAGAACCAACATCTTGCTTCTATACAATAATTCATCAAAATGTTCAATGCCTCACCAATAAGTTAATTGAAATTGATGTATTCTTAGAAAGTACAAAATGTGATATACTATGTATAAGTGAGAATTGGCTAACAAACAACGAAATTTTAAACATTAGCATAAGTGGCTATTATTTAGTGAATCATTTTTCCAGATCAACTAGTATACATGGTGGAGTTGCTATCTTTGCCAGGATTGGTAATGACTATTGTACATTGCAGAAAATTAACAATTTATCCTCTGAGAAAGATTGTGAGTGTGTAGCCGCTTTGTTTAAGTTAAAATCTAACATTACAATTATAGTAGTTACTGTTTATAGAAGCTGCAACGGTAAATTTAATAACTTTCTTAATATTTTTACAGAAGTGCTGAATATACTAAGTCACTATAGAAAAGCAAGGAAAACAACTTTGGGTGATTTTAATATAAATTTCCTAAGCAGATCCAACAAGCTTGATAGGCTTCATGATTTGACAAAAGCATATGGGTTTAGGCATACTATTAACTGTGTAACAAGAGGCAAAACCTGCCTTGATAATATTTATGTCAGTGCAAATGTTAAGGATTTTAAAAGTAGTATAGTGACAAATGGATTGTCAGATCATGTTGCCCAAAAGATAGTAATAGATAGATTAGAACTACGTAATAACATGGTTGAATCTATTTATTTTCGTAACTTTAATAATTCATCCAGTATTGAACATTTTACATCAATATTACAAGGTGAAAATTGGGAAGATATCTTTAATCTTGATGATGTAAATGCTAAATATGGGAAATTTGGTAACATCCTCTTAAAAGATCATATTGATATCGAATTTCCCTTAAAAAGGAAGTGCAATAAAAATAATATCAGATTAAGTAAGAAATGGATAACCAAACGAATCAGAATATCAGCCAAAAGGCTGAAATGTTTGTATTTAGAGTCCTTAAGTAATTCACCTGAATCTAGTTTCATTTTTTAAAATATATAAGGGAACCTATAGAAAGGTGTTAGTTGCTGCCAAAAAATTATATCATAATGATTTAATAATAAGTTCTTCTAATATGGTCAAAACTGCATGGAGTATAATAAATGGTCTAAAATACGCAAAACAGGAATTACACTTAATATTAATGATGCATTAATAGATGACCCTAAAATTTTAACAGACTACTTCAATACATTTTTTACTAAATCCTATGATGAAAGTTAATGTAATAATCAAACTCAAACAAGTTGCACTACTCCTCGTTATCAATGCAGTGCTAATTTCGTTCTTACCCCAATAGTTGAAGAGGATGTTAGTAATGTAGTTGCAAAAATGAAAAAATCTTCTACTGGATTAGATGGGCTCAATATAAACTTTGTAAAAAATATTTAGTTACACCACTTACTCATATTATAAATGCTTCTTTCAGTCAGGGTTTTTTTCCTTTCATTGAAAATTTCTAAAGTAATACCTATATTTAAAAATAAAGGATGTGCCACTGATATAAAAAACTATCGCCCTATTTCTTTACCAAGTGTTTTTTCAAAAATAATAGAAAAGTTAGTAGCACAAAAACTTACTAGTTTCTTCATTAAGCAGAAACTTTTTAATCCCCTACAATTTGGTTTTCAATCTGGCAAATCTACAACTCTGGCTATAATAAAATTCTTAGACAAGCTGTATGAAAGTCTTGATGCAGGTAACGAGTGTATAGCAATATATTTAGATCTATGTAAAGCATTTGATCCGGTTGATCATTCTATACTTATTCAGATTCTATATAGTTATGGTGTTAGAGGAGTAGCCAAAGATTGGTTTGTTAGTTTCTTAAGTGAAAGGTCCTCAGTATGTTGAAATTAATAACATAAAATCTGGTATTTTGTTCACTAATAGAGGGGTCCCGCAAGGATCGGTGCTTGGACCCTTGCTATTCATAATTTATGTAAATAATTTAAGTTTAGACAACACCATTCAGTTTGCAGATGATACGTCGCTCCTGATCAGTACTGAAAATATGAGTGAATCAATTAATTCTGCTAACAATGCAAGGAATCACACAAGCAAACAGTTAAATGGCAGAAATAACGTCTCATCTTCTGAACAGTTCAACTTAAGTGAATGACTTCTTTACATTTCCAAAAATTAAAATTAACTTCATGACCAACGATTGTGTATCGTCTTCAGAATGAAAAAATTCCTTGATAATAGTTTTATTTACATGAAAACATGTATAGATTGTAAAAGGAAATATTTTGAAAACCAATAAAGTCGTTTTTTCATAATAAATTGTTTTATTATGAAATTTTAGCTAAAGGTCTATTAGTAATCAATACTATACAATGCTCTATAGTTGTGTAAAAGAGCATACATACCTTCAGTTTCTACACACAGGGGTTACCATTTGTTAACACAAGGTATTATGAATCATTGTAAAAAAATTTAAATTGTACAAAATAAAAATCACGACAATCAACAAATTTATTTTAATCTACCAATATAAAATATAAAATATTAAAAAGTTATAAATGTCTCAAAAAATATTATTAGTACGAGCACCTACAAGTATTTACGAGATTACAACTTTCGATGGTTTATTCGATTTTCTAGTTTGATTAACGATAAAATTATAGAAGCTTTTGCCCATCTTAAATAATATATTCGACGTTGCTTTTATATAATATTTATATCCCATTCTTTTACGCATTGCATTATTTTCGGCAACCTTTAATTTTCTATAATACGTGGGATTAACCAATTTTTTCTGATTTTCCTGCAGTGAACCAAATCCTATTGCCACTAGTGATTCGGCAACATTCACCAAATGAGGTTTATTCTGAAAAAGAAATAGTTTTTAATTAAATAAAGCTACAGTTATAACATATGCAGTGACTGATTTCAATTATTGTGTGATTTTAAGAAACTCTAGTAAATTGTAGAACACAACGAACTGTAAGTTTGAAGGAAAAAAGCCCATTTCTTAGAAGAAAATCAAACCCAGAGTTCATAATGCAACCTGAACAAAATAATACCTATTAATTATGTTAAAAAAATGTATTTTTATGCATGAATAATTTTGCCTGGCATGGGGAAAGTAATTCGAGCATAGGAAACGAAAATCAATATAAATTGTTGGTTATTTTGCAAAAAGAAAAGCCTGCGAGGTTTCACTGTTCTTGCAGATCATCAGACAATTTTGTTGTAGGGGGTCGGAAGGTACATCAGGTAAAGGGACTAACACAAGGCAAGATAAAAAGGAACCTACACATCTATACCTAAAAAAAAACACACCACTACTGAAGATAGTTGTTGCTTCGTCGAGGGCTCGTAACTTAATGGCGTCTTCTAACACCATACGCGCACTTCGCATTCCTTTTGCACAGACGCGACTGTCAGGGACGACGGAAGTTGGAATTATTCATTTAAAAATATACGTGGGAATTTATTTACAAATTAAATCTAATGTGATGCATGCCAGTTGGCATGTAACAATAATACAAAAGCTTCCCCATGCCAGGCAAAATTATTCATTAATATTTAACTGGAAACGTATTGGTTTCCGCTGACCAACTTCCTCGTTTAGGGACAAATTAAAACTTTTGAGTAATATGTATAGTATAATAAATATATCCATATACATTTGATAATGGCAAGCTATTAATGTATAACATTTAATGTACCAGTGTTTGATCAAGCTTGAAGGTTCATGAACTGAGAAAAATAATGTTGGTCATCGACTGGATTTTATATTAAATCCAGCAAATGACCACATCTAAACGTTTCTTAAATTCAATTTTTTAGTTATTTAAAAATGTATTACCTTACATGACATTTATTTTCAGCGAATGGCGAACACTAAAGAAAGTTATAACAGATTTCAGTATTCAGTACATGATCTACAGATGGCTGTAGAAGCTGTTGATGGTAAATTAAGTGCAAATAAAGCTAGTACGGAATTCAATATTCCTAAAGGAACCTTAATTAACAAACTACATGGTAACGGTGTAATAAATGTTAGGAAAATGGGACCTTCTACTATTCTCACTATTGAGATAGAAAGAAAAATAGAAGATTGGATTCTACAAAAGGCAAAAATGGGTTTTCCAATACACCCCATTCAAGTTAAAAACGTTCAAAAGGTAATGAAAGAAATGCACAGGGAGAATCCATTTAATGATGATAGGCCTAGTAAAAAGTGGTTGAATTTGTTTTTGATAAGACATCGTAACGTTTCTAAAAGAAATACAAGGATTATTTCCAAAGCTGTAACAAAATTTTTGTTACATTTCATATCTCTGAAGGAAAAACAGTTCTAACTGTTATTATTTTGCGAATCTGTCATTTAGCGTGTAATCGTTAATTAATTTAATGTACTATAAAGAAGAACAACTCTTTCCGTTTATATTATTTTTACCTATAAAGAGTATTTAATGGAGACTCCTATACTCTCGATATCGTGAATACCTTGAACGTAACTTGAGTTACATAAACTACAGGCGTTTTGACGTCCGCTAGAGCAATTGTTAAACATAACGCCTGCACGAAAATGACGCGAGGACTAAGAGCGTTGGCAAGTAAGGAACACGGCCATCTTGCAAGCAACCGCGGACGTAGACTTCGCTTTTGAAAATGGTCAACTCCGCTTGTAAGTGGGAGCTAAGGATAGCTCTAAGAGAGTGGTAGGGCTTCTTGGTTGTCGCGCGGAGGCTTCACAAAGAGCTCTCGTGTAAGCCGCCCAGTCAACTTAAGGCAACAGCTACAACACGTTGTGAGGAAATCCATTAGTGGTAAGCACCGTGTAATTAATCAGCCGTGTTTAAAACTAATACTTGGTTCAATCTCTTTAGCAGGTTTGAGGAACACGCTAAACAATGGAATTAGATTTTGGTCGAGTATTGTGAAATTAGTTGTTTTAAAGCTGTCCGAGGAATTATGGTTAATGCCGGCATGTTTTGTATCTTTCGAATATCAAGCAGATGGAATGCTATGCGTCTTAATTCATCTATTACGTTCGTCAACATCGCCGTTGTAGAACTAAAACACAATCTATCAGGTACTTATAAACTTTTACTGAAAATCAGTTTCGTGTGCTAATTAAGGTTAAAGCTTTAATTTACTCTCTTCTAAATCATGGGAAACTTTCGTTAAATAAAGTAAATTTCAAGTTTGTTTGCAAAACGTGTTTATGCTCCTATATTACGTAAAATTTAGTTTGAAAGTATAACCTAAAAATTTAATAAGTCAAATATTTTCATTCGAATTAGATTGTTTTATAAGAGAAATTTTGAACCTTTAGATGATTTAAAAGTTGTTATTCAAAGTGCATTTAGGATGCACATGTTAAGTGATAAAAATATGTATAAAGTTCACCTTTGGATGAAAGATGTTTTCTAGCAATTTGTTGTGATTAGTAGAATACCTAAGCTGCTTTTAACATATGTTGAACTGACTTTTATTAATTTCATGCTTAGACCATATGAACTGTTTATGTAACAAGTTCTTTAGATAAAAATCTTGTAAGCCAGAACAGATCTGTTTTATGGATGTTTTAGAACCTAAACTGTATTAAATAACTTATAAATGTTAATACCTCTCTATGTAGAGAAGCATATTCAGAAACTTCTATAACTTACTTAATGTTGATAATTTTGATTATAGAGGAACACTCTAAGAAAGTTTTAAAGCTTATTATATATTGATTAATAAATTTTAGTTACAAGTAATTTTGCAACAAAAGAGAATCATATTTCAATTAAACTTTGAATTGATACCTTTGTCTTTTATTTCACTTATTGAACTTAACATTGCTCAAAATAGATCAGCAAAATTTTGAATGTGGAAAAAGTTGATACAGTACCAGGTAATAGAAACAGAATAAGTAATTGTATATTATTCTCAAGCAACCAGTTATAAAAGGAGTTTGCAACATATTCAAAAAAAGTTGGTCCCACCATCCAGCCACTATCACTTCTTCCTACAGAAAAGTAGTCAGGTATAGAGGTCACCACATCTCGAGAATGCGTTTGTATGGATATACTGCACACGGAAGTGCCATTTTTATGGATACGGAATAATTAGCTAAACTGTGATGTATTCCTTTTCATTACCTGCAGCTACTTCATAGAAGTTTCTAAATTGTTTTGGCCCTAAAACTTTGCTTGTTGCAGGACAAAGCTGTACACCTGTCTCATCGGCATTGTAAATTCTGCCTGTATCTTTGAGAATATCTGTGGCATATTTGTACTTTCAGATATATTTCTAGGTTCTCAAACCAGTTTCCAATAGTTTTTTCAATAACACAAGCTCTTGCTTTGAAATGTTACTAGTTTTTTTTCTAATTGGTTTGTCATAAGGCGTAAAGCCCTTCTTTACTATATTCGCGGTCTAGTCTGGGAATTACCCCATGGGTGAGCAATGAGTTTGGGCGTGGGTATATGGTGGGCTCGACTACAAACGGGAACAAAAAAAGGTAAATGGACGCCACTGCATCTATATAGACAATAAGCAAAACTAAAGTATCCTACAGGAAGACGCAGAAACCTATAGGATATAATGATTATCAAAAAAACTTACAAACCACAATAAACAATATCTCTGGAAACCTCTTGGACCTCTGCTCCAGCTTCCGCAATGTCGGACCTGCAAGAAGATGTCACACAAACAAAATAATATATAAGACACTGTTTGTGCCTCACAATAACAAAATATTTCGATCCTTATAGATCGATTGGCCTGAATTTAAAACCTTAATAACACCTTACCTATGAGAAAATACTCTACTGGAAATTACTTATTCTGTTTCTATTACCTGGTACTGTATCAACTTTTTCCACATTCAAAATTTTGCTGATCTATTTTGAGCAATGTTAAGTTCAATAAGTGAAATAAAAAGACAAAGGTATCAATTCAAAGTTTAATTGAAATATGATTCTCTTTTGTTGCAAAATTACTTGTAACTAAAATTTATTAATCAATATATAATAAGCTTTAAAACTTTCTTAGAGTGTTCCTCTATAATCAAAATTATCAACATTAAGTAAGTTATAGAAGTTTCTGAATATGCTTCTCTACATAGAGAGGTATTAACATTTATAAGTTATTTAATACAGTTTAGGTTCTAAAACATCCATAAAACAGATCTGTTCTGGCTTACAAGATTTTTATCTAAAGAACTTGTTACATAAACATATCATACTATCTCTTCTATATTTTACTGTTTTCCACATATTTCTTTCTTCCCCTACCATTTCTAGTACCACTTTGTTCTTAATTTTGTCTATCCATGATATCTTCATCATATGTCTATAGCACCATATTTCAAAAACTTCTACCTTTTTCTTAGCTGCTTTTCCTACTGTCCAGGCTTCACAGTCGTACAGAGCTGTGCTTCACACATATGTTTTAAGCAATCTTTTCCTTGTCTCTACGTTTGTTGTTTTTGAATACAGTAGTTGCTTTTTCTTGTTAAATGTAGCACAACATTGTACTAGTCTTTGTTTTATATCTTTTGCACTTTTCCCATCTTGTGTTATTTGGCTTCCTAAGTAGCAGAAATTCTTAACCTCTCGTAAGTTCTCGTTACCTATTTGTGTTCTTGTTTTTGATTCATTTTGCCCTCCTCTGCATACTAGTACTTTAGTTTTATTTTTGTTAATTTACATACCGTATCTCTCTGTTAGAACTGTTTCCATTTCATTAAGAGCAGCTTCTCTCTTCTTTGCTAGATGCTAATACCGCTATATCATCTGCAAATCTAAGCATATCAATCTTTTGTCCCTGCATAGTAATTCCAAATGTCTTCCTCCATTTGACAGTATTCTTTGCCTTTTCGATTTACAAGTTAAAAATTAATGGAGATAGGGCATATCTGTGTCACCCTTTCCTAATATTTACTTCTCCATGTTCCTGCTCTAATTCTATTACCGCCGTTTGCTCTTTGTATAACCTACGTACGTCTATTGCTAAAACTCATTCCAATTGTTTTGAGTATTTCAAACTTCTTTTTGCTATTTTACAGTGTCGAATGCTTTTTCCAGATCTACAACCCTAAACCGGGTGGTGAATTGCTTTGGTGTACATAGGGATTTAACATGTAAAATCATAGTTGTGCATTTTCCTGCTTCTCTATTTATTTTACGGCAAAAGTGCAAGAGACATAAATTGTTTAAACTCTAAAACTGTCAATGGTGGCTAAGTTGCATACCACCAAAATGGTTCTTCAGACAGACAAAACTCAAATGTGTCGCAGCAGCTTAAGAAATCACCCTTGACTTGATTTGTAAATAAATTGACATTTATAATTTGAACTTTCATAAATTAGAACCTGTTCTCTGATTTAATTAAAAATAGTGTCTGTACACAATAACCGAAAAAAAAAATCAATTTTTAAAGTGATATTGATCGGGATATAGTTTTTGGGAAGTGCGAGATATGTTTGAAAATCCCTATCCGAATCGAGCAAGTTCTACCAATACTACAATTCAAAAGTAATTTCTAACTAAGCTAAGTATGCTTCAGTTTTTAAACCATGCAAGTCCTGCATTGGGAAAACAGCAGATCTTCACGAACTAGAGGAAGCTGTGTTGGAAGATTAAGCAGAAAACAATAACAGCAACGAATTAAATGTTATCACAGCAGTGTGTAATAATCCTAATATTAGCGCTAGACAAATTGGTCTTGAATTCAATATACACTCTACAACTGCATTAAAAATATTGGATAAGAATAAGTATAAATCTTATAAATACAGCAATCATTGAGAAATTTTTGAAAGAGATGAACTGGCAAGAATGACATTCTGCGAAACAATAATGGATATGGCTAATCTTGATAGGAACTTTCTTAAAAACATTTGCTTTTCCGATGAGTCAACATTTAGTATAAACGGTGAACCAAACCGTCAGAATTACAGATTCTGGGACACACAAAATCCACACTTGGTAATTGACAACCACTCTCAATATCCACAAACCCTGAATACTAAGATGGCATGTAATCGGACCATTCTTTATTGAGAAAAACCTTAATGGTCAGAAGTATTTGAAGTTGCTTCAAAATGATATTAGACCCACCATTGATAATATTGCAAGACTTGCTGAGGAAAATATATGGTTTCAGCACGATGATTGTTCTGCTCATTTTACAAAAGATGAAACGTTTCTTAATTCATGGATAGGGCACTGTGGACCGATAAATTGACCAGCTCAATCACCCGATTTATCACCAAATAACTTTTTCCTGTGGAGTGATTTAAAATCAAAAGTTTATGGTCAGAGACATCCTAATGTTGATTCCTTAAAAAACAAAATTGTCGTTGAATGCAAGAAAATAACTAACAGGCAACTTGCTAACATGAAAAGAAATTTCTATGATAGACTTCGCTTTTGTCCAGCAGCAAGTGGTGGATTATTTGAACATCTGTTGGTCGAAGCGTTAACAGTCTTTGGCTTATTTTTGATAGTATTTGTCAAAACTTTGAAATTAATTATTTACACCTGTCTATTGGCCATATTGCATAGCATTAAGTTGTTTATCTCGGTATGAGCCACAGTAGAATGCGATCGAATCATTGTATAATCGTCTGCCTAGAACGCCTGGCCAGAACGCCACTGCAGGCTAAATAACGGCTGTACGACCATCAAACCACACAACTGATCAACTAAACATGATCAGTTTTACATTTTAAACAAATTAAGTCTCTTGCACTTTTGCCATAAAATAACTAGAGAAGCAGGAAACTGGTTATTGTGTGTACAGATAACCATTTTTAACTAAATCAGGGAACTGATTCTAATTAATCAAACATTAAAATTAAAAATGTAAAATTCATTTACAAATCAAGTCATGGGTATTACGATTTCTTAAGCTTCTTCAACACTTATTTGAATTCTGTCTGCCTGAAGAACCATTTCGGTGGTAAGCAACCAAGCCACCATGGACAGTTTTAGATTTTAAACAATTTATGTCTCTTGCACTTTTACCGTAAAATAAATAGGGAAGCAGGAAAATGCATAAGTATGATTTTACATGTTAAAGCTCTACGTACACCAAAGTAATTCACTACCCGGTATACACGCTTTTCCTTTTTTCTATTGCTTTCTCCATAATCACCCTCAGAGCTAAAATAGCTTCCCGTGTTCCCCTGTTTCGCCTAAACCCAAATTGATCTCTTAGTATTTCTTCAGTTTTCTTTCCATTCGTCTTTGTACAATTCTAGTTAATTATTTTTGACACGTGTGCTGTCAAACATATTGTTCGAAAATTTTCACATTTATCCGCGCATCTCTTTTTTGGTATAGTTACTATGATGGTACATTTAAAATTGTTATAGTTCTGTCCTAAGGCACCGGTACAGCAGTCGATAGCGGCAACTAACTAGTACCTGGTAGGATACTACAGTGGTCTAGCCATTGCTAGACCTACCTACTCCGTTGCATGAGTCTAGGGCTACCGACATGCTCTGTAATAGAAGAAAAATAAGCTAGGTTGAGGACGGTATAAGGATGCCAACAGTGGGCACAGCAAATCTTATACTGGGGTTATGGGACATCGATAATGGGCATGATGCCGAGCAATGCTGAATGTAAGCTATGGGCATGGAAGTGGTAATAGCTGGCTTTAGCCACAGCTAGAAAAAAAGAGTAGATGTCGGCTACGGGCACCGCATCTATTGGTACAGAACACCGGCTATGGGCACGGTGCGGAGGATAGTAACTATTCTACACTGGCTATGGGCACAGCAGTAAAAGAGTCTATAACCGTTCAGAACGAGTCAGCAAAGCAGACTGGTCTCTATTGCAAAAACGCGTTGATTTATACCAGTGCTTGGCCGACACGATTTGTGTATTTATTAACCAAAAAACGGTATAACATGTAGTAGGTATACAATTAACTTATAACTACTTGAAACGTCATGTTGACGTCGGTAAATTATCATTACAAAATCTTTCGGTATCTCGCCTGTCTCATACATATAGCTTACAATTTAGAAGAGACGTTCTGTTATTGCTTGCCCAGCATTACCAGTGCATTACCATTTTTCAGACCCTATAATGCTAATTCAAACTCATCTCTAAGTATAGGATATTCCAGGTCATCCTTTTCAATGTCTGAATCTTGTTCTAATGCTGTTAGTTCTTCTCCTGCATATAAATTCCTTATATATTCTTACCATCTATCCACTTTCTCTACATTTTCTATAATGGCTTTCCTCCCACATCCCTTATATTTTTCTTATATGGTTTTATATCCCTAAAATTCATTCTATTTAGTTTGTATGCTCCGTCTGTCTTTCCTATTTCGATTTAGTTTGTACCTCTTTGCACTTTTAGCTTTCCTGCATTTGCAAATAATTTCCCATTTTATGGCTTTGTATCTGTGATGTCCTGTTTCGTCTGATCTATTTTTGAATTTTCGTCTTTCTTCTATTAAATTCAAGATATCTTTCGTTATCCATGGTTTCTTATTTTCTTTTGTATACCCCAGAATATCTCCGGCTGCCATGTCTAAGCTGGATTTAATGTTATTCCATTCTGTTTCTATTTCTTTAGTATCAGAAATTTGCCAGATATCTTTCAGCAATTCATTTTACTTTTTTACAAATCTTTCGTGGATATCTTTATCTTTTAGTTTCTCAAAGTCAAAATGCATTTTTCCCTTCCTCTTTTTCAAATTTAAGAGCGGTCTTCATAATTACGATGCTGTGGTCAGTTTCAGTATCTGCTTCTGGGTAGCTTCTACAGTATTTTACTTGATTCCTAAATCGTTGTCTAACAAGAATGTAATCTATTTGATATCTTCCTATATCTCCTGGCATCTTCCACATGTATCGTCTTCTAGCGTGATGCTGAAATAATGTGTTTGTGATGGTTAAATTGTTCATGTCGCAAAATTCTACCAACTTATTTCCCCTGTCATTTCTCATGCCTAAACCAAATAAACCTACTACCACTCCTTCCCTACCCTAGCCTACCACTACATTAAAATCCTCCGTAATTTTCATGTCCGTTTAAATATCTTAGCATGTCTTCGATATCTTTGAAGATCGCCTCTAATTCTTCCTCACTGTAGCTAAAGGTGAGCATATATATTTGTATTACTACTGTATTTACCGGCTTAGATTCTAATCTAACTATGAGTACTTTTTCCCGATATCTTTGAGCAATTCATTTGACTTTTTTTCGAATCTTTCTTGAATATCTTTATCTTTTTGTTTCTTTAAGTTCAAGTGCTTTTTTTCTGTTTCTTTTTTTCAAATTTTTAAATTTAGGTGCGGCCTTCATAATTACGATGTTCTGGTCAGTGTCTATATCTGCTTCTGGGTAGCTTCTACAGTCTTTAAATGATTCCTAAACCGTTGTATAACAAGAATGTAATCTATTTGATATCTTCCTGTATCTCCTGGCACTTTGCACGTATATTGTCTTCTAGCATGATGATGAAATAATGTGTTTGTGATGATTAAATTGTTCTTGTCGCAAAATTCTACCCGCCTATTTCCTCTGTCGTTTCTCGTGCCTAAACCAAATAAACCTACTACCGCTCCTTCCATACCCTCACCTACCACTGCATTAAAATCCCCCGTAATTATTAAATTTTCATGTCCTTTTACGTGTCTTAATATGTCTTCGATATCTTTGTAGATCGCCTCTACCATTTTGTCACTGTAGCTAGAGGTGGGCATGTATACTTGTATTATTACTGTGTTTACCGGTTTAGATTCTAATCTAACCATGAGTACTCTTTCGTTCTTTTGTAAGTAATTTTCTACACAGTATCCTATCTTTTCCTGCATAACTATCCCCACACCCAAATTTCCTTCCTCTGATCCTGTATGAATTACCATAAAGTCTCCACTCCAAAAATCTCCTGCCTCTGGCCACCTAACTTCGCTGATCCCTACTATGTCTAATGCTAGCCTATCCATTTCAATGTTCAAGTTCTCTAGCTTACCTACTTGCTTCATATTTCTGACATTCCACACTCCGACTGGTAGAATGTTCACGACTCCTTTTTTATAATTTTCGATGACATTCCCCAAAATAATCCCCTCCCGGAGATCCGAATAGGAAACTATTTTAACTCCGGAATTTTTTACCCCCAGATGATGCCATCAAATCAAATATCAATTTAAGTATGCTGTTTATTTGGGAGGTAATGTGGTGGTTTCCCTTGCCTTCCGCATCACAGTAGTATGTCTTTGAATGCCATACTGATCTCTATGGTTTCTGTCACTCTAGGTACTGAAAAAGCTGCTACCCTCTTTCGGGGACCTGTCTTAGTCTGGTTCCTCACTGAAGACCCACTTATTTGGTTAAACCTATAGTTCGGCTCTTTAGATCACTGGAACTCTGAAGCCGTTCTACCCATTCTAGTAATCTAGAACTTTCTCAAGGTGCAGGTCCATTCAGAATGGAATTATGTTAATATAGAACAATATTTTAGGGCTTTGCAAATTTAGTGAAGAACGAAAATACACGTCTTTGAGTTTTGTTTAGTTTGATATCGCTAATTATTTGTGAACAAGAGTATATTGCCTAAATAATCTTCAAATGTTTAGAGATGATTTATTAAAATGTTCAATTTAAATTAATGTAGTTTTTATTTTATAACAAATTTAATTAGGAAGGACGAGTATTATCGTATGGAGGGTAATATCGTACAGTACAGTTTTGACCAAAATTACGGAAATACCATGTTCGTCCTTGTCGTCCGTGCTGTTGGAGAGAAAATGCACTGCTGCTAGATATCTAGTCAGTAGCAAAACCCATTTCAAAGTGATTGTATGTTGCATCATATTGTGTCCTATGATATGTTTCTGTAACCGGAAAATAAGCTTTAAGTAGATTTTAAGATGTATTTTTTATATTGTATCTATTTTAGTGTATATAAAAGGTTTTGAATTTATGAATTATATTAATTTTAAAGTTATTTCACACATCATTTGAGAGCGAAAAAATATTAAATTTTAAACTGGCATTTCGGGCAATTTAGTACATTATACAATATTACCCGCACTAAATATTTTATTATGTTCTGGATGTAATACAAAAAGACCTAATTTTAGTCCTGAGTAATACCCATTGAATTAAATTGCTAAAATGTGAACAAATAAGATTATTGTTCTTTTTTAGGTACTACATTTGTTATTTCTTACAGATGTCTCCAAATAAGAGGTGCTCTTGGTCACCAAGAAAGATGAAAGCTGCAATTATTGCGGTTCAAAATGGAGAAAAATTACGGGCAACTGCAACCCTCTTTAGTGTTCGTGTCATGACGTCAAATTATGTAAAAGGGGCGATATAAACTTTCCTGTCAGAATGGGGCGGAAGCCAGTATTTTCTGCAGAACAAGAAACCAAAATAAGGGAGCAGATTTTAGTTCTTGCAAAATTATTTTATGGACTAACTCCATTATCATTAAAAGGAGCTGTTTTTGAGTACGCTGAAAAAAAATAATATTAAAAATCCATTCAATAAAGAAACTAAACAGGCTGGCAAAGACTCGTTATACGGTTTCCTCAAAAGGAATCCAGAAATAAGCATTAGGCATCCTGAAGCTACAAACGTGAATAGAATTTTAGCATTCAACGCAACTGAAATGAAATTATTTTTTAACAATCTAGAATCAATATTGAAGAAGTACAAGTTTTTTCCACACAAAATATTTAATGTTGACGAGACTGGTGTGAATAGTGTCCATAAGCCAGGTAAAATTCTCACTCCTAAGGGAATGAAACAAGTTGATGCAGCTGCGAGTTGGGAAAGAGGGAAGAATACGATCTGCTGTTGTGTCAACGCTACAGGACAGTAAATCCCTCCAATGATTATATATTCACGTGTTCGAATGCATCCTTCACTAGAGAAAGGTGGTTCAAATGGATGTTTTTTTTACAAGTGCACAAAATCGGATTGGATAAATAAGGAGCTATTCAGTATATGGTTAGTTCATTTTGTAGAAAATGTAATAATAATAATAATAAGTTTATTTTCCTGACTTTAGAGATACATTCTAAGTATTCATACAAGGCCTATAATTAAATTAAGATAAATGAGGAATGAATGAGAAATGATGACGGGAGCTGAAGGCTCTATGCTTACTTATATATATATTTGTATTTTATGTTTAATCATGTGTACAGGTGCAAATTCAACTGCAGCAGAAACATATGAGGAAGTATATTAAGTGAGAGGAGAGTATTTTATTGTAGAGAAAGCGAGAAATGCTAACTTTTGCTGTTAAAATTTATTAGGCGTCGCCGTGGATCAATGTAGTAAGCATAAGACTACGGATCCCAAGGTCCCGGGTTCAAATCCCGACACGGCCGACTGCTTGAAAAATGGCAGGTGAGCATTTTTCACAAAAATTATGCCCTCGTTCGGATGAGAGGTTAAATGGAGGTCCCGTGTGTGAGTGTTGTCATGCACGTTAAAGATCCCTACCTTGCCTGGAACGGCAAGGGTTCGGCAAAATTCTAAATTTCCAGGCAACAAAAAACTCGCCTCCTGGCCAATGTAGTACCTACAGGTGGAGCATTGGAAATGTAAATGAACTGTTAAAATTTATTCCTATTGGGTTTTGAGTTTTGTAAGATGTGGTTCTTAAGTTCCCTTTTAAATTTTTTAAGTGTTTAGGGAGACTATTGTAGAATTGTACTCCTTGGAAATGCATTGAGTATTTTCCAGTATTAGTATAAATATGAGGTAATGTTAGATCTTGTGATTGCTGAGTGCTGTAATTATGAATTTCTGTATTATACTTTAGTTCAGTGGTTGTATGCTTTTGTTTGTGATTATGTTATGCACATATATGCATATTTGAAATTGATATATACTAGTAATATTGAGTATTTCCAGAAGGTAGTAGAGCAATTTAGTTGGGTGTCCTTTTCGAAGGCCATAAATGCTTTTTATACTTTTATTTTGCAGAATAGGTAATGGCTGGAGTAAGTTTTTTGCAGCTGTTCCCCAAACAGCTATTAAATATCGTAAGTGTGAGTGTATAAGGGAGTGATAAATTGATTTTAAGGTATTTGATAAGATTCCTTTTGAGAATCTGTATAGTATTCCTACCACAGGTGGTATTTTCTTCCTAATATAATTAATATGTGACGTCCATTTCAGCTTATCATCAATAATAAGTCCCAAATATCTAATACTGGATTCACATTTTAGAGTGTTGTTACCAAACATTATTGGTGACGAGTATTCAATGTTATTAGTTTTGAATATTAAATAACTACATTTGTCAATATTTAGGTGTAACCTGTGATTTATTAGCCAGTTAGAAATAATGTGCATGTCCTTAATGATTTTATTACGCAGGCCTTCAAATGAGCCATCGTAGTATACAATAGTTGTGTCCTCTGAAAATGACTTAATTTTCCCAAGAAGGTTTAACTGTGATATGGAATATAGATAAGAAACAGCGTCGACCCTAGTACTGTACCTTGCGGTACACCACAAGTAATATTTTGTAATTGACTACTTTGATCCTCTATTAACACAAATTGACATCTATTATTTAAGTAAGTTTTGAATAACTTGTGAGGAGTGTCTCGAATTCCTATGCACTCTAATTTAGCTAGGAGGATTTTATGGCCAACAGTATCAAATGCCTTCCGCAGATCAAGAGAAACATATGTGTACTTCTTTTTTTAAATCTAGTTCCATTTGAATATTTGATATTAAATCTAGTACTGCTACTGAAGCATCTCCAGATCTGCGGAAGCCATACTATCCATCACATAGAAATTTTATGTTCTTTAAATATGATAAAAGTCGCTTATTGAGGCATTTTTCAAAAATTTTACTAAATATCGACATAATAGATATTGGTCTATAATTATCAGGTTTAGAAGAATCCCATTTTTTGAAGATTGGTATGACTTTGGATATTTTAATTGATTCTGGTACCTCTCCTATTTCAAAAATACGATTAATTGGATGGCATAATAATTCAGATACTTCTTTTATGCATTCTTTATTCCATTTGGTTTGGATATCATCATATCCTGGCGTTTTACTTCTATCAAGACCTGTAATGATTTTTTCAATTTCTTCATTTATTGTTGGTACTAGATTTATAGAATTTTCTATATTTTCTTGTAGCGACAAGCTGTAATTCTGAGGTATAGATTTTCCTAAATTTTTTCCCACATCTATAAAATGTTTATTTAGTATATTTGCTATTTGTTCTGGTTTATGTGCGATTGCGGTTTCGGTTTGAATCTGTTCTATTGTATTCGTGTTTAATTTATTGTTGTTATACAGTAATTCATTAATAACTCTCCAAGTCTTTCTTTGTTAGATTTCCCTGAAATTTTTTATTATAGTAATCAGTTTTTAATTTCCATATCGTTTTTTTAACAGTTTTAGATATTTCCCTGTAGCAGTTAGCTAAATATTCACTGTTTGGAAGCAGTTTATGTCGTTTGTATGACTTGTCTCGTTCTTGAATAAGTTTGGAAATGGCTCTATTGAACCAGGGCTTTCTTGATTTAACGTCGGATCTAATTCTCGTTTCTACTATTTCTTTTGTGAAGCAGTCTATCAATTCATTATTGATGGAGTTTACATCATGAAGTGACTGTAGTTTAAGAGTCAAGTTTGTTAATCTAGTTTTGACTTCATTAATATCTATTACTTTATGAATTACATATCGAGCTAGCTCATTTTTGTATTGATTCTGTATGGTTAGAATTTGGTAGCAATGATCGGACAGAGAATTGTCAATGATCGATAGGTTTAATGTGTTATTTGTGTTTGAGGGTACGACAAGTATGTGATCTAATAAAGCTTCATTTCTGGTAGGAAAATCGGTATTTAAGATTGAAAAGTTATTCATCATGCACAAATCTAAATAATTTTTTGTTTCGTAGCCGCTTATTTTTTTAATGTGTCAATGTTAAAGTCTCCAAATATAAAGCATTTTTTATTTCTGGGTAATCCACTTAAAATGTTTTCTAGTTGTGTATTAAATGTCGCCATGTTCGTTGCAGAGGGTCTGTATAATGATCCTATAATCATTTTATTTGAGCCGAGTTTTATTATAACACTAAGTTCATCGGATCGAATGTTAATTAAATTTTTAATTCGTTTATCATGGACAAAAATCACTGCTCCTCCACCAGTTTGGTTTCGACATGAGTAAATTGCTGTGAATTGTGGTATGTTATAATAAGATACCTCCTGTTCCTTTACCCATGTTTCTGCTACAATGTCTGTTGTTAAGATAACATGTTTATTAATGTGCTCTATCATTTTGTGATTTTAATTGCGTAGTTAGTTTTTTAATTAGTGAAAAGTATACTAAACTGTAATGAAGTTTCTACTCTTCCTGGTGTACTGTTGGCAGACCAGTTCAAAGCGTACACCACTGATACATTATTGTTTCCATAAGTTTAGCAGTTCATTATATTACAAAGATTTGCACATCTGGTTCTTATTTCTTGTTTCTTTATCAATTGACTGAAGGTTATATTTACATTTTATTATTTATCATTATAAAAACAAACAAACAACACTTGGCTTTTTGCAGTGCTTGTTAACTTATTTGCAATTAACTTTACATCATCTAATTGCAAGTTCTGCATATTTCATTAACTCTGATTTATGAGTTTTAACATGACTGAAAATTACTTATGCATTGATCTTACCATTTCTTCGGGTTTTATATGTTGTCCTAAGAAGATTTTTAATAACTTTGTCTGCATCTAAAAATGGCGACGGTTAAGAGCTAAGGTTAGGAAAGCTCCCCCAATTTTAATTATATTTAAAGTATTACACCAATAAAAATGTTAATTTGTTATTTTAGTGACAAAATAAATTACTGAGGATATGTTGCAGTAAAATCTTTAATCATAACTGGTTGATTTTACATAAATCGATATATTAAGACCACGTGTATGTTTTTGAGGTTAAGAAATTTTTATAATTAATTTAATACTTCAACGTAAATACCGGAACAGTAAATAATCTATAAATATAAATGGTTAGTACACAGTACAATTATTTTATACTTGATTAGTAGTGAACAATTTAAAAAAAAATAAAAAATGGTGCGTGAACGAGAGTCTAGTGTAGCATCTGAAATTTGTTCTAAGTGTAACTGTTCAATTGGGATGCACGCAGATGAAGTGATTACCTGTGACTCAGGTAGAGGTATTCTTCATGAAGGATGTACAAAACTTACCAGTTCTGAGAAAAGAGTTATAGAATTAAAAACTACCAGAACAATGTTCTATTTCTGTGAGGCATGCTTAACAGCTTTCAAACAAACACCAAGTATAATGAGGAAATTTAATGAAGTTGTTACAATTAATGAAAACTTAGTAAAGAGAAACGATATCCTAATGAAAGAACATGAAGCGTTTAAAGTTGTATTAGATAAATACGAGCAATACTCACGAAGAAATACAATTCGTATTTTTGGGGTTAAAGAAAAGTCAAATGAAGTAATTGAAGAAGTGGTGGCTGATGTGATAAAAAATAACATTGGAATCAAATCCTGTTACACTTTTATTAGAAAGTTTATATGGTCGGTAATACAGTTAACAAAGTATTACACTTAGATGGTGGTACATTTATATGGCGATAGATGGTTCTTAAAAGCGTGAGGAATCCGGTATCCGGCAGGAAGTCACGCTACGGTAGCCTCGGCTCCAGTGGTGTTGCTGAGCATGGACATCGGTCGTGGGCTGCTCCGAGGGTCGTATCCATCCTAAATGCAGTGGAACGATAAGGAAGAGGTTAATTAGGAACGACAAAACAAGATAATCAAAAGGAAATCTACATAATAAGATAAGACACGACACCGGCACGACTCGTTCACTTGAAGGTAGAAAGAGAACAGCCTCGATTCCAGGGCGTCACGGAAACACGTCCCCACTCATTGTCTAGTATTGGTATACCCCTATAGGGATATGCACACTACGCAAACTCACTACTCTGACGTATCGGACGCTCCGCCTAGTTCATTTAAAAATTCCCGCATATTTGAAAATTATGGCGGGAAACTTCCGTACATTAAAAACTAAACTACTAACAATGTTAAAGTGCAATGGCACGTAACAATCCATAAAATTAGAAACCGATATCGATAGATGCCATCGTGTAGGCATACCCAAAGAGAATAAGCCTAGACCAATTATAGTAAAATTTTTAAGTTACCGCATAAAACACTTTACAATGGTTAACAAGAAGAATTTAAAGGGAACTGGAATTACAATCACTGAAGATCTAACAAAAATGAGATTGGAATTGTTGAGAGCTGCTAAAGAAAAGTTCACTCAGGTATGGACTCGAGATGGTACTGTTTATGTTAAAAATCTCAATAAAATCCACAGAATAACAACCCAAGAAGATTTAGAAAAAACGCCTCCGTTAAATAAATAAATAATATGCTATGTGTTTTGTCTACTCGTTCAAGTTGTTATAAGGTAAGATGCCATTATGACTTATTATACTAGTTGGGGGTACTTTACTTTACTTTTCTGTTTAATTTATAATAGTGCTTTTAATTTTAAATTTTCATAAGTCTACAATTTATTAATAATCAATTTAAGTTTTAGCTCTGATAGTTAAGTTAAAATTATCAACTTGTTAAATCAATAAATATTTATTTAGACAAGTATAATCTTGTGATTAGTGTTTAAACCTTAACAATCAACACTTATCAAAACCTGAAAATATTTAGTTTTTTTTTTATTTTGCTAGCCATTTCCTGTACACATATTTATCTAATAGGTTGTAAAAAAAGGGAATAATATTGTTATTAACTATGTTACTTGAAAATCTAAAATATATGCGTGAAATTGATAGCTATAGCCACAATACAAATGAAAAATATGCTAGGAGTCATGAATTAAGGGAGAAATTTAAACAAGGGGTCAATAATGTACATAGAATTATCAGTATTTGGCAACAAAATATTCGTAGCCTAAACAAAAATTTTGACGAAATAGGTGCTTTAATTGCAGACCTAAATGCAAATGGAGTAGAGATAGACTTGCTGGTTTTAACAGAAACATGGCAAATAGATCCAACATTTTATCAACTAACCCAATATAATCATGTTTATAATTATGCAAAGTTTAATCAAAATGATGGTGTAATTGTATACATAAATAAAAATATATCTACTCAGCACAAATGTTACATCTACCATGAAGTAACAATATTAAGAATAACTTTTGTGATAGACAATATCACCTTTGGAGTTACCTTCCACAAACTTAAACCTATTTCTTGAGGACCTTTCTACATATTTTGATGAAGTCACATTTCAGCAAGTTGAAATTGTAATAGGGGATATTAACATTGATCTCTTGAAAACTAATGATGATGCTACTTTGCAATATCTGAATATATTGAACTATTTAAATTTTTTGCCTCAAATAAATAATCCAACTAGAATATTAAATCAAACTAGTACATGTATTGATCATATCTTTGTTCGAACAACAACACTGCCAAATTTTGACTGGTCTATTTCATCAGTAATACTAGAAAATTCAATTACGGACCACTATGCAAATGGGTTACAGTTATATAGAAAATATTTTCATACTATAACAAATGATATACTAGACCACAATAAAACATTAAAAACAATCACCCTCATCGACTACAATAAATTTCTAGAACATATTCAAACTGAAAAATGGAAGGCCATACTCGACTCATCAGATGTAAATAAAGCTGCAGAAATGCTCATAAGTAAAATTAAAACTAATATGAATAAATCAATGCTTGTAAAAAATATTAAGGTAAATATAAAAAAAACCATGGATCACTATGGGCCTACTTACTTCAATTCACCGTAGAGATAGTTTAAAAAAACAACTAATGAAATACCCCCAATATGAAATTCTAAAAACAGAATATAAAATGTATAGAAACCAAGTCACAAAGCTGTTAAAAAAATGTAAAAATGACTACCATAGGAAAAAAATCACTGCTGCTAGAGGAAATACAAGGCAAATCTGGCAAATTATAAGTAGTAGCATCAATAAAACGCAAAGTAGCACCAACAAAATTGATAAAATAATTACTGAAGAAGGTATTGAGGTAAAGGACACACAAACAATAGTAAACATATTCAATCAGTATTATATATCAGTAGGTCATACACTAGCAAGTAAAATTAAAAACAACAAAAGCACGTGGGAAAGTTATGCATCCCCATTTCAACAAAATCACTCAACGTTTTTAGAGCCAATAATAAACTTACTTTGAACATGGACAAAACTAAATATCTTACTTTTACCATATATAAAAAATTCGACCACATATACCACACCTAACAATACACAAAGCGACTTGCCAGATAACTGATAAGTGTGATTGTAACCAATCAATAACCAAAGTAGCAACTATTAATTACTTGGGTATAATTATTGATGAATGTTTAAAATGGAAAGCTCATACTGAAAAATTGAATATGAGATTACGTAAGACTATCCATATCTTTAGCAAAACTAAATATTTTCTAAATTTGAACATGCTTAAAAATTTATATTATGCTCTTGTTGACTCATTAATAATCTATTGCATTTCTATTTGGGGAGGAGCTTACAACAGTAATATTAAACAAGTTGAATTTACACATAAGTTGATACTGAAAATAATATATGGAAAAAGCCTCTATTTCCCTACTGATCTCTTATACAAAGAAAGTAACATGTTGAATGTTAAGACAAAATATATAAAAGCTCTCCTGTGCTTCTTATATAGGAATCCAACAAGACGCGTGCCCATAATGCATGAACACAACACTAGAAATAAAGAGCAGAAATTTAGTCATTTGCCTGAAGTGAGGAAAAATATTAAACATAACTTTGTTACTTTCTGTGCCCCTAAATTATATAATTTACTCCCCTTGGAAATAAAGAACCTCCATAACTACCACTTGTTTTTCAAAAAAAGCCATAATATTTATCCAGCAGAATAACATCCTATTTCTGACTAATTTGTGACCATCATTTCATTTCATTACGTTTAGACATATCTTTTAATCCTTTTATGATTTGTTTTATTTTGGCATTTAAACATGAATTTACTAATTTATAAAAATTAAATAATAAATAAAGGATTTTAGACACTGTAGAAGACACCTAAAACACTGATTTATGCCCTTTGTAATTATACTGATGCTTCTCCTGCACATGCAAGAACAACTACAGTTCTTAGGTGCAGCGGCTTCTTGTTTAAGTTTCTTCCCTTCGGTTTATGTATGTGTGTATGTATATGCATATAAATATATATATTGTTTTATTTAATATGAAGATAGGAAAGATATTTTTGTTTTATTAAAATTCCATACGCATTAGAGTACATTTTGTAATATAAAGAAACTATGTATATCACATTATACTGAAATTTGTAAATAAAGATTGATTGATTGATTGATTCACTGCCATAATGTTTACCATAAGAGCTGCTTGGATAGAGTCAAGAATAAAAAGTTATTAAATGATAACCTTCTAGTCTGCAAAAACTGCAACACATCGTCAACAAGCTTTGCTGCCGTTTCTAATACTACTAATGATGTTCCTTCCTCATTTCACCGACTTACAGAGTTTAAAAATCAACTGATACACCGCTTAGCAAAATTAAATCAAGAACATAACTCGTTCATTCAGGATGGTGTGGCAAAAGAAACCTGCATGAAACAACAATTATAGGATGCCGAACTCAAGATTATAATGCTTCAATCTTTAGTTGATAAGTTAAATTCTAAATTATCTCTTACTTCAATCACGTCAACAGAAACCCAAATCGCTGTCACTGGTACCAGTACATGCGCTGGATCACATATACAAAACTCAATTACAAAATCGCTCTCCCCTAACTTAAATAGTGATTCTAATAACTCTTTTTCTAACGAGTGGTTCTCAATAATGTTTGGTTATTCGCCCATTTATACTAAAAGTTCTACTGTCGTAAATTCTACATTGGCTTTGGACATTACTTCACAATTACCTACTTTCATATCTTTTAAACAACAAATTTTGTTTTTAAGTGACAGTCAAGGCTCTAATGATGCCCTAAGAGGTAACAGCTTAAACAGGAAATTTCTTAGTATCTTATGCAACCGCTTGGCCCATACAAATTGTTCCGTCCTTGTAAATAGTTATAGTTTAGGATTTATTATTTACGTGGGCTTGCTTGCTGTTCTCAATTCGACGCAGTAAATTTAAATTTTGTTAGTCAAATTTCCCTAATGCGTTTATTTGATGTATTAACATTGTGAATAGTGAGCATCTGTCGCGCGCGGAGGCACCAGATTCAAGTTGGAATATCCAAGAAACTTTGGTGTTTGCATCGTTTTGTCCATATGTGCCGCGTCCAGTGTGCACGTGTTACATGCCGCTAATTGGATATTATACACTTTGGTTGCACCGCCCTGGTTCGTGTGCCGCAAACTATTAATTGGTTACAACTTCTTTCATCGTTGCTGTAGCAGGTGAGTACAAAGAATAAACGCTACTTTGTTTCTTTGTCATGTGCATAAACAGTAGTTAATTGTGTTGCTTGCTGAAACACGCTATAGAAAAAATACAGTCCATTCATCTTTACTAAATTGAGCTTTTGAAAATTCACCGCGTACACAAATGTTATTTTTATTTTTTCTCCCTATTGGCATAATAATTTTGATTTCAATAACATTATCTTCAATAATAATCTATCGTTATACTCCATCTTCAAGTCTTGTGCATCCTTTATTGATCCCTTGGATATCTTGAACGACCTTAACTATTCCAAACACAATTTCCACATCAATAATTCAGGTAAATCACGACTTCTCCATAAGGTTAGTTCTCTGGTCTGCTCAATTCTTTTTACTAAGTTCAAATACAGTATTCAAACTAAACCGATACTCCCATTATTAACCTCTAAGATTATCAAGACTTCGCCTATTATGTCCGTACCAACAAAAAATACTGACTCGGTTCACAAAAATACTCCGACAGGTATCATTCAGGACCCACATTCCTTTCGTTCCCAGTAAAATAAATAGCAAACATCTTTGTAACATATACTATCAAAATGTCCGTGGTCTTGGTACTAAGTTGGATGCTCTTTACCTTACCACCAATCTACTCGATGCCGATATTTTAATTCAGACTGAAACGTGGCTTAACGAGAATAGATGATCTGCTGAGATTTTCAATGAATGCTTCAGTTCCTATAGAAAAGACCGCGATTTTCATAGTTGTAACCGCATCAGAGGTGGCGGTGTACTAATCTCCTGTAATAGTAAACTTACATCCTCACTCGTTGATCTTGGAACTGCTTTTTTTGGACATCCGGCTGTAGATATCGTAGTTGTTAAAATCACCCTGTTCAATCGCTACTATGTAATTATTTGTCTTTACCTACCGCCATTCATTTTTTCCTTCCTCCGTACTGTGCTTGAATGCCTTGATGTCCTTATTAGTAAAATACCCTACAATATTATTCTTATAGGTGTTTTCAATGTGCCCAATTACATCAATAGTGGTAATTTGACCATCCAAAAATGTAAAACTATTGCACGACTTTCAATCTTTTCATAACTTTCATCAAATAAATTCTATTCCTAACCATAGAGGTGTCTTGCTTGATCTTTCATTTGTGCGCCTTCTCTCAACTAACCTATCTGCCAACAGTGTCAGGGCTTATTCGCCCTTAGTCCCTGAAGACCCTCACCATCCAGCGTTTATCTTATCGTTATCTTTATGTACCACTCACTCTACTCCTTGTCATTTACTCAATAAACCACGCTTTTCCAAATTTAATTTTAAAAAAGTTAACTTTCATCTTATGTATAATCTTATTAGGAAATTCTTTTGGCAAAACATTCTCTCCAGTAATGATTCCCAATTAGCTACAGACTTGTTTGTAAATAATTTATCTCGTGTTTTTCCAACAACCGTTCCTAAGACAAAAGGTTACAAATCATCTTATCCAATACGGTACATTAAAGAAATTATTACTGGCCTTAAAAAGAAAAGTTTATATAATTCTCTGGCTCGTAATCATAAGTATAGCCTCTATTCTCAAATTTTCGACCACAAATTTGTTACACTACATTTGAATGTTTATCTGGTCGGTAAAACAGTTTACAAAATATTACACTTAGGTGGTGGTACATTGAAATGGCGATAGATGGCTCTTAAAAGCCTGTAATACAGTTACCAAAGTTCAAAAGATACATCGCGCAAGCGCAATGGTTAAAAGCGATGCTACGCCCTGGCGGCCGATAATGCAAACCCCTTTTACAGGTTTCACGTAGCCAAACACCATGACGTCATCGACAATTTATATTGCGCGTAATTAGGAAAATTTACATAAAATTAAAACAATAAAAATTAGAGAATCTACTCACGTGAAGGATCCGGTAACCGGCAGGAAATCACGCTACGGTAGCCTCGGCACCGCTGCTGCGGGTAGAGCTGGACATCGGGCGTGGGCTGCTCCAATGGCCTCGAGGTGCTACAAATTTAACTTACCTATGTAGGGAAAAGACAGGAACAGGTTAATTAGGAACGACAACAAAGATAATAAAGACAAGGGAATCTACATAGATACGATAAGATATCACACCCGGCACAACTGTCACACTTGAAGGTAGAAAGGAAACAGCCTCGATTCCCGGGCGTCACGGAAACACGACCCCACTCTTTTTTTACTATTGTCCTAACCCTCTAGGGATAAAAACACTACGCAAACTCACTACTATGACGCGCCGGAAGCACCGCCCAGTCTATTTAAAAATGTTCCCGCGTCTTGCGTATTTGAAAATATGGCGGGAAACTTCCGTACATCAAGAAAACTAAACCTAACATAAAATGTTAAAGTGCAAATTCGATTTGCACGTAACAAATTCAAGGAACTTCGTGCTAACCTGAAGCTCTTGGTCAAAAAAGCTTATAAAAAATACATTAATAGTACCCAGGCTGCTCTAAAAACAGATCCCAAGCAATTCTGGAATTTTTTTAAAAACAAACAAAACTTTTCTTACCCTAATGCATTTAAATATAATGGATGTGAAAAATCTGATTCAAAAAGCATTGCTATGGCTTTTGCATCATTGTTCGCTTCATGTTGCACCTCCTCACCGTACACTCCTCAAGACGTTACAGTCTTTCAAAATGTCAGCTACTCTGTAGATATTCCTACAATTACTGAATCAGCTGTAAAACAAGCCATCATAAAATTAGCAACATCATTTTGTTATGGGTCCAATGGCATACCTGCAGTAGTCCTCAAAGATACCTCTCGTGTAATTAGTTCTGCCTTGACTCGTATTTTTAATTTGTGCTTAACTAAATCCATTTTTCCTGATATCTGGAAATCATCTCGTGTGCAACCAATTTTCAAAAATGGCGATAAATCCATTATTCAGAACTTTTGTCCAATTTCTATTATTTCTAACGTCTGCAAAGTCTTTGAAATAATTATTTTTGAATCACTATTTCCTCAAGTTGTCCGAATACCAACATGGTTTTATAAAGCGGCGATCTACAGTAACTAACCTTTGTTTTATTACACAGTTCATATCGGAATGTTTGAATGCTCAATCCCAGTGTGATGTTATCTATCTTGACTTCACTAAGCTTTTGATGTCCTTAATCACAACATCTTATTGCACAAACTTCATCAGTTTAATTTCTCTGATAATTTGCTAACATTTTTTAAGTCTTATTTGACAAACCACTCATTATTCGTTGAGTTTAATGGCATACAGTCCAAATATCTTCCCCTAACCAGTGGAGTACCCAAGGGATCTGTACTTGGACCTCTTCTATTTTTACTAGATATATATAAATGACATCACTCAAATATTTTCTAATAATAAACTTCTTTTTGCTGATGATTAAAAAATCTTTACCAAAATTAACTCTACTGCCGACTGTGAATCACTACAAACTGATATTACCCAATTACTCCGATGGTGTGATTCAAATAAATTATGTCTTAATTTGATAAATGCATTGTTTTGTCCTATAGTAATAATGCTACACCAATACTATTTGATTATTACCTAGGCACCAGTTCAGTCTTTCGTGTATCTACTATTAATGATTTGGGTATTACATTTGATGAAACTCTCTCCTTTAATTGTCATATAAATAACATTGTCAAACGCTCTCTGTGGACTCTAGGTTTCCTAATGCATAGTACTTCGCTATTTACTGATCTGGATTGTCTCAAAACCCTATACTTCTCTTTAATTCGCAGCACACTTGTATATGGTTCTCAGATCTGGACACCTTTTTATAACAATAGCAGTACTAGAATTGAGAAAATTCAACGTAAATTCCTAAAATTCTTATACCATAAAAACATCATTTGTACCCACTGAATGGTTATCCTTATTTAGACCTAATAACTGAATTTAATGTTCCTCCCTTACATCAACGGAGGGTATTATTGGATATTATTCACTTTTACAAACTTTTAAATTATTTAATTGATGATCCTGTTAGCTTATCTCATTAATCTACACGCACCATCGAGGCCCGGTGTAAACTGCTCCATTTTTAACCCAATTTTGCACGCATTAACTCTTGTAACAACTCTCCTATTTGTAGAATGTCCAGCTCCTTCAATAAGTATTCTGCCTACTTAGATTTCTCACTTCCTCCCTCACATTCCGACTAGCCATCTTGGATGCTCTATACTAACATTATCACTGTTTTCTCATTTTTCTTTCTTCTGCTATGCTAATAATACTATTATCCATTCCTCCTTGTTTTTATTTATATTGTATTTATATTGTTTTATTATTGTAATACTATATTTCTGTGACTTCATAATTGGATCTTGTTATCTGTGCGAGTAGTTATGATAAATAAATAAATAAATCAATCAATATGTATTTTTAAATCGGATATTAATATTTCAAATTCATCTAACTTATTTTTTAATGATCTTGCATTTATATAAAGTATATTAAAATCGACATCATTGTGATTAAGCGTCACTGTATAATGACCCAACAGATTGAAAGCTATTCTTTATTATAGTAGCCATTTATAGCACTTTAGAGAAAAGGAAAAATATTTATACATGAGCATATTTACTTACAATTAATTACAGCTTATTTAAACATTCGACAGACATTACTTTTATAATGGGAGAATTTTCAGTTTTTCTCATTTTTATCTCTCCATTGATATGCCACACAAATTTGTAATGGTGCTCCTTACCTTTTGTTCTCGCAATATTAAACAGCTTTTGTGCGTTGCTTGTTAATTGTTCGTTGAGATATATTTGCATTTTTTCTGTTATTCCTATTTCGTCTGTGTAGATACTTTTGGATTTTCGTGCTTTTAGAAGCTTTGTTTTTACACTTAGTCGTATAAATTTAACAACAATGCCAGCAGGCCATTTGTTATCCTGCCTTTTCTTATATTCTGTGGCTAATAGCAATTTCCTTCTCTTTTAAAGGACGCTAGATGTTCTGCTATCTTTAGTATAATTTTGTTAGTGTCTTCATTTTCCTGTTCAGGAATACCATGAATTTCAATATTGTAGTTTCTGCTTTTCATTTCCATGTATTCCAACCTGGCCTCTAAGTAATTGTAGTTTGTTTTGAGTTGTAGAATCTCAGAGTTCAATTACACATGTTGTTTATGGAGTTCTTGGTTTTCAGATTGCATTTTGTCCAATTTATTATTAACTTCATCGAGTTTATTTACGGTGAAGTTTAGACTTTCTTCAATGTCCTTTTTAAATGATACGAAGTGCTTCAATAGCAATTTCTCTAAGGATTTTTCATCAACAAATGAAGACTTAACCTCACTTTTTGGTTCCGTGATTTCACAGCATTTTATGAGAGAATCATCGATTTTTTTATGTTCTACACGTACTATGCAACTTTTGTGATATTTACTTTCACATTTTATACATTCTGGCCATTTTTTATGTTTTTGCAATATTTGCATTTACTTTTGATGGATGTGTCTTCACTTCCCGCCATCTTGTTTTTGCAACTCCTGATGATCCGTCTTACTACTGCTGGATAACCACACCAGTCACATTTCTCTACAAATATATGATTACTGCCGTAGCAACGAAGTCCTTATGATTACCATACCTCCTCATACATCCCACCCGAACACAACCCCTGGATTTAACTGTATTTGCCCCTCTAAAGATTGCGTTACATAAAGAATGTGATTCATTTATGAAAATTCACCAATATGAGAAGCTGACACCTCTTCAATTAATTCCTCTTTTCACTAATGCTTATCTTCACAGCAAATGCAGAAAAAGCTGTCAATGGTTTCAAATCAGCAGGAGTTTGGCCTTTTGATCGCAGTGTGTTTAATCAGCTCATCCAGGAAGGAAATCCAGCTCCTCCAGAAAATGTGACCGCAAAAAAAGCAATGCTGATACTAGAATCAGAGAATATAGATAATGCGTCAAACGATCCGATGGATGAAAACGTTGATATAGAGCCTTCTCTGCAACCTGCTCTTCAGTTATTTCCACAGCTTTCTACGTCAGCCTTCATTCGTGAAAATATGGAAAGAGTTAAAAGGAAGATTTGTACACACCCTGTATGTAGTTTTGGACCTACTTCCACAGTACCATTCAGTTTAATATCACTTAGCCAGAAACCAACAAAGATGCTGAAACTGGGAAAGATATAGATAGTAAAAAAGAAAAGCGAAAATGTAAGAGCAATAAACAGCACTCGATAATTGCAACAGCTACGCCTATGAAGGTTTTATTGGAACAACTTGAGATTAAGAAAGCTGAAAAGCAAAGAAAAGCAGAAATGAAAAAAGAAAAAACAATAAAACAAAAGGTGTCATTAAAAAAATTAAGAAAGTTACTAAAAAAGGAAAACCGGAAATCTCTTCATCCGATGACGAAAATATACAGATATATGATGACGAGAAAACTGTGATGAGAATTGGGAGAATATGGGTGAAAAAAGATTTGATGACATTTGTATTATATGCGGAGAATATGGAAAAACAAAGATTTGTGGTACCGGTGTGTTCTCTGCGCAAAATGTTCTCACGCCTTATGCAGTGGTGAAGACAGCAGAAAATTATCGTTGTAGATTTTGCTCATTGTTCTATTAATAAATAAAAACCTGTAGATGTGCACTCACTTTGCAAGTAATACAAAAGTATATAATCTCCTTGAATTGAAAATATAACGGACTTACAAAATAGATGCCTAGCTATTTCTCTCATGGAGTAGCTATGTACGAAATTAACCGACGACTGTACGTTATTAGCCTCAAGGTTCGGGACATGCATTGTTTCTGACAAACGTCTTCTTTTTTGTATGTCTAGGCTATCGTTATAATTTTCTTAATAGTAAAATTAGATTACATGGTCAATACATCGCTCAACGAAAAAAGTGGCTGGAGTTCGGTTTAGAAAGACAAATATTTTTATGGGTCGTATATATATTTAGATTAGTTTTGGTCCTGTGAGTTTAAAGACATACGACTTTTGTTTAGGAAATGACCCCTTACAAAGTTATGGTCAATAAACTGTCCCATGTTAAGCTTATGGGAAAAACCATAGGTTAGGTTTGGTTTGGTTATGTTAGGTTTGGTTAGGTTAGGTTAGGTTTGGTTTTATGGGGAAAAAAATTTTTGGTAGAAAAAAAATCACCATAGGTTAGGTTTGGTTTGGTTTGGTTAGGTTAAGTTTGGTTAGGTTAGGTTACATTAGGTTGGGTTTGGTTTTACGAAAAAAAAAATTTTTTGGTAGAAAAAAAAATTCCCATAGGCTTAACATGGGTTAGTTTATTGACCATAACTTTTTAAGGGGGTCGTTTCCTAAACAAAAGTCGTATGTCGTTAGACTCAGGGGACCAAGTCGAATCGAAATATATATACGAAAAAATGTTTGTCTTTCTAAACCGTACTCTTACCAAAAAAGTTTCTGTATCAGTCTAATTTGAAATTACCATTGATGGTAGTTAGGTGTCCGGTATTACCTGTCCTTCCCTATGTGAATCTTATGTGAAGGAGATAAATACGTTCTGCACTGTATTCGAAGTTTTAAAAAGCACCTGTATAATAAATATCTATGGAACCGAATATATGTTAAATTTTAAGAATATGAGAAAATTAAAATTCTAGTATTCAATCTCTAATTATGCTTACCTGTTGTGAAATAAACACTTCACATTGTATCCAGTTTTTTTCCTTTACAACAGGAATAAATTTAATATCACTATTTGCAACGATTGCTTGTAGCCAACTAATTCCATTACCAGTTACATTAATACCAGACAGTTTCACAGGTAAAATACCACTAGTTCTAAAAGGCAAATTAACCAGTGGCTTGTGGTTTATCATTAATAAGGCATTCAATGGTTCGATAGACTGTACTTTGCCAGTCAATTCTCTTCGTTCAACTAAAAAATGTTTAGGAATATCTTCGGGTCTTTTAAATTTAGCGAACTGCAATACTAGTCTAATAGTAATTCCTTAATACTTTTTAACTTACAGGTCGAACTCGGCGGATTGCAGCTACTAATCCAATTATTGCAACTGAATACACACCAATCTAAAACATAGGTATAAAGATGCTTGGTGGCATTTTAAACTTTTTTTGGAAAAACGATTATAAGTACCTTGACCCCTTTGGTATTATCTTCTAATACATCAAGAAATTTCTGAATTTTAGTTTTTTGTTGCAGTTGTGACATTTTTGGAGTTTAAGAATGTAGAACAAAAAAGACAACATAAATCGCTAGATACTTTTAAAACATCGCTAATAATAAAGTATTATCTAACAAGTAACTGCAATTTTAGCTAGGTTATGTCGACCAAAATATATGAAAATAATATTTAACAATGGTCGAAAATTATACCGCATAAGTAAATTGTATACAGATCGAGTAGTATGTCAAAAGTATGAAAGATGTCCATACGCAGCATAAAGTAGAAAACAAGGACTTCATAAGAATAGACCTTACGTGTGATTTTTCAATGCTCCACCCGAAGGTACTACATTGGCCAGGAAGCGAGTTTTTTTTACCTGGAAAATTTGTAATTTTGCCGAATCCTTGCTGTTCCAAGTAAGGTAGGGATCTTTAACGTGCGTGACAACACTCACACACGGGACTACCATTTTACCTCTCATCCGAACGAGGGTGTATTTTTGTGAAAAATGCTCGCCTAACATAAGAATAGACCAAGGTACAATATATGGTAGGTGTTTTGTTAAAAAGGCGAATTGACTATTTTACAAAATATACAATAAACGCAAAAATTACATTTGACGTGTTATTGTGAGTCACTCACGTGCTATTGAAAATTCTGGTAATGATAAGATGAAAATATAAAGTATGTTTTGGCAATGTAATAGAAAAAACTTTAATTTTTCTATGAAAAAAGAAAAACAACCAAGTATGGATATTTGCCCTTTTGACATAGCATCGATTTAGATCTCAGTGATATTTGCCTTTTAGTTAGCAGCGGAATTTGAAAATTTGCACATTATAGTATCATTCTTACCTAATGCGAATGAAAGGAATTTTTTAATTAAATTATTTATCAACAAAATTCAACTTATATCTAAGACATATTTAAGATGTTTTATTCTGAAGAACTATTCGTATGTGGAAGTGATTCGATACAATTATGAAAATCACGCGAATTAACACTTCTATTGCACAACGATATCAAATCGTCAAATTTGGATTTGGTAATTTGTAGTGGTTCATTGTATGCTATTGGTAGATTCTCAATTTGGCCTGATCTACTTCTTCCTCTTCGTAATGCAGAACGCTGTTTGATCTCAATCGTCTTAAAATCACCATCATAATCGTATCGAAACAAAATCATATTCGGTTAGTTTTTTGGTAACGCATCCATTTTATGTTCATTCATGCAACATTATTTCCATCAGAACATTTGCCATATTTTTTCAATCAATAGATAGATAGATAGATAGATAGATATTTAATCAGTACCCATGTAAACATGGTAAAATTACATAGTGAGCAATGCCCAATACATATATACATACCATTAGCCTAGTTTGTCAAGCAAGAGTGTAATACAATTTAAGAAGTGAAGAGAATAAATACATAATTTAAAAACTTAACAATAAAAGTTTATATCACAGTCTAAAACATCACCATGCCTTATCCAAGCTTGTCACATAAATAATGCAAAATCACAAAATGTGATAGAAGTCATCAGTTAGAGATAAAATTTATAGAATATTACAGAAACTACAAGAAAACAAATCCAAGGGTTAATCAAAATGATCAGTAAGGAATTCTTCGATCCTGTAATAACAGCGCTCACGCAGCAAGGACAGTAACGAAAATTTAAACTGCTTGAAGTTATTGAAAGATTTTATTTCTCGGGGAAGTTTATTGAAAAGTGTCGGTGCTGTGTATAAAAATGATTTTTTTATAAAGTTTGATAAAGGTAAAGGTCTATAAAAGTCGGCTGCAGTTCGTGTATTATGATGATGAAATGAACTATGAGTAGCAAAATTATTATTATATCTGTGAAAAAGGATTAATGATTCAAAAATGTACATTGAAGCATAGGTTAGAATGCCGAGTTTCTTGAAAAGAGGTTTACAATGAGCAGTTTTATCCGCCTTGCAGATTATTCGAATGGCACTTTTTGTATTTTAAAAATAATTGAAATATTTTCCAAAGTAGAATTGCCCCAAAAAGCTATGCCATACCTCATTCTCGACTCAAATAGTGCAAAGTACACATTAAGAGTGCATTGTTCCGATAAAGCTCCAGAGATAGTTCTCAATGCAAAACAAGCCGAAGATAATTTATAGGCTAATGAAATTATATGTTCGGACCAGTTCAGACTCTGGTCAACTATTAATCTTAAAAACTTTGTCGATGTAACTCGGGACAGACATAAGTCATTCAAAATATTATCAGCAATCGTTATACCTTTAAACGCCACCAGACAGGTTTTTTCAATATTTACTACTAACTTATTGGCAGTAAACCATTTTTTAGCAGATTCAAAATCTGTCATAATATTATTCTCTAAGCAATTGATAGATGGAGATTCCTAATTAATAGTAATATCATCTGCAAATAAAGTAACATTTCCATGTTTAATTGCATCAACAATGTCATTGATATAAAATAAAAACAAAATGGGTCCTAGCACCGAACCTTGTGGAACGCCTAAGGATATTTTTTGTTTATCAGATACATTATTATAAGGAGTGTGAAGTGATTGGAATCTGTCGTTTAGGAATGATCTCAACCAATTGTTCGGAAGTCCTCTGATTCCGTAGAAATGAAGTTTCTTTAAAAGAATGTCATGATTAACACACTCAAATGCCTTGCTAATATCTATGAACAATGCAGCTGACAGAGTATGCTTTTTGTTTAATGCAGACTACACATCACTCAAAAAATTGTGAATAGCATCCATAGTGGATTTATTTTCACAGAAACCAAACTGTGCAGAAGAAAAGACATCGAATTTTTTTGCAAAATTAACAATCCTTATTTTAACTAATGTTTCAATTAATTTCGAGAATACTGACAACAAGGAAATAGGTCTGAAGTTGTTTGCAACAAATGGACCTTCCTTGTGAAGCGGAATGACAATTGCATGTTTTAGACATGCAGGAAACACACCTAATTGGAATGACTCATTTATTAGACCAGTAAGATATTTTAATAGATTCATAGGCAGGCAGACCAAAACCTTAGCAGGAATATTATCATCACCTGTACAATGTTTGTTTTTAAATGATGTGATGATGTCCAGAATTTCATATTCGTCTGTTGGAAGTAACATAAAATTTTTTTCAAACTGTTTACAATTATTTCTTAGAAAGTCAGTTGCATCAGACAATGATAAGTTATTGTTAGAGCCTAGCTTAGGTGCAGTTGTAGCAAAATGTGAGTTCAGGAAACTAGCCACATCCTTTTCTGGTATATTTTCAAGACGAATATGAGAGGTATGAGACTTTGATCTACCTGTCAATTTGTTGATAAGCTTCCATGATTCCTTTTGCCTATTCTTAGATAGTAAAATACGGTTTGTTAATGAAAGTGATTTAGTCAAATTGATTACAGTTTTAAATATTCTTTTGTAATTTAAGTAATAGTTCTTAATAAAAGACGATGATGGAAAACGTTTGTAAAGGATATGTAAAAATTTTTTATTTTTGGCAGATATTTTGATGCCTCTTGTCAGCCAGTTTTTCCTTTTTATATAATGATTTTTTTTAGAGGAAAATCCACTTCAAAAGCTGATGAAATGTTGTCAATTAAAATCTGGAATTTTTTATTTAAATCGGAGGGAGAGGGTGATGTGTTGATCTGAGCACACAGCTCAGTGAATTTAATCATATTATTTTGACTAAATTTTCGAATGTCCCGAATTTTATGATGGTTTAAAAATTGAGAGGTACCCAAAGTAAAATAAATAAAATTGTGATCGGAGAGATCATTCTCAATTATCTCTGTGGTCATTTGTGTAGACGAATTTATGTTGGTAATTATATAATCAATACAGGAACTCGAAGAATTGGTGACTCTAGTATCATTATTAACATGCATTTGCAAATTATGAAATCTCAGAAGCCTCTTTAACCTGCTAACATTTTTATCAAAGATATTATTAAAATTTATATTGAATTCACCAGTAATAATCACCTCACAGTGTCCTGTAATTGCATTGAGCACTGCATCAAGAAAATCGAAGAAGTAATCAATTTTTCCTGTTGGAGAACGGTAAATACAAACAATATGTAAATTTCTGTTTCTGTTAAAGACATGAGAACATTCAAAATGAATTTCATTGTTTAAATAATTAAATGTTGACACGTTACTAAAATCAGACATTTCAGCACAGTATATTGCGGTTCCGCCGTGTTTTCTTTGTTTCCTGCAGAAAGAGCTCACTAAAGTGTAGGGATTCTAAATGAATATATTCATGACTCATCAACCAATGTTCAGTAATACACAGCACGACAGGGAAGTTTAAACTATCCAAAAGTACAAATAAATTATCTGCCTTACTGCGCAGGCTCTGCACATTACACAATAGAAGAGAGAAACCAGTGGATTGTTTTCTTATAAAAAAGGACTGCTTTGTGGAATGCTATTTCGCAAGTTGTCCTTAGTTAAAGAAGTAGTTAAGTTATTATCAGTTATGGAATTTTGAAAATTTTGAATATCATGGTTTGAATCATTTACAGTGATATATACTAGGTTGTTATTAATAAAACTATTGTGAGATGACTTTGTGGTGAAGTTGAATGTAGTATGTAGTATATATTTAATTAAGTGCTGCTTTCCAAAATAATTGAGATGAAGTCCATGTGAAGTAAAATGTTTAGAAGAAAATATGTTATTGACATCTATAAATCTGTAAGGAGTTTTAGTTTCGGTCAAATGCGAATATATATTTAAGTTGAAGTTGTAAATCAAGTTATTTAGAACATTTCGACCTTTCCAATAAGACGTAGCTAATAAAATTAAGTTAGTTTTTTTTGCTGCATCTTGTAGTAATTTAAGGGTGCTTTTCAAAATTTTTCTTCCTTTCAAGTTGTTATTTGAACCTCCAAAGATTATGACATAATCATTAGTGTTTAGATTTGCAAGTTCGAAAGGCAAGTTACTGACTACATCATCCAAAGTGGCATTAGGCTTACTGTTAACATATACGTGCTAACTGCTGGATCCGTCAATGAGCTGAGTATTTTGGAGAATCCTCTGACTTGACTATCCCCAAAGACTACAATATTTTGTTTTCTGAAAGATGCAAATTTGGTGATTTTCAGAGGCGTCTCAGGAGTTGTCGCACTGGCAAATTCCATAGAAGGTGGTAGGTGATTCTGTGATTTTTCTGGATCAGAGTTAGCGAGTGACTTTTTAGATTGATTAGTAGTCACAGAAGCAACAATCTCATTCTGAATGTCTAAGTTTGCAGAGGTATACGCACTGACAATATTCAGGGTGTTAATGAAAATGTTAATTTGCATTTACAATCACATAAAGGAAATGATAATTTAAAGGAATATATCACCTACCTTTCACTGGTTGTAGTGGTTGATTGTATTTGCACTGCTATCAGATAATTATGGACTGTATGTATAATGTTCACTAATTGTTGCTAATTACTGATGCTCGATGCACCGAACTAAATCACGAACCAAAGCCAAGCGAGAACGAAGTTGAATTGTCGTCCACTCGTACATTACCAACCCTTTTATGTCGTTGCACTAAAGGTAGGGATAATGGAGGGTTTCTAGGTGGGAATAGTTTAAGGACTTAAATTAATTGTGATTGGCATACTACACTACAACCAAAATACTTATAAAGCCTTAACATACCGCCCACCAAAATAAGTATTAGGAACTTATTTTCTAAGTGTGTCTAAACGAGCAAAAAAAAAAAATATATATATATATATAATCGTAAATTTAAAAGTTAACTTACCCTAATATACTAACTATAATACTAAGTTGCCTCTGAAATGGGGAGAGGGCACAATTTTACCACGGGCCTTTTAAATAGTCCCTGGGATGTTGCCACGGTAGCCACACGACAAACATTGTCCTTTCCATAATGCAACGTATGTATACGTCCCATTTTCCACTGTAATGGAGACACTTGAGTATCCTTAATCAACACCAACGTTCCCACCATTAACGAATAATTAGCAGAAAACCATTTGGTTTTCTGTTGAAGTGTGGCAGGTACTCCAAATGCCACCGTTTCCAAAATGATTGCTGAATACGTTGAACCAGTTGCCAACGATTTAAGGAAGATAGTTTCAGATCTAAGACATTAGGGTCGGGAATGACAGACACTGGTTCTACGTTCAGAAAATGACCAGGACTTAAGAATGAAAAATCAGTGGGATCGTTACTCATTGGACATAAAGGTCTGGAGTTTAATATGGCTTCAATTTGAGCAAGAATGGTGTTAAATTCTTCGTACGAGAGAATTTGTTCGCCTACCACCTTCTTGAGATGGGACTTTACAGATTTTATCCCAGCTTCCCACATTCCCCAAAGTGAGGAGCCGACGGAGGATTAAAACAAAGTGAATACCTTCCGTTTCAGATGACTGCTTCATATATTCGATTAGTTCCCGAGATGCTCCGATAAAATTTGTTCCACAGTCACTATGAATTTGCAAGCATTTACCTCTGCGTGCTACAAACCGCCGTAAAGCTGCAATAAAGGCTTCTTTAGATAGGTTTGATGCCAACTCCAGATGTATCGCTTTTGTACTAAGACAAACAAATAAACAAACATAGGCTTTCAATGATTTGGCACCTCTAATACGATTCATGGTGATAGAAAAGGGTCCACCGTAGTCTACCCCAGTATGTAGAAACGCTTTACCGGCAGTAAGTCTAGCGGGGGGCAAGTCGCCCATAGGAGGGCATAGCGAAATAGGTTTTGACGAAAACATCGAATACAAGAGTTTAGGCACTGTTGAATAGCCCTTTTTGCAGACAGAATCCAAAAATTTTGTACTAACAAGAAATGAGTAGTTCTAAGTCCAGGGTGTAAATATTTCGTATGGCAATCTCGAATAATGAGCTCTGTCACCCGGTGTGACCGAGGAAGTAGCAAAGGAAATTTTGTATCATAAGATACGTCTGCATTTCGCAACCGGCCGCCCACCCTTAACAACCCATCACTGTCAAGGAAAGGACTGAGAGGTCGAAGTTGTTTATTACTAAGTTTTCCTTTCGAATGATATCAATGTCCTGACTGAAAACTTGTTCTTGAACCCGTTTTATTAATAAATGAAGTGCATACTGTTCGGGGGAGACCAATAATTGTTCTAAGTTTCGAATATCCAAATTTGCACGAACTTTCAAGTTACGAATGAACTGACAAATATATACCAGAATCCTGCATATTTTTCGCAAATCTGAAAATTGATTTACCATCGAGTCTACGAAATGATCTGCAACGTGTATATTAAGGGATAAAGTTCTTTTTCAATGTGCATCTGAGTGTGATCTGTAAGAGTTGGTTCCATATGAGCAGGCCAATTCTCTTTAGGTAATAGTAACCATGGTGGAGCCGTCCACCACAAAGGATGATTAACAAGCTCAGCAGCTAATAATCCTCTTGATGCACAATCAGCAGGATTATCCTGTGATTTAATATGATGCCACGATGATGGAGCCACTCGTTCTTGGATATGCGAGACACGATTGCTAATAAAGGTCTTCCAATTATACGACGAAGATCGAATCCATGCTAATGCTACTGTGGAATCTGACCACGCAAATGTATCGTCCAATACTAAATTATCTCTATACGTATTTTGCACATACTCGACCAAGTTCGACAACAACACTGCACCACACAATTCTAATCGAGGTAATGATATACGATTGGTTGGTGCGACCTTAGATTTGGCACAGACCAATGAAACTTGGATGTTCCCTTTCTCATCGACACAGCGGAGATAAACTGCTGCTGCATATCCAGCTTCCGATGCATCACAAAATGCATGAATTTGTACAGTTTGATAGTTATCGCAAAGAATCCGTCGAGGAATTTCAATTTTCAATAACTCGGGTAATTGTTGAAGATACAGATTCCATTTTAAAACAATTTGTTGGGGAGGGAGTTCATCCCAACCAATTCCTAATATCCATACAGATTGAATCAAATGTTTTGCGAAGAAGACCAATGGTGATAATAACCCCAGAGGATCAAAGATCCTTGCAATTTCGAAACCATATTCCTTTTGGTACAAGGCCGATCAACGATATTAAGATTGTAAAACACATATCACTCAATGGTTGCCATTGCAGTCCTAAAATTTTTGAGAAGTATTGTTTACCTCTTCAAACAAAATTTTGCTGATACCGAACGGAATCAGGTAAATGGCCAATGACACTTGGCACGTTGCTATTCCACTTTCGCAACATAAAACCACCTGATTGGCAAATTTGGTTTAATTCATACACGAGTCGTTTGCCATCCTCTATCGAATCACACCCTGTAATCAAATCATCCACGTACGTATCCGACGCTAAAATCTTGGAAGCAATAGGAAAACGTAACGATTGACTTTTGCAAGTTCTTGAATTACACGCATGGCTAGAAATGGTGATGATGTGATGCCGTATGTAACAGTGTTTAGCTGATAATCGATAACAGACTCCGAGGACTTAAATCTCCAAACTATACGTTGATAGTCTCGATGGCTAGTAGAAATAAGAATCTGTCTATACATTTGCTTAATGTCCGCAGTTAAAACTACAGAATGTAAACGAAAGTGTAATAACAACTCCATGATATCTTTTTGAAGAGGGGCCTGCGAGTAAATGATCATTTAAAGACCCTCCACTTTGAGCGCTGGCTGAAGCATCAAATACGACACGAAGTTTTGTAGTTGTACTGTCTGGTTTGAACACGGCGTGATGTGGTATGTAATATACCGGCGATAATGTAGACGATCGAGTTGAATCCGATACAATACGAGACATGTGACCACTATCGATATAATTCTGCATAAATTCTCTGTACGAATTATACAGTTGAGGATTTATTTCCAAACGGCGTTCTAGTGAAAGAAATCTTCGAAGTGCTATTTCCGAGAGCCAGCAAATAGCGGTTCAGGACCATTGAAAGGTAACAAAACAATAAAACGACCGGTGTCATCCTGCTTGTGAGTGTCCACAAAATGCCTTTCACAAATTTCCGCATGAGGAGATAATTTGTTAGAATCTGGAATATTTTCCAGTTCCCAAAATCGAGTAATGTTAGCATCTTCTACAAGTGCAGCTAATGATATACGAGATGTAACAGAAGAAAGAACCTTCCCTGTTAATATCCACCCAAAGGTAGTGTGAATTGCCACGGGTTCTTCTAGTGACCCAATGCGAGTTGCGTTTAATAAAACACGCGCGAACAAATCTGCACCTAACAATAAATCGATATGGCTAGGTTTGTCGAAGTCCGAATCTGCTAAATCTAATCCAACTATGTGAGGCCAACTATTTGGTGAGATCCTTGATGAAGGAAGGGTTCCACAAATGTCTGGTAAAACAAAACAATCAATACTGTACTCTGGAACAGTTTTACCTTGAGGACTAATTTTACACGATACTTGTCCATACGCATGAGAAGCAGATAGACCTAAGCCTTCAACCTTCATTGAAATATTCGATTTTCTTAAACCTAAGCGTCGACAACACTTATCAGTCATGAAATTTTCCATTGATGCACTATCTACAAGTGCTCTTACTGTCTGAACTTTACCAAACCCATCTGTAATTGAAATTCTTGCGGTGCCTAATAACGTCATTGTGTTGGACGATCTAGATGATAACAACGTACTTGTAGTAGTGTTGCAGGTGGGTTCGGGAAGTTGATCTGTTGCCTGAGTGATTGCAGGTTTCTGTGCAACTGTAGGGTTTTCAAAGTGCAATAAAGTATGATGACCCTTGCACACTTTTTACAAACAAGTTTGGAAGAGCAGCGTGTAACCATATGAGAGTTGCGAAGACAATTAATGCATAAGTGTTTGTCTTTAACAAAGTTATAACGGTCTTGTGGCGATTTATTCAGAAACATTTCACATTGGTATAAGTTATGAGTACCACTGCAAAGACTGCATTTCTGAGCGAATGAAGTTGTTACGAATGACTTTCGAACTTGGGGTTTTGAATATTCAAAGGAACGTTTAGAAGGTACACTAGATGATATGGTTTGTTTAATGGACGTATTAAATTTGGACGGTGTATCGGAAACAACCATATTGCTAATTTCTAATGCCTTGCAATGTTTTTCTAGAAATAATTTTAATTGATCATAAGATGGAATGTCTGATGTATTTTCTAACTCAAATGTTTTCAAAAGATTTGTATCTACCTTTTTTGATAACAAATTAAACAATACGAAGTCGAGCAAATCAATCTTAGTTTGACGTAAGCTTGATATATTTTCCGTAAAGCAATTAAGCAATTCTCTTAAATCTGTATGTGAATTAAATTTTGCTTTTGGTGACGATTCTAAAGCATTCCAATGCGTGTTTGCAATTAAACGTTTTGAATTAAACCTCTCCACAATAATTGAATAAGCTAGCATATAATTATTATTCGAAATTTGCAAATGTCTAATGAGTTCTCTAGACTTAAAATCCAACGCATCAATTAAAAATAGAACTTTTCGATCGGTAGCAATTGATTATTTTCATGAACTAAATTATTAAAAATTGAATAAACTCTTGAAATGTTCTATTTTTCCAGAAAATTTTTCATTTCTATCCGAGGGAGACGAATATTAGTACATGAGCCGATGCTAGTAATATTTTCAGTCAAGCATTTTTCAGCAGTGGATATATTATCAAACTGAGCTTTAATAATTTTAATGTTTAACAAAGACCTATCTATTTCAATTCTTAGTGTTGTAATTGCATTTAATAATTCAGAGTTGTCCTCATCCAATATGCACGTTTTATAAGCAGTATCTACATCGTTTTTGATATCAAAGGCGCTTTCAGCCATAATATTAACAGAAATACAATTGCCTTTAATATGCTCCAATTTATCTATCGCACCAGATATATCAGATAATCTATCGAGTGCGGCCTTTAAATCCACTATCAACCTATCCGATGAAATATGTGCCATCCTAACGAACAAGGTTACTAATATCGATTTTATATTGATTTCAGCTACAAAAATGAAGGGTTTGTTCACCTAATAATAGGATATACCAAGGGTAATGTTGAACTACCTGTTAAAGAATTTTTACTACAACGTGCCTAACGGGAGCTTGCAAGTTTCAATATGACAAAGAGCAAAGGGTTTTATTCTACCCGGTTTTACGAATACCTGAATTCTCTAGCGAACTTGAATTACAAGTTTAAAATAACTGTATTGCTTAAACACTTTTCTGACTACAAATTCTTACGTTAACTATCCCTAAAATTTACAAAGATTTGTCATTTTTAAGGCTTTATAAGATTCTGTATCAGTACAAAATTTCAAATTTAATGCGAGATTGCATCTACTATAAGTTAGTTTACACAATTGACTATGAAACTTGGTGGTATGACTACACTTTTATTCTAAATGCGGTCAACCCCTAATTTAAGCGAAGAGCAATAAACAATGTAGTTAAATTGAATGCCAAAATGCCAATAATAAACCAATTAATAAGCCAAATATTTGCTCAAAGGACCAAAATGTTAATAAAATGTTAATTTGCATTTACAATCACATAAAGGAAATGATAATTTAAAGGAATATATCACCTACCTTTCACTGGTTGTAGTGGTTGATTGTATTTGCACTGCTATCAGATAATTATGGACTGTATGTATAATGTTCACTAATTGTTGCTAATTACTGATGCTCGATGCACCGAACTAAATCACGAACCAAAGCCAAGCGAGAACGAAGTTGAATTGTCGTCCACTCGTACATTACCAACCCTTTTATGTCGTTGCACTAAAGGTAGGGATAATGGAGGGTTTCTAGGTGGGAATAGTTTAAGGACTTAAATTAATTGTGATTGGCATACTACACTACAACCAAAATACTTATAAAGCCTTAACACAGGGTTTCATTTGAACTAGTAGAAGGTTGACTGTGGCCAGAAACATCTTTTGGTGTAGATAGGTGAATATCCATACATTATTGAAAACCATTCATCAGAGAAAGATTTATCATAATTCTTATTTGTAATAGGACAGGCAGAATTGGTAATTGCGAGAGCTTGAGTGCCAGTTCCAGTAATTAGATCAGAGGTGATAAAATTTGTCACTGATAATGTTTGCGTACCAACAGAACTACGAAAATAAGAAGTATCATTTGAATTTGTATTTAACCTATCTACTAAGATCTGAAGTATATTAATCTTAAGCTTGGTATCATGCACCTGCTGATTAAGCTGTGTTTCATTTGCAATGGCTTCTTGAATAAAAGAGTTGTGATCAAGTTTTAATTTAGCTAAGTGGTGGAACAATAACTCATTTCTTCAGCAAGTTGTTGAAGTTTGGAGTGAACTTTATCAGTGTTATTAGAGGTAATAGAAAAATTTGTCGCTGAGGAAATGCAGTTTTCACATAACAATAGGTTATCATTTAGTAACTTTTTATGTTTAACTCTATGAAGACAGCTCTTGTGGTAAACACTGTGGCAATGGACGCACACATAATTGTTAAAAATTCCTCAGATGAAAAGCGACATTACCAGATATTCAATCGTTGTACAATTTGCCAACAACAAAACCCGAACAAAACTACCCAGAAGATTAATGGGCAGTCGTCCCGAAATTAGTAGGCCATGGCAAATGATTAGTGTAGATTTTATAGGACCTTTAGTACGCTCAACTCAAGGCTACACTCATCTATTGGTAGTATGCGACTACTTTAGCAAGTATGTAGTATTATTTCCCGTCCGTTCCGCTACTGCTAAGAGTGTGTAAAAACTTAGAAGAAGAAATCTTTTGATTTATGATGTTCCACAATCAATAATTTGTGACAATGGAACACAACTGAAAAGCAAAGAATTTAAAGCCTTATGTCAAAAATACAACTCTGAAATTTTCTATACTCGTCTTTATTATCCTCACGCTAACCCTGCCGAGAGATCAAACAGAGTTATTAAAACCATGATCGCTTCATACATCAAGGATACCCATCGTGCTTGGGATAATCAATTAGTCGCTGTGGCTTGTGCAATTCGTACTTCCACTAGCGAAACGACAGGTTTCACCCCTTATTATATTAATTTTGGTAGAGAACACGTTGCCGATGGTAAGGAATACTTTATTGATGTGAATGCTTCCGAACCGCCTAAAACGGCGAAAAAGCGTCTTCGTCTCGCTCACGAGCGTTTTCGACACACCTACAATCTGCGTAGAAGAGATGTGACTTACCAGATAGGTCAACTTGTATGGCGACGTAACAAGATCCTTAGCGACGCAACCAAATTCATATCTGCTAAACTGGCTCCAAAATTTATAGGGCCTTATAAGGTTAAGAAAAAGATTGGTGCTTATGTTTATGAATTGGAAGATAGTGATGGCGAACCCGCAGGGACTTGGCATGTTCAAGAATTAAAACCTGCAGTTATTGATGATCAAGGTTGATGTTTTCTTTATGTTTGTTTGGCTTTATTTTTTTTTCTCTTTTATTTTTGAAATTGTTGTGTGGAACATACTTATGTTGTGAGGCCCGAACTTTTCAAAATGGATCCCTCATGTGGTGATCTAATTCATGTGTAGTTTTGTCAGTAAACTCAATCTTTGATGGGTTTACTTCCTTACGAAGAAAGGGGATGTAACCTTCCGGTCGACACTTCTGTGTCAGCATTCTATTTATATAATATTTCTAAATTCCTTGTCTGCTGATAGCATTGTCCTGCTATCTATATCGTTGTTACCTTTGCGCTTCATTTGTGTTAACCTTCATAATTACAAGTTATTGCCGTATACTCAAATTTACGTTACTTATCTGCATTTGAAATTACAAATATGATAATAAGCTGTACTTTGCTTTTGTCCTTGCGGATAAGAGGCATTCTTATTTCGATCGTTGTTGGTGAAAGTTGAATTCTGCCGATATAAACGTATTAATTACGGATTTAGGTAGAACCGACAAATAATTATTGGAGTTTGGCAATTTTGGTTTTATGGTTCTAGAATACCTTTTGCAAGCTTCGATTTTCACTTGTAGTGGATTTAAATTCATCATCATCGTTCATAATTGGTATGAATTAAAATAGATTAAATTTTATTATTTGAATTTTTCTAGGTGCAGATGTTCGTTATTGAAATCTAAATATTGTAACGTCCTGTTATCTCTAAATCAATTAGTGCACATTTAATTGACCCACTTACGTGGTAATTAATATCTCAATTTTTGTTTGCAACTTGATTTATAATATTAAATTTTAGGGTTCTTTTTTTTCTCCCTACGCCTTCTCATTGTGCGTTATACGTATGCTCTTCATTCTGTTTATGCTCCTGTCTCCTTTATCTCAAGAACGTTGTCGCACTATCAACTTTATTATTTATCCTTTATTGGCGTTGCCGACCAGCTGTCGTTACTCTGGGTTACCATTCCAGCAGCCTAGAACTTCGACGACCTTTGATGTGAGATAACTACGTACAGAAGCTAATCATTGAGTAAGAGTATTCCATGTATTTATTGTTCGTTGTTAGTGTTTGTGCTTATTTGGCGCCATTGTGGTTTTATTATTTTCCTTTAGTAGTACTTAATATTAATAATTTGAGCTATTGCTGTTCATAAGAAGTACATCTACTTCATTCAAAATTCTGTAATACTGATATACAACATTTAATATTTAAACATCCACATTTAGTATATTTCTAGGCACCCTCTTTACTGCCTAAGGCGATTCATTAAGATAATTGTGAAATATTTCAACAGTACGTTAAGGTATCTAATATTTACACTATTGTTAGAGATTGTTCCCACGAGGTGCTTATTTGAAATTGAAGTTAGAACACCTAGCACTTAATTTATGGTGCATTTTACGTACTACTACATGCTTTCTTGGCCAAGGGTATATGAGTATGTGAGTAATAAATAACTTTAAAGTGAGTGAAAAATTAAAAGTTGTTCTTCCCTGATATGCACTCGTGCGGGGTTCCTTACGGTAATATTTACTAATTTTGTATTTTCTATTCTTGTGTTAATCATAATTGATGTAATATTGAAATTCAACTGGTATTTGAAATTTTTGTTATTAATTGTTTTTGTGTTCCGATGCGATATTAAAGATAGTTATTTTGTGAAGTTGCGTGTTTTATATTTATGATCTGGAAGGGGGCTCCTTCGAAGTCTGTTGGAACTAGGACTTTAGATTTCATACGCTCCTTAATTGTTATCAGTTCCTGGCGCCTTGGCATTCCCTGTCCAGGCTCTGATTCAATACTAACCCTTATTAATATAATCTGTGCAGTACATTTTCTGACCTACCCTGAATTAGCGTCTCACCCTGACCAAGCTGGAGCAAAAGTTGTCACCACCCCCAACCCAAAAGCCGCTACCTAAGCACTTTTCTAGTGGCCGTCAACTTGACTTAAATTTTCCGTGACATCCAAAAATTGGTACACCCAACGCGTGTGGCCTCGAAATCCTGCATTGATTTTTTTTTGTGTTCTCGTTTTAAATATTTTGGCGTTTCCTCGAATAATCAATTTTCATTAGTGCCCTTGAAGTTAACCAAGATTTCTATTTACAGAATTTGTTTTTGTGTTTATGTGAATTTGTGTAACCTATACGTTTGCGTGCTACTTTTGATTATTATTTTGTTGTTTCACAATTTCTGCGGTATATTTGAGTATTATTTGATGTTTTGTGATTATAACAATTTTCGTGTGGAGAAACAGGAACATTGAAGTTGTGTAGTGATATGTTTTTGTGTGTATGGAGTTGTTTTGTTTGCTTAGTATATAATGGCTGAATATAAATTAGACCTCAACCGTTTAAGAAAAGATGAGCTGTGTTTTGAATTATTCATTCGTGGTGTTGATATGGCTATCACTGAAACTGTAGACCATATGCGAGCATGTCTCCGTCCCTTAATTAAAATGGAACAATTGGATAAATCATTATCTTACCCAACTTTGAAATTAAATACTGATGAAGAATTTGAAATTATTGGAACTAAATTAACTGAACTTAAAGCAAATCTGAAGAAATTGGACTCACCTTTGGCTACTATTTGTTCGCGTCTGATTCATTTATTAAAAGAATTAATCTCACCGTTACTTCTTCGTTAACCCCTGAACAAACTAAGACATATAATCAGTTGTTACCGGCAATTCTTACGCTTATGGACAATTTGGATGGACACACGGCGCCAAGTTTTATCGCCCTTCCTGCAATGTTTGCTACTCAAACGTTAGCTACAGATGAAACTGTAGAAGCGCCTAATCTTTCAGATAGTGTTGTTTCTAGTAATCCTGCCTCTAGTTCTAATTTTAAAGGTCACCATACACCCGTAGTTAAATGGAACTTAAAATTTTCTGGAGTTCCTACTGGACTTAGTGTTCATAATTTTCTAGAAAGAGTAAATGAGCTTAAAGTTGCTCGTGGTGTTTCCGATTTACAGTTTTTTGAAAGTTCTGTAGATTTATTTGAATCCAAAGCCTTATTATGGTACAGGAGTAATCGTCACCAATTTACTAATTGGCACGACCTATCTTCTTTATTAATTCGACATTTTGAACCTCCTGATTACAGGCGTCGACTGTTTAAGGAAATTTTGTCGCGAACTCAAGATCCCTTCGAAAATATCGTGGAATACTTGTCAATTATGAAGTCAATGTTCCGAGGATATGGCAGTATACCCGATCATGTACAATTAGAGATTATTTCAAGAAATCTTGCCCCTTTTTACACCGCACAACTGGCATCCGTTACTTCGTTATGTGAATTAGAAGCAGAATGTTTAAAACTTGAAGTCACGAAATACCGTTTACATAATTATGTGCCGCCTTGTAGAAAAAGCGACTGTGTCGAACCAGATTTTGCATTTGTTCGCAATACTAAAGCTGTGTCAGAAGTTGCATCTGCGTTGCCTGCTGTAGTTGAGACATCACCCAATTTAAAAACTGTAGTTTGTTGGAATTGTTCACGTTTAGGTCATACTAGTACAAATTGTACAGAACCAAAGAAACTATTCTGTTATAAATGTGGTAAACACGATTTCACTATGCACACCTGTCCCGAGTGCAATACTCAGTTAAACTGTTCACGAGGAAACCGTTAAGTCAAGTGGTTAACCTCAATTCATCTCAAAGCTTGACTTCCTCTAAATTCGATCCTGAAAATATTAAGCCATGCAAATTAATTACGTTTAAATCTGATCAATTTCCTGCGCAAATCTTACTTGACTATGTTCTCTCTCATGTTGAAGGTGATCACAGACCCTATGTGAAAATAAAAAATATGGAATATCCTATTTTAGCTTTTTTAGATAGTGGTGCTACACAAACTGTTGTAGGACTACCTGGTTACGAATTATTATTGAAACTTGGACTCACTTTAATTAAGTCGCCAACTGAATGTACAGTTGCTAACGGACAAATATGTAAAAGTTTAGGTTATGTAGCCACACCGATACAACTGTTAGATAAATTACGCATTGTAAATGTTTCACTAGTACCCGAATTGTGTCACGATATAATACTTGGTATTGATTTTTGGAAATTAATGGGTATTGTCCCTAATTTAAAGGAAGACATTTGGCATTTTGACAATGAATCAAAAATTCCTCGCATTGCAAGTTTAAATAATCCTGATCAATTATCTATTGATCAGCGCAATGCGGTAAATAATTTAATTTCGAATAAATTGAAAATAATGGAAATTGGCTTAGGCTTGTGCACCACCACTGAACATGTCATTGAAATCACTCCTGATACGAAACCTATTAAACAAAGATACTACCCTGTATCCCCGGCTAAACAGAAAATCATAGATAATGAACTAAATGAAATGTTACAAGCGGGAATAGTTGAACCTAGTAAAAGTGCATGGTCATCACCTGTCTGTCTTGTTCCGAAAAAGGATGGTTCCTACCGATTCTGTGTCGATTATCGCCAACTAAATCGCGTCACCACTAAGGACGCCTACCCTTTGCCTTACATTTCTGCGATTTTAGATCAATTACGTGATGCCCAATATTTATCGTCAATTGATATTAGGTCAGCGTACTGGCAAGTGCCTTTGTCAGAGTCCTCTAAGGATTTTACTGCATTTACGGTTCCAGGGCGTGGGCTCTATAGGTTCACTAGGATGCCTTTTGGTCTGACTAATGCCCCTGCAACGTTTCAGCGCTTGATAGATAACACTTTAGGTGCCGACCTGCAACCCTTTGTTTTGCAGTATCTTGATGATGTGGTTGTGATTTCAAAAGATTTTAATACTCATTTGGAAGTTCTCGCAAAAGTTCTTGATCGATTGGTTGAAGCTGGTCTCGTTATTAGTTTGGAGAAATGTAAATTTTGTGTACCCGAACTCAAATATCTAGGCTATGTTGTAGATGATAATGGATTAAGACCCGATCCCGAGAAAATTAGTGCGATTCTGAATATATCTCGTCCAAAAACTGTTACAGAACTGCGTCGATTTTTAGGTACCGCAAGTTGGTATCGGAGATTTATCAGAAATTTTTCTACTATTGTACATCCGCTTACAGACTTGACAAAGAAAAAGACTATTTGGAAATGGTCTGAATCTTGTGAGTTAGCATTTAATCACCTTAAGGATAGTTTAGTGTCAACCCCCATTTTGACCTGTCCTGATTTTGCGAAACGGTTTATTTTGCAAACAGACGCCTCTGCCTATGGCATCGGAGCTGTTCTTACCCAAGAATCCGACCAAGGTGATAACGTTATTTGCTATTTATCTCGTTCTTTGACAACCCAAGAAAGAAAATACTCCACTACCGAGCGAGAATGTATTGCTGTTATCTGGGCTGTGGAAAAATTAAGACATTATTTAGATGGCGTTTTGTTTATGGTTATTACTGACCATCATTCTTTGCTGTGGTTGCACCGTTTGAAGGACCCTCAAGGTGGATTAGCTCGGTGGTCTCTCCGTCTGCAACCCTACAATTTCAACATCATTCATCGGAAAGGCAAAGACAATGTCGTTCCTGACTTCTTATCGAGTTCTGTACCTGTGTCGGTTGGTGTTCTTCAATCGAATGCCAACCAAATTTCTAACATTTCTGACCGATGGTATAGAAAAATGATTACCAAGATATCGGAATTTTCTTTAAAGTACCCTCAGTGGCGTACTGAAATTAATAAATTGTACAAATATGTTAAACCTAGTATACCCGAACTCGCCAACGAGTCTGACGTTTGGAAACTGGTAGTTTCCAAAGACCATCGCAAAGAGATCCTTTCACGGTATCATGATCATCCAACAACTGGACATGTCGGTATCTTTAAAACATACTCTAAAATTAAAAATCTTTATTATTGGCCTCAGATGAAAAGCGACATTACCAGATATATCAATCGTTGTACAATTTGCCAACAACAGAAACCCGAACAAAAACTACCCACAAGATTAATGGGCAGTCGTCCCGAAATTAGTAGGCCATGGCAAATGATTAGTGTAGATTTTATAGGACCTTTAGTACGCTCAACTCAAGGCTACACTCATCTATTGGTAGTATGCGACTACTTTAGCAAGTATGTAGTATTATTTCCCGTCCATTCCGCTACTGCTAAGAGTGTGTGTAAAAACTTAGAAGAAGAAATCTTTTTGATTTATGGTGTTCCACAATCAATAATTTGTGACAATGGAACACAACTGAAAAGCAAAGAATTTAAAGCCTTATGTCAAAAATACAACTCTGAAATTTTCTATACTCGTCTTTATTATCCTCACGCTAACCCTGCCGAGAGATCAAATAGAGTTATTAAAACCATGATCGCTTCATACATCAAGGATACCAACCGTGCTTGGGATAATCAATTAGCCGCTGTGGTTTTGTGCAATTCGTACTTCCACTAGCGAAACGACAGGTTTCACCCTTTATTATATTAATTTTGGTAGAGAACACATTGCCGATGGTAAGGAATACTTTATTGATGTGAATGCATTCCAACCGCCTAATTTAAATTCTCAAGTAGAAAAGAGAAAAACTGGTTTTCAGAAATTACGAGAAACGGTGAAAAAGCGTCTTCGTCTCGCTCACGAGCGTTTTCGACACACCTACAATCTGCGTAGAAGAGATGTGACTTACCAGATAGGTCAACTTGTATGGCGACGTAACAAGATCCTTAGCAACGCAACCAAATTCATATCTGCTAAACTGGCTCCAAAATTCATAGGGCCTTATAAGGTTAAGAAAAAGATTGGTGCTTATGTTTATGAATTGGAAGATAGTGATGGCGAACCCACAGAAACTTGGCATGTTCAAGAATTAAAACCTGCAGTTATTGATGATCAAGGTTGATGTTTTCTTTATGTTTGTTTGGCTTTGTTTTTTTTCTCTTTTATTTTTGAAATTGTTGTGTGGAACATACTTATGTTGTAAGGCCCGAACTTTTCAAAAATGGATCCCTCATGTGGTGATCTAATTCATGTGTGAGTTTTGTCAGTAAACTCAATCTTTGATGGAGTTTACTTCCTTACGAAGAGAAGGGGGGATGTAACCTTCCGGTCGACACTTCTGTGTCAGCATTCTATTTATATAATATTTCTAAATTCAATTGTCTGCTGATAGCATTGTCCTGCTATCTATATCGTTGTTACCTTTGCGCTTCATTTGTGTTAACCTTCATAATTACAAGTTATTGCCGTATACTCAAATTTACGTTACTTATCTGCATTTGAAATTACAAATATGATAATAAGCTGTACTTTGCTTTTGTCCTTGCGGATAAGAGGCATTCTTATTTCGATCGTTGTTGGTGAAAGTTGGATTCTGCCGATATAAACGTATTGATTACGGATTTAGGTAGAACCGACAAATAATTATTGGAGTTTGGCAATTTTGGCTTTATGGTTCTAGAATACCTTTTGCAAGCTTCGATTTTCACTTGTAGTGGATTTAAATTCATCATCATCGTTCATAATTGGTATGAATTAAAATAGATTAAATTTTATTATTTAAATTTTTCTAGGTGCAGATGTTCGTTATTGAAATCTAAATATTGTAACGTCCTGTTATCTCTAAATCAGTTAGTGCACATTTAATTGACCCACTTACGTGGTAATTAATATCTCAATTTTTGTTTGCAACTTGATTTCTAATATTAAATTTTAGGGTTCTTCTTTTTCCTCCCTATGCCTTCTCATTGTGCATTATACGTATGCTCTTCATTCTGTTTATGCTCCTGTCTCCTTTATCTCAAGAACGTTGTCGCACTATCAACTTTATTATTTATCCTTTATTGGCGTTGCCGACCAGCTGTCGTTACTCTGGGTTACCATTCCAGCAGCCTAGGACTTCGACGACCTTTGATGTGAGATAACTACGTACAGAAGCTAATCATTGAGTAAGAGTATTCCATGTATTTATTGTTCGTTGTTAGTGTTTGTGCTTATTTGGTGCCATTGTGGTTTTATTATTTTCCTTTACTAGTACTTAGTATTAATAATTTGAGCTATTGCTGTTCATAAGAAGTACATCTACTTCATTCAAAATTCTGTAATACTGATATACAAAATTTAATATTTAAACATCCACATTTAGTATATTTCTAGGCACCCTCTTTACTGCCTAAGGTGATTCATTAAGATAATTGTGAAATATTTCGACAGTACGTTAAGGTATCTGATATTTACACTATTGTTAGAGATTGCTCCCACGAGGTGCTTATTTGAAATTGAAGTTAGAACACCTAACACTTAATTTATGGTGCATTTTACGTACTACTACATGCTTTCTTGGCCAAGGGTATATGAGTACGTGAGTAATAAATAACTTTAAAGTGAGTAAAAAATTAAAAGTTCTTCTTCCCTGATATGCACTCGTGCGGGGTTCCTTACGGTAATATTTACTAATTTTGTATTTTCTATTCTTGTGTTAATCATAATTGATGTAATATTGAAATTCAACTGGTATTTGGAATTTTTGTTATAATTGTTTTTGTGTTCCGATGCGATATTAAAGATAGTTATTTTGTGAAGTTGCGTGTTTTATATTTATGATCTGGAAGGGGGTTCCTTCGAAGTCTGTTGGAACTAGGACTTTAGGTTTCATACGCTCCTTAATTGTTATCAGTTCCTGGCGCCTTGGCATTCCCTGTCCAGGCTCTGATTCAATACTAACCCTTATTAATATAATCTGTGCAGTACATTTTCTGATTTACCCTGAATTAGAGTCTCACCCTGACTAAGCTGGAGCAAAAGTTGTCACCACCCCCAACCCAAAAGCCGCTACCTAAGCACTTTTCTAGTGGCCGTCAACTTGACTTAAATTTTCCGTGACACTTTAATGGAAGGAATATAAAGATCTTCTATACCCAGAAGATTTCAACCTAATCAGATTAATAATAACAAAATTGTGGCAAGTTAAAGGTGACATAAATTGTAGATTGTACATTTTAATGAAATTAACTAATAAAAGACAAAATTGACATTTTTAAATTGCTTTAACTTTTTTGTCATTAATCCAATTAGGTTGAAATTTTCTGGCACTATGAAAATTTGTAATGTATGTAAGTTGTATATAAGAATTACGAAAAAATAGCACTATCATTAAAATCGTATTACTTGATGTTGACGGTACAGATATATATATCCGCATAAAAGGGAGTAACTTCCTTTGGAAATATCATTTTGGAATCGTCTATAGTATTAATTGTACGAGATATCTGAAATATAACATAATAAGTTAGAGGCAAAAACTGTTAGTTGTTACCAGATAGAATTACTATTTTTTTGTGGTTCATATTCAAATTGATCCGGTACATGTTTATCAAAAACAGTAGGAATTGCCTTAATAGTCTTTTGCGAATTTTAGTGGTTTTCGAGAAATATTTTTCTAAAAAATGTTTTTCACACAGTTTATAATTTTTATACAGCTTGTCTGAATCCATTGCCAGTAAATCGGTGCGATTACATGTTGCTAACCATTCCTCACATCTGTGAAAGTAAAAATATTGCAGTGAGCAACTAAAAGCACAGATTATCCAAGACAAGCTATGCTGTAGGCACAGATTATCCTGTATTACTGGTAAATCAGTGTAGGTACTCACCTTACTCAATCAATTATTGGGAATAGAAACATAGAGATATTGTTTGAAGATTTTGTGGAACCCCCTCTAAAAGTACAAAATGTGCCATATTTTTATTCTTTCCGTCCATATTCATCGTTAAATGCTAAAAAATTATACAATACGAATCGAAGTAAAAAGTTACGTTAACTGCAAGAAAATTTTAGGTTGATTAGAAAACCACTTATTTGGAGCATGTGCAAAGAAAAACAATTAAGCGGGAAACGCAAGCCTTCACATCTGTAAGAGGTGGATAATCTGTGACACAAATATAAACCTTGCCTTAAACTGAACTTAGTGCACTCTGAATAATAATTAACTGATTATTACACTCCTGCATCAGCATTATGACAGGAGACACTAAAAGTATGTTAGAACTAAATTGCAAGTTCCAGCTTGTACAATTTCACAAAACAAAACAATGCTGAATTGTATTATATTATGCAATACCGTACCTCAATCTAGATTCGAATAATGCAAAATAACATTTTTAGTGCAATCGATTGGTAATTCCCTGGACACAGATTTAAGTGCATAGATAACCGAAGATAGTTTGGATGATAACATACTAATATGTTCATACCAGTTCAAATTCTGATCTACTATGATTCCAAGAAATTTAGTGGAGGTAACTAAATTTAGTGACAAGTCCGAGATGAGACTGAATGGCGGCGGTAAAGGTTTGAAGACCATATAGCAAGTTTTTTGTTCGTTTATCAGTAGTCTATTATTATAAAACCATTTTCTCATAGATAGGAGATCAGTGTTTAATTTATCTTTTAAAGAATCAATATTTAGTGCATCCCACTGAAGATTAATATCATCTGCATAGAGAGTACATTTGGCATATACAGTGCAGCTAGTAAAATCATTAATAAAGAATAGAAACAAAATGGGACCTAAGACTGATCCTTGTGGAACGCCTAAGTTTACTCAGCTCTCTCAAACAATATATATATAAGTCGTTAGACTTGACCCTAACGGATTGGTATCTATTCTCAAGATAAGATTTAAACTAGCCGTACCCCTAAAACTGTAAAATTCTAATTTCTGCAATAATATCGAATGTTTTACCAAATCAAATGCCATACTTAGGTCTACAAATACCATGGCTGAAGCGCATCGACTATTATTTAATGTTCTTTACGGTTTAAAGTTCAAATTCTTACATTTCAAAAGAGCCAATTCTTACACTTAAAAGTTCACAAATACAAACCCGCAAACGTGGTATATTAGACACCACGGGCAGTTGGTAACGCTAATTTTTGTACAGATTTTGGCGCGCCCATCTGTCAATGACGTCACCAATGCACAAATTTAATACGCAATTATCGGAAAATATAAATTTAATTATCGAACAAATTAAGCCATTTAAGTACTTACATAAGAAATCCGACGTCCTGCGGGGTTGAGTTAAAGTTGGCTTCTGTTGACGTCCATCAGGCTACTGATGGCCCCTTTTAAGGCAATTAACGGAGGGTACGCCTACCAAACGGCTAGAGCCCCCTTTAAGATAGTTAAAGATGGTGACGGCTCCGGTTAGCTGTTAGCGGAGCATGGACATCCGGCTCGTTCTAGGGTCGTGGATTACTCCAGGATCGTATCAGATTCCTATATGTAGCGGAACGATAAGGAATAGGTTAATTAGGTAAAGACAATCAAAGATAAGCTAAAGGAAATCTACATAATAAAAATGAAGATACGATACCACACACGACCGCCCTTCTCGATGTTCCAAGGCAAAACGGCCACGTTAAAGCGTCTCACGGAAACACTTCTCCCACTTTTTGTCCTTTCACGCGTCGGCGCGAAATTATTCGTCCAACCCACTTTTGACATGACAAAAATACGCGCACCGAGTCTTTTGAATTTATGGCGCGAAACTTCCGCACATCAAAATTAAACTAAAACAATGTTTAGTTCCAATTTGGCACGTAACATGTTACATATACATTATTTAAGAAATTATACATTGCATCGCTTGTAGATTTTTTAGGACAGAATCCATACTGATTAGGACTAAATATTTTAAATTTGAATGCAAAATTTATAAGCCGTTCTTTAACAAGCGATTTGATGATTTTAGAAAAGGTAGATAAATAGAGAGGTCTAAAATTGTTAACGATGAAAGTGCCCCCTTTGTGTAGTGGAACAACTATTGCAAATTACAAGCAGTTTGGAAACACTCCAGTAAGAAGAAATTCATTTATTAATTCAGAAAAGTGACTTATAATGTTAAGTGGTAAAGCCAGTAGGGCTTTTGTAGGTATGTTGTTATGACCTGTAATAGTTTTGTTTTTGAAAGAATTTATAATTTTTAAAATCTCATGTGGATCCGCTGGGAAAACGCAAAGCAGTCAAAGACACAACACTGATTTCTACGTAAAAAGTCAATTACAGTTAAAGTGGAAACTGTGTTATTTTCAACTAATTTAGAGGCAACAGTAGCAAAATAGTTCTTCAAGGTGTCTGCTGTGTCACGTTCATTACAATTCTCAATGCTAGTTTTCAGTGATGAGGATGTATTTCTACCTGTAAGTTCATTAACAACTCTCAACGTTTCAGTTTGTACATTACCTGAATTAGAAATCTATCCGTACGATTCATATTGTTAAGTAATATACGTAGTTGTAGCATCCTACTACGCTAATCAAGTGAAATTCTGGTTCTGTTATCTTCGGTGTAATAATTGAATGTTGGTCTCAAGTAAAGCTACCTGATTAATGTTTCACGTTTCAAAAGACCCAGTTAAAGTGTATAGACGTATTGTTGTCTGCTCTAAATTTTGAGTATTTGGTTTAACTTGGATTTCGTTTGGGAAGAATGTTTTGGTGAATATAGATTTTAGAAATTATTCTTTTCATATTCCGTGCGAGGATTTTGTAACTGAAGCGTAAGTATGTTTTCAACAAAACAAAAATTTATATGTTTATTTTAGGAAGTTGTTGTTGTTATCGATAGGCGATCTTAACAGCACAGATTGTTTGTTCTGAATAAATAACCCAATTTAAATCGGTAAGTGGTGTTAATGTTTATACGTGAAATTCTAACAATGTTTATTGATAGGGTTGTTTGGTTCCGATTGTTTGGTCCTGATTGTTTGACTCCCATTGTTTATACCGGCTGTTTGTTCCGGCATTGTTAATTGTTATTCCTTTGTGCCTTCATCATGTCCATATGGTTGTATTGTTATTGGTACTGTGTCCAGTGACGACATATTGAGGACACATATACAGACTAGATTCCTGTGTTCCTATCCACCTGTCACTTTAGAAGCCATTGTGGACGGATACTAGTTAAGTATATCGTAGAGAATTGGACAACTGGTAAGAACCCATTTTTTTGGCATTATTATTTGTGTTTGGACAATTGTTACAAGTGACGAACTCTAACCTTGGTATAATTGTGTTAATAAATTTAAAGTATATACAATAGAAAGTTGTGAACTTGTGCCAACTGATTTGAATTTTTCTTATCAGGAATAATTGCAAGTTGTGGGAAACATTATTATATTAACATTGAGGTTAAAGGTATACCAAGCTCCTCATGATATTTTTATATTTAATTAGTAGGTTGATTTAACCGTTAATGTTTATGTTGGTAAAAGTACTGGAATTATTTACACCCACAGGATAGTGAATTCGATTAAACGTAAGATCAATACAATCATATTACTAGTAAAGTGGATTAAATTTATGTATTGCATTGTAGGTGTTATTAGATTATTTATTTGGATTTTGGACATCATATAATACTTAATCTAGATGTCCAAATATTTGTCAATGTTATTTAAATAATTTCATTGTAATGTTCTCTCATTTTAGCTTATTAAAGGTTTACTTATATTGCTGTATTATTTAAATTTCATCATCATCCTCATCATTAGGTCTTTAGTCCTAGAACTGTTTGGATGCGTACTCTCATTGTTTTCTAGTCTGAACCAATCTACACATTTCCCTGAAATTAGCACAGACCGCATCTATCACTATCTATGTGCGAAAGACTGATCTCGATTTACCTCTATCTTTCTTTTCCTATCACTGCTTGTAATATATTCCGCACTATTCCCCAGAATAGCCTTAGAACGGATCATGTCCTTCTATTTCTCCTATTTTTTCCGTTTTCCACAGATATCTTTATTCCTCTACTTTTTCTACAACCTATTTGTTATTAGCTTTGTCTGTCCATGCTATCATTCTCATACATCTGAAGCACAACATTCCAGTAGGCTTCTATCTCTTTCTGTCTACTTTTCCTACTGCCCCTATTTCATAGACGTATTGTGCTGGGCTCCACACTATGCTTTGAACAGTTTTCTTCTTGTATTTATGTTCGTTGTCTTTGAACATAGCTGCTGTTCTTACTTGTTTGATGTAGTTCGGTCACCTTCTATTGTTTCACAGTTATATACCCTATTTCCCCAATACTCAGTGGTATGTGAAGGGGGATAAGCAGCTTTGGCCGCCAAGTTCCCCCAGCACTTGAACCTTTGTCCAATTAATAGTTTTCCAATTTATCTTTTCGCACAATCAACATTAGCTGAAAATATTTTACAACCAACACCTGTAGTTGTTTATAATAATCATCAGGTTTAAGAGCACTTATTTTTTCGTCATTGGGTTTTACATCTTGAAACTGGTTCGATTTGTAGCTCAACTTATTTATGTTCTGAGCTACCCTACACAGTTACCTGCACTTCTCACAACAGCCTATATATAGCTTGATTCCCGTCTATTGTTTTCTAATTATATGCCTTATTTCACTGAAATTCAGTGGTATGTGAAGGGGGTTAAGCAGCCTGTGGCTGCCAAAGATCTCCCGACACTTAGACATTTGCCGTATTAATGTTTTCCAGTAAATTCTTTCCCACAATTAACATTAGTTGAGAGTATTACAAAACCAATATCTGTAATTGTTTATAATAATCACCATGTACAGTTATTACTTTTGTCATTGGTTTTTACATCTTGCGACTGGTTGGAAGCATACCTCCATTGATTTCTATTCTGAGCTAGCCTACACATTTCCCTGAAATTCTCACAGCCTACATCTTTCACTATCTGTGTGCAATAGTCTAACATAGGTCTACCTCTACTTCTCTTTATTCCTATCTCTGCTTCTAATATATTCCGCATTATTCCCTCATGCCTTAGTATGTGGCCTATCATCCTATCTCCCCTATTTTTTACTGTTTTCCATATACTTCTTTCTTCCCTTACCATTTCTAGTACTTCTTAGTTCTTAAGTTTGTCTGTCCATGGTATCTTCATCATACGTCTGTAGCACCACATTTCAACGACTTCTACCTTTTTCTTGTCTGCTTCTCCTACTGTCCAGGCTTCACAGCCATACAGTGCTGTGCTCCATATGTATGTTTTTAGCAATCTTTTCCTTGTTTCTATGTTTGTGGTCTTTGAGCACAGTAGTTGCTTTTCTTGTTAAACGTAGCATGACCTTGTGCTAATCTTTGTTTTATACCTTTAGTGCTTTTCCCATCTTGCGTTCTTTGACTTCCTAGGTAGCATAAATCCTTAACCTCTTGTAAGTTCTTGTTACCTATTTGCATTCTTGTTTTTGATTTATTTTCCCCTCTTTTGCATACTAGAACTTTAGTTTTATTTTTGTTAATTATCATATCTCTCTGTTACAACTGTTTCCATTTCATTAAGAGCAGCTTCTAACTCTTCTTTGCTAGATGCTAATATCGCTATATCATCTTGCAAACCTAAGCATATTAATCTTTTGTCCCTGCATAGTAATTCCAAATGTTTTCCTGCATTTGACAGTATTCATTGCCTCTTCTATGTACAAGTTAAAAATTAACAGGGATAAAGCTTATCCCTGTCTCATCCCTATCCTAATATTTACGTCTCTACTTTCTTGGTCTAATTCTATTACTGCTCTTTGTGTAAACTATGTACTATCCGTCTATCCCTAAAACTCATTCCAATCTTTTTGAGTATTTCGAACATTTTTTCCATTTTACATTGTCGAATGCTTTTTCCAGATCTACAAACCCTATAAACACACTTTCCTCTTTTTCTATTGTTTTCTCCATTATAACCCTCAGAGCTAAAATAACCCCCCGTGTTCCTCTGTTTCATCTAAACACAAATTGATCTTTTCTCAGTATTTCTTCAGCTCGTTTTTCTATTCGTCTTTGTACAATTCTAGTTAATATTATTGAAACGTGTGCGATCAAACTTATCGTTCGAAAATTGTCACATCTATCCGTGCCTCTTTTTTTTGGTAAAGTTACTATGATGTTACGTTAGAAATCTTTGGGTATCTCGTCTGTCTCATAGATATAGCTTACCAGTCGGAAGAGACGTTCTGTTACTGCTTGTCTAGCGGTTTTTAGAGTTTTCATTGTGTGATTAGTTTTGTTAACAAAGTGTTAATGTGCTCCTCAAAGTATATTAAAATTAACTGATAAAAAGTGCTACTTATATATCAAATTTGGTATCATCTTAGAGCTAACTACACAGGCTTTCAAACTACTAAACTTTTTTTTATAAAAGTGCATCACAACTATGATATCAACAGATAACTAACATTTTAAATTGGTAGTATACAAACTTTTGGTTATTATCAACAGTTATCTTCATAATAACTAGCTCTTATCTCTGCAATTACAAGTGCCACATTGTTTTGTTATTGTACAGGACTGAACCCAGCAAATTGAAAGAAAGTTATTTTGGAAAATATGCAAACATATTTTTGGTGAAAGTATTAATAATAAGGGTATAATATGCAAGTTTGTTGGGAATGTAATCTAAATATAGAAGATGACAAATGTTGTGAGTGTGATGGGTGTACAAAAATAGTACATTTTGACTGTACAGACTTATCAAGTTCTGAAATAAGATGTATGCAGTTAAAAAAAGGAAGAGTTTTAAAATTTTATTGTTTAAAGTGTGAAAAGCAAGTGACTGAGACGAAGTATGTACTTGGGGAAGTTATGCAAAAATTACAATCCCTGGAAAGAACTCATGAGGAACTTTTAAAAAAGTTTGATGAACAGGGTAAGGACTTGGTAGAAATAAAAAATAAATTATTAGAACAAAAGTGTCCAGAGGCAAAACTCAATGTTAATAAATTGTACAGTGCAGTCACTAAACAGAATGTATCTCAACCTCCTATAGTAATAATAGATAAAATTGGTGGAAAAACAGACTCTAAGGAAATCCTTAAAAAATTGAAAGATAATATTGACCCTGTTAGTTTAGAAATTGGAGTAAGTGTAGGGAAAACTACAAAAAATGGTGGTATTGTTATTGAATGTGAAAATAACAGGGCAGTAGAGGTGATGAAGAAAACTATATCACAAAAAATGGGAGAAGAATATACAGTAAAGACTCCATTAAAAGACTTCCAATGATAAAAATTATAGGAGTAGATGAAAGTGACAAAGAAGGCATTTACAAAAAATTATAAATCAAAATAAGTTAGATGAGCATAAACAAAATTTTCAAATGAATATTAAGTATGAAACCAAAATTGTTAAAGGGTTATTCAACATTATTGTAGAAGTGGATAAAGATACATTTAAATACATTATGAGAGAAGAACTATTGAGAATAGGATGGAGGAGATGTAAGGTATTAGAACATGTGGCAATAAAAAGATGTTATAAGTGTTGTAAGTTTGGGCATATTGCCAAAGAATGCAAAGGAGTGTAGTGTGCCCACGGTGTGCACAATCTCATAATGAAGCAGATTGTCAAGAAAGTCAATTTAAGTGTATTAACTGTGTGGAAGCAAAAGTCGTTTAAATATAGAATTAGATGAACAGCATACAGTATGGGACTATAATTGTACATGTTTTAAAAGGATTATTGAATTACAAAAGCGTAAAATAAACTACATATAGCAATTACCTTCTAGATGTTTAAATATAACAGCAGACTATAAGTCAATAATTTTATGCTTAAATACACAAGGCTTAACTACACATTTTGACGAAATACAACAGCTAATCAATCGAGAAAAACCAATATTGGTATGTTTAACAGAAACACATCTGACAAATTGTATTGAAAGTAATGAAATAGGCATTAAAGGATACAGTTTAGGTAGGGTTGATTCTAGTTCACGACACACAGGAGGTGTCATAATTTACTATCAGTCATTTCTACAGTTTGAAATATTAAAGAGTATAGCCTCCATTTAGAATATTGGGGTATTGTTGGTAATATTAAGTTGAATAGTAGAAGTATAAGTATAGCTGTGTTTTACCGTTCACCAAGTGGAAGTTGTGCAAATTTTCTAAACCTGTTGGAAAATTTGTTAGAAGAACTAGTAGAATCACGTGGTAGTGAAGATATAATTCTGATTGGGGATTATAATATTGATTGGAATAAAATAAATGATTTCTATACAATTAAGTTAAAAATATTGTAAAGGACTGTGGATTTGTACAACTAATTTCTGAGAGTACAAGAATTACTAAGGAATCTGAAACATTAATAGATTTAGTGATAACTAATAATAATGGATTAAAAAGTACAGTATGGCACACTCCAAAGTTACAGATCATAGTATTGTTGTTGCAGACATTAGTCACATCACACAAAAACTCCAAGTTGATGCAGAAAGCAAAATAAAGAAAATTCTTAACTATGAGGCCATAAGGAACGAATTAATATTGGCAGATTGGAAGTATGAAATAACCGACATCGATAAACTTTATAAAACATTTTACACAAACATTAAAATTGCAATTGACCATAATTCATTTGACAAGAAGGTGTCACAAAATAGTTCAAAATTATGGTTTAATGGAGAAATACAAAGAGTAATTAATATACGAAATAAATTTTATAAAAAATTTACATTCACAAGAAGTATGGAAGATTGGAAAGCATACAAAGAATGCAGAAATAATGTGATATTCATGATCCGTAGAGCTAAGATTAAATATTATGAAAAGAAAATAGATGAAAATAAAGGTAACCCAGTAAAAATGTGGAAGACTTTAAAATTTGTATTAAAAACCGAACGTATTCAAAATAGTAAGCACATTATATTTGAGAATACACTAGAAACTAGTGATAAAACTATTGCTGAAAACTTCAATACTTACTTCATAAATAGTATAACAGAAATTACATCATCAATTGGTATTGGAAAGTTTGAGTTTCACGATCCAATACGTACAAGCCTGAAGGAATTAAGTACTTTTAAATTATTAAAAATACATGAACTAAAAGAATTGGTATATAAGCAAGCAAATAAAAGCAGCCCGGATGGTGTAAACAGTAGAGTTCTTAAAGAACTTTTTGATATTATTGGTTATCCGCTACTAAACATAATAAATATGTCTCTTTTGCATGGTATTGTGCCCAAGGACTTAAAGATATCAACAATTACACCAATTCAAAAAGTAGTATCAACAAAGAAATGCGAAGAGTACAGGCCTATAAATATGTTGGCCACAATTGAAAAGTTATTAGAAACAGTAATACATAAGCAACTGAAGCAATTCTTGGATGAGACTAATATATTAACCACCTATCAGTCTGGTTTTCGAACGAAACACTCGTGTGAAACAGCGATTCAGCTAATTATAAATGACTGGAAAGAATCAATGGATAAAGGAAAGGCAGTGTGTGCAGTCTTTATAGATTACAAAAGAGCATTTGAGACTATAAGTAGAAATATTCTCATTCAAAAATTGGAAAAATATGGGGTTAAAGACAATGTGTTAGAGTGGTTTAAAGACTACCTACAAAACAGGGAGCAAGAAACGAGATGGCAACAGGAAACATCTAATAAAGCAGAAATTGAGTGGGGTGTTCCACAAGGAAGTATTTTGGGACCATTGCTTTTTATAATTTACATAAATGATATAGTGAAGGTAACAAGGATACATATGTTTGCTGATGACACTTTAATATATGCTGAAGGTGCAAATGTAATAAACCTGATTCAATCTGTAAATAGTGACTTAATAAGAATTAGCAAATATTTAGTTGGAAATAAGCTAAAAAAAAAGTTTATAAAACAAAATGGATGTTGTTAACGAATGATAGAAGTTATCAAATGATCAAAACAGAAAATAGGAATGTACAAATAGATGGGTCTGATATTGAACTGGTAGAGAACATTAAATACCTTGGCGTAATAATCGACCGAAAATTAACTTTTAAAATGCATCTACAGATGGTTATAAATAAAGTAAGCAAAAAGGTTGGATTTCTGAGAAGAATTAGTGCAAAGTTATCAAGTTTTGCTCGAATAACTTTATATAGAGCAATAGTTTATCCACACCTAACATATTGCAGCACCATCTTATTTGTCTCAAACCAAGGTGATTTGGAAAGATTGCAAAAGATACAAAATCATGCAATGAGATGTTTATTAAAATGTAGCAGATTTGCCAAAGTCCGTAAAATGTTAGAATGCCTTAATTTTTTAAATGTTCAGGAACAAATGAAATATAATAGTATGGTTTTTATATATAAAATTATAAATGGTTTGCTGCCTTCGTACTTGGTTAGCAACTTAATTAAAGTGTCAGATATACATAACTACAGCACAAGACAAGCAGACAATTACTATATATACAAGAAAAATAAAACGATAACCACAAAAAATGTGTTTCATTATGGCGTTAAGATATATAATACATTACCAAAATCAGTTACAAATCAGCCTTCTCAAAGAAAATTCAAGAGTAATTTAAAAAAATATATTTTAAGTTGTAGAAATGAAAACTAATTATATTATTAACCGTATTTTAATAATTTGCTTTATAGTGTAATATTTTGTTTTATACTTTATTAACCTATATTGAGTTATGCAATAAATCTACTTACTTACTTACTTACCTTATCTATACCTTGCGCCTTACCAATTTCAGACCCTTTAATGCTAATTCAAACTCATCTCTAAGTATAGGATATCCCAAGTCATCATTTTCAACGTCTGATTCCTTTTCTAATGCTGTTGTCCTCTCCTGAGTATAAATTCCTTGTATATTCCTGCCATCTAGCTACTTTCTCTACCTTTTCTATAATAAAGTTTCCTCCCGCGTCCCTTATATTTTTGCTATATGGTTTTATACCCTTAAAATTCATTCTAATTAATTTGTATGCTTCGTCTGTCTTTCCTATTTCCATCTTAGTTTGTACCTCTTTACACTTTTCATTAATCCATTGTTCTGTAGCTTTCTTGCATTTGCGAATAATTTCCCATTTTATGGCTTTATATCTCCGTTTTTCTGTTTCGTCTGATTTATTTTGGTATTTTCGTCTTTCTTCTATTAAATTCAGGATATCCTTTGTTATCCATCATTTCTTATTTTCTTTTTGTGTATACCCCAGAACATCTCTGAACACCATGTCTAGGCTGGATTTAATGTTTTTCCATTCTGTTTCTACTTCCTTTGTATCAAAAATATTCCCGATATCTTTCAGCAATTCATTCGACTTTTTTCAAATCTTTCGTGGATATTTTATATTTAAGAGTGGTCTTCTTAATTACGATGTTGTAGTCAGTGTTTATATCTGCTTCTGGGTAGCTTCTACCGTCTTTTAATTGATTCCTAAACCATTGTCTAACAAGAATGTAATCTATTTGATATCTTCCTATATCTCCTGACATTTTCCACGTAAATCGTCTTCCAGCATGATATTGAAATAATATGTTTGTGATGATTAAATTATTCTTGTTTCAAAATTCTACCAGCCTATTATCCCTGTTGTTTCTTGTGCCTAAACCAAATAAACCTATTACCGCGCCTTCCCTACTCTCACCTACCACTGCATTAAAATCCCACATAATTATTAAGTTTTCATGTCCTTTTACGTATCCTAGTATGTCTTTGATATCTTAGTATATCGCTTCTATCTCTTCGTCACTGTAGCTAAAGGTGGGCATGTATACTTGTGTTATTACTGTATTAACCGGTTTAGATTCTAATCTTTTTGTTCTTTTGTAAGTAATTTTCTACACACTGTCCTACCTTTTATCACATAATTATCCCTAAACCCGAATTTCCTTCCTCTGATCATGAATGAATTACTTTGAAGTTTCCACTCTAAAAATTCCCCGCTTCTGGCCACCGCACTTTGCTGATCCCTCCTATGTGTAGTGCTAACATATCCATTTCAATTTTCAAGTTCTTTAGCTTACCTACTTGTTTCATACTTCTGATATTCCACGCTCCAACTCGCAGAATCTTTCCGATTCCTTTTCTAAATTTTCTGATCACATCCTCTCGGAGATGCGAATGGCGGAACTGTTTTATCTCCAGAGTCTTTTATCCCAGAGAATGCCATTATCTTAAATACAATTTAAGTATGCTGTGTACTTCAAAGGTAATGTGGTGGTTTCCCGTTGCCTTCCACATTGCGGTAGTTTGTCTTAGAATGCCATACGGACTCCCAAGGTTTGTGTCATTTTAAGTACAGAAAAAGCTACTGCCCTCTTTCGGGGACCTGTCTTAGTCTGGTTCTTCACTAAAGACCCTACTACTTTGATTAAACCTGTAGTGTGGCTTTTCAGTTCATTGGAACGCGGAAGCCATTCCACCCGTTCTAGTAAGCTAGAACTTCTTCAAAGTGCAGATCCATTCGGAATTGCTCTGGTACTATACGTGACAAAAGATAAAGCAGTAATGTTGCTATTGAGCTAACATACCAATGATAAGGTAGGAGAGAAGATGAAGATTACAAAACCAAAGCAGCAGCTGATGTAGTTTATCAGCTTGCTCAACAATTTTAACACAAAGGAAGATCAACAAATGGTCCATGGCTTTGTTTCATCATATTCGGGACATAGCTGTCATTAATATATGTAAAAAACATCATCCGTGGTTACAACAACAAATATATACAACACCAACTAAAAGAGCTTATAATATAACTTGTGCCAGAAGTACAAAGTAATCAACCCACTATGAACACAACAGCAACTACAACAAAAGTACAAGACCGTTGTTATCTCTGCTGCAGAAACATGACAGAAAGAAAAGGCAACACTCTAGTCTTTGCAAAAAGTTAGTTTGTGCTGAATGTTCCTCAAAGAAATTGTTTTGTTAAAATTGTAATGCTTAACTTTGTTAATAAATTTTGGTACTTGATAATTTTGGTAATTAAAGCTTTCTTTTTATAGCACTTGCCTTCTAAATGCCAATAATGGTCCAGTGTCTTTGTTATAATAAAAAAGTTGACATTTTAATTTGTTATGGCCTTCAAACAATTAGGGTGCAAGTGTACCCCACATGGTAGTTACCATAAGAAAAATAGGTTGGAAGGATGAGGTTGAAGTTAATTAGAATATCTCATTTAGTTGGTTATTTATTAGCCCTTTTTAAAATTTTAATTTAGTACCCGGTGTTTTGTATCGAGCGTTTAAGGTGAGACAGTGATTGATTTATTGTGGAATTTATATTACATATTTAGATGTTTAAGATGTTTTTTGACTTTTTGTTTTTTTTTTGTAAGTTTTCTAAGTTTATCATGCGGAAATTTTTTTGCGTGTTAAGTCAACTAACTCCACGTAACTCTACTCGTACTCGAAATTTCAGACGATCCCTTTGAAGTTTACACTTGGTTCTATCGGTTTAAAATCTCGCAACCTTTTCCGCACAATCCTTCAAGGCTACCCGTTAATCACTCCCTGAACTTCTCCAAGCTCTTGGGCCATATTAGCTTCTCAACAGCTAGTTTTCTGTCAGTCAAACATCTGTTAGCCGTATCGATCGGGTAGTTAAACATTTCGTGCTCGACGCTTTTCACACCCTCGCCGCATTCACAGCAGTCGTTTTTGCTCAACACGAATTAGGTAGAGTTCTAAGGTCACTACATTTGATTTTCTAATGCTCCACCAGAAGGTAATACATTGGTCGGGAAGTGAATTTTATTTACCTAGAAATGTTAAATTTTGACGAACCTTTGCTGTTCCAAGCAACGTATGAACCTATAGCGTACGTGACAGCACACGCCTCTCATCTGAGCGAAGGCGTATTTTTGTGAAAAATGTTCGCCTAACATTTTCCAAGCGGTCTACGTCGAAAATCAAATCCAATATTAAGGGTTTAGTAATTACACGCAAACCAAGTAAACCACAAAGCTGTCCGTCTTTTAAGGACTAAAGTACCACCTGAAGGTACTATATTGGCTAGGAAACAAGTTTTCTACCTGAACTTTTTGAATTTTGCCGAACCCTTGCTGTTCCAAGCAAGGCAGGGATCTTTAACGTACGTGATAACACTCACACACGGGATCTACATTTTACATCTCATTCAAACAATGTTCACTCAATATTTTTTAAGCGGTTTGTGTTGAGAATCAAACTCGGGATCTAGGGCACAGTAGGTACACACAAAACAACTAGATCATAAAGCTGTTCGCTTGTAAAACCTTACATTTTATCTTCCAAAGCTCCACACGAAGGCATTACACTGGCCTGGAGGTTTTTTTATATGGAAATGTTGAATTTTAACAAATCCTTGCTGTTTGACGCAAGCTAGGGATCTTTAACATGCGTGATAACACACACGGACTCTACATTTTACCTCTCATTCGAACGAGAGCGTATTGTTGTGAAAAATTCTCGTCTAACATTTTTCAAGCGGTCCGTGTTGGAAATCGAACCCGAGACCTTAGGTTTAGTAGTTACACATAAATTAACTAAATCGCGGAGCTACTTGCCTTTAAGGCCTTATATTTTATTTTTCAAAGAGGCACACGAAGATTCCACATTGGCCAGCAAGCGTTTTCTTATATGGAAATGTTAAATTTTGCCGAATTCTGAATGTTCTAAGCAAAGTAGGCACCTTTAACGTGCGTGACAACATTCACACACAAGATCTCATTCCATCGTGGCCATATTTTTGTGAAAAATCCTCACCTAACGTTTTTCAAGCGGTCCGTGTCGGGAATCGAACCAGGGACCTAGGGCTTAGTAGTTATACGCAAACCAACTAAACCATGAAGTTGCTCGTCTATAATGTCTTACATTTTATTTTTTAAAGCTCTACACAAAGGTACTACATTGGCCAGGAAGCGTGTTCATACATGGAAATGTTGAATTTTGCTGAACTCTAGCTCTTCTAAGCAAGGTAGGTATATTTAGCGTGCGTGACAACATTCACACACGAGATCTAGATTTTGCTTCACATTCGATCGATGCCATATTTTTGTGAAAAATGCTCACCTAACATTTTTCAAGCGGTCCGTGTCATAAAAAAAATTACGAAAACAGTAAACTGTACCGTGAGCTGTCGGCTTCGTGCTGGTATCATCTTGTAGTTGAGAAAATGCGGCTGCATTTTTCTATGGGCTTGATGCTGGAACCACCAACTTAACTCATACTAGCACAGAAAGCATTGTAAAAGCGCAACTTTACAACATGTTTCTTTGGTAAGAAGATGTTGTATTCAATGTTGTACCTTTCAAAGCACGGTCTCTATTTTATAAGGACGGAACCATGTAAGGGGGTAGATGTTTAGTTTTCAAAGATATAGCCGAAGAATCAAGTGCGCAAAATTCCCAGACAACAGCTGCAGAAATACAAACTGTAATAGCTTGCCAACAAGCAGATAACGCAATTAACAAAAGATTTTTAAACAAAGGAAAACATGTAACGGGCATTTTTATAGTTTCAACATTTTACGCTCTTGCCCAATTCGTAAGTACATTTCTGCAATTGCTGTTTCTGTGTTTTGTGTTTATTGGCTCGTTGGCGAGTGCGTCGTATTATAATGAAGGGATCGCTGTTTGTATCAAGTAAATACTTGAGAATAGTTCAGATTTGTATGCAATTTAACTCGTGTGTATTAATTTTAAAAGATAGATAAATTAAAGATTGATTCTCATTAATAAATAGATTGCAAGGAACGAATTTTAAATTGGATTATTCGTCGTATAAATTTTGTTCCTTATGTATTATCGAAGTCGAGATAACAGACGCTCAGATGTTATGGGTAACAACCAGTTGATATAAACAGATTAGAGTGGAGAGTGTAGTTCTGATTGCTTGAAGAAAAGATGCTTATATAGACGAACGTGTTTGACTCAACCACACGTGCTGTTACCGATTGTGTTTCTTAGTTGAGCTTTTTTTGAAATAACGTGCGTTACGGAACATTACTTTAGTGATACGCGTACTTTACTAATTTGTGGTTTTAGTTGTTTGTCTTGTGAAATAATAGTCGTAGAACTTGCTAAACTGACCGATTCTTTCTTTAGGATTAATGTGTGTGCGATCTAGTCTAGTGTCCCTTTGTTTTATCAGATTAGTGCATACTTTGGATTATTTAAATACAGTGATACTGAAGTTTCTGAATTTTCTAACAACAAAGAATCTAAAATAGATCACTGCTTGCGCAAATCTCGTTATTTGCGAAATATAACAGATTACCGGTTTACAAAGGTATTGGTTGAAGTTTCTCACTGCTTTTTGGAAATGTTTACGAAAATAATATACATTTGGTCCCAGTTGAAATTAAACTAGTGCTACAGAATATTTCGAACTTATTGTCTTAGGAAATAGAATTACCAAGAAATTTATCAAGGCTACATAGTTCCGACGCGTGATAATGTCTGCTGCTAACACCAGTGAAATACGTAGGTGTGATTAGCATAACGTGTGATAAGTTCCATCAACACCCGCACAGTCAAGGGTGAAGTGCTTCGTTAGTGCAGGACATCGTGAATCTCACACTTCCGTTGCAAGGAAGCGTTGCTGAAGGACTTTTGTAAGTTGAACTATTTCATACTTGTTATTACTTTAAATATCTATCCGTTGCTTTGCCATATCTTTGTCGTTCTGATACCTTTTACAATAGACTTGCATGCTATTTTAAAACATAAAAAAAAAAAAGAAAGAACAATCAATACTACTGAATTACTCATACCAATTGTGTCTTATTTATTTATCTTTTGTTAACATTTTGTCTGATTTATGTTTAATTGGTGTGTGAGGAAACGTTTCTGCTACTCCCCAATATTACCTCACTTTGTACTAAAAATTTTTATATTGCTTTTACCGTTGTTATATTATAGAGATTATCTAAACAGTTTTATTTACATTCTACAAAGTACTGAATAATTTAGACTTATCACTGCTGCTATGCTTATTCTTTTTTTTCAGGTTTGCTTAACTATTTTTCTTGCAGGTACTGTCACTAACTCCTTACCGCCGTATACCTTATATGTTAGTCTGCTTTCTACAACCCCCCCTAATCTCCGATTGAGCCCGGTCATTCCGTGATATCTTGGTGTTACGCACGGCTACGAGCCAACGTAGCATAACTTTGGCGCCCGAACAGGGACTGCCACGAATTACGTAATATATATTTTTGGCGCCCAACGTGGAGCCCGATTTTTTTTTGATTGGACCGATTTTTTTTATTTGGGCTCGATTTTTTTTTATTGGCCTGATTTTTTGGTTTGCTCTTGATTTTTTTAAATTTTTTTATGGCCTTAATGTTTTTTTGGCTGTGACTTTTTTTGTGTATCGGCTCGACTTTCTTTTCTGCCTATATTGACTGACTCTAATTTTGTTTGGTGTAGTCTTGATTTTTTTTTATGTTTTAAAATAGCATGCAAGTCTATTGTAAAGGGTATCAGAACGACAAAGATATGGCAAAGCAACGGATAGATATTTAAAGTAATAACACGTATGAAATAGTTCAACTTACAAAAGTCCTTCAGCAACGCTTCCTTGCAACGGAAGTGTGAGATTCACGATGTCTTGCACTAACGAAGCACTTCACCCTTGACTGTGCGGGTGTTGATGGAACTTATCACACGTTACGCTAATCACACCTACGTATTTCACTGGTGTTAGCAACAGACATTATCACGCGTCGGAACTATGTAGCCTTGATAAATTTCTTGGTAATTCTATTTCCTAAGACAATAAGTTCGAAATATTCTGTAGCACTAGTTTAATTTCAACTGGGACCAAATGTATATTATTTTCGTAAACATCCCCAAAAAGCAGTGAGAAACTTCAACCAATACCTTTGTAAACCGGTAATCTGTTATATTTCGCAAATAACGAGATTTGCGCAAGCAATGATCTATTTTAGATTCTTTGTTGTTAGAAAATTCAGAAACTCCAGTATCACTGTATTTAAATAATCCAAAGTATGCACTAATCTGATAAAACAAAGGGACACTAGACTAGATCGCACACACATTAATCCTAAAGAAAGAATCGGTCAGTTTAGCAAGTTCTACGACTATTATTTCACAAGACAAACAACTAAAACCACAAATTAGTAAAGTACGCGTATCACTATAGTAATGTTCCGTAACGCACGTTATTTCAAAAAAAGCTCAACTAAGAAACACAATCGGTAACAGCACGTGTGGTTGAGTCAAACACGTTCGCCTATATAAGCATCTTTTCTTCAAGCAATCAGAACTACACTCTCCACTCTAATCTGTTTATATCAACTGGTTGTTACCCATAACATCTGAGCGTCTGTTATCTCGACTTTGATAATACATAAGGAACAAAATTTATACGACGAATAATCCAATTTAAAATTCGTTCCTTGCAATCTATTTATTAATGAGAATCAATCTTCAATTTATCTATCTTTAAAATTAATACACACGAGTTAAATTGCATACAAATCTGAACTATTCTCAAGTATTTACTTGATACAAACAGCGATCCCCTCATTATAATACGACGCAGTCGCCAACGAGCCAATAAACACAAAACATAGAAACAGCAATTGCAGAAATGTACTTACGAATTGGGCAAGAACGTAAAATGTTAAAACTATAAAAATGCCCGTTACAAACAATCTTATTATTATGAAATATCTCAACAACTGCAGGATACCAGATAACAAACCCATTACAAGTGTTCACTTACTGGGCAGATGATTAAGTGGCCTTATCTTTTAGAAGAAAGCTGTGCATGCATGAGCAACTTTAATTAAAATGTAGTCACTGCAGGTGGTAGTAAATATTGCAACTACATGTAACGTAAAGTTTTCTAAGCAGCCGTTTGATTTTCTATGGCAAAATATTATAGAGATTATACTTGAGAAATTTTATAAAATAACACTAATTTCAAATGGCAGTAAATCGAGCTTGTCGAGAAATTCTAGGGTGTTTTAAATATGAATGTAGAAAAATTATTTGCAGGGTTTTGAATGTAACAATACGCAAACCAACTAAACTATGAAGCTACTAGTCTTTAAGATCTTATATTTTATTTTCCAAACATCCACTCGAAGGTACTACATTGGCCAAGAAGTAATTGTTTTTACTTGGAAATGTTGAATTTTGAGGAATCCTTGCTGTTCGAAGCAAGGTAGCGCTGTTTAACGTGCGTGACAACATTCACACACGATGTCTACATGTTGCATCTCATTAGATCGATGCTATATTTTTGTGAAAAATGCTCACCTAACATTTTACAAGCGGTCCGTGTCGGGAATCGAACCCAGGACCTAGTGCTTAGTAGTTATACGCAAACCAACTAAACTATGAAGCTGCTCGTCTTTAAGACCTTATATTTTATTTTCCAAAGCTCTACCTGAAGGTACCACATTGGTCAGGAAGCGATTTTGTTTACATGGAAATGTTGAATTTTGACGAATCCTTGCTGTTCGAAGCAAGGTAGGCATCTTTAACGTGCGTGACAACATTCACATACATGATCAACATTTTGCTTCTTGTTCGATCAAGACCATATTGTTGAGAAAAATGCTCACTTAACATTCTTCAAAAGGTCCGTGTCGGGAATCAAACCAGGGACCTAGGGATTAGTAGTTATACGCAAGCCCACTAAACCATAAAGCTGGTCGTCTTTAAGACCTTACATTTTATTTTCCAAAGTTCCACCCGAAGGTATTATATTGGCCAGGAAGCGATTTCTTATATGAAAATGTGTAATTGTGCCGAACCCTGGCTGTTCTAAGTAAGGTAGGCATCTTTAACGTGCGTGACAACATTCACACACGAGATCAACATTTTGCATCTCATTCGAGCGAGGCCATATTTTTGTGGAAAATGCGCACCTAACATTTTCAAGCGGTCCGTGTCGGAAATCAAACCAGGGACCTAGGGCTTAGTAGTTACACGCAGACTAACTAAACCATGAAGCTACTCGCCATTAAGGTCTTACATTTTATTTTCCAAAGCTCTATCCGAAGATACCACATTGGCGAGGAAACAATTTTTTACATGGAAATGTTGATTTTTGAAGAATTCTTGCTATTCCAAGCAAGGTATGGATTTGTAACGTGTGTAACAACACTCACACCCGGGATCTACATTTTTACCTCTCATCCAATCGAGAGAGTATTTTTGTGAAAAATGCTCGTCTAAAATTTTTCAAGCGGTCCGTGAGATACATATCCCTCAAATTAATATGTACAAATTTAAATGCAATCATTATGTCTTAAGAAATAGAATGTTACATTGTATAATTGAAGGTTAAGATATAAAAGGTTAATGAAAGTTCATATCGGACATGAGAACGGAAGCAACTACTTTGTATTCCAGACGCAACCTGATACTGCAGGTGCAGAATACAATGAACTACAAGAAAGCAGTTTTTATAATTAAGATTACTAAGAATAAGACATTGTATGTTATCAAGAAGTAGCAGATGTGAGATCTGCATTTTCCACAAGATGATGTGAGAGCAGGGATTACATAAATACCCCGAGAAGGCCATGATCGTCAGTCAGTTTCGAACTTTATAAGTTTAACATTGTTGGTAGTTCAAGCTACTCACTAGTAATTATAAAACATAACTTTGAATATTTGTCAATTAAAACGATAATGAACATCATAACGTACAACCATTTTTTAGCCCAGTAAAATGGCTCGAAATTTGTCGATTTGGAAGAAGTAATACTGACTGGGCTGAAACTTTGTAAACAGGATTGTTTTAGGGTACTATTCAACATACTAAAAGTCCCCACATGTAGACGCTAAGTTGCGGACAGGAGAGGGCCCAAAAAGTCCAAAAAATTAGTTTTTCTCAAATAACTCGGAAAAGATCAATTTTACGGAAATTTATGTAGATATCAAAATTGTAGCTTACAAAATCCCGCACAATTTCATTTTTATTTAAGTCTGTATGATTAAATGGAGCAGAGATAAAATATTTTTAAACACCGGTAGTTTTGTGACGAAACGATATCGCGACCGCGCGTCGCACATTTTTTGCTAACATCTCGAAAATGGACTCTCGAATCGAGAAATGTTTTAAATAAAAATTGTAAAGAAATCTAATAATGAACAATTTTGTTTTTTATTCATTATTTCTGTACGGCCTAAATTCGCCTACATGAACAGTAATAAAAATAAAATACTCACATTTTAATAACCAATTGCTAGTTGTTGCTTCGGACCCTTCTCAATCTTCAGTGTATACGTACAGTACTATCGGCGACTCATAGTGATGATCTGCTACATACGTAAATTTATCCGTCCTTTGAAAAGCCAGTTTCCCATCACGATGCATTCACAATTACATACTTATTTTATAGGAAATTTTATCAGCTTTAATTTTGGTCTCTTGAAGTTTTTTCGTAAAGTTAATAGAAACGAAGATATCTACAAAAAACGAATGCTAATGCAATTTTTTTATAATTTATCAAGAATACAGCATTATTCATAAAGTTTTTTTTAAATAAAACATACTTTACGAAGGACTTATACTACTCCAGCACCTTTGTACATATATGAAGTAACGAAAACAAGATAAATAAAATTTCGAAAATTTATTGTCCACATATTTTTGGACTAAAATGTTAATTTAACAAAAATTGATTTTTTTCTTAAATATTTAAACGCCTGTAACTTGTCAACGTTTCAATGAAAAAAACTCTACGACGTCTCATTTTAAAAATAATTAAAATATCTTCAAGAAAAATAATAACATTACTGCCTTCAACCAATCAGGAAAAGGTATTTTCCAAAATGCACTCAAAAATGACATTTTTCATGTTTTTGCTCTTAACTTCAAGTTATCTTTACCAAAATGGATTCACGCATACATCAACATGTTCAAAATTTTATTCTCTTCTACTTTTACTATACATACTATATGTGTACGACCTATACTTTCAGAGTTAATACAGATTTTTATATGCAAAACATCCACTACCAACATAAAAAATATTGTCTTTTAATTAATAATTCGGCGAATTTGGGTCGCGCAGAAATGTATAAAAAACGAAATTGTGCGGAATTTTGTAAGCTACAATTTTAATATTAACATAAATTTTCGCAAAGTTGATATTTTCAAAGTTATTTGCGAAAAACTGATTTTTTGGACATTTTGGACCCTCTCCTGTCCGCAACGTAGCGTCTATACGTGAGGACTTTTAATATGTTGAATAGTACCCTAAAACAAACCTGTTTACAAAGTTTCAGTCTAGTTAGTATTATTTCCTCCAAATTTTGTCATTTTACTGGGCTATTTTGTAATTACTGTTTAAAAATAAAATTGATAGAAGTGCTTTTGGAAATAAAGAGTTCTCCCAAAGACCCAAAACCTATCTTGTGTCGGGTATTGAACCCGGGACCTTGGGTTTCGTAGCTACACGCAAATTAACTAAAGTACAAAGCTGCCTGTTTTTTAAGGCCTTATATTTTATTTTCTAACGTGTGCGTGACAACACACGTACAGAGCATACGCTTTACCTCTCATCTGAGCCAAGGCGTATTTTTGTGAAAAATGTTCGCTTAACATTTTTTAAGCGGTCCATAACGAAAATCGAACCCAGTACTTAGGATTTTGTAATTACATGCAAACCAAGTAAAACACGTAGCTGTCCGTCTTTTAAGGCCTAACGTTCCACCCGAAGGTACTATATTGGCCACGAAGCGATTTTTTTTATCTAGAAATTTAGTGTTTTACCGAACCTTTGCTGTTCCAAGCAAAGTAGGGATCCTTGACGTTGTGACAACACCTACAAGCGTGACCTACATTTTACCTTTCATCCGAACGAAAACAAATTTTTGTGAAAAATGCTCGTCTAACATTTTTAAGCAGTCCGTGTAGGGATTCGTACCCTGGACCTTGAACTTGGTAGTTAATACGCGACTCAACTATGCTACGGAGCTTCCGTTTTCTAAATATACTATCAAGTGAGGTTGTAGGACTATTAGTTGTTAGTTGCCACGAGGGTCGTTCAATAAGTCCTTAGAAAATCCAAGAGATGGCACTCGTAGTACCGAAAATAAAATGTTCACAGTAAGCAGTACTCCTGACTAGCCAGCTGTTAGAGTTTCAACCCTATCCATCACGTAGTTTCATTTTTGTTATTGATTGAAGTAAAAACTTTCAATTGATTATAACAATGGATAAAAATGAGTTTCGAGCAGTGATTAAACACTTGTATTGTAAAGGGTTAAAAGCGAAAGAAATCAAAGTTGAGTTGGATGAAGTTTACAGCACATGTGCTCCTGTGTTGCAACTGTTTACAATTGGGTGGACGAGTTTAAACGTGGCCGTACATCCACAAAAGATGAACATCGTTCCAAACGCCCTGTGGAAGTATCTACCCCCGAAATGATTAACAAAATCCACCATATGATTTTAAATAATCGACGAATAAAATTGCGCGAAATAGTTAAGGCCACAAGCATATCGCAAAGCACAGTCGCTTCAATTTTGCACGAAAAATTGGCTGCGAAAAAAATCTCGGCAACGTGGGTGCCGCGTTTGCTCACAGTGGAGAATAAACGCAATCGTGTGGTCGATTTTGAAGGTTTTATGCGTCGATACATAACTGTCGACGAAACATGGATACATCGATACACTCCAGAGACAAAAGAACAGTCAAAACATTGGATTTTTGAAGGCGAACGGGCTCCAAAGAAGGCGAAGACGGTGAAAACGGCCGGGAAAGTTATGGTCACTGTCTTTTGGGATGCACGCGGAATCATCTACACCGATTACTTGGAAAAGGTAGAAACGATAACAGGAGAGTATTATGCTTCGCTGCATTAGTGGACCAGCTGAGCAAAGAAATCAAGGAAAAAGTCCTCATTTGAAATGAAAAAAGATCCTGTTTCATCAAGACAATGCACAAGTGAATACCTGCGCAGTTACGATTACAACATCCACCGTATTCGCCAGATTTGGCCCCCAGTGACTTTTTCTTATTTCCCAACTTGAAGAAATGGCTTGGCGAACAAGGGTTTACGTCTAACGACGTCATCCCCTAAACAAATGCTTATTTTGAGAAGCTTCTAAAATTCTATTTTTTGAACGGTTTAAAAATTTGGAAAAACGCTTAGAAAAATGTTTAGAGCTGAAGGATGATTATGTTGAAAAATAAAAAAAATCTACTCAAAGAAAATGTTTTTTCTACTTTTTCCAAAGGACTTATTGAACGATTCTCCTAAAATACCGTAACTATCGTAATCTTGGAACTAGGCATCGCGGGAGGGGGCGGGCGGTGGATGATCAGGCTGCGAAGTAGGAATATTTGCAATTTCCCTTTGACCCCTATTGGTACTAGATCAAAGTAGTACCAAAGAACAATGATTTGCATGGCGATTTGGCAATATACAGCTTACAATTCTGTTTATAGAAGTAATGGTGTAATGTTCCAATTAAAGAAGCTTAAGGGCTTTTGTAAAGCGTATTTAATTTGTAACGGAATCGTATTAAAAATACAGCGATTCATAATTTAACATGATCCTCGGTTATTTCCCCTATGATGTGTTTAATGTAACTACAAGTAACGAAGAAAGGAAATAGATTAATCTGATTATGAATAAACCGATTTTCCATGCTTTCTACATTGTTTAAAGAAGCTTGACCTAAATCTTCGGATACGCATTTAATTCTGTTAAAGTATTAAAGCCACCGACGAACGGCGGGCGATGTTTATTTAACAATGGTTATCATCGTATCCGGACGGAATTTGATAAAGGAAACACCGGATATCCTTCTTTAACATATGATCCACGCAAATCCTTCGGTTTATATTTCACGAATTTCAATTAGCAATTTTATTCCAAGGCCGCTTCGAACTCCAAATATAAAAAAACCTTAAATAAGAATAAAATTTAATTTAAAATTTCTGAGAAGCTCGCACCCTAACCTAAATTTATCTCCAATCTCTACAAAGTAAAGTGGCATGTCCTGATTAGCCCCGAGGGTAAAAGAAGTGTCCTTTTATTCTTTGTTATCCGTCCTCTTTCTACTTTATTTCCACCCTACTATATACGAACACAATAATAATTCTCCCTTTTAAAGTTCTGCCAGGACAGCGTCGTGCAAGTATGTGGCACTTACGAGCGTCACAAAAAATAAACGCAAATGGCTGCAGCTGGAAAAATATAAAAAAAGATCTATTTTGTGATATGTAAGAACGAACGTTTCGCCTTTTGTAATATAAGTTTGGGTTGTATAAAATAGAAAGTTTGGGGACATTATAAATTTTGCGTGTACCCTTGTCGCTGCTTGTCATATTTACGCAAGCGGTTTCTCTTGATGTCTGAAGAATTTAATAAAGCTGATTTCTAGATATTGTCATAAATTTTGCGGTGATATATTCGGAATGTTGCAACAAAATTTCTTTTTAATTAGCATATTCTTAATGGAATGTGCGATTATAAATGACATTGATCGTTTTGAAGAGGATGAGTTCGTGATTGATGAGATATAATGTGCGATTGCCCCTTGCCACCTTCATACTCCGATACCTTGGGCTACATTTTCGACTTACATTCTTTAACAATATGCAAGAATGCCGTAGAAACAATTTAATTATTTTTTTGTTACTGATAGCCATTGCCTAGGTGTTAGAATAATCTTAGCTACATTTGAAATTTGAGGTCAGTAAAACATAAACTTATTGCAATTGTAACGCAAAGTAAACCACAAGATAATTATACTTTACATTACTAATGTTAAAATTATTTTTAGTTAGAAATCTGCTGCTGGCGTTAAGAAATACTGCACAATTATTAGCTTGCCCTCTACAAACACTTTTTTTTTCTAATTGGCTTAGAATAATAAGTATCAACTTAAATCGATAATGAACAATTTTGTCTGGCATTAGGAAAATAATTGGAGCATCCTGGACGAAAATAAACATAAATTGTTGGTTATTTTGAAAAGAGAAAATTCCAATGACCGGTTTCGCTGTTATGGCAGTTTCTCAGATTGAACCATTTTTCTCTGCAAAACAACCAACAAAGATCTTGTTACCCTATATCAAAGTACACGTGCTGAACATAAAACAAAGGCCTACAAAATCTGGATCTCCAACTCATTTTTTGTGCTACCCTAAAAGTAGCAAAACTATTGGGTGACCATTGTAACACCCAAGAACATTTTTAAATTAATCCAAATTTCAAACAAAATTTTTGCCAATCACTGACAATTCTATCTAAAATGTAACTCAACACTGAACAGAATTAATATAGTTACCCAACCCTAGTTTGGTTTTGGGTGACAGTTCACAACTTAAAGGACCATAACCTATCAACTGATATCTAACATCCCGTGGAATTTAGGAATTTTAAATTAAGATGCCAAAGGAAATGTTAGTTTTGTTCTAGAAAATTCGAAATCGGAAGTGGGCTATAATATTTAATTTTCCGCAATATTTATAAAAATAAGAATACAAAGTAATTTAGAATATTGAAGAATAACTTAAATTTAAATATAGGGTAGTTTTCAATTGGCAATGGTAATAATAAAAGTTGATTTGAGCAATTAACCTGAAAGCACATGTGGGGATGATTTAAGATTGTGAAATATGTAAGATTTTTGATTGGCTAGACCAGTCACGTGACCGAAAGTATATAAATACGGTAAGTGGAAAATTAAAAAAAAACGACACACAAAGACATACGAAGACACGCAAATGTTAATGTAACTAGCCTGGGGGCTGTTACGTGTTATGCTGCATGGCCGCCTAGCAGCATTGGTTATGTTCAAGTTTAAATTAACCCGATATTTGGTTAATTAATCTGCAAGGTGAGGATGCTTATACTTTAAGAAATAGTGGAATTCAGGGATACAAAAATATTAGCTTCATTTTACAAGATAAGGCTTTTAAAGGAGAATTTAATAACGGCGAATTTAAATTCAATCAGAAAACTAAATGTTAAGTCGTAAGTCGTTTAATGGTAGGAAGCGCAGTTTTACTAACTGCGAAGAAGTTGATGATTCACCACCAACATACTGTTCATTTTTTAGTGATGCTGGAAGTCCGGTAAATTGTTCTGAGGTTTACGAAGAAGAACCAACCCCATTCTATTCATTATTTGAGGTTCACGAAGAATTGCCACCTCCGTACGGTTCGTGGTTTACCAGAAATAACCCCTGCCTACATCCAATACGTGGGACTCCCACACCATATGATGATTCGCTACCTTGTGGAAGTGCTAGTTTAAATGAACAGGCTCAGGTTTTTCGAAGCTTGGTCCCAATCCAATTTGGTGAAGAAGTAGGGGAATATAAAGGGTTTCAAGCACAAAATTTATCAACACCCGTGTTAAGCACTTTCAACCCTGGTGAGGATAAGTTACCTCGGCAGTACTGTAGGCACTGGAGCAACAGTGGGTATTGTATACCCAAAACAGGTATTGGGTAAATCTTTGAATAAATGATTCGAAAGAACGGACGTGTATATGCATATGCATGCATACACGCGAGAATGCAAGTATAAATCTTTATACATATGTTTTTATATGAATATGTTATTAAGTTGCTAGGTTAATGTTCAAATTTTTAGACATTATTATTAACGTTACCACTTAATATTATGAATTTTGTGTAGAATATCACGAGTTATTGGTTATATTTAATTCGGGGTCAATTTGTTTTAATTATAGAATTTACATTGATTAGTACAGTGTATAACAACCCGGGTTAAGGTAACTTTTAGTTAAATAATAGATATTTTCTTGTTGCACTCATGTATGTCTTTTAATTTATTGTGTAAAAGACCAAGAAAGAGAAAGGTTTGTCGATATATGTAACTTATGCAGATATATCACCATATCCCTAGGTTAGTAAACACCTAAAGATTATTAAATTCATTACTTCATACGAATGTTGAGATACATATATATGTTACAATTAGGTGTAAATTGAAATACATTTAGGGTACAAGGATTTTGTAAATTCTTGGGTAAGTTAACTCACCAGTGTCGATTTCAGAGTTTTATGCCTAACCACCCTGAGGAATGTCCATGTACTCTCCGTTGTAGAGGAACCGAGGCGTTTGAGTGAAGTATAGTGATGGCTGTTGGATCAGAAATAGTTGACAACCTTCTGGAGTAGGTGAGTGAACCCTTGTATTGAAATTTTGAACCGTAAGAATTGATATAGAGTTTGCATTTTATTTTATATGTATTAGGTAACTCGTTTCTTGTTTCTTTGAATATAACTTCAGACAGAAAAAAGGGCGAAGTGTTACACCATTCCACTAGCCTTTTTCCAACATACCCTGCTTAGGGGAAGAAAGCATATAAATATGATTGCAAATCTAGCAGAAATCAGTACACTTAGTGCTCACCATAACCTAAGAACTCACCAAACAGTGCTCACCATAGCCTGTCACCACTTCAGCAAGCAGTGCTCTCCATAGCTTGCTTAATTTCGACCAGTTACGCTGCCCGCCGCCGCGCCTTGTTACATTTACGCGGCATATTTACGCGCGCTATTTGTACGTTAGGCGTGGCTCTAACGCCATTGTTATATTTTCTACAGATCACGTTTTACCGGGTGATGCAATCGCTGTCTAAGTCAAATTTACATGCACTGAGGCGTACCTCGGAACTTAATCTCAGGATCCAGCAGGTGGTTGGTTCTGGTTACGCCATGTTGAACATCAAATTTGCTATCCGTCTCGTAACTTCTATTGCACTCGTAGTGGAATGAAGGAGATAGGTAACGAAACGATAGAGGCAAGGTACAAGAAACCTACATACCTGTTTCTTAGAAAAACTTAACTCCCCTCAGACACTTGTTATTTAGTTCATGTCTCGTGGCTTAATGTCCGCTTTCTCCACACGCGCACATCCGCATTCCCTATGCGCAGACGCGACTGTCAGCGACGACGGATAGCGTTATTAATTTAAAAATACGCGCTAATTAACTTACAAATTATATCTAAACCTAAAAATGATAAATGGCCAGTTTGGCATGTAACAACCTGAGGCACGTTGCTATAGTTCAATATCGTAAACCACGTATAGTAGTGCTTCCCATACCCTGCGTAATTATGGCCAGTTACGTTGACCGCCGCCGCACTTGGGGCACGTCGCTATAGTCCAGTACCGTAAACCACGTATAGAAGTTCTCCCCATAGCCTACTTAATTTTAACCAGTTACGCTGCCCGGCGCCGTACCTGGGGCACGTCCCATTTATTCTTTATAACTCCATGTTATCCTACAAGTAAACCACCAAGCCCGTCGAAGAATTTCGATGACCGACGAAGGCGTCTGGACCTCTTCAAACTGCAAATACTTTCTAACTAACGTTATCCAAGCTTTTACTCAGACTCACAAGTAAATTCCGAGGCCTTTCAAAGAGTTTCGTAATTCTTTATAACTTCACGTTGTCCCACAAGTAGAACACGAAGTTTTTGAAAGAGTCCCGAAGACCGTCAAAGACGTCTGGACCTCTTCAAATTATAAATACTTTCTAATTATCGTTATTCAAATTCTTACTCAGCTATACAAGTAAATCCCGAAGCCTTTCAAAGAATTCCGAAGCCTACCGAAGACTTCTGAACCCCTTATTATTGTATATATGATCAATGTATAGTTCTTATGTTCAGACCACAATTCTTTACAGTGGCGGCTCGTGCCGAATATATTTGGTTGTGCTGTATCGCTAATGTAAAAATATTTTATTGGTTTTCCTTAAATATGAGTGGAAAACATCTATCTTTCTTTGTAGTACATTGGTCAATCACTTTTTCATTAAAATCGGGAATTGAAATTATGAATTTTTTTTTCAATTGACAGCATTGAAAGGGCCGTTAACCTATCTTCACACATCGAGTTTCTTAAAAAAAGTTTTTATACGGTTTAGAGTCGGCTTCAACAGTGGTTATTGGTGTGGTCACAAGAATTTGTAATAGCTCTTTAGTTTCGGCCATCGTTTCGTCCAAATTATTCGCAATTATGAATTTAAGAAAAGGCACAGCACCACGTATTTCTCTACATTCCCTGTTGGAATATAATACGGACAACTCTGTTTTGAGGCGTTTTTTATTTAAAATATCGTAAGCGATGCAAGTTAAATCTAAGTCTTGTTCTGGAAACTTGTTATCATACTCGACAAATTTTTCTGAAGGTACAAGTGAAGCGGCTATTAAATGGTCAGTAAAAAAAACGTTCTTTTACATTGTTAACAATGATGTCGCATACTTCTATGCAGGCGACACGGTGATCCCATTTGTTGAAAATGGACGTTGATATTTAATATACAGCTTGCTTGTATGCTTCTACATATAAAAAAAAACGTAGATAGCATCTGTCAAAGTAGAATACTGAAAAATCGGACTTTTGATTTTGCTCTTACAATATAACCAGTTTTCAAGCTTTCTTATTATTTTATGCTATCGCAATTCCAAAACACCATCAGGTTATGGGCCCAGATGCGTTTGCGTGCGTAAAATAAGTAAAAGTAATATCTTTCACGTTTAAAATATATATAGTGACGTTTGTTGATATTTCCGAATCGATTTTGGTGAAAAACAAATTGGCTTGTTTTTCTAGACAAAATGAGTGTTCCGATGTCTGATATTAAATTGCACATTGACAAATTGGAAGATGTCTCTGGATGGCCTAAATGAAAGTGGCAAATGCAAATGTTGTTTGTGCAAAACAAATTGACGAGCATCGTGGACGGATCGGAAGAATGTCCAACTTTAGAAGCTGGCAATGACGCCAAAAAAGCTAAATATGAAAGCCGAGTTACAAGCAATGCTGCTGCCTGTAACAATATAATGGGTACTCTGGGCAACAACTTTGTAGATTTGGTTCTATCAACAACCACAGCATCAGTGATGTTGACCAAATTATGTGCTCGGTTTGAACGCACAAGCACACAAAGGCGTGACAGATTATTTCGAGAGTTATTTAACATGGCGCCAACCTCTGTAGAAGATGTGGCTCAATTCATTGCACGTGTGACAAACACTTTTCAAAATCTAAATGCAGAATTAAAACGTGGTAAGCGGAATGAGCTAGATGAATCCGTTTTAATCGCACGTGTTCTAACAGCGTTAGAAAAGGATTCGCGTTTTATAGATTTTTGGAATATTTGGGAGGTTGTTCCAGAAGATAAACAAAAATTAGATCTATTGACTGAAAAACTGTGCGCAATAGAGCTGCGAAAAATTGAATCATATGATTCAGGGTCTGCATTTACGATTAAGGCTAAATCAGCAAATACGTCTAATAGCAAATTAGACAAATCTGTTTCCTCAAATCATAAGAAACGGCGGGAGAAATTTATTGCAGAACAAAAGAAAAAGCGTCCGTGCAATAAATGTGGTAAGCTCGGTCATTGGGCAGCTGAATGCACTGTAACTGGGTGCGGAAAAGATAACCAAATTAGTGCAAAATTTGGTAAATCTGACGAGTCCGGTTTTACTGCCCAAGACGCAATATCACTAAAAGAGTGTGATGTTTGGATTTGTGACTCAGGCGCGTCGCAACATATTACCCCATACAAAGAATTTTTCGCGACGTATGAAAAATTTGTACCGCCAAAGATAATTCATATTGCAAAATCTAAGAACTTTATGCTGGCCTATGGTTGTGGGCGCATCAACGTAGAAATTTGGGTACAAAATAAATGGCAATGCAGTCATTTAAATAATGTGTCGTTTGTACCAGACGCAGAAAAAGTCTTCTTTCTGTAACTCGTTCAACGGATTTAGGACATGCTGTAACTTTTGATAAAACATCAGTTATTTTTCGTCGTGAACAGGTAACTACCCTTACTGGCTACAAACTTGGGCGAGCATATGTATTAAAATTACGTATGATTAAACCACAGGTTGAAGCAATTGTTAATTTGGCAACTAATGAAGAAAGTATACAAGTCTGGCATGAAAGGATGGCGCATATTAACAAGCACCAAGTAAAGACCGTGTTAAAGCGCATGGGTATCGATATTTCTGTTGTCGATGGAGAATTTTGCGACGGTTGTGTATTTGGAAAAGCGCATCGGCTCACTTTTCAAACTCGCACTCATTTAGCTACATCAGTTGGTGAAAAGATACACGCTGACGTAATGGGACCTACAGAAAATTCATCATTTACCAATAAACGCTATTATGTTTGTTTTAAAGACGAATTTTTAAAATATAGGGTACTGTATTTTATGAAACAGAAAAATGCGGTTGCTAGTTGTCTAAATGCCTATATAAATGAGTCAAAGACGTATGGGCACACCATTAAAGTGCTTCGCATGGATGGTGGTGGTGAATTCGACAATCAAGAGGTTCGTAATATTCTTACTGCAAATGGTATTTTATCTGAAATTACACCTCCTTATACACCTCAATTAAACGGTGTTGCAGAACGAGAAAACAGAACAATTGTTGAGCTTGCTCGTTCGATGTTGTCTTCGTCATGAATGCCAAAAGTTTGTTGGGCTGAAGCATGTGCAACTGCTGTCCACGTATTAAATCGGGTAGGAAAATCTACCATTGCACAGAAATCTCCGATTGAGATATGGCGAGGTAAAGAATATGGTAGTCTAGAATATCTACGCATTTTTGGAACTAAATGTTTCGTACATGTACCGAAAAAAAAGCGGCGTAAATTTGACAATAAAGCTATCGGTGGTCGAGTAGTTGGCTACGTTAATGATCGTGATGGTTATCGCGTGTATGTACCTTCCAAAAATCAAGTTGTTTGCAGTCGTGACGTAATTTTTAAGCCTGAACGTACGTGTTCAACATCTTGTATTGAATTATCACCGACTCCAACGGTTGTTGTTCCGGAGAAAGTTTTGAAACCTTGCAAAACCACTATCAATTCAACTGCATCTGAATCAGTATCAGATTCACAAGAAAAACGCTATGAGACACGCAAAATTGAAGAACGTCAAAAGCCTAAGAAACTTGATGACTATTATGTTTATTCAATTTCTGATGATTTTGTATTCTCCGCTGCGGAATTTGTTGATACTATTCACCCTCGTTCTTATCGAGAAGCAGTATCTTCAGTTCATTCTGATAAATGGCAGGAAGCAATGGAAGAGGAATTACAATCGCAATATAAAAATGAAACGTGGGAACTAGTAGAAAAACCCCCAGAAGCCAAAATGTGGTCAAACCTGCGGCTTTGACTACGATGAAACGTTTAGCCCGGTAGCGCGTTATGAAACCATTCGAAGCGTGCTGGCTATCTCTGCATGCGATAGACTACAGTTGCGACAATTTGATGTAAAAACTGCTTTTCTCTATGGTGAACTTCATGAAGAAGTTTATGTCAAGCAACCAGAAGGTTTTGATGATAACACAGGCCGTGTTTGTTTTTTAAAGAAAAGCGTATATGGACCGAAACAAGCGCCACGTTGTTGGAATGAAAAATTTGTTGGGTTTATGCAATCAAGTGGAATGCAACAGAGCAAAGCTGACCCTTGTCTGTTTACTCGTGAACGAAATGGCAGAAAGCTGCTTGTGGCCATTTACGTTGATGATGGTCTTGTAGCAGGGAGCGATCTTGATGAAATTACTGTTTTCACAAACGATCTTAAGAAAAGCTTCAAGATCACCTTGGGTGAACTGAACAATTTTCTGGGCATTCAAATTCCGCAAAACTCTGATGGTTCCATCATTATAAGCCAGTATGCATATACAAAAAAATTGTTAAATCGTTTTAATATGGTTAACTGCAAAAAAGTTGCTACACCATGTGAACGCAATGGATCTGCAGATTCAAATCCTATTCAAGATCAGGTACCATATCGGGAAGCGATAGGTTGTTTAATGTATCTGACAGTAGGAAGTCGTCCCGATATAGCTTTTGCAGTAAGCAAAGCCGCACGCTCCATAGAAAGTCCAACTGAAAATGATTGGTATGCCGTTCAGCGTATTTTTAAGTACTTGCAAGGTACTAGTGATTATGGCATAGTCTATAAACCTCAAGACCTTGAACTTCTAGTATACAGTGATGCGGATTTTGGAGGTTGCTCAACGACACGCCGATCAACAACGGGTGTTATTTCAATTATATCCGGTGGAGCAGTTTCCTGGACCAGTCAACTTCAGCGCTCAGTAGCGCTTAGCACTACTGAAGCAGAATTTGTGGCAAGTAGTGAAGGTGCCAAGGAACTTATTTGGCTTCAGCGTCTTTTAATTGATCTTGGTCATCGAATTTGCAAACCAAAATTGTTTGTCGATTCAGCAAGCGCTCTGAAACTGACTAAGAATCCCAAATTTCACAAGAGGACCAAACACATTGCAGTGCGATATTTTTTTATTAGGGAAAGATATTTGAATGGTGACATCGACTTAGAGTACATCAGCAGCGATATGAATCTAGCCGATATCTTAACAAAACCCCTAGAACGTCAAAAGTTCACACAAATGCGTCATGGAATATCTATAACGGCGTTAAGTGATTATAATTTTTTTTAAGTAGATGCTTTTGTGAATTTAGTTTTTAGATTAAATACTCCACGTTGGAGGAAGTGTTGAAAATGGACGTTGATATTTAATATACAGCTTGCTTGTATGCTTCTACATCTAAAAAAAAACCGTAGATAGCGTCTGTCAAAGTAGAATACTGAAAAATCGTACTTTTAATTTTGCTCTTACAATATAACCAGTTTTCAAGCTTTCTTATTATTTTATGCTATCGCAATTCCAAAACACCATCACCATTGACTATATTAAGTCGTTTTCGTTTAGTTTCTGCAGGAACGGTATCTAATTTTGATGCTACTTCAATGACGGTTTCTATTTTATTATTACGTATATTATTAATATTAAGTTCAAACACACGTATAACTCTTTGAGCTTCAGTTGGATCCATATTTCTTTTTTGCAATTGGTTGTATAGTAAATCCACGTGTGGCACACCATAATGAAAGAAGGTCAACCAAAAAAAAAATTTTAATCCATCAAAATTCGCAAAATTCCAGAAGCTTGCTTGCACGTTTGGATATTTGTGCTTTCCTCCAAGTTTTCCATACATTCTATTAATGCATCTCTGTATTCGTATACTATATTAACAACACAAATATTAAAATTCCAGCGAGTAGGAACAGAACGAGGCATTCTCCTGCCGACTATTTCATTAAGTACTGCTACACGTTGAGGTGAAAAGCTAAAAAACACCGGTATATCCTGCAAATTTCCAAAAAAATCTTACTTGGCTATTTATAAAACATGCTTTTGTCATAACGAGATTTAGTTGATGAGCGTAACAATGTACAAAATGAGCATTTTTGTATTTTTGCTTAATTCGAGCTTGAACACCGCCACGTTTCCCGCTCATAACTGCGGCCCCATCGTAACTCTGTGCAATAAGTTTGGTAGTGTTATTTTTAATTACAGTTTCTAGAACACCTAGAATTGTTTCAGAAAGTGAATCTGCGTAATGTTTCTCTGAAAGTAAAAAATTCCAAAACCGTTCAACGGGATCGCCATCTTTTGTGACATAACGGAAAACTGTAACCATTTGAAACTTTGCTGATATATCTGTCGTTTCATCTGCCATCACTGCTAAAAACGAGCTTTCTTGGATTTCTCGGATAATTTCAAAATGACAAACATCAAGAATACATTCCAATAAGTCATTTTGAATTGTTCTGAAAGTACCTTTAAAGACGCCTGTACTTATCAAATGATCCTCAAGAGTTCTATCAAGCTCCGAGGAAAAATTAACCACTCCCCTAAAAATACCGGGGTTTTCAGATGAATCGGATTCATCGTGTCCCCGAAGTGCAAGTTCAAATGCTTCACAAAATTTTATACAGTTTATAATTTTAGATTAAATGTATCTATTTCTGATTACTTCGTCGTAATACTTCTGAATATTTATCCAGTACGCAGAATTAAGTTGAGCCTGTATATTTATTTTGCCAAACAGAGCTAATTGCATTACGTTATTAACATACGATTTACAGTTTTCATGTTTTTAATTTTTTCACTTAAGTGAACCAATTCCTGTAAACCAGTTCGCGACCAAAATTTTTCACCACGATCATCCGAAAACAACACGCACGGAAAGCAAAATAATGCATTTTTTTGATTGCACCCACAAATCCAACTGTTTCTTTGATAAATGTCTGTATTGAACTGTCTTTTATAAGTTTTACCACAACTTGTACCAGAAATTTCAATGTTAAGTTCTGGTATAGGACGACCCTGGTCTTTAATAGTTAATTGTTCTTGAAAAGTAAGCTGAGAGAATCTTTTTTCACTTAAATTATAAATAACATCCATTTTAGAAACTATTAATGTAGCAAACGTCCTGAGGAAACAGTGTAAAAGTTTATTGTTGGTGAACTAAATGAATATACAAATTTACTACCCATACACTAAAATTTCAAACGCAAATGTTTATTCAGTTTTTAATCTGTGAATAACTAACTGGTAATGGGTTAATATAATTATTAAAGTAAAGTAAAACAAAACGTCTCTCATTACCTAAGAAAGAATATAATTACGATGTCTCATATCCTCTACACAGATCAATTCTAGTTAAAAATTAATAGTACATACGAAAGATGAAATGCGTTGTCTCCAAGAATCGGAAAGCACACAAAACTTGACGATTTGAATAGCAAAATTTATGCAGCTCGAGAATGGGTTAACGAGGCCGCTTCTTACTATGCTCGTATTCGCGCGAAATGTTCCGACACATAACCGAACTTTCAAATAACATCTGCAGAACAACGTAGTTAGACAGTGATTTTATGGATTTTCCTTGTTTAGAGTTGCATGTTTACTGTATTATTGACCGACTGTTATGGACATCCAACTTAGGAATTCATAATACTTTTAGTGGCTGGTTATCGATCTCTTTTATACTGCTAAATGTATTTGTTCATTTCTGATTGTGGGTGGTTCTGCAGCTCTGTAGCACTCATAGAGTAGCCGCCGCTGATTCTCTATAACTTTACGTTGTCCCACAAGTAAAAAACGAAGCCCTCCGAAGAATTCCGAAGACCGTTGAGGACGTCTGAACTTCTTCAAACTATAAATACTTTCTAACTATCGTTATTCAAGCTCTCACTCAGCCTCATCAAAAAATCCCAAGGACTTCCGAAGAGTTCCGAAGGCCTCTGGACTGCTCCGAACTATGTATATATTCGTTTACTTAGTATTTAAGTTCCTACTTGGTTCCACGAGCAACCACGAAGCCTTCCGAAGATTACCGAAGACTTCGGAAGTGCTTCAAGCTGCATAAACTATTCATTTTAACTATTTAATTTGTATATCTATGTACGTATAAACTTTTTTTTATTTGTTTGCTTGTGCAAATTAAACATAACAGTGCTAAGTCTACATACTTTCAAACGCCGTCCACTCGTACAATAACAATCTTGAAGTTATACACAAATCATAGTATATGTATATGTATAAAATGTAACTCATGCACCCCTATACTCGAAAGTAAGCAACTAACTATCGGTAACTTTTACAAGTACCCGACATGATAGTATAGATGGCATTGCCAGACAAAATTTTAAAAACTAGTCAAAGACAAGATGAAAAATAAATAAATAAATGGCCGATTACCTACTTGGCGGACCTTCTAAGAAGATACTACACTTAATACTAATTGAGGATGTTGGTCTACTGAAATTAATACGTTTCCATTTACTTGATAATATATAATTTTGTCTAGCATTAGGAAAGTAATTTAAAGACCGTGGACGAAAATGCTAGACAAAATTATTCATTATCAAGTAAATGGAAACGTATTAGCTTCAGTTGGTCAAGTTTCTCAATTAGTGTTGGATGTAGTACCTTCTTAAAAGATTCGTCAAGTAGGTAATCGGCTATTTATTTATTTATTTTTCATCTTGTCTTTGACTATTTTTTAAAATTTTGTCTGGCAATGCCATCTATACTATCATGTCGGGTACTTGTAAAAGTTACCGATAGTTACTTGCTTATTTTCAAGAATAGGGGGTGTATGAGTTACAGAATTACAGAGTTACAGAATTATTAGCCATAATTTGAGCAACAAAATATTTTAGACCATACCTATACGAAAGAAAATTTTATATATACACCGATCATAGACCATTAGTATGGCTATGCGAACTTAAAGAACCAAATTCAAATTTACAACGATGGAGAATCAGATTAGAGGTATACGATTACGAAATTATATACAAAAAAGTAATTTATAATGACAACGCAGACGCTTTAAGCAGAATACAACTCAACGCACTGGAAACGGAATCCATTGTAGAAAACGTAGACGAAACAGAAATAAGGGAAGACCCAGAACAGACCGACACAATACACTCGAAAAAATGAAGAACCTAAAACCGCGATTAAAATTTTAAACGAAGCAATCGATATGAAACCCAATAAATTTATAGTTACCGAAATTTTGAATAACCCCAATCCCGTAAAATACACAAAATTAGACAACAAAAAAATATACCAAATTCAGATAACCAAAGATGACAACGAGGAACAAATAATTAAAATTCTAAAAGAATACACCCCCGAGAAAAAAGATTTTATTTTTATTTTAGTACCGAACATTTATACAAACAATTTTCAGACTTATACGTTAATTATTAATTATTCAAATTAGCTAACTTCAATATCTTTTATTTGCGTTGAGGTTGTATAGTCTGTTGTGGTAATACATCACATTTTCTTCTTCTATTATCATGTTCATGACTTTTTCTAGGTTTTGGGGACGTTAGAATCTGATTTTATCTGATAGTCGTTCTGGTAGTGCATTTATATATGTGTCTAGTGCCATTTCGTCATACATTTTTGTTTTTAAATGTCGGATATTTTAATCAGGTTCTTTGATTTTTAATTTGGTTAGGATTAAACTCATCACGTCTTGGCATTTCATCCCGAATTGATACGGGGATTGATTATTTTCCATTCTGAGGTTTATCAGGTTGCGTACAAGGCATTTTATGTTCCTTTGGTTTCCAAAATATGCAATTAATATTCGTTTAAAGTTCTGCCATTCTTCTAGATCATATCGGCTGGCAATTAGTGTTAGTGCTCGTGCGGTCAGTTTACTTATTGTCAGGCGTAAGAGTAATACGTTTCTTTCATTATCTCCGGGTTTGTAAAAGGTTTTCAAAAGTATTTCGCATGCTGTGATAAAATTACCTAGGCTTGATCTCCGTTAATGCTGGGGATAGTGTCGATATAGATTTTCATATCTGCTAAGGGTTGCTTTCGTTTTAATTAATTTTAAATTTTGTAAAAATTGAAATTTATTTCGCGGTTTGTATTGTTACTTTCTGTTGAGTTTATTAATTCTCAGTTTGAAGTGTGTTGAGTTATTTAAAGAATCGTAATTGCTTGTATTTGTACTTAGTTACACGGTGTGGTAATTAGTTTATGGGATTTATGCTTGGTAATGTCTGGATAATTGCTGTAGCCTTGATTCCGTTTATTTTATACTTCGCGAATGTTAATTTGTCGTAAATTCTACTTGAGTTTTGCTTTCTGAAAGATTGCGATGTGAATTAATAATTTCTCGCGGTACTTACTTCACTTTGTATGTTTTTGCGCCAGTTATGACTTTATCCTCGTTTAGTTCTGCTGATTTTATTTTAGATTTGCTGATTTAATTAAGTGTGCTTTAATTATCTTTTATCTGTGGGTGTTGTAATTAATAAACGTGTAAGATGTTTGTCTATCTCGCCATCTTGAGTGTTAAATATAAAGTTTGCAAGTTTTTAGTTAATTACTTTGTTACAATATTGCCTTTGTAATTTAATCGCAAAGTTACTTTGTCTACTGAAGATTTAGTTTCAGCCTCTGTAAATAGTTTTAATAAATCGCGTAATGCTTTTGTTTAAGTTAATATGCAATTGAAATTGTTAATACTTTTCTGAAAGGTGTTGTTTACAGTTGGTGTGAGAATGAATAGTTTGCGTCTTTACTTCGTTAATTATTGCATAAAATGTTACGTTTGATAGTTGTTTCGTTATATTTAAATATCTCCGTATTAAGAAATATTCAATTTTGCTTTATAAAGTTTATGATGCGCGTCTTTCAGTTAATTATAGCTTTTCAGTAATGTGGATATTTATAGAGTCGCGATGGTGAATAACTTCATTCACTGTTGGTCGTAATTTATGTGAGATTTGCGCTTTGTCTTAATTTTGTAATGGATTAATTATTAATAGATTGTAATGCAAGGTGCGTTTCTATTATTTATAGAAATGCTCTAAAGGTTAAGTTTTAAATAGCCGTTTTTCTAATTGAGAATTTTGATGAAGTTTGAACCTGGAATAAATCGTTTCTGTTACTGCTTGTTTGTAAGAATTGCTTTTAAGCTTTTGGTATTAAATGGTATAGTTAATTGCGTTCTATTTTTATGTTTGCTGAATTAAATCGTTACGTTTTCGTATTAATAATTATTCGTACGTCGGTTACCTTTTATATTAACTTTAATACTTGGTATTAATTGTTTGTACTATTTTGTTCTCTAAAATTTTCTCGTTTTAAAACAAATTCTCTTTTGTTTTAAAACAAATTCTCTCAAAATAAATTTTCGTTTGAAAACAATTTCTCTTCGTAAATTATTTTCAAAATTGAAATTGGCATTGAATTGCGGTAATAAAATAATAATAATAAATCTGTACATACATAAAATAATAAAATAATAATAAAACAATTTTCTTATACTAGCAAATATCAATTATAGTTTGTCAGAATCAATTGATTTTTAAGGAAATGAACTTACATTAGTTTCTTCGTTGGTTTCATGAACTCGATCGATACTTGTACGTTGTCCACGTTGGTTTGGTTTGTTGGATTTGTGTATCTCGTCCAACTTCTGTTTCGGTTCTGCCAAAATTGCGAATTAAAATTCTTGGTCACCAGTCTTCCGATTTTTGAATTCGTAGTGTTTTTTTGACATCCGTACGCTGCGCCAGTTAAGGTTCGGGCCTTGGGAGCAGCGTTTTAAAAAATACTTCCAAAACTTTTTAACAAATTTATTTATTGGTTCAACTTAAACAGAAATAAATGTAGAATTTTGACAATTTGATACTAAATTATTCTAAGTAGAAATAAATTGATTTAATTGAACTATTGTGAGTCGCCTAAGTGTTAAATTATATGTTATGGTAAGGCTTAAGCAACGAGTCGCTGCCAACATGCCAAACTGCTAACTGTGAGTTATGTCATGGTGACATTTAGTTAACTGTTTTGTTTCCGAACTTACTTAAGGTCGGTTTGATGCACTTCTGAATTCCTTTCTATTCTGAGCTAGTCTAAAAGATCTACATACCCTTCACAACCTAAATCTCTAATAATTTGACTAATATAGCTTTTTTCTAGATTTTCCTACTCTATTTTTATTTGGTAGTCTATAATCTAAGACTTTACTAAATAGTCCCTCATGTCTTAACTGGTGCCCTATCATTCTATCTCCCCTGACCTTCAATTGTTTCCACATACAGGGTTCCTACCTATCCTTCTATAAACTTCCTCATTTGTTACTCTATCTGTCCAACTAATCCTTAACATTTTCCTATAACACCAAGTTTCAAAAGCTTCTATCTTTTTCTTATCTGCCTCTTTAATTGTCCAAGTCTCACTATCGTATACTAGAACGCTCTATAAGTACGACTTTAAGAAACTTTTTCTATTATCTAAACTAATACTATTAGCTATTAGTCTTTTTTTTTAAAACATTTTTCTATGTTAAGCTATTCTAGCTACTATATCCCTTCTGCTACCTTTGTCCTATGTAATTATACTACCTAAATAGCAAAATTTATCTACCTCCTCTAACTCGGTATTACCTATTTTTAATTTTGGTTTGGAACTAGGCTGTCACTCACTTGTCATTATCTTTGTCCTTCCTGAGTTAATTCTCTTTCAGAAATTTTGATAGTAAAAGTAAGCAAAAATATAATAGAGTTAGAAATAAGATAGTACATGAATGCAGAAAGCTAGAAATAAATGGATGGATGAGAATTGTAAAGGAAAACAAGATGATTTGTGAGTAGGTAAGACAGATAGGCTTTATAGGACAGTTAAAAAGTTTTTCGGGGAAGATAGGAAAAAATATAATGGTATTAAAGATGAGAATAATGAGCTTCTAATAAATAAAGTTGAGGTAGCAGATAGATGAAAAAGATATTGAGAAGATTTATTTAAGGGAGACAATATGGATGAGTTAGAAAACGATCAAGAAGAGGATGCAGAAATAGGGTTTTCAATTAAATACTCCCTGTATGTTTGTTGTGGTTTGTATAATTTTTTTGACAACGATCCTAGGTCATGGATCGAAACGTAAATAAAGTTGATTTTAAAAAATATAAGTGGTTTAATTCCCAAAGAAAATTAAGAAGGGTTTTCAATATTAAGAGAGGAATTTGATAGAGCTATTGGGGATCTTAAACTAAATAAAGCGCCAGGGAAAGACGATATACCTGCAGAATTAGTAAAATGTGCAAGTCAAAAACTTTGAACAGGTTATATGAACTAGTAAAGGTACATATGACACAGGTGAGGTGCCAATAGATTTCGAAAAAAATATTATTATCTCAATCCCAAAAAAGTCAGAAGCTGATGAGTGTGAGAATTTTAGAACGATTAGTTTAACTTCCCACGCTTTCAAAATACTAACAATAATAATTAAAAATTAAGTAGAAGCTTTGACTGAGAATTACTTAGGCGAAGACCAAAATGGTTTCCGTAAAGACAGAGGAACTGGAGAACCGATACTAATAATTAGGGTAATTATCGAATAAGGGTTCCAAAAAAATAAAAAGACTCATTTCGCGTTTGTAGATTTAGAAAAAGCATTTGTTAGGGTTAATTGGATTATGTTCAGGGTTTTGCGAAAAATAAGAATTTCTCATAGAGATAGAAAAATTATTTACAGTCTATATAAAAACCAAAACGTAGTAATTAGATTTGATGAAATAGAAAAGAAAGCTAAGATTAGAAATGGTGTTAGACAGGGCTGTATACTATCTCCCTTAATTTTTAATGTTTATATTGAGGAATATTTAAACTTAACTAGAGAGGGGAAAGAGATAGGTATTAGTGTACAGAGACAGAAAATAGACATGTTACGTTTTGCAGATGATATAGTCATTATAGCAAAGTCTAGATGAGATACTACAGATTGACTATAGTATGAGAATTAACTCAGGAAGGACACAGATAATAACAAGTGAGTTACAGCCTAGTTCTAAACTAAAATTAAAAATAGTGTTGCGATCCACTATTAGGCAACCCGTCAAACATACAAACGCCCGGGGCACAGCGTATTCTTCAGCATTCGAGAATCCTTCTACAAAGTTCTAGATAATGAGTCATATCTTAATGCAGGGTATATATAAGGCCGCTTATGAATGTAAGAGTTAGTCTATTCTTGAATGTCTAATATAAATTATAACGTTGTAAAGTGATAGCAGTTTTGAGCTTTTGAAGTATACATAAATGTGATATGCTGTGTCTAATGTTCATACAGCTTGTAGTATACATAAATAAATAGAAGTGTATAAATAAATAGTAGTGTTAGTGTTGTTAATGAACCTATGGTAAAGGAGTTAATTTAAGAAGATATTAGTGCTTGTAAATTCATTAGTGTAATAGTGCTTCATTGTTAAGTGGACTGAAAACATCTATAAATAAGGCATATACTGTTAATTAGACTTGTGAACAGTAAGTAATAAAGACGTTTGTTATTACTTGTTTTAAATTAAAGAAACGCGGTAGTAGTGGCGCGTTACAATAGGTAATACCGAGTTAGAGGAGGTAGATGAATTTTGCTATTTAGATAGTATAATTACAAAGGACAGAGGTAACTGAAGGGATATAGTAGCTAGAATAGCTTAAGCTACAAAAATGTTTTTTAAAAAAGAAAGACTAACAGCTAATAGTATTAGTTTAGATAATAGAAAAAGTTTCTTAAAGTCGTACGTATGGAGCGTTCTAGTATACGGTAGTGAGACTTGGACAATTAAAGAGGCAGATAAGAAAAAGATAGAAGCTTTTGAAACTTGGTGTTATAGGAAAATGTTAAGGATTAGTTGGACAGATAGAGTAACAAATGAGGGAGTTTTTAGAAAGATAAACGAGGAACCTTGTATGTGGAAACAATTAAAGGTTAGGAGAGATAGAATGATAGGGCTCCAGTTAAGACATAAGGGACTATTTAGTAAGGTCTTAGATTATAGACTACCAAATAAAAGTAGAGTAGGAAGACCTATACAAAGCTATATTAGTCAAATTATTAGAGACTTACGTTGTGAAAGATATGTAGACCTTTCTAGACTAGCTCAGAACAGAAAAGAATTTAGAGCTGCGTCAAACGACCTTAAGTAAGTTCGAAAACGAACAAAAAAAACTAAATTAAAATCAGTTAACTTAATGTCACCATGACATAACTTACAATTAGTTGGCGGTCTGCCATGTTGGCAACGATTCATTGCTTAAGCCTTAACATATAATTTAACACTTTTCCTTTTTTGGAGGGAATAACCAGGTAGTATTTCATTTCCTTATAAATGGGAATCATGTGAACGTGTTAGAGTTTTTTAACAACCATCAGGTTGCTAATATCTATATAGAGCCCGGTAAATAAGAAAAAGATAGACGAGCATAGGAAGACCTAGACCAAGTTATATTAGTCAAATTATTAGAAATTTAGGTTGTGAAGAGTACGTAGAACTTTTTACATTAGCACAGAATAAAAAAGACGTTAGAGTCTCGTCAAACCGTCGAAAACAAAATGATGATGAACACTTGTAGTTGCTTATAATAGTAATCAAGTTTAAGTACAATTATTCTGTTTTTTCGTCATGCGGTTTTCCATCTTGCGACTGGTTGGAAGCGTACCTCCATTGATTTCTATTCTGAGCTAGCCTACACAACTTCCTGAAATTCCCACAGCCTACAGCTTTGACTATCTGTGTGCAATATTCTAATCTATATCTACCTATATCTTCCTCATTTCCCCCTCATGCCTTTGTATGTGTTCTGTCATCCTATCACTCCTATTTTTACTGTTTTTCACATATAGCACCACATTTCATAAGCTTCTACCTTTTTCCTGGCCGCTTCTCCCACTGTCCACGTTCACAGCCGTACCGTGCTGTGATCCACACATATGTTTTCCTTGTTTCAATGTTTGTTGTCTTTGAACATATTAGTTGTTTTTTCTTGTTAAATGCGGCATGGCCTTGCGGTAATATTTGTTTTATATCTTTTGTACTCATCTCATCTCGTGTTATTTAACTTTCTAGGTAGCAGAAATCTTTCACTTCTTGTAAGTTTTGGTTCCTATTTTAATTCTGGTTTTTGACTTATTTACCACTCCTTTGCATATAGTATTTTAGTTCTATTTTTGTTACTTTTCATACCGCATCTCTTTGTTACAACTGCTTCTATTTCATTAAGAGCTGCTTCTAACTCTTCCTTGCTAAATGTTAATACCGCTATATCATCTGTAATTCTAAGTATATCAATCGTTTGGCCCTGCATAGTAATTCCAAATGTTTTTCTGCATTTGATAGTATTCATTGTCTCTTCGATATTAAGTTAAAAATTAATGGGGGATATTGCTCAGCCTTGCCTCACCCTTTTCCTAATATTTACTTCTCTACAGGCTTGCTCTATTTCTGTTACTGCTGTATAAGCTATGTACTATCCGTCTATCCTTAAAACTCATTCCAATCTTTCAGAGTATTTCGAACATTTTTTCCCATTTTACATTGTCGAATGCTTTTTCCACATCTACAAACCCTATATACGCTCTTTCTCCTTTTTCTATTGTTTACTCGATTAGCATCCTGAGAGCTAGAATGACCTCCCGTGTTCCCATGTTCGCCTAAACCCAAATTGATCTTCTCCTAGTATTTCTTCAGCCCGTTTTTCCATGCGTCTTTGTACAATTCTACTTCATATTTTGGACACGCGTGCGATCAAACTTATTGTTCGGAAATTTTCACATCCATCCGTACCTTTTTTTTTGGCATGGTGTTACGTTTGAAATCTTTGGGTATCTCGTCTGTCCCATATATATAGCTTACAAGTTGGAAGAGACGTTCTGTTACTGCTTTTTTTCCAGCGGTGTATAGAGTTTCTGTTTGCACCCTAACAAATTTTATTAAAAAAAATTTGAACTGCATTTTCCATCAAATCATATTGTTTTATGCATTTGTCATGCTTTACATAAAAGAATATGTATGCATTTATGTCAGACTGTACTACAAAGCGCCACTAATGATGCTAGATCTTAACAAAGGCACCAACCAGTCTCACGTACTCTCATTGTAATACACCCAGATAATAGAAACACTCTAAAATATGCTGCGTCGCTCTTTCAGAATTTACTGAGATATTTCATAATAATCCACATCAATTTGATATTTCTATTTCGACTGAAATTTAAATGCGAGCAGCGAAATCTAAATTAAATTTAAAAACACGGAGAAACGTTTAAAGAAACGAATCAGATACATTATACGAGCTCGAAATATTCGAAAATAAATTAGTGCCTTCTAAAATTTCTGGTAACAAAAGACGACGAGTATTAAAAACTGAAAGGAATTTTAAAATGCGAGTTATGAGATAAAAGAAGAAATAATTGAGGACTCCCTAACGAACCCACCATTAACGCTTTTTCTTTTGTTTTATTTGCTACTCTCGTTGTAGTTTACATTCTTATAGTAAGAAAATAATCGTATAACCTCATTTCGTAATTAGTGACGTTAGAGACGTTTGTAAAATAAATTGGAAAAATGGGGAAGTTTTGAAATTCTGTAATCTAAAAGAAAACTAATTTAAATAGCAGTATAAGAAATCAATAAATCACTTAATGAATTGTAGCATATTGAAAGCTTTACCGTGTTTCGATTCAATTTTTAAGATTTTGTATTACCGCCGTTCTTTTTATTCAATATTTTCTCTACTCAATCATTTATCTCTTTGAGTAAAAATCAAAGCCTTTAATAAATTATTTGCATAATCTAATCGGTTCAACATCCTATATATTTAGAAATATTAACGACTTCGTTCGTAGGATTTGTATAAGTAAACAATTTATTTTAGGGTTGGTTAGTAGAGAAGATAGGAAAACGGGCGTCTCCCCCGTCTTCTTCCTAAAGACTGATCAACATCTTTTGGAGATCAAAGGTATACTTCATTTTAGGATTTTGTGATTGTATAAAAACATGTTCAAAGCGTTTTTTACCTCTCTTAGCTCTACCCCAAAATCAGAAACCCACTCCCGAAATCCTCCAAGTATGGTGTTCCAACCTTTAACGTGCGTTACAAAACTCACACACTACTGCGATGTGGTAGGCAACGGGAAATACCACATTACTCTCAAGTACACAGCGTACTGAAAATGTTATTTAAGATCATGGCATCCTCTGGAGTAGAAGATTCCGGAGCTACAATAGTCCCTCATTTGGGTCTCCGGGAGGGAACTGCTTCGGAGGATGTGTTCGGTAAGTTCAATAGAAGAGTAGGAAACATTTAGCGAGTCGGAGCGTGAAATATCAGAAGCATGAAGAAAGTAGGTAAATTAGATAGTTTGAAAATTGAAATGGATAGTAGGAATTAGTGAAGTTCAGTGGCTAGAGATAATTCATACAGAATCAGAGAAAGAGAACTCGGATGTGGGGAAAATTATGCAGATAAAGATAGGATACGGAGTAGAAAACTACACACAAAAGAACGAAAGAGTTCTCATGGTTAGATTAAAATCTTAACCGTAAATACAGTAATAATACAAGAATAAATTTCCACCCCTTGCTACACTGAGGAGGAGGTAGAAACGATCTACAAACATATCGGAGACATAGTAAGATGCATAAAAAGATTTGAAAATTTAATAATTACGAAGTATTTGAATGCAGTGATAGGCAAGGGGAGGGAAGGAGGGGCAATACTTTTATTTGGTTTAGGCACGAAAAACGAGAGGGGAAATAGACTGGTTGAATACTGCGACAAAAACAATTTAACAATCACAAACACATTATTTCAACATCATGTTAGAAGACGATACAAATGGAAGATAACGAAAGACATTAAAAGATATCAAATAAATAACATTCTTGTTAGACAACGGTTTATAAATCAAGTAAAGGACCGGTTAAGCTACCTAGAAGCAGATGTAGACACTGACTACAACATAGTGATTATGAAAGCCGGGCTTAAATTAAAAAAATTACGAAAAAGGAACAGAAAAAGACACTCTGAGTTTGAGAAACTAAAACATTAAGATATCCACAGAAGATATGAGGAAAAGTTAAAGGAAATACTAAAAGACATCAGAAAAAATTTCTGATACAGAGGAAGTAGAACAGAATGGAATAACATTAAATCCTGCTTAGACATAGAAGCCAGATATATTTTGGGGAATAAACAAAAAGAAAATAAGAAATCAGAAGTAACAAAGGATATTCTAAATTTAATAGAAAAAAGGCAAAAATACAAAAACAGCTAATGCGAAGCAGAAAAACAGAAATACAAAGCCATAAAATGGGAAACTATACGCAAATGCAAAAACTTTAAAGAACAATAGACTGCTGAAAACAGAAAAGAGGTAGCAACTAACATGGAAATAGGAAAAACCGACAACACATACAAAATAATTAGAATGAATTTTAGGAATATAAAACCCAATAGCAAAAATGTAAGGGGCGCGGAAGAAAACGTCATTATAGAAAATGTAGAGAAAGTGGATAGATGGCAAGAATATATTGGGAATTTATATGCAGGAGATGAACAGCATTAGAACAAGAATCAGACATTAAAAAGGATGACTTGGGATATCCTATACTTAGAGATGAGTTTGAATTAGCATTAAAGTGTCTGAAAAATAGTAATGCACCGGGTGCAGATAAGCTGCAAACCAGAAACTGAAAAAGACACTTAGACTTTGAGAAACTAAAAGATAAAGATATCCACGAAAGATTCGAAAAAAAGTCAAATGAAATACTAAAAGATTTCGGAAAAATTTCTGATACTAAGGAATTAGAAACAAACTGAAATAACATAAAATCCAGCTTAGACATGGCGGCCAGAGGCATTTTGGGGTATACACAAAAAGAAAATAAGAAACCTTGGATAACAAAGGATATCCTGAATGTAATAGAAAAAAGACGAAAATTCAAAAATAGATCAGACGAAATAAGAAAGCAAAGATACGAATCCATAAAATGGGAAATTATTCGCAAATGCAAGAAAACTAAAAACAATGGATTGATGAAAAGTGCAAAAAGGTACAAGCTAAGATTGAAATAGAAAAGACAGACGAAACATACAAACTATTTAGAATGAATTTTAGGGATATAAAACCATATAGCAAAAATATAAGGGACGCGGGAGAAAACGTCATTATAGGAAATGTAGGGAAAGTGGTTAGATGGCAAGAATAAATAACTAATTTATATGCTGCACAAGAACTAGATGCACTAGAACCAGAATTAGACATTGAAAAAGACGACTTGGAATATTCTATACTTAGAGATGAGCTTAAATTAGCATTAAATGGTCTGAAGAATAATAAGGCACCAGGTATTGATAATGTGCAAGCAGAAATTCTAAAAGCTGCTAAACAAGCAGCAACAAAACGTCTATTTCAACTTGTAAGCTATATGTCGAGGTACCCTAAAATTTCAAACAACACCATAGTCACTATACCAGAAAAAAGAGATTCGGATAGACGGAAAAATTTTCGAATAATCAGTTTGACAGTACATGTGCCAAAAATATTAACTGGTGTTGTACAAAAACGGATGAAAAACGGGCTGAAGAAATATTAGAAGAAGATCATGTTGGGTTTAGGTGAAACAGGAGAACACAGGAGGCTATTTTAGCCCCGAGGGTGATAAACAGATAGTAAATAGCTTATAAAAAGAGCAAACAACTGTAATAGAATTAGAGCAAGAACGTAGAAAAATAAATATTAGGAAAGGGGTGAGATATGGATGTGCTCTATGCCCATTAATCGAGGAGGTAATGAATACTGTCAAATGCAGAAAGATATTTGAAATCACTTTACACAGACAAACGATTGTTATATTCAAATTTGACGGTAATATTGTGGTATTAGCATCTAGCAAGAAAGAGTTAGAAACAGCTCCTAATTAAATGGAAATCTTGTTAACAGAGATACAGCATGAAAATTAACAAAAATAAAACTTAAGTACTGGTAAGAAAAGGAGAATAGGAAACTAGAACTTACAAGAGGTTAAAGGTTTCTGCTATCTACGAAGCCAAATAACGCAAGATGGGAAAAGTGCAAAAAATATAAGACAAAGACTAGCATAAAGCCTTGCTGCTTTTAACAAGAACAAGCGTCTACTGTGTTCAAAGGCAATCAACATAGAAAGAAGGAGAAAATTGCTAAAAGTATATGTGTGGAGAACAGCTCTGTATAACCGTAAAACGTGGACAGGAAAACGATAGAAGTCTTTAAAATGTGGTGCTACAGACATATGATGAAGATGTCATGGCCAGACAAAATTAAGAGCAAAGAGGTACTAGAAATGATAAAGGAAAAGAGAAATATGTAGAAAGCAGTAAAAATAAGAGACAGTATGATAGGACGCATCCTAAGGCATAAGGGAATATTGCCAAATAAATAGATGCAGAAAAAAGAAAAAGAGAGGTAGAGGCAAACCTAGATTAAACTATTGCACATAGATAGTAAAGGATTTACGTTGTAAGAATCTTAGGGAAATGTGTAGGCTAGCTCATAATAGAAATCAATAGAGGTACACGTCTAACCAGTTTCAGCATAGAAAATCTAATGACGAAAAAGTAATTGTATTTAAAACTGATGATGATCGTAAACAACTACAGATGTTGGATTTGCAATATGCTCAACAAATGTTGATTGTGCGAAAGGAGAAATTGGAAAACTATTGATTCGACAAGTGTCTAAGTGGTGGGAGATATTGGTAGCTGTCAGCTGTGTAATCCCCTTCGCGTACCCTTGAATATCTGCGATATATTGTATATTTTTAGAAAACAATATAAAGAGGCAAGTGCAAATGATATTAAAAAAAATTAGCACAAGGATGTTCTGTATTGAACAAGAAAAAGTAGCATGTTTGAAGACACCAAACGTACAAGAAAAAGATTTCTGAAAGCATATGCATGGAGCACAGCACTGTACGGTTGTGAAACGTTGACACTAGAAGAAGTGGGGTAGGAATACGGTGTTACAGACGTATGACAAGGATATCATGGACAGACAAAGTTAAGAACAAAAAGGCACCATAGATGGTAGGGGAAGAAAAGATATGTGAAAAACGGTAAAAAATAGGAGAGATAGGATGATAGGACACATACTAAGGCACGAGGGAATAGCGCAGCATACATTAGAAGCAGGGAAGGAAAAAGGAGAGATAGAGGTAAACGTAGTTAAAGTTGTGGGTTGTGGGAATTTCATGGAAATGCGTATGTTAGTTAGGAATAGAAAATAATGGAAATCCGCGTCCAACCAGATCTAGGACTGAAGACCTAATGATGACGATGAATGTTTGATCTCGTACGCAACACGATATACTTCAAGACCAAATACCTAGAGATATCCAGTAAATCATATGCAGCTGCGTCTACAAGATAACAATCTAAATTTAAACGTGTTTCAACAAAATACATTTTAGTGAGGGAAACGTGTTAGATAATAAAGTTGTTTTATATTATCAAAAAACCTAAATCAAAAAACCTAAAAAAACCTATCAGATTTGATAGCCCGTCCTTGTGTTAAAGTTGAGAGGTGCGAATCGATCGCTAATCGCGTATCTCCTCCGAGTGGGTTGGTGGGTTCGGGTGCGAGGGGATGGGGGTTTGGCGAGGAATTTTTGCGTGCGTACCATAGGCCTGTTTTTGTCGCGATAACCCTAAGAATAAGGGAGAAATAAGGCTTTTCGGAAAAGATTAATTTGAAGCGACGTACTCGCTTACGTGTTAAAAAAGCTAGAATCCCTCGAAAATTTTCGATCTGTAAAGCCGAACGAGGCGACTGAGGCCGCAACAGGTCTGTTAGCGTTGGTGCGAGTGAGAAGGAATATCGAGTTGGTTTTCAAAATTCGTATCCGGGCTCAAAAAATATCTAATCTAATCTAATATATATCAAAAAACACTATTCGTATCCTAAAACCTGAATTATAAATGGTTTGCAAGCTGGTGCTATGGTATTTTCTTAAAACATTTATTAAAATTTGTATAATTACTTAGAGAAACATCAAAACCAGGTAACCAATACGGGCGTAGACGAACGACTATGTACCTTCAAAATCTATGATGATACACTATTTTCAAATTTCTAAAATTTAAACTTATAAAATATCTAATCTAATACGTCTTAATAGTACCGACAATTGATTATTATTATACGATAGTATCGCTTTTTAATATACATTTAATGGACATTTCCAATATGTAAATCATATCTGTTGCGCTTTTATATTTGCATTAATTTATTTAACAATTATTGTAGATCAGAATATGTACTTGATATTGTTCCCATTGCTAAAAAAACCAATTGTGTATTGGTAACATATTTAGAAGCTTCATTTCCATTATTTATATTACACACAGCTCTTGTTTTTACAGATTATAACGCATACAGCTGTTATAAAGCATGGCTTTGGTTACTATTTCTACAATATTCTGCATTGTACTACATTTTACTACATTTTACTACATTGTTCTAAATTGTTCTAAATTGTTCTTGACCCGAAGTTAACTTAATCCGTTCGAGTTTCCCGTAGTTGTTTTGACGAAATTTGCCAATACGAACTCTACTAAGACGAGGTCTATTAAGACAAAGTCTATTAAGACGAAGTTTATTAAGACAAGGTCTACTAAGACAAAGTCTACTAGGACGAAGTGCTCTTGATGCGACCAACTTTCCGAAGTCGTTTTCATTAAATCTACTAGGGCGAAATGGTCTTGATTCGATCAACTCCTTGGAGTCGTTTCGGCAAGGTCTACTAGGGAAAAGGGGTCTTGATCCGATAGACTTCTCGACGTCAATTTAACGAAGTTTACTAAAGCGAAGTGCTCTTGATGCGACCAACTCCCAGAAGTCGTTTTCATGAAATCCACTAGGGGAAGTGGTCTTGATCCGATCAACTCCTTGAAGTCATTTTAACGAAGTTTACTAGGACGAAGTTTACTAGGACGAAGTGATCTTGATGCGACCAACTCCCAGAAGTCTTTTTTAAGAAATCCACTAGGGCGAAGTGGTCTTAATCTGATCAACCCTTTGGAGTCGTTTCGACAAAGTCTACTACGGCGAAGTGGTCTTAATCGGATCAACTCCTCGTAGTCATTTTAACGAAGTCTACTAGGACGAAATGATCTTGACGCGACCAATTTCCTCAAAGACGTTTTTAAAGAATCTACTAGGGCGAAGTGGTCTTAATCCGATCAACTCCTCGAAGTCATTTTAACGAAGTTTATTAGGACGAAGTGCTCTTGATGTGACCAACTCCCAGAAGTCGTTTGCATAAAATCCACTAGGACAAAGTGGCCTTGATCCAATCAACTCCTTGGAGTCGTTTCGACAAAGTCTACTAAAGTGAAGTGGTCTTGATCCGATCGACTCCTCAAAGTCATTATAACGAGGGCTACTAGGACGAAGTGATCTTGATGCGACCAACTTCGCCAAAGACGTTTTCGAAAAATTTACTAGGACGAAGTGGCCTTGATCCAATCAACTCCTTGGAGTTGTTTTGAAAAAGTCTACTAGGGCAAAGTGGTCATGATCCGATCAACTCCTCGAAGTCATTTAAACGAAGTTTACTAGGACGAAGTTTACTAGAACGAAGTGCTCTTGATGCGACCAACTCCCAGAAGTCATTTTCATGAAATCCACTATGGCAAAGTGGTCTTAATCCGATCAACTCCCTGGAGTCATTTCGACAAAGTCTACTAGGGCGAAGTGGTCTTGATCCGATCGACTCTTCAAAGTCATTATAACGAAATCTACTAGGAGGAAGTGATTTTAATGCGACCAACTCCCAGAAGTCGTTTTCATAAAATCCACTAGGGCAAAATCGTCTTAATCCGATCAACTCCTTGGAGTCGTTTCGACAAAGTCTACTAGAGCGAAGTGGTCTTGATCCGATCGACTCCTCGAAGTCATTTTAACGAAGTTTACTAGGACGAATTGACCTTCATCAGATCGACTTCTCTAAGTTGTTTAAACGTAATCTACTAGGGCAAAATGATCTTGATCCGATCAACTCCCCGAAGTGGTTTCAAAGAAATCGCTTTAAAGAAGTCGCTTCAAAGAAGTCGTTTCACAGGAGTCGCTTCACAGGAGTCGCTTCAAAGAAGCGACTTCAAAAAAATCGTTTCAAAGAAATCGCTTCAAAGAAGTCGCTTCAAAGAAATCGCTTCGAAGAAGTTTAATAGGACGAAGTGCTCTTGATCCGGTCAATTCCTAAAAGTTGATCCAACAAAATCTACTACAGCGAAGTGATGATCCGCTCAATTCCCAGTAGTCGATTTAACGAAATCGACTACAACAAGGTGATCTTGATCAGCTCAATTCCCAGAAGTTGTTCTATCAAAGTCTACTACAAAGAAATGATCTTGATCCGTTCGACTCTCCGAAGTAATTTCGACAAAGTGTACTAGGACGATGTGATCTTGATCCGTTCGGCTTCCACGAAGTGATTGCGACAAAGTCGAATATGGCGAAGTGATCTTGATCCGTTAGGCTTTCCAAAGTTGTTTCGACAAAGTCTACTAGGGCAAAGTGGTCTTGATCCGATTGACTCCTCAAGGTCTTTTCGACAAGGTCTACTAAGACGAAGTTGTCTTGATCCGATCAACTCCCTGAAGTCGTTTTGACTCATCGAGGTCGTTTCGGCGTAGTCTGCTAGGGCGAAGTGGTCTTCATCCAATCGGCTCATAAAAGTGGTTTCAGCAAAGTCTACTAGGGCGATGTAATCTTGATCCGTTCGACACTCCGAAGTAATTTCGACAAAGTGTACTAGGACGATGTGATCTTGATCCGTTCGACTTCCCCGAAGTGATTTCGACAAAGTCGAATATGGCGTAGTGATCTTGACCCGTTAGACTTCCCGAAGTTGTTTCGACAAAGTCTACTAAGGCGAAGAGGTCTTGATCCGATTGACACGTCAAGGTTGTAACAATTTTATTTTTGATTAATAAATCCCTTCATAAAAGTGCGAGAATAATAAAACACTTTTATTAATATAATAGTAAAATACATTCAACAACTAAAGTAATACGTTAAAGCAGCATCGTCTTTTGGTATTCTATTTGTGGTTAAATATCTGTGTCTTCTACAGCTATTCGCAGGCGCGTTTCGGTTTGACAGTCCCCTCCTCGGACGCCTCGGTCGTCCGAGCTAGTTGAGTAATCAGTCGGCCATACGTGGAAGAAGCGATTAGATGTACCAAAGATTGCAGGCCGGCAATTTGCGTATCAACTTTGAGGAGTTGGGACACATCTTTGAATAGCGGTTGGTATCGTATGAAAGTTATTAACTTGTTTAATTTGAGATAATTTATTTAGCGCACGACGAGAAGAATGCTACAATTAACAATGCAACTTAGAAAATAGAATATTTAACCCATTTTATGAAGACCACTTTGTTATACAACGTAGGGATGTTACTTTGGTGAGGCGGCGTGATTCAACATCCGGATTGCAGCGGCTGCCGAATGTATCGTGACCGTATTTGATTCTACACGTGGAACAACTCCATTTGGTAGAAGTTGTTTAGTGTGAACTTGGTTCACACTACACGCAGTAATCTTTGCATGAAATAACAAGTACCTCATCAAGGCGAGAAATGCAGTTTTTGGTTCGTAGTTAACTTTAAGTACTTTTTTGGTGTTTCACACTAGAAACACGTTAATTTGTTCTAATGTGTAAAAGCATGAATATTATAAAAGTTTCAACTATTGCTGAGCTGGATTTCCAGTGTCGAAATTAGAATTCACTAATTTGATGTTTTGAGAAACAACACGCGTGGTTCATTATGAATCGTTAGTAACAACAACAGGTGTTACTGACGTCACTTATTTTCTGTAGTATACTGCTGACAGATGTATTCTTGAAAGCAAATGCTTCGAACAGCTTTAGCACAGGTTATGTAAACAAGAGAATTTTGTGATCTGCTTTTTAGAAACTAAAACTAGCACATGTAATTTAAAAGGAAAAACTTGAGTAGTAACATTTTTAGATGTAACCTGCCTGAACAGATCTGCACGGGTCGGAGTTTTTTTTGTGTAACAAGTTTACAATATACTGTAAAATGTTTGATTATGAATAACTTAGATAAACCTGAAGTTAAAATTCACGAAGTAATTCAGTTATTAAATTTTTGTTGCAATTCATTTTTATTTTAAAAGAGATTCTTTTTAGTAAACAATTGGTTCAAGATTAAAGTTTTTTATTTTGATCAAATATGATCAAACCTAACCACAGAAAGCTAACATCCTTAAGAGTAGAATTTTGATGCCAACTTTATATTAAAAATATCTTTTTACTACTTCTTTATGTATATTTGCGAGACACAAATAGTGTTCCACTTTTTTTATTAATCTAACTATTATAATTTCTTACAGGAACAGCGTCTTATTTTATTAAGACAGGTTTTTATCATCAAAGGCGATCTTTTTTTCTTTGGGTCTCCACGTCCACCCTTAGAAATATGCCATGCCATTATCCTGAATAAGTCCGGACTTGGTGGCGCCTATTTGTTTTAGATTAAGTTTAACCTACAAACAGATTTCGACTTACCCCCCCCATTTCTCATAGCTCTACCCAAGGAATAGACCCCTACTTATGTCGGAAGACTTAGTTGCACTGACGCCCAACGTCTACTGCTCGATGTATAAAGAAAAAACGTTTCACTGCCACCCAATGTGGGGCTGGTGCTTTTAGAAGAATCGTTTCAAGGTCTTTTCGACAAGGTCTACTAGGACGAAGTTGTCTTGATCCGGTCAACTCCCTGAAGTCGTTTCGACAAACTCTACTAGGGCGAAGTGATCTTGATCCGATCGACTCATCGACGTCGTTTCGGCTAGTCTGCTAGGGCAAAGTGGTCTTCATCCGATCGGCTCATAAAAGTGGTTTCAGCAAAGTCTACTAGGACGAAGTGATCTTGATCCGATCGAGTAATCGACTAATCGACTAATCGACTAATCGACTAATCGACTAATCGACTAATCGACTAATCGACTAATCGACTAATCGACTAATCGACTAATCGACTAATCGACTAATCGACTAATCGACTAATCGACTAATCGACTAATCGACTAATCGACTAATCGACTAATCGACTAATCGACTAATCGACTAATCGACTAATCGACTAATCGACTAATCGACTAATCGACTAATCGACTAATCGACTAATCGACTAATCGACTAATCGACTAATCGACTAATCGACTAATCGACTAATCGACTAATCGACTAATCGACTAATCGACTAATCGACTAATGACTAATCGACTAATCGACAATCGACTAATCGACTAATCGACTAATCGACTAATCGACTAATCGACTAATCGACTAATCGACTAATCGACTAATCGACTAATCGACTAATCGACTAATCGACTAATCGACTAATCGACTAATCGACTAATCGACTAATCGACTAATCGACTAATCGACTAATCGACTAATCGACGAATCGACGAATCGACTAATCGACTAATCGACTAATCGACTAATCGACTAATCGCCTAATCGACTAATCGACTAATCGACTAATCGAGTAGTCGACTAATCGACTAATCGACTAATCGACTAATTGACTAATCGACTAATCGGCTAATCTGCTAATCGACTAATCGACTCATCAAAGTGCGGGGACGGGGCGTAACGAAGGCGATGCGTAAAGAAGGCGGTGCGTAAAGAAGGCGGTGCGTAAAGATGTTAGGGCGTAAAGAAAGTAGGGCGTGAAGAAGGCGGTGCGTGAAGAAGGCGGTGTGTGAAGAAAGCGGGGCGTCAAGAAGGCGGGGCGTCAAGAAGACAGAACACAAAGAACACGGGGCATACAGAAGACGGGGCACAAAGAGGGCGGTGTGTAAAGAGGATGAAGCGTAAAGAGGGCGGGGCGTAAAGAGGGTGGGCGAAAAAAGGGCGCGACGCAGAGGGCGGGACCTAAAGAGGGCGGGGCCTATAGAGGGCGAGGTGTAAAAAGAGCGGGGTGTAAAGAGGACGATGTGTAAAGAGGGCGGGGTATAAAGAGTGGGGTGTAAAGAGGGCGAGGCGTTAAGGGGGTACGGGCGTTCACAGTTGTCCCGCAGGGACTGCAAACCGTTTCTAGTTTCTACTATAAATTTCTGCATTTCATTGTAGTACAATATGCTTTCATCATTTGTATAGTTAGAAAAAATATATTTAATATTTTGCAAAGAAAGTTTGAATTCAATGGGAGAAATTCATCGCACAAATATCATGTCCATTACAATGTACATTTAGTACCAAATATGTTTTTAAAGCAATTGTTTAGAAATACACCATAAATTGTTATTTTACTTTCTAAATCATTAATTTTCTTTTCCAGCAAAATAATGAGAGAAATAATTCCTGAGTTAGAAGCTAATTCATCTTCGTCATCATCCGTCCCTAATCTAATAGCTGGCATATGTCGAGGTGTCGGGGTGGATATAATAACTAGATAATAACTAGATAAGGCACTGAAAATTCGCCTGAATTGGAAAGCAGTGCAAATGTTGTTAACACAGCAGCTACGGGAGCTTAACATCAAGGCTGGAAATGAAGTACGGTCACTCCTATCTGCAAAAAGCGTACCACACTCCCGTGAAGAACCGTTATCAAACAGTTAACAAAAATTTGTAGATAAAACTAACCTAATTAACAGCACCTGATAGCTTCCTAGAATAGACGGCAGTACAGATTTTTGTTGAAGGGATACGTGATGGAGAGATTCAGCAAACACTACGGCTAGCTCGACCAAGGACCCTAGTTGATGTGTTAGCTCATGCTTTGGAATTTGAAGCGGAAAAGTAAGTTTTGCATCGTCGTAGTGGCAAAGTAGGATGTTCTGTAGAGATGCAGGGGCCAATGAAGCACGGATGAGTTGATTCGTTGGGTACTTCGTGAACACCAACCAAAGAGGAAAGGACTCCGATGCTGGAATTGTGGCGACTTTGGGCATATAGAGTACAAATATAAACGGTCTAAGAAGGCAACGGAGATGTTAAAAAAACTAAAAAGAGTGGACAGGAGGGGCGAAAGTTTACTTGCGCGGATTATGTTTAGGAGACTATCAACTGAATCGCACGATCTAAGCATGCGGATCGCATTTACAAATATGAACAACACTGTGAACTTCTTAGTTGATACTGGTGCCATTGGGACAATTGCTAATCCGGTATAGTACGCCACAATGGCAAGTGTCGAACCGTGGCTGATGAGAAAATCCAACATACGGAATGCTAGATGTAAAAGTTGGAGTTGCGAGCATATTTGATCATCAGATAGTAATAGCAAACAATACCGAAAAAGTTATTTTAGAAATGCATATCCTGAAGAACTACCGATTCAACGTAGATACAAAAGAGGCTGTCGTGAGAGGAGGAAACAAAGAAGTGTCATTTTTGCGAAGCAGACGACTTGCCTGTGAGAGTTTGTTTCACGGACGACGTTATATTACCTGGAAGGACAGAAAGTGTGGTGATGGGATGCTCAAATGGCACTCTTCTAGAAGGCTTTGTATGTGCTATTGAATCGATTAGTGACGAATTCCTTAGAAAGGGGCGCTTGTGGGGAAGGCTCTGACCAAAGTGACGGGTAGTGTATCTGTTAGGATCTTAAACTCCAATGAATACGATATCGCTCTGAAAAGGAATACAACGGTCGGATGGTGTTCTTCGGTAGTTTACGTGGTGGGGTGTGACAGTGTTAAGAAAGAATCATCCACCAAAGAGTGTGCTGCTTTCCTTTTTTTTTATGTATTTATTGCATGGTTACATGACTATCCTCGCGCCTGGGCAAGTGTAACGAAGTCTTCCGACATAACTAGGGTCTATTCCTTGGGTAGAGCTATGAGAAATGGGGAAGTCGAATTCTGATTGTAAGTTGAATTTAATCCAAAACAAATAAGGCGCCACCAAGTCCTGACTTAATTAGGATAATTGCGTAGTATATTTCACGGGCGGACGTGGAAACCCAAAGAAAAAAACCGCCTTCGATGACAGAAACCCGTCTTAACTGAATAAGACGCTGCTCCTGTAAGAAATGGTAATAATTAGCTTAATAGAAGGGTGGAACACTATTTGTGTACCACAAACATACCTAAAGAGATATCAAAAAAAATATCTCCTATATAAGTTGACATTAAAATTCCACTCATACGGATAATAGTTTCTTGTAGTTAGTTTTGACCATATTTGATCAAAATAAAAAAGCTTTAATCTTGAACTAATAATTTACTCAAAAGATTCTCCTTTAAAACAAAATTCAATGCTACAAAGTTTCATAAATAATTAAATGAATTCAAGGATTTTAAATAAAGTTTCATCAAAATAATTACTAAGCAAACATTTTAAAACTTAGTGTAAACTTGTTACAAAGAAAAGCCGACCCGGACAGATCTGTTCGAGAGAGTTACAAATTAAAACATAGTAAATCAAGTTTCCTTATCTAAATTAATTGTGATAGTTTCAGTTTCTAATAAAGAAAGATCATAAAAATATTCTTATAAACTCAACTTAGGCAAGCATTGTTCAAAGCATATGTTTATTAGAACACAGGTGTCAGCAGTATACTGCAGGCAAACAAGTGACGTAACAAAACATCTGTCGCTGTTACCAACAGGACAAAATGAACCACGTGAATGGTATCTTAAAACTTTACAAGTTGTGCATTAAAATTTTTAACACTGAAAAATTCAGCTCAACTAATAATCGAAATTTTATAACATTCGTGCTTTTATGCACTAAACAAAATAGCGTGTTTCTAATTTGAAACACAACCAAATTTCTTAAAGTTATCTACGAACCAGAACTGCATTATTTGGATGTTAAGAGGTGTTGAAAAATCAAACGTAATCACCATACTTCCATCAGGTTTTGTAGTAATAAGTTCTTCTATTAATTATTCAAATTCTCCATTATCAAAGCCGCTTCCTACGGACTGCAATACAAAGTGGTTTTACATCTGTTGTTGGAATAGTTGTTTCTACTGTTGGTTTTATGGTGGTTAATTACGCGCTAAACAAAATACCTCAATTAAACAAATCAAATACTGTTCATAGGATACCAACCGCTATTTAAAGATGGATCTCGACTCTTCAAAATGTAACCGCAAATTGGCGGCCTGCTTCCAATCGTACATTTTGATTTAACAAGCTTGCAGGGCCGACTGGTTATCACCTTGCACCAGCGACGGCGTGTTCCCGGCGGAGGCCTTCAACCAAAACGCGCCTGCGAACAGTTATCGAAGGTACAGACACCTGACTATTTATAGAAAACTATCTATAGATACAACTTTAGCGTATTACTAAACTTGTTGCATGTATTTTAGTAATAATTTGAATAAAAGCGTTTTATAACTTTGCACTTTTATGGTTGGATTTAGTAACTAAGAAATAAAATTGTTACAAGTGTTTCGCGAAGCTATTAAACCTACCGACGAAACCGTGTCGGTTCTTAAACAACTACAACTAGCAGGACTTAAAAAGTTAATCCAAAGATATTCCAGCGTGTTCGCGGTCGTTTTAGGAAAGATCGCAGTAGTCAAGCATACAATATATACATGCAATGCCTGGCTAATAAGACAGCAGCCGATAAGACTTCTAAACGCCAAACGCGAGGATGCCGAGAAAACGATTGTAGATATGGAAGGGCAAGGAGTGATTGAACACTTTGATAACCCTATGGCATCCCTTGTAGTGCTTATTAAGAACAAGTGTCTACAAGATCTTGCGGGATTACAGGCGATTGAATGACGTTATGAAAAAGAATAGCTCCAGACTTCCTAAGATTGACAACACCGTAGATACACCTTCAGGATCACGATTGTTCTCAATATTGGATTTGAAGGATGGCAACTGGCAAGTGGATATAGAATCTAAAGATTGGGAAAATACTGCTTTCACTAGTGGTACTGGCCTATGGCAATTTTGAGTCATGCCATTTGAGGTGTATGATGTTTCTGCCCCTTTCGAGCTTTGAATGGATAATATCTTGCGTGGGCTATCGTGGAAAACTTGTCTTGTATATTTGGGCGACGTGATCGTGATTGGGAAGTCATTTCGGGAATACTTGAGAAATTTGGAAAAGGTTCTTTGAAGACTCAGAGAAACCAATCTAAAGCGGAGTCCAAAAAAGTGTCACCTACTAGGCAAAGAAGTAAAATACCAAGTGCACGTAACTTTACGCAACGGAGTCAGACCAGACCTGGAAAAATTAAGACGATCGATACAAGAGTGGTCGACATCAAAAGACAAACATCAACTACGCAGCTTCTGAAGTTGAGCACTTACTGTAGAAGATTTTTTTCCCGGATTTGCAAATATTGCCAAGCCCTTAACTAAGCTGGCAGAAGATGGGCGTGAATACATTTGGGATTAACATTGCCACAATGTGTTCCAACAATTGAGACAACAACGGTTGCGATCTTAAGTTACCTTGGGTCGGAAGGCAAAATCATCTTGAATGCAGAACCTGGCAATGTCGCCATTGGAAGTGTACTATTCCAAACCCAAGACGGACAAGAAAATGTCATTGGTTACTTTAGCATGATGCTCTCGAAACCTTAACGAAATTATTGTGTTACTAGAAAGGAAATATTGGCAGTGGTAAAATCCGTAGAATATATAAGTACCTCTAAGGGAACCGACCATGCCCCCTGAAGTGGCTAGAATCCCCGAAGAGTAAGTCGTCAGATGGATAGAGAGGGTGCAGAGCTATGATCTCAACACGGAACACAGTGCTGATACGAGTCATCGTAATGCGAATGCGCTTTTAAGACAGTCTTGCACTGAAAATTGTAGTTAGATACAATATGCGATCTACTTGGTCAAACTACTGTGATTGATTACGATTGGATTTCTTTACAGATGCAAATGGAACAGGAGAATAACAAAGATCTAGGTGTCATTCTAGATTGGAGAATCAGAGGAAAACATCTCTTTTGCAGGACATTAACCCGTTGAGTAGCACCCTGAAATTGTGCCAGACACAATGGAATTCCCTGAAAGTAGAAAATGTCATCTTAGTGCGATCCTTGGAGGATGGAGGTGGGTCCGTGGGTACGCCTCAGGTGGTGGTTCTTAAATGCCGAGTGTCAGAGGTTTTACAACATTTGAAAAATAGGACCTCAAGAGGACACTTCGGTGTTAAAAAGGCTCTGGAGAAAGTCCGAGGAAGATTTTACTGCATAGACTGCAAGGATGATGTAGAAGAGTGCGCAAGTGTCTACTATGTGCACCATTGGGAAACAGTAAAACTCTACCGGTGCAATACAGTGTGGAAAGTCCCTTTGAGAGTGGTAATCGATATTGCCAATCCATTCCCTGAGACCAAGTCCAGGAATAAGTACATCTTGGACTAGTTTACGAAGTGGTCCATAGTGTATGCAATATCAAAACAAGAAGCTGCAACTGTCGCTAGCATGCTGGTAAAGAAATTGTTCTGCCATTTTGGAGTTTTAAGGAGTTGCTTGCCGACAAGGTCAAAAATTTTGGGTCAGTGATATTTCTGGAAGTTTCCCGGTCTCTGAGGATGAGGAAAACTCGAACAAGACCATTGCACCCGTGATCGGATGGTATAATAGGGCGCATGAAGCGCACCTTGGTGGTTTTTTAACATCAAAGAGACGGTCTCCCAAAGTTAGAAATTCGGGAACCAATATTTACATTTATTTTATTGGACCATTGGTCCTCGGTTCATAAGAACGCTGCACAGACACTGGCATGTGCTGTGCTAGGACGTCTAACGTTTGGTCTTGAGTTTGGTTGCAAGCCTGAGAATGATATCGTATGTGAGAGCTACGTCGAGAAACTCAAGCGCAAAATGAACGATATCCATGGTAACGTTAGGGAAAATATCCAGATCGCTAGCGATCGGATGAAAACCAGATATGACATGAAGGCGCAGAGTTTTTTCTTCAAGAGGGCGATCGTGTTTGGCTACGCAACCTTAGAAAGAGGCGTGTATTGTCACAATAGTTACAAAGGCCTTGGGAGGGTCCGTACAAAGTCGTAAAAAGGATCAACGACGTGGTATATCAGATTCGTAAGCTCCAAAAAAAAAGAACGATAATGGTGCATGTTAACTTGTTAGCAGACTATGACGCCAATAATGCCGAAGAACAGCAAGCAGTGAGACAAACAAACGGTTATGCTCGTGATGATGACCATAGGTCTGGACTGAGCTATGATTGGTTCATGTTTCTGTACAGCGGCACAGACAACGCGAGATTTGGAGCTACGGAAGAGATTTGAGGTGATCTATTTAATGTGTCATCGGAATACTCCCTGGCACATTGCGTAGCGGCAGATCTAGATACGTCCTTAGGACTTTCTCGAGTATTTATAAATAAATTTGGCGGTCATGATCAACTTCGCCGACAACAACCACAGGTTGAAAAAACTATTCGGCTAAAGCACTGACATCGTGGCATTCACTACTTGATGACTAAGCAGCAGTTTTCTGGTATACCAAATTACCAGGATATGCGGAAAGCATTAGTGGACCTTAAGGGCCCAATATTCAAATTTGAAGACAAAAGGTTGGACAAACGTATCGGCTGTGGGCTCGATGGGTTGGACTGGAGGGTGGTACAAAATATGCTAGAGGTACTCTTCCAGAATACTGGGGTCCAGATTTTGGTGTGCGGTTGCGAGTCAATTACTACGGTGCCTGCTATGGAAAGTGTTGGTTGTTACCGGGTACTGCAGGGATGGTTTCGACTGTCCTTACGCCACTGGGATCTCCAACGTCCGGATCACAGAGTGTTCTGGGACAGAACAGCTTTAAAAGGGAGGCAGTGTAGCGCCTATCGGTCTGTCTGTGACCAGAATAATATATGAGGATGTAAACGAAGGGGTAGAATGTACAAAAGATGATTGACAGGTCCTGCGGTGCGAGATCTCTTGATTGACAGGTACAAGAATTTGAATTCAAAGAATACAATAAGAAATCTCGAGAATGCATTGTTGTAGATTAATCGAAAACAATTGGATAAGGTATAAATTAGCGTTAAGGGGTTCTGTAGCTCAGTTCTAATTGCAGATTTGATTATAATGTTAGTTTTGATTAGCTTTGATCACGATGTTAGTTTGGAAGTTCCGATTAAAGCTTTGATAGTCGTGACGTGATATAAATTAATGGTACAAATAAATTACCCTATGCGAGATAAATTATTGTAGATATCGCTATAAATTTATTGTACTGTTCATATAAATTAATAAAATTAATTATAGTGCATCGATATAAGGTAATTAAAAAGATTAGCATAGTAAAGTTAAGAATATTAGTGGCTAGCTGAAAATAAATTATTGTGTGAGCTTTTAAAAATTTTATTGTAGCTAGAACTTGTTGAAGAGATTTGTTACTTAATCTGAAAATAAAGAACTGTTGTATGTGCAAATACAGTTTTTGTTACAGTATGTAAGTGTATAAATGTTCAAGGCCAACAATTTGAACATTCAAGTTAACATTAAGTAACTCTTCATAAGATTATATTAAAGTGAACTTTAGTTCATTCCTTTTTTGTCTGAATGGTGTATACCTACTTCCTATTGTTGTACAATGAAATGGTATAATTACATTGCGATCCAAGTTCTAAAATTGTTAATTTATCCACATTCCAGTAAACATCTCAGTTTGGTGTGAAAACTATTGTTGTTTCCCATTCTCGCCCGCCTTAAGCGTTCTCACATCTACTCAATTCATATAATTTAACATTTCTGAAGATATTATTATAGACTCTTTTTCACCAACTGAAATTAGGAAGCGATTGAAATTTAAATTAAATATTAATACACACGGAACGCTTCAAGAAACGAATTCGCAATATTCGAAAATAAATTAGTGCCTTTTCATAATCATCCAGCAGCAGAAGACGAATATTAAAAATTAAAAGGAATTTTAAAATGAAGTTCTATTATACGTTGCGAGATAAAGGCAGAGATAATTAAGGAACTCGAAACGGGCGAGTCATTAATTCCTTTTTCTTTTATTTTACTGCTTCGTTTTTGTACTTTTTGCTCTCACAATCATGAAATGATCGTCTGCAGGTTTTACCGTGTTTGTTAAGTTTCATGTTCAGTTTTGAGAAGCGTTAGTGACGCTATTTTATTCGTTTAAAACGTTTTGCGAAATAAATTACTACCTTACTTCACTAGGAAATATGCAAACTCGAGGTTGAATTTAGGTCTTGATTTCTTAAGCATTTCTAAAAGGATCTTAACGAACATTTAAACGAATTCTGGAATACGTTCTTTGATATCAAAGTGTTATCAATTTATAAATGTCAACTACACAGAAAGCTTTCCGTTATAAAATCGTTATAATATATAAAAAAACACCTTAATTAATTTACTAAACACTGCAACAAGCAAAACAGTTAATTCTTTGTCGGCGAAGAACTATATATATATATATAATAATTATATATATAATTATAGGGTTAATTTAGGGGTAGGTTAAGTCATAGGGGTCGTAGAATAAACAAAAGAAACTCCCAAGTAACAAAAGCACATAATTACAGATATTAGAAGAGTAAATAGGTCATTATAAACAGTATTAGTTGAGAGCACACTGTATATAGCAGTACAAGCGATTAAAACACATATCCAAGAGTAACTACGAGCAAAGATAAGAATTTAAAAATGTAACGAAACGCATTGAAATTAAATCAATGAAAAACCTGCATGAATTGGCTAGATAAATATTCAAAAAGTGCGTTAATATATCATCTTAAACGCACGCAGATATTATGCATTATTTTAAAAGCGTACGTGATCTAAAAGTATCACATTTGTTCAAAAATCCAATTTATTAGGAAATAAACAAACACCAAATTTATTCCATTCAGATTAGAATAAGGTCAACAGCAATAGTACGTGATTTGTTGGACGAAGATTCCTGGGATTTCTGAATTAAATGTTAGGTATAATAATGAATTACATGACATTCTTAGCATCGCTTTATGCAAATTGAACTACACAATTGGTAAAATTTCCCAAAATAACAAGAGATAAGACACATGGTCTCGCCCAGCACGTGAAGTCAACGAATCGCAAACAAAAGGGGGACGATCCTATAAATATTATGACAATTGAATATCGAGTTAGAAACTGGGCGGTCACTATACTTGAAAGTGCTAAATATTTACGTGAACAGTAAATTAAATTAAAGTGAAAATTACAGAGTGTGTAATTGTGCAAGCGAGCCGTACTTCTGAAGACGGCTCTTAATCACCACTTTTATTACCATCTTAATTACAATATTAAATTACAATCGAAATAACGATCCTAATAAAGATCTTGTTACGATTCCTGTTAATTACAATCTTAAATACAATTTTTGGATACGAGACTCTGAAAAATGCTGTCTGTTCAAGCAATTTGATAATCTCTGAAAATGGTAAATATTCTATTACGGAAATGAAAAACCTTTCATTTGAATAAACTCAACAATAACGATTTGGATACCAATTTGGTTGGATGTCGACTTCAATTCTTGGGAATGCAAAGCACCTACTGAACCACTTTAGGTTAGATATTTTGATATGATTTATTTTAAAAACTCTTTTCATCTCAATAATAATTCAAAGTGTAAGAGCCGACAAATTGGGGTTTCTTGTATAAATTTATGAAAAGTAATGGACATCTTGAAACGTTTCAAAAGGGTAATAAAAATCTCGTTTTGCTGGCTTGATTTTCTAAAAATCTGACAGATGTATATAATTTAAAAAGGGAGAAGATATTTAAAAAGGGTTGTAAATATTTAATCATTATACTGTGTATTGTAGAATTGCTTTATTTAATTGAATCAGCTAGTCGAGGCAAAGAAATTTATAAATCAACATTTCTACAAGTGCTTGAGTAATAAAAAAATAAATCACAGCATAAATATATTTGCCCAAGCTAGGGGCTAACAGGGGTTAACACAGCATAATTATGACAAGCCCAAATCGTAGGGCTCGATTATCGTAGCATAAATAGCTCGACTCAATCGTGTGGCTAAATATTAATATAATAACATAGGGGCTGCGGGTATCACAGCAATATATATATATATATATATTGCTGTAATAAGGGGTTGTTTAACGGTGTATTGTATAGTAAGGGTCGTGCAGTAATCATAAATTACGATAGGAAGCAGAAAACTGCATTTGTTTAACAGAAAATTAAGTAATTTGAATATTATGTAAATAGTAAGCATTTAACACCCTGTATATAGAGCATAATTAGTTTTAGGCGACGCAAATAAACACATCTTACAACAATAGGACGCATAGTTAGCATAGAAATAAGTAATTCATACATTAGGTAAATAATAAATATTTAACACTCTGTATATAGAGCTTTAATAATTTTAAGTAACTCAAATGAGAATATCTTTCAGCAAAAGCACGCGTATTTAGAGGAATGATAATAAATGTAATTAAACACGCATTGAAAAGGGTTCTAATTAGTTATAATATAATACGGAGATAAGAGATAAAACTTAACAAAACCTTGTGTAAGTGCGTAGAAACAATCAACATTTGTGATAAGAAAATGCAGTTCAAAGATGCGTAAATAAATAAACATACACGAAAATCAAAATTGAAATTACATCAGGTATTTTTGTATAATATGGAAAACGCGATATCTAAACAAAACAACGTATGGTTTAAATAACGAGGCATCTGTAGCAAACAACCATTACATGGGAAACAAATATATTACATCAGAAAACCACTTCAAAATGCAGCAAATACAAAGACCTTATTGGTTAAGATAGCGACAAACTTGGAACCCTACCCACATCCAAGTGGGATTAACCGATATTTAATAGCGAACCATGATAAGAGTTCTCGGTTCTAATTAAGCAGGGAAAAAGCTGCGCTACTTTGAATCTAAAAGTCACGCGTAAATGTTTAATAAAATGTATAGTGACAAATAAGTGAAACAAATATGAAGATTTCTTTTGCCGATTAACGTGAGTAGAATTTGGGGTAATTTATTTAAACTAATAATATAATAATAATAAGGTTTCGAATGTGATGTCAATAATTCAAATGTGTTGATGATAATAATTCTGAATTGGTGCATAATAAATTCTAATGGATGACATAAGAATTTAAATGCATAGAAAATTCTAATTGATGGTATAATATTTCAAATGTATGGATAATTCGAATATAGGGATATTTTAAATGGATTAATGTAATACTTCAAAGCAGCATCGACGATTTTAGTATAATTTTGAGTTGCGAGAATCAATAAAGAAGCAAGAAATAATTTATGGGAAAACAAGGGGTTCGACTAAGCAGAGCAGGTCAGATCTTATTAGTTTTAAAATATTTTTTTTTATTTTTAAATTTCATTACTGAATTTATTCAATTTATATAAACTTGTGTAACAAAGTCAACAACAAACTTTGCATACGTTAAAAGTACGTAATATTATAAAGGGGTTTAGAACGTTCAAGGATTCTTTGGTAAAAAGGGTAGTTTTTGGTGACTTTAGACTGATTGCAAAGCATATAAATTTTGGGATAAATAAGACTTATGATATTGATTAATTGAAGGGTGTATTTTAATAGTTTTTAAAACGCGTACATAATATTTCTTTTCATTATATGGAATTAATTGACTTCATTTTATAATTTAAAGAGGTAATCATAAAGGGGAAGAGAAGAAAAATTGATCATCGCAACGTTGTGCACTCTGTGGAGAATAATAAAAGCTAGCCGAGAATAACAATGTTAGTGAGATTTAGAATTTGATTGGAAAACACAGAGAGGTGGAGTTATAGTAGGAAAACGTCTATTGACACCGAGTACGGCGTTATCATATCAATATATATATATTGCCGCGGAACCTGTGATTAATTGCATGCCCTCTCCTTGGGCCACACATACAAATTTTTAAAAAAAAATTTTTATAAAAAAATTTCTTACCCTTTTTTGACGTTTCGGATTTCTCTGCTCACTCTGGCTAGCTCAGCAATCGGCCTCTTCTTAAATACCTATTTTTACGTACATACCTCCCTCACACATACACCATCATTACATTTGGGTACAAATGGTTTGGTATACTTGTTACCAGCTCAATAATTAAATGCTTTAAAGTCCTTGATTTTTAATCTATATTTTAACAAATTCTACATGATACGAGTAGATGGGCCCCACATGCAACCCTAGTTTGACTCATACTGGTCTATTGTGAGCTCATTATAACCCAGTTTTTGTAAATGCTTTTTAAACCTTGCATTATTGAAAACAAATTTACAGACCCGTTTACTCCTTACAATCACAATTTATAGCCTGTATAAACCTTTGTATATCATCAATAAACCCTTTTTTAATAATCAAAATTAATTTTCCAGCACATGTGCCTTTTTAAACAAGTTTTAAAAATAATAAATACGCCACCAATAAGTCGAACACACAAACACCAAAATACTACCACAAATGTTTATACAAAACAGAAATCTACAGTTCGTTACCTGGAGTCACCTACGTTTTTTGTCACTGCTGTAGATGGCTACGAGAAACCCTCGTCGATGTGTCCATCTACTACGATGAAGTCTGTATCCACAGCTCCCTACTATCTAATATCTCAGCTACCATTCAAGTTTTTCTCTCAAGATATTAGCTTCGTCTCAACAGTACCATTCCATACCAGATATATTTTGCATACAAATTGCTTTCAGATTTGCTTACCCCAAATATCATCCATCCATTTAATAACTTTATCGTAGTAACGGCACTTTTTATTTAAACAAGCACCAACTCGTGCAAACACTTTTATAACTTGCGGTCCGCTATTACAGCTTTTAAGATTTTAACAGGATGTTTAATACAATTCTACTGAACACAATAATTGCTAACCGAAAGCTTTTACTATTATAGGTTGTAGATCTGAACCCGTATTCAAATCTAAATGGAAAGAAAAGAGAGCTTTAATATATTCGTTCGTGTATTTATATTATTTCAAATCCCCCTAGTGGAACCTGTTTTACGTGAAAAGCTTGTTTTCGAAACGGCTTCTTAAAATTTTGAACGTAACCAACTATAATTTCTGAAAAATTTCTCCCGTCCGTCGTGCTGTTTACATACAATTTTGTTTCCTACCTTACGTATGAGCACTTCTCGAAAACTGTTGGCTATCGACCAATGATAAAATTTACCCCCGTCCAGACGCGCCACCTCTTAGCTATATATCTCCGTTCCATGCATATCTGTTGTCTCCTTTCGAACCCCACTTGAGTTACAGAAAATCGATATTGTAGTTGTCCTTCACAAATACCCGTGTATCTTCCGTGACTTCAATCCAACGCTTCATTTATACTTTTCTTTGTCTGTTTTATATTATCCATCGTTTATTCCACTCGCTCCTTAAGGTACTGGTTATTTAGCAGCTTATACAAATCGACCGTTGCAACAAACTTCATAGGAATTCTATCTTAACGTATAATCCAGTTCTATGAACCTGACATTTAACCACTGGTGTTTCTTGAAACAATCGACCGTTTGAAATAACAATTCTTGGTTTACCCATTATTTTGTGTAGATAAAGATGACGATTCTACGTATATTGTAAACGGTCGCATGTGTTCGTAGGAAATACTAACGAGGGGTGGTTTAAATCACGTAAGAAGTCCACGAGGGGTAGACAGCAGACAAACAGGAATATCGATTTTCTACCACTCAAGCAAGGTTAGAAAGAGACGTAGAAAACGCATAAGCAAGGGACAACGGTAGTATAGGCGGGATTTGTGAAACGTCAGTAGGTGTACAATTGGTCGATATGGTTAGTTTGACTTGAAATAAACACGGGGATAGTGTAGCGTAGTTTTATGAAAATATCATAACGACGTGCTGAAATTCGCGGGATTAGATATCGGTTGAGTGCAAAATTGTAAGAATGTGTTGTTGTTAACAGGGGATTTCGGATAAATGTGGCCGGAAGGTGGCCGTCTAAAAGTATAAATATTTTACGAAAACATAATTAAAGCCCTTAATATTTCGAACGCTTCAGACTACGTGTGGAAGCTACCACGAGATTTGTAAGTAGAATAAATTATTGTAAATTATATTGCACGGTGAGCCTCATAATTTATGCGCGGTTAGTGTGCCGAGATTACATATTTTTTTTAAATTGAGGTATCACCGATAATATTTTTAAACAAGCTCGTGTCGGGACGTTAAGTAACGTAGTTTAAAGTAACTAATTGTGAAAGACGTATGTTTAAATTGGATTTGGAATTTGGTTACACCGTGAAGGCAGCGTTGGCAGTTCAACTTAGATGGGGTTCGGCTAGTAATAGCTAGAAACGGCCTGCAAACCAGATAGAAGAAATACATGGCATCGTCCACGGAGCGGAGATCGTCTAGAAATTTCCAGGTAACGATTTTAAATTGTGATTCTTATAAACTGTGAATATTGGGTGACGTATGAGAGTGATTTTGAAGGTATTGTGGATTATTTGCGTATTGAACATAATACGTGTAAATAACTTTATTATGGTATTTAACTAGAAATCTGAAGGTGTCTATAAAGCTTATTAACGTTCCATCAGGACGTAAAAATTTTGTGAAGATTACATGGCTTTGTTTTTTTGTTGTGAAAGTATGCAAAGTATAAGGGCATACATTACGCATAATTAACTGGGTTATCATGAGCTTACCATACTCCAGAGTTTACTTAGATTAAAAATAAATTATAAAGAAGGAATGAGAAAGAAGGTATTAGTCAAGGTCCATTTACTCCGGGTACATTTGATGTGTTTGATAATTTAAAATAAAATACAGGACATTACAAAATAGGTTTTAATGAAGTGTAACGTGATCACACAAATATGGACAATATTGCATTTCATTTGTAAATAGTAATAAATAAAAGATTGTATGTTTGTTGTATTTTGGGGTTTTATTTCGAGTGTGTGTGTACGATTGAGAATATGAAAGTGAATCTAGATATCCAAGAGGAGGTCCAAATGAGCTAGCCGGAAGCAGGTGCAGAAAATTGGCAATTCAACTGAGGAAGAGAGAAAAACGGGTAAGAAATATTTTTTTTGAATTATTTAATTTTTGAAAATTTTTCTATTTTCGAACTTGAAAATTTAATATTTTTTTCGAATATAATTTTTATGGGTGAGGATTTTACACGAGTTCTACGGCAATATATATATATATATATATATATATATATATATAAAATATATATAATGCCGTGGTTCTCAGCTCTAAATTTAGTACTTTCTTAAAAAACATTCGAGACCCAACGTTGGGCTGCCATAAATATGCCGTGGAACTCGGGTAAAAGCCTCACCAACAAAAATATATTCGAAAATTTTTATAAATTTTCAAAACTCGAAAATTGCACATAATAGAAAAATTTTCAAAAATTAAATAATTCAAAAAAATATATTTCTTACTAGTTTACCTCTCTTCCTCGGTTGATTTGCCAATTTTCTGCAACTGCTTTCAGCTAGCTCAGTTGGACCTCCTTTTGGATATCTAGATTCACTCTCATATTCTCTATCGTGCACGCACACTCCCAATAAAACCACAAAATACAACAATCATACAATCTTTTATTTATCACTATTTACAAATTCAATATTATCCACATTTCAGTGATCAAGTTACACCTCAATAAATCCTATTTTGTAATGTCCTGTATTTTAATTTAAATTATCAAACACATAGAATGTACCCGGAGTAAATGGGCCCTGAATAATATCTTATTTCTCATTCCTTCTTTATAATTTATTTTAAATCTACGTAAACTCTGGAGTATGGTGAGCTCATGATAACCCAGTTAATAATGAATAATGTATGCCCTTATACTTTGCATACTCTTACAACAAATTAAAAAAACAACCCATGTACTCTTTACAAAATTTAACTTCCTGATGGAACGTTAATAAGCTTTATATACACCTTCAGATTTTTATTTAAATACCATAATAAAGTTAGTTATACGTATTATTTTCAATACACAAAATAATGCACAATACCTTCAAAATTCACTCTCACACGTCACCCAATATTCATAGTTTCATAGTTTATAACAACAACAATTTTAAAGCGTTACTTGGAATTTCTAGAAGATCTCTGCTCCGTTGACGATACCGTGTATTTACTTCTTTCTGCTCTGCAGGCCGCTTTTAGCTATTAGTAGAAGAACCCCATTTAAGTTGAACTGCTAGCGTTGCCTTCACGGTGTATCCAATTTCACAATCCAATTAATTATACTTCTTTCATAATTATTTAATTTGATCCACGTTACTTAACGTCACTACACGAGTTTGATAAAAAAATATAGGTGATACCTCAATAAAATCTAAACTCGGCACAACCCGCGTACAAATTATGAGGCTAACACCGTGCTATATAATTTAAAATAATTTTATTATACTTACAAACTCGTGGTAACTTTCATACGTAATCTGAAGCGATCGAAATATTAAGGGCTTTTATTATATTTTTGAAAAGTATTTATACAATTTACGCTGCCACCTCCTGGCCGCATTTCATCCGAAGTCCTTCATCTACAACACGTTCTTAAAATTTGGAGCTTAACCGATTTCTAAGTCCACGAAATTCAGCGCATCGTTACGATCTTTTCTGAAAATTAATCTACACTATCCTCGTGTTTGTCTGATGTCCAACTAACAATATCGACCAATCGTCTATCCATTGACGTCCTACAAATCCCGCCTATCTAACGCTGTCCCTTGCTTATGCATTTTCTACGTCTTTTTCTAACCTTGCTTGAGTGGTAGAAAATTGATATTCGTGCCGAGTTCTACAACTCCATGTAAACCCCAAAATATAGGTGCTTTAAATAACCGCTCATTAGCATTTAATGGGAAATCATTCGACCGTTTACCCGATATTCTTTGAAACTTGTTTGTTATCTCTAAAAATAAGTGGAACTTGACATTTAGAAAATACACAGGTGTTTAATTTTAAACAAACGTTTTAACTAACATTTCTAGGAGTTTCTTTTCATGGTATTTCAACCCAACCGATATATTTATTTGTTATAACGAACGCTATTCGCCTTGGATTTATTGATTTTTCATGCTTTTATGCATATTATACGTAAATAACAGTTTAATTAAACTCAATTAAATTAATAAATTAATTGCATTGGCTTCTACTATTTATTTTCTTTGCAAACCTACTAAATTTTAATCATTATTTGTAAAATTTTGTTAATACCTGTTACTTAAAAATGAACTAACTGGAATAAATTTCGCCCGTAAATTCTGGTTGTTTCCTTTATACAGGGTGTTTTGAAATTGCTTCATTTATATTAACTTTTAACCCTTTAAAATCACTATAATATATATATATATATATATATATATATATATATAGTGATATAACGTCAAAGTCAGAAATTTTGTAATAGTAATTAATTTGGCACAAGGCTACGTGGATCTTACATAAAAATTTGGCATACACAAGTGTAAATTATCAAAAGGTACAAAAACAAAAGGTAGTGCTGTTTGGTTGGTGCATTGCACATCTACTTACCACTGAACCCACGGTAAGTAGGTGGATACCCTAGGAAGAAAGAGTTTTCAAATAGTCGAGGCATATTTAACACAGTTTTTGATTTATAAACCAACCAAACGTTGCTAAAGCACGTAACATAAAATAAATACTCGCACATTATATAAAAATAATTAAATTAAAATAAAAAGGCGCGAAGGGGGTTGAGCATAAGAAGGTGGCGCCCAATGTGGGGCTGAATGCCGATCAAAAGCAAATGCGAAAACGAGTTTCGCAGCAATGTTTGGCCCGGTTCAATAAGAATCTGAGCGATTTTGTGCGGCGATTTGTCACTATTTCCACCATTACACGCCAGAAACGAAACAGCAGTCGAAGCAGTAGTGGAAGCCGGTTGTTCAGCGCTAAAGAAAGCGAAGTCGAACGCATCTGCCGGAAAGGTGATGGCCAGCGTGTTTTGGAATGCGAAAGGGTACCCTGTTAATAGATTACCTTGAAAAAGGCAAAACAATTACAGGCTAATATTACTCCACCCTTCTTGACTAGCTGGACACCAAAATTCGCGAGACGAGGCCTGGCTTGAAGAAGAAAAAAATCATCTTTCACTAAGACAACGCACCTGCACACAAGGGTGCGTTGGCTATACAAAAATTGACGGATTTGGAGTACGACTTGCTCGGCCATCTCTCCCTATTCCTCTGATTTGGCGCCCTCAGACTTCTATCTGTTCCCAAACTTGAAGAAATTTGTTTCTGGGAAGCGATTCATGTCCAATGAAGAAGTTAAGAAGGCCGTGGACGAATATTTTCACAACCTTCCAGACTCTCACTTCCGGGGAAGAATACTGGTGTTGGAGAAACGCTGGACCAAGTGTGTTAAAGTTAAGGGGGATTATGTTGAAAAATAAAATTATTTTTTTTACTGAAAATTGCGGTCTTTCATTGTAGGCCGAAAACTTTTCACCTTACCCTCGTAAGCAATGTACTATCCCGTCTATTCCTAAAACTCATTCCAATCTTTTTGAGTATTTCGAACATGTTTTTCCATTTCACATTGTCGAATGCTTTTTCCAGATCTACAAACCCTATACACACGCTTTCCCCTTTTTCTATTGTTTTCTCCATTATCACCCTGAGAGCTATAATAGCCTTCCGTGTTCCCCTGTTTTGCCTAAACCCAAATTGATCTTCTCGTAGTATTTTTTTTTGCCCGTTCTTCCATTCGTCTTTGTACAATTCTATTTAATTGTGTAATAGGTCTTTAATTTCACAGAAACTCAATACATTGTTATAATGTCATTTCCCATAAATAACAACTTCGAAATACATTTTTATATTGAATTGTTCGTAAAGAACACAGCTAATGATTCTCTCTAATTTATATCTCATGTAAAAGCTGCCTAGTAAATTTTCTACTCTGTTTATTGATCTAAAATTTATAATTATACATAATGTAGCAGAAATTTAATTCGTATTATTAAAGAAAATAATAAGAAAACGCAAGCTGATACGTCAATGGATTTTAATGAATTTGCTGGCTGGTGTTATTTACGAAATTATCGCTTATACAAAGTTCAAGAGAAAAATTTGTTTCAAAGGTTTTAAATTACAGTAATCATCTTAATTGAGAACAACCACGACGTAAATTATATTTACGTAATGTTACATACAACGAAGTCCCGTTGGTTTAATATTATATTCATAAAATTTCCATTCTTTCAAACTTATGTATCTAGTAAAGTGCAAAAAGATATACATTCAATTGAGATGATTTTGTATAATAGGTTTCGAAATGTTTGTTTCACATATTGTGGCGCCAGATGCCGTTAAATGTAGGCAAACTTTTAAACAGTTACTTAAATTTGCCACTTAGGTGTTTAGAGGATAATTTCCAGTTAAAACGCACGCCAAGCGAGGAGAGGTTGAACAATGGCTATAGTGATTGGAAAAATTCCGGAAAAGAAATAGCTAATTGAGATAAAACGCGCAAAGTCATGTGTAATGGGGTTGGAGGTGGAGAGGAAAGGTGTAAGTCGCTTATATAATCAATGTATGGTAATTCGTTACTTAATACTGTCGAAGATTTGGATCACGAAATATTAAATAGCAATGAAGTCGAAGTTTCGCCCATTTTTGAGAAGAGCGTCATCAAAGCAGAGTGTGGATCACTCTTCACAACGTACAACTCACACGTCCAATTGAGTGGGATTAGAATGAATTGTAAAATAGAGGTACTGGGGAAAATCATTCCGGGTCATCCAGACTCAATCGCCATATTAGACTAACATTTCTCTTTAGCAAGGTAACTGAATTACAGTGGAAAGGTCACGCTTCACGCTTCGGTGCAGTCAGTGTCACTTTTCCTGTAGAAGGAAGTTGGTAACTCTCACACTGTTAATATTTTTGGGATTCTTACTAACTTCCACTATTCTTCTGAATCTTTAAGAATAACAACAACAGACCAATCACGGTATTCCTTTTCGGGGTAACCAAACCTAGCACCTCTTTCTGGGGGAATATACAGGGTATTGATATAGAATACTACAGTACTTTTACTCCCAGCACCATTTACAATCTTTCTAAAATAAAATACATAAAAATGAATTGGAGATATTATAATTTGAATAAGGGCCGCTATACTTGCGACCACATCCCCAATGCTCCACCCGAAGGTACTACATTGAGTTTAAACGCGAAAAATAAACGTGCTTCTGATTTATTCTAACTTCATAATTAATCCACCCTAAATAAAAATCTAACAGACTGAAACAAAAACTAAAAACAGGGTTTAAATAATGGTATCCCTAGCGTTGACTTTGAAGTGTGCCTGATCAACAAGACGAGCAAAAATGAGAGGGGGAGGGAACAGTAATACCGGATAGCAGACGCCGGCTCTGCTTACCAGTGCGACCTGAAGGGTCGACTTAAAACTATCCAAATCTAGCTAGCTAATTTAAAATGGATTCAAATTTCTAAGCATTTGCCAAATGTATTAATAGTGAATCCAGCTACTTTGCCTGCTTTATAAATCTACAAATTCGTCCTCCCTGATCTAAATATTTTATCCTGAATTTGTCCTTAACGTTCCCTATCATTCCCTAACTGACGTATTATATATACAATCTTCTTTTCTATTTATACTGCGACCAAAATTGGCGACAGAACGTTAAACGAATTAAATCAAGTCACACATTTGGCTAGATCGAAGTATATTTGAATTGAAAGTCCATAAAGGAATTATTAAATATCATTTTGGCCCAAGATGTTTGCGGGACCGTTTGCATCCAATTCATCAAAGTATTTGTATTTAGTCTAGCCCCCTTACATGGCTGAAGGCCTCAAATGTAAGTATCCCTCAATTGACTGAAGGTCAGATCGGGGTTCAAAAAAGAAAAGTAAAAACGCCACAACATATTAAAATTGTAAATATAAAAGTGTAAACTCATTCACGCACCATTCATACCGGTATACGTGCACGCTCCTGTTGACGGCTGTAAACCAGACGCATGAAGTCCCTATGTACTAGGACGCTGCTGTTGTTGGTATTTACCACTAGTCTCCTACAGGTTGAATGGCTCAGACCAAGGGCTTCAACGATCTGCTTGTTACTGCTTGCCCAAGTTCCCCGAGCACCAATGACCAGTGCAGTGACTAACAGCTCTTTACCGGGATAAAGCCTCTTGAGAAGAGTTGTTACCCTGCGGTCGCTATAATACTCGGTTTTTTGGGCAGCAGCAACAGTCAGACCAGTTGGACCTTCCCACGGTATAGTGACATCACAAAGTACAACCGAATTTCCCCTTAAAAGGAGTAAATCCGACTTCCTTAGGTTACCATCCGCGAGGCGTAACCTAGGTTCCTCCCTAACAATCCAGCCCCTGTGCTTTGCTTCTCCGGCTAAACAGTTGGAGACCCTGTCATGGCGCCTAATCCTGTGCCAGTGAGTAACTGGACAGGACTGAAGTACGTGTGGCAAGGTCTCCAACCTATTGCAGCCAGCCCGACATCTACGTTCAGCGACTGGATTGCTTGGCAGGCCCCTAGTAGGTAGAAGGTTGTCTCGCAGTAGGACAGCCTGTGCGTAGTCCCGACCCGTCCGAGCGGAGGATGGGCCGGTGACCCAGAAGCCACTATAATGGATTGATCGCCTTTGTTCTAGTCCATTCCCCGAGTAGGAATTCTGTAGCCTATCACACCAACGACTGCGGATAAGCCGTTTGTTCTCTCCATTACGATGGGTAATTATGGAGAGACGATCAAACAGCCTTTTGACTTCTTTGATAGACAAAATACTCGCCGTGAATTCGTCTGCTTGTGTTAATAAATTTAGCAGTCTAACTCTTAGTATTGCTGGAATATTGCTCATGAAGTTGAATACTCCCAGCCTTCCATCCCTGGTGTGCGCATGGATGTAAGCATCTGAGCATGTTCGGTTTAGGTGTAGGATCTTTCGAACATTTATACGCACCGTCCTGTCAGCGCTATTTAATACCTTGGCGTTGATCCTCGCAGATTGAAAGAGATGGATATATCGGAGAAGGAGATGGATCTTTATTAGCGTCAGCTTCTGCATAGGCTTCAGCCCTACTTTCTCAATTCGGCTTAACTGTGTACTGAGAGTTTCCTCATTAATTGGAGACTCCCAGAATACTGTACTGGGCACCTAGATAGTGTAGCAGGTCGTCCAGTCTGACCTGCTTTATTCCCTCTCCGCCTGAATAAAAAAGAGTACTTGTATAGTTAAATAAGGTCTTCTTTCCTTGCAGCACCCCAATTGATGCTGCCATGTTCTTATTCGGATTCAGACGGAGGCCCCTATGCTCGAGGAATCTCTCAGTAATTTTCGGCAATTTGCGGCAGTTGGTCGCCGCATCTGCCATGAGAAGTAGGTCATCCGCATATGCAATAGCTGACACCTTAGGACCATCTCCGATGGAAATCCCGATGTCAGTGTTCTGTAACTCGTAGACCAGCTCGTCCATCACGAGGTTAAACAGAAGAGGACTTAGTGGCTCCCCCTGTTTAACTCCAGCGTTAATTGTGATAGGCCGAGTCCGTTGATCACCAACGTCAATAGTCGTGGTGCCCTAAATAGAGAAGCCTGAGATACCGTATCGAATGCTTTGAAAATGTCTAAAGATAGCAGATTGAAGGGTTTGCCCTTCAATCGGTTCGAACGGATTACGGTATCCAGAGTTATTGTATTTAGTAGCACTCCATCGACCTTGGTAAACCCCCTTTGCAGGGGGTGTATGGGTGGTGCACTCAAACGTCGCGATATGATTTTATGAACCAGCCTTAGAATTAAAGAAGAAATCGTAATAGGCCGCCAGTTGTCTAGACTGGCGGGATCACCACCCTTACTAAGAAGGATGGTCCTATTCCTATTCTCCTTCAACCTGCGCGGAACAACACCAAAGTATAACATGATGTTATAAAGTAGTAATAGTCGGCGCTTAGTGATCTGGGGACTAAGCTCCGGTAGCGCTATCATGTCAGGGCCTCTAACGTTGGATTTGGAAGAGCTGACTGCCCAGGCCAATTGGTCTTCAGTAATGGGTTAGAAGATATCAACCTCTTCCACGCTATGGACAGGGATCCTGATGGGTTCCCTATCTTGTCTAGACATCCTACCAAAGAGCGTATTATATTTCTCGTAAACAGAATCTATGAGCGGAAGTTGGTCCTCTGTCGTTAGAGGAGTGTTATCGATTACGCACTCGGTCAATTTAGCCCTGTTTGACTTATACAGCTGCTGTACTTTTTTGTACAGCAGCGTTTTCTCCCTACTCCTCTCATACTTCCTGTCTACACCGCCATCAAGGATGGTCGTGGCTTTACGTGGTTTGTTCTTTGACCTGCCTCTCGCCCATTGTTACATAAAAGGACGCCATCCACACATCAAGCATCAGCCGTACACGCTCTCTGCCATTTCTGACAGAGTTAGCCATCGCTATGGCATAGAGTTCGCTATCTGAGGTGGACCAGTCGTCATAGTTGGTAAAAAGAGCGTCCAAAGCAGCCCTGAAGGGGTTTTCGTAAAACATGGGCCTAGCCTGAGCGGACTCACGGGCCTCATGTATCGTAATGACAGGCGTGGAAACGGGGTCTGGTGTGTCTGGTACTCCGGGAAGATCCACTGTAATTTCAGATTCGGCGCGGCTCCTACCTTTCAGCAGGGTCAGCGCGTCGACGGTGTTAGCAAAAACAATCTAGTCTCCTACGGGTCGGTCGCTTAGCGCCGGTTTCCGTAGACAAAGCTCGTTTTGCGCTGCGAGTCCGACCTGCCACGCCGGATACCGCAGACGCATTCCCTGATTCCGTGCGGCTCGAGCCAGAAGGCCCGGATACCGCACTGGAGTTGTTTAATATGGCAAGATATTTATCAGTAGAGTAAATTTCCGTTTGCACCTTCTCCACCAGAACACCCGTCTCGCCGTCGATATTCTCTGCTTCGGGTGTTAATATTGACGTTTCCACAAGGGAAATCGTCGGCTCAGGTAACTGACGCTAGTCCTCCTCTTCCAGCTTTTCCTCTATGTCACGTCCTGGCCCGTCTCCGGCCTGGCGATTGCTAACCAAGGTTTCGATCAGGTCTTTGTATCGAGCGGTACATCTCATGGCCTTGATGGCATCTGGAGTCTTTCCAGGAATGAATGGAGCGAGGTCACAATTAATAAACCTGTCTTTGTAATTCATTTCACGCTTGGCTAGGGCAATCAGTTCCTCGTCCTCCCAACGGGAGTCCGACTTAATTGGATGTTCGAACTCATCCACTAGTTCGATATTGTATTGTTCAGGATGTGCCATTCTCAGATGTTGTCCCCCCCCATGGTAGGTATCGAATTCACGTTGATAGACTTGGGAAGTATTGTCTCTTGTAGGGTGTGATGGTGATTCCCTTCAATAGCGTTTTTTAATGTGCTGTTTAACAGCTGCCTCGGTGGCGTACATCCTTCCCGCATACGCACTCAACAGGCATTCTTTAATAATAAATAAATATATATAATAGACTAACACAGATACTTAAAATGGCAGAGGGGTTTTTCCCTTAAAATAGTAAGTTTGGAAATGTAAATAGAGATAAAATACCCCCTCTTGCCAGACTTCGGCTGCAACGTTAGCAACGATCACCTCAAACAGTACTGTAAGCCTAGGTGATCGAAGGTCCCGACTCTCACTTGTACAAATGTACGGAAGTGTTGTTCAGCCTGGCAGAAAATAGCTTCAAGCTTTCAGCAAATCGCTCTAAATTTTGCTCGTTTTAAAAACTCATTAGATTTGGAAGCGCTTTGGTACACTTGACTCTAGATATCTACCATCAGAGACTCATAGTTACTCCCGCCGTTTACCCGTGCTAGCTTAAATTTCTTCACGTTGACATTCAGAGCACTGGGCAGAAATCACATTGCGTCAACACCCGCAGTGGCCATCGCAATACTAAAATCAATAAATCAGACAACTTATATGTACTAATAAAATTTGATACTGGTCAATGGTGCATGGACACTCTACTTATTAATTTTATACACCCTTGGTTCATATAAGATTTATAAAATCCAAAAATATGTATGTGGTAGAATAAATACAACTTCTTAAGTATTGCGTAAAATGTGATTAACCACTTCTAAATTTATAAAAAATTAGACTTGTTAGAAACCAATAACTAAAAATTTTGGTTCAAATTGACAGGAATTTACAATAAATGTTGTAAGTGTTTAGTTATTTATTGCTATTTCTGTAATAAACTTGATTGTATCAGAGCCTCTAACGTAAATAAGCATTATATATTTCATTAACAAAATTATTAGCTTTTGTCATTTTTCCAGTACTGATCAAACGACGTACATTTTTATTAAAGTATTTATGAAATAGGAACCTTTAGTTAGTAATTTTAAGCTTTATAAAAAAGGTATCATGTGTAAGAAACTATTCAACTGTATTAAGAAAATCAACGCAAATATGTAAATTCTAATAACGACATCCGTTTAGTCTGATTCAAAATCTAAGTTCTTGAACAGATTGTTTTGGCAGACAATCCTATTAAGCAAGAGTTTAATTTAGTGTAATGTTCAAAGATCAAAATTTTAAATATAATTATTAATATATTAATTTTTAATAGTTTAAACTTCAAAAATTACAGTTTAACCTTGGATATCTTCTAATTAAAGAAAAATAACCACTAAACGTTGTACGTCAAACAGATGGTTTTCATAACAAAGGAAAATTGACTTACCTACTTTGAACGTAGAATGCAATTTGTTACAAAGTATTTGGTAGATAAACTCGAAGCATATGCGCGCCTCTAATACTGCATAGCGACAGCAAATACTTGTTGTCCACTTAGATACGGCAATATCCTGAAGATCAGAACCATAAAAATAAAAAAGTGGAATCCTGCTTAGGGGAGAGTTATCGTTGAAATCTGTAAGTTTCTATTCGTATACAATTTATACGCTATAAACTAGCTGTAATGCAGAGCCATTAATAGATGAAAACTTCAGTGTAAACCAAAATCTTCCGTGTTGACCAAAAAATTCTGTGTTAAGTAAAAACTTTAGTGTTAACTAAAAACTTCAGTGTTTACCAAAAACTTCAGTGTTAACTAAAAACTTCAGTGTTGCGCTAAAGGAAACCAAGTAAAATTAGTTTTAATCATACAGGGCAGAAAATACAGACCATGATGAACTGTCTAACATATTTGAATCGATTTACTGTACAAAATGAATTGCTAGTCGCAAGTCATTCTTATATTAACTTCTGCATCTTATTGCTAGGACGGTAAAGGGTTGTCTGTCGTAGTCCGTGAACACTCGAGTATTCAAAACAACAGGTGCGCACAATCGCTTTGAATTACATTACCTTGAAGATAATTTATGGAAATTCTAACTAGCATGTACGAGTTGTAACATAATGTTAAACACAAAACTGGAGTACTTATAACGATAAATTTGTTTACTACATAATTAGAATAAAAGGACAATAAATAGAGTGTTTCAAAATTATGATAATTTTCTTTTGATTATGTATAAGTTCTAGATATACGAATTATATTGAATTAAAGAGGGATTTAAAATTTTTTGTAACATAATACAGAATTTATATGCGTTACTGCTGGAGAGGAAAAACAGAACGTTACAAGATGCTCCCAATTTCTCCCAAGCAATCTCGTATTCTCGGTCCCTTCAATAATCCTAGTCTGTATAGTCCAAGCCTTGCTTCCCCCACCACTACCAAGTGTAGCGGGAGAAAGGCCAAGGAGAGTCTCCATAGCAGCAGTGGGCATAGAACACATCGCCCCCGTAATACTTAGACAAGCCAGTCTTTGGATCCTGCCCAACTTTATTTTGGTGTCTGATTGTTCAGTCTTGGGTCACCATACCAAGGCTGCATATGTTATTGTTGGTCTGACCACCCTAGTGCAGAGCCAGCGTATCATGTTTGGTCTTAGCCCCAGGCTCCATGCGAGTTTGGAGTCCAGAGTGACTCCCAAGTACACCACTTCGCCTGACAGGACGATTTCGCTACCTTTAAGGAAGAGGGGTGTAATGCCCGCAATCTTCCTTCTCCAGATATAAGGTACTAAAGTGGACTTTTGGGGATTGATCTAAGGCATTCCCCAGTTGACGAAATCTCTACTATTTCCAGGGCTCTTGCATTCGGTCCCTGATAATACTATTGTATTTACCCTTCACTAAGACAGCCAAATCATCAGCATATCTTAGCGGGGTAAACCGTTTTCTGCTCAGCTCCCACAACAGTCCGTCTATGACTAGGTTCCACAACAAGGGAGACAGGACTCCCACCTGCGGACATCCCCTTGCCACTCGGATTACCATGGTACCTTCAAGCATTTCTGTGACTGCACCCTTCCACTTAACACCACCTGCAGCAAGTTTTCTCCATCCCAACTGATCTGGTGAACGTCGAGATGGTGCTGAAGGATATATTATCAAATCCCCCTCGTTATCCAAAAAGGCTCATAGAAGTATCTCTTTGTTAGCTAGAGTCTTTTCGACCCTGGAAACCAGGTGATGAATAGCTGACTCTGTTGAAAGTCCTGCTCTAAAAGCAGCTTTCCGGGAAAGCATATGCCGGCCATACGTTTGCAGACTGGGATTCTGCTTCTGCAATCGGGTCCTGGCAACTTTCTCTTCGACATCTCTGTCGGGGATCCATACTAGAACCTTGGGTCTCTTCGGGAAGTTCGCTGCGTCTGCCACTGTTAGCCACGCACCCTTCCAAAATTCTTCCTTGGTCTCTACATTGTGTTTAACCCAACCCTTAGTCTCTAGGTTTGCACAGGTCAGTCAAAAAACTCCGTCGGCAAACCTAGCGCCCTCGAACTGAGGTGGAATAGAGCATCCTGAGGGAATGTCGAATACAGCATCCAGAAGCATGCTTTGGACGCTCATCGACTGCCCCTCAGTCAAAACTGAGTCCAAGTGATGTCTGTCAATTACCGCCACTCGCAATCCCCTAGCAGCAGCACTATACGACCCAATCTGCTCATGGCTCTTGGCGCGTTTAGTATGCTGCCAGGATTTAGATGGTGTTGGTTGTGGAAGTTTCTAAACGGAATCTTTTACTACCCCGGCTCTCCGTCCAAGTCCCAGATTCGATTTTCTTGGGTTTCCTCAGCTTCATACGCTGAGCTCCCGAAAGCCTCTTTGCTTGCAGTCCAGCGCCTGCAAGTTTCTTTATAGTTTTTTCTACGGCTGGTGTTTCAGACACCGGTCTTGCAAGCAGACCTACATCCTGGATAGGTTCCACTTCCATGGATACATTTTGGTTACCTGAGCCCCCCCACCCTATTGCTGGTTTCACCTATTCAGGTTCAGTTTTACTAATGGTACTAATATTATTCATGATTGTTCCCACGAACATGGGGGATGTAAATGGTCGCCATACCAAGTGCTCCCTGTTGGCATGGAAGGCATGAATAAAACGAGGTGACACCCTGTTCCTCGAGTTTTGGATCGATTGGAATTGGTCAACTATCCAGCCACGCATCCCCTGGGCTCGGTCCCACACCACTGGGTTTAGGAATTTTTAACGAGGTTGTCTCCTCTTGGTCCGGGCGGTTAAGTCAAGACCCCCACGCCATCTTGCCCGTGAGACATGACCACGACGGCAGGGAAGGCATGGTGTGACGGTGTTGCAGAATTGCCCCACCGGCTTTGTTTACCTTATTGCAAGCCCATTATCCACAAAACTACAGCTTGGGTTGAGAGGTTTGGTCTGCGGGATCGTTTTTACTTGGTTAGGGAGCGGATTTTATCCCGCATCAGCACAGTTCTCTTGCTCTCTACCATGTTGTGGGTCTTATACGACTCAAGCCACCGGGTCACTGAAAGAGATAAGCTTATCACGATCCTTCCCACAGTAGATAGCCAATCCCTTGGCTATATAGCCTGGGATTTCTCCTACCCGCCACCTGGAGACGCGTTCAATGGGTAACCAACCACATGGGTACCAGTCATCTTACTTGCATATGTACGCTTGGTAAGTCTATTTTCATTCATTTTTGCACATGTCTAAACCATCTAAGTGTGCTTCGCTCGCTCAACTCTTTAAGGATCACTTTCACCACACACTCAGCTCTAACCCATTCGTTTGGCACTTTATCTCTGCACACACTACTTAAGCATCTCATGCTTCTTCTGGCAGACCCAAGGTTTACTTCCATTCAGAACAGTCGGCACAAACACACTCTCGTAAATGGCCAGCTTTGCATTTGTACTCGATCCTTCATTCCTGTTCACTGCTCACATACTTCCAGACACTTCTCTTTCAGCATTTGTCTTTCTTTCTATTTCACCACTCAGCGTTCCATTACTTAAAAACTTTCAACCTAAGTACACAAAGTCATTCAGTTTCTCTATCATGTCATTGTCAATTCTAAATACAAAGTCATCAATTCTGCCATCTCGGTCAAAAATCATTACTTTCATTCTATTTACATTTACTTTCAATTTCACATTTTCACACACTTTCCACAGCCTGTCAAGCAGTCCTTGCAAATCTTGTGACGATTCGGTCAACAATCATCTGCATACATCAGCACACTGACATTTGTTTCACTCTGATCTTTTACTGTAGAAAAATGTATTTTGGTTATCAATCAGGGAATCGGTTAATTTTTATCTCACATTTAGTGCCGACCGTGATTCTAGACCAAACCGAATATGGAGGGATAGTCTCTCATTACTTCAAGATGGCTCTCATATACCTCAATAATTAAAGATCCTACCACCAAACTTGAACGCTAAATTTTCAACTTGTATAATATTTCTAAAGAATGTTCAAAAACGAATCATACCTCACACGCTCGTATGGTCTCAAAAAAAAATGGTAGCTATTATTTCATCTTAATAATTAATATTTTAGTATTATAATTAACTTGTTCTGTGCAATTACAGAATATCGGTATTTAATAGTTTGCTTACAGTCGTCATTTTAAGCGTCGTTTTGTATCTGTATATGACATAAGTGAATAAATTGACACAGTGAGATACGATAGAAAAAAAACGGCAATCGTAATTGAAAGTTGGTTGCGCATATGATTTTGATTTATATATCTTTCTGATTATAATCACCGGTCCGTGTGGCACAATCGGTTAGAGCATCGACCGAAAAACCGAAGAAACAGATTCAAATCTTGTCCAGGACCAAATATTTTCCATCTTTCAACTAGCTCAATTTGAAATGATCATTCAGGCTTTGCATAAAAGTCTAAGATACTATTTCATCTTTATAATATAAAATGATGTGATAAGAAGGTCATAAGAGTTCATTGAGCATCACATTCTGTAAGAAAAACCTCCCCAAGCCTAGAAATACTTAATTTTCTACCCTGTATAATATTACTAGTAAGAGAATAGTATTAATTTTAGCATGTAAGTGCAACCCTTAATTCTAATTTAAACAAGTTGTAAAAGGTAAATATGTATTCTCCACTGAAAACTGATAATTTGAATGCAAGGCAAAACGTGTTGTGTAACCCTTTTAAAAATACTACATAAATTTAATATCAAGTACTTCTCTTGAAAAATGTTATCTGTAATTTCAGTCATAACACAATTGCAAGTATCTAATGCGAAGTGTAAATAAGGTATTTTTCTTTGCTTTCATTCCAGATTGTTCATAAAGTCGAACTTTAGAAACGTGTAAATCGTTTATAAATAAATAAAGAACTGCTACACACAATTAAGTGAGTTCGCGAAACGCGATAACACCGCTCGAGACTATAAACCAGATAAGAACACGTTTTTAATGACCATAAATTATAACAAAAAACATAACGAGTGGGTATTTTACATTAATTCCTACAAGGTATCAATTAAGAGACGAGTTTTACGGTTGCAATAAATCTTAAACTGACAGGTAATTAAGATAAGAAACACAAAATTACAGTTAATTATTACATCATGTAATGAGTTAGACCTGCTGGAATATGATAGACACATACGAGAACTGTGACGTATAGAAATTTGTATTATATATAAAAAGTTAAATAATGAAGAACATTCATTCAAGATTCATTCATAGATGTTTACCGAATCGCTGTCTAAGGAGTGCATTAACGACGTATTTATTGCTCCAATCGAAATTATAATTTAACTGAGTGCAGGCTCACTTTGATATTTTAATCTATTCAAACAAAAGTACTTACGAAAACTGATAAAGTGGACTTCAACATATAAATATTTATGTAAAAATAAAAATCTAAAATGGAACAAATAATTTTTCGATGCAGTTATTTTTAAATGAAAACGATCTTAAGTAGCAAATATAATCAAAGACGTATTGTAATTGTAATACCGCACGTTGTGGCGCCGCTGAAAAGTAATGTGGTAAGCCCCGCGTTGCAGCGTCACTAAAAGAGTGTTGTGACAACGTCGTTCGTTGAGGCGTCACTAAGAGAGTGCTGTGATACAGACACAGCAAAATGTAAAACTTGAAATTGTTGACCTACCTTCCTTTTTAACTTTTGCCTGGTTAACTCAACGGAATTGACGGAGTTTTCAAAATGAAATGAAACACAGCAATATTACCAAGCATTTATACTGTATAAAATATTTTCTCTCATACAAAAGCATTTAGAACATTTATAACATTGTTTATTTTAAACAAAATAATTTCAAAGAAGTATTGATTACAAACAAAAATTGTTGCTTACCTTATTTAAAATTTACAGAATTAAACTTATTCTTTTGAGGATGGGTTACCTGGTTATGATTATTTCCACGCTTGTAAGATTTATTTTGGCCAGAAAAAACCCTTGACAGATAATCTACTAAAAGGTTAGATTATTTTGAACTTTGATCACAAATTCTCCTGGTAAAACCCTTTACATAAAATTATTATATGATTAACACTTATTATTATATCTTACATTAAATGTAAATCAGTTAAAAATAAATCTAAAAGTAATACTTGCAGAATCCATAAAAAAGTCCTTGTAATAAAATATCTTCTTATTTTTAATTGACGTTAAATCAGCTTACATGATTCTTTATATTAGAAATTCTCATTTCAAACAGCAGTTACCAAAGTACATTTCTGGTTAAATCTTCGTCTAGATTATTTAATAAAATCTTTAAAAATAGCGTTATCTTAAAGAACGTTCCCTCTTGTAATTAATAATTCTCAATTTTCGTTGTAAATTACGTTTAAAATATTGCTTGTTTATTTTTTGCAACCTCACCACTATTAAATTACAATATGCCTACTGCATACATTTTCGCATAGCTACCGCTTGCGCTTTAAAATAACATTTCGAATCTAATTTCAGAATCGAATGACTTCGAATCTAATCAATGAATGAATGAATCTCAAATGAATAAAGGCATCCTTTATATACAAATTTATCTGTTACCAGAAGCTTACTAGAAAAATGTGAAACATTATGATACAAGACTTCTTGGAAAAATCAATTAACGCTTAAAATCGTCGAGCTTTATTACCTTGCTATTTCGTTCCAGTTATCCGTGACGCGTTTTATATGTCCGTGTCTCACATATACAATTATTGTGGCGTATCTGTTCTCTCCAACAGTCAATGCAAAAATAATAAATTATTTTTATGTTATTCCAGGGATTTTGCAGGTTTTTCGTGTCTCCGCCGCTTCTAGGAATAAAATGTTGATTTATTAATGAGTTTATACAAATTTGACGTATTTTTAAATACCGACGACTCATCTTTTATGTGCTAGAAAATTCTCTATTTAAAATGGTTTGCTATTATCCACGGGGTTACTAATTTAAACTTTAATTGCTTTTCAATGCAAGAGGGGTTTTAAATACACGTTGATTGTAGTTTATTAAACCAAACGCGTAAACCTAGTACCTTATTATGCTATTTACAGCAAACGAAATGTATTTTTATTAAAAATGTATTGATAATTAATAAGTAAAATAAATGGCTTTGTATTTATCTTAAAACAATGGATTTTTACGTTTGCATCTAATGCGTTTTACGGTATCTTAGAATTAATTATTTTTTACATATACGACTTACGTTAGTTGTTTTTTATTTACACTACACTTATATAATACAGGGTGATTATATATACACGCGCAATTTGCGTTTTTGCATGGCACTTTAATGAATAAAAGTGCGCTAGTGTTTTACAGGGTGTAACCATGAATCCACGGAAATCTTTCCAGATTATATCATATTGTGGTGGGATTTATTTTTAGAATTGAGGTTTCAATGACCTCTCGTGACCTCTTATCACGTCAATATATACATTGTATGTATATATTACTCATATTTAGACCAGGGTAGAAAATTAAATAATCACATCAAATAATTTTAATCACCGTGTATAATGAATATTATTAGATAATACGCGTTATTAAAACCGTGAAGCATAAAAATTTATTAGTTTCAGTAACAATAAGAGATTTAAATCATGTACAAGACGCTTTATATCAAAAGAAACAGTATTAACAAGCTCTACGTAAGAAACAAATGGAAATTACGTGCAAAATTTATATTAATTAACCCTATTTTAAGTAACCGGTATTAAACAAAACGTACAGATAATAATTAATATTTAGTTAGGATTCACTAAAATTTAAAGGGTATTAATTTTAATTGAAGTTAATTGAACCGTTAGTAACATATAATATCTATGAAAACTTGTAAAAACCCAATAAAATAAAGCTCTGAGAATTAATAGTATGTTTGAACACCTGCGTAGTTTAAAAAGCTCATTCGGCGTAAATTTTGCAGATAATTAATGGTTACAAAGAATCTTGGAGAAACCGGGGCTTAATATTCACGGGAAGGCGCGATACGGGGTTATTTAACCCAGATAGTCCACATGGACTGAAATAATCGATAGTAAGGAATATCAATTTGCACCACTAAGAACAGGTTAGAGAAGGAAAGATAATGTGCGTAAGACAAAGACACTAATAATTAAAGGCGTGATATGAGCAACGTCACGAGGGTCACGATTGGTTGAAAATAAGATGCACATATGAGAGGTAGAAACAACAATTTCTGTATAAAATTTAATTAGTTATTCTCGGACATGTTTGCGTGCCGTGTGAGAATTTCTGAGATTTAACTGGGACGAGTGCAAAATTCGTAAAAACCGACGCACAGGCTACGGACTGGGAACCTAGCATGCGAAATTCTTTAGAATTGCCCGTTTTGGGGAACAGTACGACAGACAGGCTAACTTCTATATATACCGAGGTGAATATAAACAAGCTCTCTTAGATCTTCGACTTGATTGAACGCGTTATACAGTGCTTTTTAGTTTTCCGGTTTTAATATTAAATAATTTAAACAGTTTGCTCGAATATTATGTGATTTAAAACAGCTTGTTCTTTACGTGCTACAATGAATGTACGTTAGTGCACTTAGAAAAGAAGATACAAGGTAATAAAGTTTAGTATCACTGTACCAATTGGTAAAATTTACTATGACAAATAAATACACAAAAGCAGGCAGTTTTGGCGTATCTTGGTGAAAGAAGTATGAATTTCTTTGTTATTTTCGGGGTATTAATACTTAAATGGTGCATAAACGTGTCTGGATCCACAAAACAAGGTTCAGATATACACAGATTAGTTCCGGAAAAGCCCTGAAACAACTTTAAATAAATGGTGATGGAGAAAATTTTAAAGCGTTGAGAATCAGAAGCCGTAAATATAACCCAGTTGGAATGGTGTGATTAACAAAAGGGACGATGTACATTGAAGCTACGAGTGCAAGTAACCTTCAGGTAAATTATACTATTTTGTTTGAACTTTGAGATTTTGGTGTGTGTTGAATAACTTTCTAATTTGTTTATTTAAAATGGACAGTAGTGAAATTGTACTAACAATAATATTTTAATTTTAAGGTGAAATTTGCTTGTTTAAGTAGAAAGGGTATTTAGTATTGATGTTCTGGATTATGATAAAAATATGGGTATGTCTTTGAGCTCAATTAGACGAACCTGGTTAATTAACGAAAAGGGTGGTAGATGCTCCTTTGTACTCTGCATATATTGTTATAGTAATTAGTAGGCATCCTACAAGGACTTTAATTCTGGATGCACATTAAAATGATAATAAATTTAATTTTGAAATTTTCCGATATTAAAATTTATGCTGAATATTAATTTTGAAATTTTAATGTATTGTGAATATTGATGTAAATAGAGTTGACGTTGATGTTTGTGGTAGGAATGTGTTTGTTTTTTATGTATGAGGATCAAAGCTATCTAGAGGAGCAGCCGAGGCGATTAACAGAAGAAAATCAACAGACCAGGAAATTTAAGAGGTTTCACAGCATACATGACGCCCAATTCGTGAGGCTCGATTCGAAAAGCGTAGTTCACGGATTTTGTAGGTTTCACAGCAATATATATATATATATATATATATATATATATATTGTATATATTTTTATGTAATGTTCTATGTAATATCCAAGGTTAGACGTACTTAATTACCACTCATATTCATGAAATATCCAATTTAAAACTAATGATAAACAAGATCGTACAATAATTAATTGCTGAACTAATATCGAATGCTATTTCAGTGTGATAGAGCTTTCTGAGATTTAAAATAGGTTTAAGTAATTTTCTTTATAAAAATCAAACGTAATTCCATTTGAGGAAGCTTCTGTGGATTGTATTTTATTGTTTATGTTCACTATTTGAATGGACACTACTGTTTTAAAAAGTAAGACATACCATAATATCTAAAAAAAATAAGTCATTTAGCATGTTTTCGTAGAAATAAGCAGTCATAGGATGTAAGAATAATGTTTGTTTAATGTATTGCACATGTATGTTCACTATATGTATGTTCTTATAAGTAATAGGTACCATAATACCTGAAACATAATTTATTTGGTATGTGATGTTATAAATAATTATAAGTTAAATGAAATATTGAAAACAAAATGTAACCAATGGAAAATAGGACAAAGTGATCAGAATGAAATGTTTTGAAAGAGTGATTAGATATGTTTGTAAATAATTGATCAAGGAGTGTAATTTTAATAACTTTATAGATAGTAGGCAAATGTAAATTTTTTAAGAGATCTCCTAGGTGATAAGGATATAAATAAGGACTTATAAAATTTGTATTAAAAAGAATAGATGTGTTTTACCTGCTCTCGTGTTTTATTCAAATATTAAAAGCTGAAGTTGGTTGGAAGAGTAGTAATTCTGAAGTTAAAAGAGGTTTTGTGCAACGTGTAATAAGTTTAAAAGGTTTATACAACCATTAGAAGCACAGAATATTATTTGCTCTTCAAGTGAAATATGTACAGCTTCCAAGCTAAGATTGATTGAAGTACCGAGAGCTACAAATAGTTCCAGAAGATTCCATTATTATGAGCAGTGTTCCCGCAGTGGTAGTTTGAACGAGTCCTAGTTAGATCGCCGATTCTGAGTATCATTTTTCTTTATAATATCCTTTTAGTATTTATAAAGCCTGAAATTAAAGCGTGAAATTTTAAATACCAAATATTAAAACTTAATTTAACAGGTATCATGAACATCCAAGTTGGTGATTTGTATGCAGTCAAGGGTCCATTCTTGTAAACGCAGGCGGACTTCAATGGAATTACAGGTATAAAACAACTTAGTTCTTATATTTGTAACACTTAAAAAGCTGTAGTATTCATTGAAATCTAAAATTTTTTATCAAAAGTTAAGCATTCTAACTTTGTTTATTTTCTAAATACAATTGGTAGTAAGGATCACACCCAGTTTTAGAACAAGTACATTTAAAATTAACTAGACGGTGCTTTATCTGGCAGTGGTTAATATATAGGCATACAGTTTTGTACCCACACTGTTTGTTTATTATTATTTAAATTCATAAAATCCTGAGATAAGTTTCAAAAAGCCGTGGCATATTATTGGTTCACAACCAAGTTTACTTTTATCCATTTATAAAAAAAAAATATAACAAAGAAAAGGCCCAAATATAAATACAGATAAATATTAAGGAAACGTAGCAGACACGAGATATATATTAATATATATACATATATTGAGGTTTTAAGGAATCACGAGAGGTCATTGAACCGCAAATTCTAAAAATGAATCCCACCAAAATCTAATAGAATTCGGAAAAAATGGAATTTTCCGTAAATTCATGGTTACGCCCTGTATAATACAAGAGTACTTTTATTCATTACAATACCACGCAAAAACGCAAATTGGGCGTGTATAAATAATCACCCTGTATGATATAAGCATGTTGTAAATAAATAGCAAGTAACGTAAGTCGTATATGTAAAAATAATTAATTGTAAAATACCGTAAAATGTATTAAATGCAAAGCAAAAATCCATCGTTTCAAGATAAATACAAGCCACTTATTTTACTTATTAATTATCAATACATTTTGATAAAAATCCATTTGATTTGTTGTAAATAGCATAAAAGAATACTGGTTTTACGCTTTTAATTTAAGAAACTACAATCAACGTGTATTTAAAACCCGTTTTGCATTAAAAAGCAATTAAAGTGTAAATGAATTACTCTTTGGATAACAGTAATTTATTTTAAATAGAGAATTTTCTGAAACATAATTGGATGAGTCATCGGTATTTAAAAATACTTTAAATTTGTATACACTCATTAATTAATAAACATTTTATTCCTAGAAGCGTCCTGATCATTGAAAAACCTGCAAAATCCGTGGAATAACCGACTAAAATAATTTATGATTTTAGTATTAGTATGCGACGCCACAATAATAGTATATGTAAGATAAGGACATATAAAGAGTTTCACGGATAACTAGAATCAGATAATTAGGTAATAAATAGCCGCGGTTTTAGACGTTAATTGGTTTTCGGAGAAACCTTGCAGCATGATGTTCCACATTTTTGCAGTAAGCTTCTGGAAACAGATAAATTTGTATATAAAGAATCGTTTAAAAAAAAGAATGCATTCATTTATTAGATTTCAAGTTCGAGTACGAAATGTTATTTCAAGTCCCGAGCGGTTGCTATACGGAAATTGTATTTGAGTATGCAGTAAGCATATTGTAATTTAATAGTGGCGAGGTTGTATAAAATAAAGAAGCAATGTTTTAAGCGTAACTTTTAACGAAAAATGAGAATTATTAATTACACGTGGGAAAGTTCTTCAAGATAACGCTGTTTTTAGAGGTTTTATTAAGTAATCGAGAGGAAGATTTAATCAGAAATGTTCTTTGGTAATTGCTGTTTGAAATGAGAATTTTAATATGGAGAATCATGTAAGCTGATTTGACGTCAATTAAAAATAGGAAGATATTTTATTAGGAGGATGTTTTTGTGGATTCAGAAAGTATCACTTTTAGATTTATTTTTAACTGATTTATATTTAATGAAAGGTATAATAATAAGTGTTAATTATATAATAATTTTATGTAAAACGTTTTAATACGAGAATTTGTGATCAGAGTTCAAAATAATCTAACCTTTTAATAGATTATCTGTCAAGGGTTTTTTCTGGCCAAAATAAATCTTACAAGCGTGGAAATAATTATAACCAGGTAAACCATCCTCAAAAGAATAAGTTTAATTCTGTAAATTTAAAATAAGGTAAGCAACAATTTTTGTTTGTAATCAATACTTCCTAGAAATTATTTTATGTTTGAAAGAAACGATGTTGTAAATGTTCTAAATGCTTTTGTATCAGAGAGAATATTTCATACTGTATAAATGCTTTGTAATATTGCTGTGTTTTATTTCATTTTGAAAATTCCGTCAATTTCATTAAACTAGCTAGACAAATTAGAAAGAAAGGTAAGTGAATAATTTCAAGTTAAACATCTTTGTCACAGCACCTTTCTTCAGCAGCGCACCAAAGTGGGCCTTATCACAGCACTCTCAACGTGCGGCCATTTTCATATCACCTTTTTGGTAACGACTAACGCGGCCTTTGTCACAGCAATATATATTTGTATATAAAATTTAAGTAACCAATATACTCCTTCTTGGTCTTACTCACTTTAAGTTATTGGGTATCACAGTTTAAACTGCTACCGATGAACAGAAAATATATTGCAGGTGTGTTTAATTAAGTACTTTCGTATTTTCCGCAGTTTTAGAATGACGCTCTTTCGATTTCTTAGGTTGATGCACTTAGACTATGTTTTCTAAACTACAGACCTACAGTCATGTTTAATTTCAAAATTTCTCTATTTCAGCGGATTATTTTATTATACAGGGTGTTTCAAAATTGCACGGCACTATTTTAAGGGAGTGTTCTTTAGCACAAAATAAACATAAAACTTCTAATAAACATATGCCCTAAAATGTACACTTATGGAGTTATAACCCCTTTAAAGGGGCTAGGTAAAGTTGAGTTTTTTTAATTATCTGAATAACCACAAAAGATATTTTATTCAGATTTTTGTTGCCTACCCATGTTTTTATGCCAAATAAGATAAGCTTATCCATTTTTCGATAATAAGATCAGGAGCGTCCCATTGGGGAGGAGAGGAACAATCACGTTTAACCCTGTAATTTTGTTGTGTGTAAGCTTTTATAAATTATAATGCCAGAATTAGAATCTTTTGACATTTCTGAGTAAAAAGTCACTCTTGTTTGAAGTCGATATCTGTAGCCGTTTTAGAGTTAATTGGGGTGAAGCATTCAGGATGCCCTATGATACTTTACATACCTACATAGATGTTGAGAGTTGAAAATATTTATTACAATTAAACATTTAAAGTAACTGTTCAAAATGCCCACCATTTTGTTGTATGCAGCATCCAGCACGGCGAATCCATTGCTCTCTGGCAAGTCTTATAACATCAGGACGATTCTTAATAGTATCAGCAGCCTCCATGATCCGATTCTTTAACTCCTCTTGCGTGTAGATAGGCTTAGAATAAACTATAGTCTTCATCCAACCCCAAACAAAATAATCTAACGGTGTTAGATCGGGAGATCGAGGTGGCCATTTAACAGGTCCACTTCGGCCAATCCATCGGTTACCATATTCTGCGTTTAAATAGTCAGTGACAATATGAGAGAAGTGGGCTGGGGCACCGTCATGCATAAACCAAATCCCACATCTATCGGGAATTGGAATATCCTCTAACAGCTCATAAAGATTATTTTGCAAAAAATTCAAATAAAACACTCCTGAAAGTCTTCGTGGTAAAAAGAAGGGGCCGATAAGATTGTCACCAAGAAGTCCACACCAGACATTTAAGGAAAATGTATGCTGATAATGATTTGTGACAGTGGTATGGGAGTTTTCTTCATCCCAAGTATGGGTATTGTAAAAATTGGTAATTCCATTTCTTGTAAAGGTAGATTCATCAGTCACTAGCAAGCGGGTCAAGAAGTTAGGATGTCGTGTACATTTTCGAATTAACCACTGCGAAGAATTGGTTCGTTTGATGTAATCTTGCGGTAACAAATCTTGCACAGATGTCACGTGAAATGGGTACAGTTGCTGCTCGTGCGATGTTCGCCAAACGCTTGCAGATGAAACACCAAAACGAAGAGACAATCTTCTGGTGCTAGTACTAGGAGATAACAGAACAGCATTGAGTATTTGTTCTTCAACATTTACATCTCGTCGAAATCTTTGTCGACCAGCATTTACTCGTGTAGGTTTTAGCGTGCCAGTTTCCCTAGGACGTGTTTCAATGAATTGAAATGTTTTACGATTTGGTATCCTTCTAGTTGGAAATTGTTCTTGGTATCTGCGAACTGCAGCAGCGCCATTTCTCTGTACTTCATCATAAACTAACAGCATGTCTGTTTGTTCTGTAAATGTGAACAAGTTTGTGGTGTCTCCCATGATACAACAAATTAAAGTGTCTTCAAAGTACCAATTTACACAAAAACTAACAGGACTAGTAACACATATTAGTAACTTACACAGTGTTTAAACATAACAAAGTAGATACATAATCACCTATCAAACAAATAAACGATATGCAACTGTTATAATGTAGAGCTTCTAATATCCAAGGTTATTTGATTAACATCGCATTTTGACATTTAGCTTTAGTCTTCAACATCTAAGTAATACATTGATTAATTTGAGACATATGTATAGTTTATACATATGCCAAGTTGTTACAGAGATATTGAAGGCATATGTTTATTATGTTTATACCTATACATATGGGAAGTTCATATTAAAACTAAACGAATAAGGTATGTATAATAGGGCATCCTGAATGCTTCACCCCAATTAACTCTAAAACGGCTACAGATATCGACTTCAAACAAGAGTGACTTTTTTACTCAAAAATGTCAAAAGATTCTCATTCTGGTATTATAATTTATAAAAGCTTACACACAAAAAAATTACAGGGTTACACATTATTGTTCCCCCCCGAATGAGACGCCCCTGATCTTACCATCAAAAAATGGATAAGCATATCTTATTTGGCATAAAAACATGGGTAAACAACAAAAATCTGAATAAAATATCTTTTGTAGTTCTTCAGATAATTAAAAAAACTCAATTTCATCTAGCCCCCTTAAAGGGGTTATAACTCCATAGGGGTACATTTTAGGGCATATGTTTATTAGAAGTTTTATGTTTATTTTGTGCTACAAAACACTCCCTTAAAATAGTGCCGTGCAATTTTGAAACACCCTATATATTGAAAGATTAGAACTTTTAAGATTTAAGCGTAACAAAGGCGAGTTTAAGAACCGTAAATTTGTGAAAGCAAATAATGGGGAAGTCTGCTGATCAATATTTATGGGTAGAAAATGAATAATCTCGTTGAATCAAGCTTCACATAAATCCAGAAATAATCCAACTTTAGCGAAACTCTTAAAACCAAGTTTCCTATTCATTTGCAAGTTAACCGCCATGACACGATATTTGAGGTAGATAAACAAAAACATAATATATTTAATTAATTTTTAATCTTGATAAACCCTTCGTGGTAAAACAAAATGGAATTTTTAATTCAAGCAGTAATAACATCCTAACCACCACAATCGTACCATTCATACACATGCAGGAATAACTTCCTTGCAAATAGAGCATGTCAACAAAAGATTATCGGCAAAAACACGAAATAGTAATTTACGATATAAGTTGCGGTTTCCGCTGTATATGTAAAAGAAGCAGTTGCTTTGGATTTCCTGTTTGGGAACACGTGTCAGTCCCTGTACTTACACGTTTCCTACTCAATTTCCCTTCGAAATAAAATACATGTACAAGAGCCCCATTTACACCGATATCAACGTGGGTAAATAATGGTTGTTTATGGACGTATATGTATATGTAATTTATGGTTTGTTTATCTAAAATCCATTATTAAACTGTGTCCTGGTTACATTTTCCTATTTTAGACTAGCCGACTTTACTGATTGTGTGATATTAAAATAATTATATACGAGTTTTAAAATCGTTGCAGCATTGTATGAACACCCAAAAGACAATAGTTTTTAAAATTTTAAGATTCAACTATTTTATTTTATTAAATAGTGCTCGATTTCTTATAAAAATAATAATTAAATTTGTCATGTACAAACATCCATTTCGAATGGACCTGCATCTTGCCGAAGTTCTAGATTACTAGAACAGCTGAAATGGCTTGCGTGTTCTAATGAGCTAAAGAGCCAAACTACAGGTCCAACCAAAGTAGTATGGTCGTTAGTGAGGAACCAGACTAAGTCAGGTCCCGAATGAGGGCAGCGGTTCTTTCGGTACTTAGATTGGCAGAGACTATAGGGGTCGGTATGGCAGATGTGGAAGGCAACGGGAAACCACCACATTTCCTCCCAAGTACACAGCGTACTTAAATTAAAATAAACATGATGGCATTCTCTGGAATAAAAGATTCCGGAGTTAAAAGATTCTTCCATTCGGATCTCCGGCAGGGGACTACTTCGGGGAAAGCGATCGGAAAGTTCAGAATAAGAGTCAGGAACATTTTGCGAGTCGGTGCGTGGAATGTTAGAAGTATGAAGCAAGTAGGTAAGTTAGAGAACCTGAAAATTGAAGTGAATAGATTAGCACTAGACATACTACAGATCAGCGAAGTTTGGTGAGCAGAGGCGGATTTTTGAAGTGGAGACTTTAGGGAAATTCATACAGGAGCAGAGGAACGAAATTTGGGTGTGGGGATAGTTATGCGGAAAAAGATAGGATACTGTGTAGAAAATTACTTACAAAAGAACAAAAGAGTACTCATGGTTAGAATAGAATCCATACCGGTAAATACAGTAATAATACAAGTATACATGCCTCTAGCTACCTCTAGCTACAGCGACGAAGAGGCAGAAGCGATCTACAAAGATATCGAAGACATACTAAGATACGTAAAAGGACATGAAAATTTAATAATTACGGGGGATTTTAATGCAGTGGTAGGCGAGGGTAGGAAAGGAGCGGTAGTAGGTTTATTTGGTTTAGGCACAAGAAACGACAGGGAAAATAGACTGGTAGAATTTAATTTAATCATCACAAGCACATTATTTCAACACCATGCTAGAAGACGATATACGTGGAAGATGCCAGGGAATATAGGAAAATATCAAATAGAATACATTATTGTTAAACAACGATTTCAAATAGATTGCATTCTTGTTAGACAACGGTTTAGAAGTCAAGTAAAAGACTGTAGACGCTAGCCAAAAGCAGATATAGACACTGACCACAACATCGTAATTATGAAAACCGCACTTAAATTTAAAAATATGAAAAAAAAGTAACGTAAAAAGACACTTTGACTTTGAGAAACTAAAAGATTAAGATATTTAAAAAAAATTCGAAAAAAAGTCAAATGAATTGCTGAAAAATATCGAGAAAATATCTAATACTAAGGAAGTAGAAACAGAATGGATTAACATTAAATCCAGCTTAGACATGGCGGCTAGAGATGTTCTGGGATATACACAAAAAGAAAATAAGAAACCATTGATAACAAAGGATATCCTGAATTTAATAGAAGAAAGACGAAAATACTAAAATAAATCAGACGAAAAAGGAAAACAGAAATACAAAGCTTCAAAGTGGGAAATTATTCGCAAATGCAGGAAAGCTGAAGAACAATGGATTGATGAAAAGTGCAAAAAGGTACAAACTAAGATAGAAATAGAAAAGACAGAGGAAGCATACAAACTAATTAGAATAAATTTTAGGGTTATAAAACCATATGGCAAAAATATAAGAGAAGCGGGAAGAAACGTCATTATAGAAAATGTAGAAAAAGTGGTTAGATGGTAAAAGTATATAGAGAATTTATATACAGGCGAGAAACTAACAGTATAAGAACACGAATAAGCCATTGAAAACGATGACTTGGAATATCTTATACTTAGAGATGAGTTTGAATAAGCATTAAATAGTTTGAAAGATGATAAAGCGCCGGGTACAGATAAGGCGCAAGCAGAAACTCTAAAAGCCGCCGGACAAGCAGTAACAGAACGTCTTTTCCAACTTCTATATGTATGAGACAGGCGAGATACCCAAAGATTTCAAACGTAACATCATAGTAACTATACCAAATAGGAAAGGCGTGGATAAATGTGAAAATTTTCGAACAATATGTTTGACAGCGCACGTGTCAAAAATATTAACTACAATTGTATAAAGACGAATGGAAAAACGAGCTAAGGAAATACTACGAGAAAATTAATTTGGTTTTAGGCGAAACAGGAGAATACGGGAAGTTATTTTAGCTCTGAGAGTGATAATGGAGAAAACAATAGAAAAAGAGAAATCGTGTATATAGGGTTTGTAGATCTGAAAAAAGCATTCGACAATGTAAAATGAAAAAAAAAGTTCGAAATACTTAAAAAGATTGCAATGAGTTATAGGGATAGACGAATAGTACATAGTTTTTACAAATAGCAAACAGCAGTAATACAATTAGAGCAGGAACATAGAGAAGTAAACATTAGGAAAGGGGTGAGACTGAGATGTGCCCTATCCCCGTTAATCTTTAACTTGTACATTGAAGGGGCAATGAATACTGTTAAACGCAGGAAGGCATTTGGAATGACTATGCAGAGACAAAAAATGATATGCTTAGATTTGCAGATGATATAGCGGTATTAGCATCTAGCAAGGAAGAGTTAGAAACTGCTCTTAATAAAATGCAAACGGTTCTAACAGAGAGATACGGCATGAAAATTAACAAAAATAAAACTAAAATACTAGTATGCAAAGGAGGGGAAAATAAATCAAAAACAAGAATACAAATAGGTAATAAGAACTTACAAGAGGTTAAGGATTTCTGCTACCTGGGAAGACGTCTCTTCCAACTTGTTAGCTATACGTGTGAGACATGTGAGATACCCAAACATTTCAAACGTAACATCATAGTAAGTATACCAAAAACGAAAGGCACAGAAAGATGTGAAAATTTTTGAACAATAAATTTAACAGCACACATGTCAAAAACATTAACTAGAATTGTTCAAAGACGAATGGAAAAACGAGCTGAAGAAATACTAGGAGAAGATCAGTTTGGGTTTAGGCGAATCAGGGGAACACGAGAGGCTATTTTAGCTTTGAGAGTGATAATGAAGAAAACAATAGAAAAAGAGGAAAGCGTGTATATCGGGTTTGTAGATTTGAAAAAAGCATTTGACAATCTAAAATGGAAAAAAATGTTCGAAATACTCAAAAAGATTGGAATGAGTTATAGAGATAGATAAATAGTACATTGCTTATACAAAGAGCAAACAGCAGTAATAAAATTAGAGCATGAACGTAGAGAAGTAAAAAATTAGAAAAGTTGTGAGACAGGGATATGCCCCATCCTCCAATAATTTTTAACTTGTAGATTGAAGAGGCAATAAATACTGTCAAATGCAGGAAGACATTTGGAATTATTATGCAGGGACAAAAATTGACATGCTTGGATTTGCAGATGATTTAGTATTAGCATCTAGCATGGAAGAGTTAAAAGCTGCTTTTAATGAAATAGAAACGGTTCTAACAGAGAAATACGGTATGAAAATTAACAAAAATAGAACTAAAGAACTAGTAAGCAAAAGAGGGGAAAAAAATCAAAAACAAGATTACGAATAGGTAACGAAACGAAAACTTACAAGAGGTTAAGGATTTCTGATCCATATTAAACCAAATAACGCAATATGACAAAGGCGCAAAAGATATAAAACAAAAATTAGCACAAGATCGTGCTACATTTAACAAAGAAAAGCAACTACTGTCTTCAAAGACAACAAACATAAAAACAAGGAAAAGATTGTTTAAAACATACGTGTGGAGCACAGTACTGTACTGCTGTGAATCCAGGACAGTAGGAGAAGCGGACAAAAAAGAGAAGAAGCCTTTGAAATATGATGCTACAGACGTATGATAAAGATATCATAGGCAGACATAGTTAAAAACAAAAAGGTACTAGAAATGGTAGAGGAAGAAACAAATATATGGAAACAGTCAAAACTATGAGAGATAAGATCATAGGTCACCTACTAAGACATGAGGGATAAATTAGAAGCAGAAATAAGAAAAAAGAGAAATAGAGGTAGACTTAGGTTAATATTGCACACAGATAGTGAAAGATGTAGGCTGTGGGAAGTTCAGGGAAATTTGTAAGCTAGTTCAGAATAGAAATCAATGGGGGTACGCGTCCAACCAGTTCCAAGATGGAGAAACTAATGACGAAAAAAAAACTGTACATAAACATGATGATTATTATAAGCAACTACAGTTTTGCAATATTCTCAAATAATGTTAAGTGAGGAAAAGGATTTACTGGAAAACTACTAATTCGGCAAACGTCTAAGTGTTAAGGGATCTTGGCAGCCACAGGCTGCTTAACCCCCTTTACATACCACTAAACCTTGGTAAAATAGGGAATATAATTAGAAAAGATAGTATAATAATATTTATCAAGTTACGGAGTCTTTTTATCCCCTAATGTGACCAGTGACCTTTAAGGAAGGACTTCCTTAAAATGGTGGAACGCAAATATCTTCCGACTATGCTAGGGGTGTATTCCTTGGGCAGAGCTTATGAGGATTGGTCGTGGTTCTTTTTACAAAGCATTATTTTCTTACTAGGGCTAGATTCTTAACAAAACAGGGGTTTAAATAGGGCGTCACCAAGTCATTAACTTTATACACAGGGTTTCCCTAAGGGGGACTTGGGCGTCCTTAGGGAGGAATACCGTATTAACTGCTAACGCAGAAGATGTAAAGAAAATTTAATTAATTTTACAAAAATGAGGACACAAGAAGTATTCTCTTGTTATCTCATAAAAAAACAACAAATCAGGCAACAATAATATAAGCACAGATTATATGCTTCAAATTCTGAAAAGGCTATCAAAACTTCTTGTTAAATTGGGTTTACCACTTTACGCTTTTTGATCTTATGCCTTGTTACTCTATTTCTGAACGTACTTGTTCAGAATAAAACAATTAATTAAGAAAATTTAACGTTGCTTCTTTAATTAAAATTTCCTTCATAAAAATTGTAAATATAAAATTTATGTTTAAGAAAAGATAATACAAGTTTCATCTACTCATAAGGTAGGATTATATATTCAAAAAAAATATTAAAAACTTTAAATGTTGTTTACGTTACAAAAGTTTAACTTGAATTTATACCAGAAATATCAGATCTGTTTTTTCTGTTTACATATTTATAAAACTTTAACTAAATTGTCTATTAAATCATCATTCAGAAATTATAAGTGAAATCATGCATATATGAAACATCAATAAGAACTCTTTAAGTTTGCCTAATCTCATAAAAATTAGTAACTGTGAGTACACTGTACTAGTATTGACAATAAAAATTCACTAATGTCCTTCTTAATTTGTTAAACGGATAAATGATAATAGGTGGTTAGAAAGATATTTTTCGAAACAGCCTCGTATCAAAGATTACCAAATGTAGACGTGATGTAAAAATAATTCTAATCTCTTACCTTGGCTCAGCAGGTGTGGTTTACATGTTGGCGCTACAGCATGTTAGGGTAGGTGTTAATACATACATTTTTCAGAAAAACAAGTGATGTAAAATCCACATGTTCTACAGAACACGAACAGCTGCTTGATCCTTGGACCGGACCAAACGAACTTCCATGCGTATTTCTCATACGCACAAACTGGACCAACCAAAGTCCAATACCAAACTTAGATGTTCTACTGTGTGTAGATCTTGACCAAAAACTTTAAAAGTACCATGTCTATTCATCATCGAACTTAATTTCCAAACCATAAAATTTCTACGTACTTTGTAGAACGTTTCCTTAAATTCAAACTTATTGTTTTCTCGCATAACATTACATAAAGTCCAACTATTCATCGTACGGTTGAAAGACGTTCATCTTGGATCGATATTTTATCGCAAAGTTGACGTAAATGAACTACAATTTTTATACTTGCAGGTGCGAAGGTAGAATCCATATCCTCTTTAAATACAGCATAGGGACTGCCTTATTTTTATAAAACCAGATAAAGCGTGTTCATTCCAACAAATAAATATACGATGGGGCCCTACGATTTATATACAAAACGACTTCTTAAAAGTTGAGAATTATAAAATAAAAATCTAATTGAAGATTCTCCAACGAAGCGTTGAAAAACATGTTTTATTGTAACTTTTACGAAATTATTAAAGGAATATTTTAAGTGTTATTTAAACAAATGTCCAAAGAATTATTAAATGAATTTATCAAGAAAATTATCCAAACGAAGTTATTTATTAAAAGTCATTTAAAGACGTCGTTAAAAAGACGTTATAAAAAAACGAAGCAAAGGGAGAAGAAGAGCGCATCGTTAAAACCACACAGCCTAGTGTTCAGCGCACTAGGGCTCTACTACCGCACAAAACCAGACGCAAGTTACATGCTAGAGCTCTTATTATTTCCATTATGGTTCTCGACGAGAGCTCTAGCTAAAATGCGTGCAGATGCAATATGCACGAAACTGGAAAGCTGCTTGGCCTTGATAATAATTATTCTAACATTCGGCGCCTGATGTTAGCAACCAAACTAGCATTTCTGTATGGCGGTTATCACGCATAATACCAATACTGGTATTTATTTATTTAAAAATGGTTTGCATGATATTAATGATTATACAAGAGTTTGTAAAACTAAAAATTCGTTGATGTTCTGCAGTGGTCAAAAAAACTGTTACAATAGAAAGGGAACAGCGTTGTATATGGGCTGTGGAAATTGCAGAGAAATATGTAGGCTAGCTCAAAATATAAATAAGTGGAGGTACGCGTCTAACCAGTTTCAAGACGGACAACCTAGTGACGAAGAAAAGTGCACTTAAATCTGATGATTATTGGTTGTGAAATATTTTCAATTAATGTTGATTGTGCGAAAGGATATATTGGAAAAACTACTAGTTTGGCAAATGTTCAAGTGCTAGGAGAACTTGAGAGGCACAAGTTGATCTCCTCTCTCCTTAATCTTCACATACCCCTACATGTGTTTTTCGAATGCTCCACCCGAAGGTAATACATTGGCCAGGAAGCGACCTTCTTTACCTGATAAATTTTGAATTTTTCCCAACTCTTGCTGTTCCAAGCAAAGTAGGGATCTTTAACGTGAGTGCCAACACACACACACACACACGAGACCTCCATCTGAACGAGGGTGTATTTTTGTGGAAAATGTTCGCCTAACATTTTTCAAGCGGACCGTTTCGGAATTCGAGCCCGGGACCTTGGACGTAGTAGTCACACGTATACCAACTACGCCAGGGGAAATAGGGTCTATGAATGTAAAATAATAGGAGGGGACCAAACTGTATCTTACAAGAAATAGCTGCGGCTATGGCCAGAGATAAGAAACATAGAAACAAGAAGAAAATTGTTGAAAGCATATGGGTGGAGAACAGCACATGATCTCTATGAAATAGGGGCAGTAGAGAAAGCAAACAGAAAAACGGTAGAAGCCTTCTGGAATGTTGTGCTTCAGATGTAAGAAGACAAGTTAATAACAACTAGTTTATAAAAATAGTATGGGAATAAAGATATTTGTTGAAAACAAAAAAAAAGGAAAATAGAAGGGCAGGATACGTTCTAAAGCATTTTTGGGAAATAGTACGGAATATAATACAAGCAGCGATAGGAAAAAAGAGGTATAGGTAGACCTAGATCAGACTCTCGCATACAGATAGTGATAGATGCAGACTGTCCAAATTTTAGAGAAATATGTAGGTTAGTTTAGAATAGGAAACAATGAGGGTACGCGTCTAACCAGTTCCAGAACCGAAGACCTTATTATGATGATGATGGAAATTTTGTAAGTTTTGCATTACATTACCTGATATTAAAGTGTCTCTAGAATCGCTTTATTTACTTACGTGTTTATATCAGTTTAAAACTACAACAACGTTTAAAAAAAAATACGGACAAATAGTACTTTGGTCTATGATAAGCTGCGGCGTGCCATCAATGGAAGCGATGGAAGCACCGCTTCGCTTGTTGTTATAGGTAGAAATATTAAATTCCCGGCATTAACAGTGTATTCAATATTCAATAGAATTCTCCTTGCTCCTGGTATCTTTCAGTATCCCGACACGGTCGACTGCTTGAAAAATGGCAGGTGAGCATTTTTCAAAAAAATTACGCCCTCGTTCGGATGAGAGGTTAAATGGAGGTCCCGTGTCTGAGTGTTGTCACGCACGTTAAAGATCCCTACCTTGCCTGGAACGGCAAGGGTTCGGCAAAATTCTAAATTTCCAGGCAACAAAAAAACTCGCCTCCTGGCTAATGTAGTACCTTCGGGTGGAGCATTGGAAATGTAAATGAACGGTATCTTTTAGTATTCAGAACTAACTTCCTCAAGTTAAGCGCAAAACACTAACAACAAGAAAGGGAAAGAGAAATTTCTAAATTCATGAATCATGACGCTTTCACAATCTGTATTTGACCGTTTGTAGACAATCGCCCGTCCTCGTCTGCCTGCACACAAATAAATGAACTTGCGGCATTTTCTAACGCTTCCAAAATTCAAACGATCTCAGTTTCGTTCATCCCAAACGTAGTGTGATCATCACTATCGTGTATTGTCGAATGCTGATAATATTAGCCGAGCTAGAAGCGCAGTTCACTACATCTTCTTGCAATATCGTATACGTACTTGTACTATGTTAAAAATAAACGTCCGTAGTTAAATGATGGTAAAGCGTATACATATTTGGAATTCGCATTATTTTAATAATAACACGGCTGCATAAGTAAAGTATTTGTCAATCTTATGTGTTGTGATAATTATTTAAAAAATGCTGCGTTTCATCCATATTTTAGATAATTTTTAATTGGAATTACGAAATTTCGAAATAATTGATAGTATTCCATAATTAGATAGTGTGTGTATTTGTTATCGGTGCCATTTACGAATAACTTGTATTACAATGGAGCAAACCAATGAACCGTCTTGTTCCTGTGCCGCGAAATGCGCAATTAAAGGCAAACGAGAGTAATAACAATGCTTGCGTGTGCGTGGTGTATAAAATTTTAGAAAAACGATTTTCTCAGTACAGTTTTCAAGAAAAATATAACATAATTTTTTCAGGTATACCTACCCCGCCTATCAATTTTGAAACTAATGTTAAACACTCCGTTAAACAATTTATTAGACACTTTAAAATGGACTTTTACGATAAATATAAATGGTTAACGGGATGTGACATACTGAAAAAATTATTTTGTTGGCCTTCTTTGCTCTTTAATGTCTTTGAAAATACCTCTTGGAACTCAAACGGCTTTTCGAACTTAAACAATTTCCATAAGTATGTTAAAAGACACACTAAGAGTAAAGGACATTTAACTTCGTTACTTAAAGAAAAGATATTTGGTAAATCTCGAATTGAATATAGTTTGGACAATCAGTTAAAACTTAATCATAAGCAACATAATGACCTAGTGAGTAAAAATAGGAACATCTTGAAGTGGTTAATTTACTTTACGTATTTTCTTGGAAATCATGAACTAAGTTTTAGGGGTTACCAAGAAGATAAAGAATCCAATAATCGTGGAAACCATATCGACTTGGTGGGGTTCCTTGCTAAGTATGACATAACCTTTAAAACCCATTTAAGGGATTTAACTGTTTTTCGTGGTACATGTAACCGAATCCAAAATGATTTAATAAAATGCGTATCCGATATTCTACTGGATAGCATTAAACTAGAAGTAGAGGATACATCTTTTGTATCAATTGTCTTAGACGAAACAACCGACATAACTAATTTTAGCCAGCTAGCTATGGCAGTACGTTACGTAAAATTGGTCGAAGATGTTCAAGAACGGTTTTTGAAATTTTTGGATATAACCGCCGACAGAACAGCAGATGCCATGTTTATAAAAGTATGTGACATTATTGAAGAACTACAGGGTGGTACAAAACTTGTTGCTCGTAGTTACGACAGGGTTGCTGTCATGGCAGGACACTTGAGCGGGCTTCAAGCAAAAGCAAGAGAAAGTTTCAAAATGCCATTTTTGCTTGTTGTTTGGCACATAGATTAAATTTAGTATTATTACAAAATGTTGGACTTATAAAAGATTGTAAAGTGTTTTTTTCGACGTTAAATGGCTGCATTTTTTTGAAAATCTAATAAAAGAACTCGCGCTTTAGATACACATGTTCAAAAAAGATTTCCTAGAGTTGCTTCCATACGTTGGAATTACAGCGCACTACCCGTACAGACGGTGTTGCAATATCGTAAAGCTCTAATAGATATGTTGAAGGCAGTTTTTCTACATTAAAGCGCATTAAAACTGTGGGAACTTTAACGGTAACAATTTTGATCCTGTACTGATTGAAGCACTTTCCGTAATTTTCGGTGCCCGCATTTCTTGCATTGTTTCAAGATGCAGCAGTATGCAATAATAAGCGGCATCTACTTCTTTCCGTAAAGCGTTGTAATTTAATAATTCTGCCTCGTTACACCACGCTAAGACATCAATTAAAACTCTATTAAAATTGGAGTAAATGTCATTTACTCCCCTTGTTTGAATATGGAATAACGTTTTTAAACTTGAATCACTTTGTATAGCGTTGCCAAGTTCCAACATCTCGATAATCCGTATTTTAAGTAATTCGAGTTCTGCCAAATGTGTTTTTTTTTGGAGCCATAATGACACTGTTATTCTGAAAGACCTTCAATAAAATGCTGTAAACGGTAACCGCTCAGCTGTGCGCTGAGTATGGGTTGTTGTTCAAGGCACGAAAATGTAAAATAGCGCATAAATCAATAAATCACGTTTATCACTATTAGCCTACAATGGGTCTTAAGAACCACGTCGAAAACCTAGCGGTTTGTCAAATTCTTACAAAGCGTTTAGATAAAATTTACAGTTTAAAAACGAGCGGATTTTACATCAAAGCTCAGAGGGTCCACCAACATTTAAAAACATGTGGTTAACATATTTGCAAAAAAGATGCAGCTTTTACATTTTATTACTTCTGCAAATGTGTTCAATATTTTAGGTTTACAAACCGAGCAGGTTTGTGTGTAATACAAAACGTGCAATGGCTTTTAAATACAAAGCAAATCCCTTTACCTTTCTTATTTGAGAAGTATAAAGCAAATTATAATTTTCACGTTGCCGTGTGTTTTATATGCCGCTAAAATAAATTTAAGACTGAAAACTAACAAATTTTATGTTAAAGGATTTATTTGTAATTAACAGCTTGGTTTAATTACGGCAAAATCGCTTAATTTAATGTAAAGAGAGTATATAGCTAATATTGTACATATTTTAACCCGCCAAATATGGGGTTTGAACACAAATTTAAAAGCTGAAGTAAATGATTAAAAACACGCTCGCTGAAATGCAAAATAATATTCAGTTTAGGACATGCGTATAACATAGGACTAGTAAAATTCGGATCGTATTAAGGACCAATAAATGTAGGGTTGATAAGGTGATCTAGATATGGTAATTATAGGGAAGGACCAATTGCTTTTTGTAGCAATACCGATGGCAGTGTAGCGGGTATGTAATAAATAAAGCAACTCCGACAAACTACTTAATAAAGGATATAAATACCTTAAAGCCTGTGCCGCTCTAGGCAATAAAAGTCACACACAAAAGGTTAGCGGACAACCAAGAACACGCACGTTGGGTGTGGTGTCGCTTCCAAAAGCTCTCATACAACTGTCTTCTGTAAGCGTTCGAGTACGACTGTGTCACTTCACGCACTCCCACTGCCGGCATAATGTTTCACTCAAACTGTAGGGTACCCGCACTAATGGTATTTATTGTCACCAATACCAAATTGTTCGATGATGACGTAACAAAAACCTTTATCAGAAATTCAACTGGTGAAGAAAGACTATCCCATTTAGCTGTGTTATCTATAGAAAAAGAATGTATTAGTAACTTGATACAGAATCCAAGATTTTATGATGATGTAATAGACAGGTTTGCGCAGGTTAATAAAAGAATAGAGCATTCTAAATAAAATATTGAATAAGAGCCAAAGAAAAAAAGTGCGTCGTCAACACTGTATATAATGTTTAAGTGTGTGTGTATTCGTGTGTCTTATTGTTTATAGTTATTAATACATTATCAATACATAAATCAGCAAAACTAATTTTAAATCCACAGAAATAAAGCAACATGCCGTAATATGCCTCCAGAACAACACATACTTTCGTATATCTACTTTTTTGCTTCTAAACACAAAGCTCAAGCTTCTTAAGTTACACATAGTCACACACGCACCACACACGCACGCTTGTCACACACACGCGCGCGCAACACACACGCACCCACACTGGGTGTTCTTCAAAATCCGGAAAATGGAATTTACTTATGTTAAAAAAAGGAATATTAAAAATCTAAAAATCTCACGGTAAGGTATAGTGGTTACTGTGCTTTAATCTCGTTGTGTTTAATTGTGGAACTAAACTACAACCATTCCTCAAAGATTGCTATTCAAAATAATAACAATAATAAATGATAAATTAAGCCTCCCTACCACAATATCTTTGTTTGGTAGGCAGCACAAAACTAGGGATTACCAGCACAAAATAGCACTAACGCGGCACAAAGTTCTAACAAGCTTACAGTTCAGAATTGTATGCAAGCAGGGCTCCGTTTCCACATTTCTCCACACAATATCTCTGTTTTGAACACAGTACAAAATCTGGCGTAACCGGCACAAAACAGCACTAACGTAGCTTCTGACAAAGATCTAGTCCCAAATTTAACTGGATGAGGTTCGCATTTCCTCAGCCCTTTCCACAATATCTCTGCTTTCAAAGCAGCACAAAATTCAGGGTACCACCACAAAATAGCACTGACATATTACATGTGATTTTCCAATGCTCCACCCGAAGGTACTACATTGGCCAGGAAGCGAGTTTTTTTTACCTGGAAAATTTGGAATTTTGCCGAACCCTTACTGTTCCAAGCAAGGTAGGGATCTTTAACGTGCATGACAACACTTACACACGAGACCTCCATTTTACCTCTCATCCGAACGAGAATGTATTTTTGTGAAAAATGCTCGCCTAATATTTTTCAAGCGGACCGTGTCGGGACTCGAACCGGAACCTTAGGCGTAGTAGTTACACACATACCACTACGCTAGGGAGCCGCCAATTGCACTGACACAGCACAAAATTCTGACAAAGCTTCAGTCCAAAATTGTAAGTGAGCGGGGTTCCTGTTTCCACAGCTCCTCTTACAATTCTCTGTTTGGGATGCAGCATAAAACTTGCCGTAACCGATACTAAGCAGCTCTACGTAACACAAAATTCTGACAAAGTTTCTGTCCAAAACTATGGAATACTCCGATCTCAAAAAATTGAAATGGGGGGGGGAGGAAATAGACCTAAGTAGGTTGTTTATAACAGTTTACCCGCCACATTTGCTCCAGCATCCACAATTGCTCCTTCATTCTGGACCAAATAGCTTTCTTCGACTAGCCTGTTACATTTTTTTTTTGTGGCAGCCACGTTGGGCGCCAAAGTTATGTTACGTTGGCTCGTAGCCGTGCGTAACAAAAAGAAAATCAAAGACATGACCAGGCTCAATCGGAGAGTAGGGGGGTTGTAGAAAGTAGACCAACATATAACGTACGGGGCTGAAAGGAATTAGTAACAATACCTGCAATAAAGAAAAGTTAGAATAGTAAACCTGCAAGAAAGAAAAATTAGTCCTGCAAACCTGAAATAAAGAAAAAGCATAGCAGCAATGATAAGTCTAAATTATTCAGTACTTTGTAGAATGTAAATAAAACTGTTTAGATAAACTATATAATATAATCACGATAAAAGCATTATAAAAATTTTTATTACAAAGTGAGGTAATATTGGGGAGTAGCAGAAACGTTTCCTCACACACCAAATAAACATAAATCAGATAAAATGTTAACAAAAAGTAAATAGATAAGACACAATTGATATGAGTAATTCAGTAGTATTCATCTTTCTTTCTTTTTTTTTCTTATGTTTTAAAATATCATGCAAGTCTTTTGTAAAAGGTATCAGAACGACAAAGATATTGTAAAGCAACGGGTAGATATTTAAAGTAATAACAAGTAGAAAATATTCAACTTACAAAAGTCCTGCAGTAACGAAGCACTTTACCCCTGACTGTAAGGGTGTTGATAGAATTTCTTACACTCTACACTAATCACTACTCACTGGTGTTAGCAGCAGACATTCTCATGCTGATGGAACTATGTAGCATTGATAAATTTCTTGTTAATTCTATTTCCTGAGACAATAATTTAGAAATATTTTGTAACACAAATCGTAAAACATGGTAATAAAAAGTTAGAATCACGGGCTTTCAAGCCACGATGTAATGCATGTCATCTGATAAGTTCTTGCATTAACAAAAAGCAACCTTTTTCTTTTTCAGATTTTTTTTCTGGAAATCCGATCTTCACAGTTTAAATATCACAAGACAAAAGCAAGAAACAAAAACCATAATGAGTAAAGCACGTGCAGGCGATAAAACCGTCTGTCAATGTTCCGTACAACTTTTATCTCACAAGCAAAACAACAAAAAACAATTAGTAAGCACGTGTATCACTAAAGTAAGTACGTCAGATGTTCCGTACAACACGCGTGCAGGTCGAACTTAACAAGTACTATTTCCAACAGAAAATCAACTAAAAATCGTGCAGCACTTGTTCAGGAACAATACAAAAATTCCTCCTTACTATTTTCAAAGCAAAAAGACAAGTCTTTTCCACGTAATTAATATATAGTAACCAAGAACGAAACACGACTGCTATTTCGCAAAACAAACAACTAAAACCACACATTAGTAAAATACGCGTAAGCAAATAAAACCGGCCGTCAAATGTAATTAATATATAAGAACAAAGAACAAACTACAACTCCTCGCTATTATAACCGCTTATCGACTCCGCAGTTAATATACAACTTCTCATATATAGGAACAAAGAACAACTCGCCTCGCTAATCTGTAGATATAAAATAGTTGTTACCCATAACATCTGAGCGCCTATTATCTCGACTTCGATAAATAACATAAGGAACAAAATTTATACGACGAATAATTCAATTTATTTATTAATGAAAATCAATCTTCAATTAAACTATCTTTTAAAATTAATACATGCGAGTCGAATTGCATACCAATCTGTAATTAATACGATGCACTCGCCTAAGGAGTCAACAAATACCAATTATAAAAATAGTAATTTGTAGAAATGTGTTTATGAATTGAAAAACAGCGTAAAAATGTTACGGTACAAAAAAATGCCCGTTACAAGCCATTGCATCTTTCGAGATAAATTTATATTGTTTGGTGTCAATTAATAGTAGATTTTTTCTCAGCTACCCAAATCTCTTTAAATTTTTCAGATAGCATCATTCCCCAGGGAGCTACCCTCATTTTAAGATTTTTTACCAGTAGCGATTTCTGACCGTCCTTACAAATTTTTTTTAGCCATGCGATACATCAAATTAGTCTAGAATTTTACGCAGAATCCGAATCTGTAAACAGAGTTTTAGTTCAAAATTTAACTGGATGAGGTTCGCATTTTCTCAGCCTCTTCCACAATATCTCTGCTTGGGTAGCAGCACAAAACTCGGGCACCGGCACAAAATAGCACTGACACAGCACAAAATTCTGATAAAGCTTCAACACAAAATTATAAGTGAGCGGGGCTCCTGTTCCCACAGCTTCTCCTACAATATCTGTTTGGGATAAAACTTGGTGTAACCGGCACAAAGCAGCACTAACGTAGCAAAAAATTCTGACAAAGTTTCTATCCAAAACCATGGAATACTCCAATCTGAAGAATGTAAAATGGGGGGGGATTAAGTAAATGGACCTATCTTTATCTTGATTGGATAGATTTTTAATCGGAACGCACAGGTAACAAGTGGGAATTGTATCGTTCTGCATACATATTGTAACGGGCTACTACTTACCGCGTTTCTCTAACTTAAAAACAAGTAATAACAAACGTCTTTATTACTCACTGTTCACAAGTCTAATTAACAGTATATGCCTTATTTATAGATGTTTTCAGTCCAATTAACAATGAAGCACTATTACACTAATGAATTTACAAGCACTAATATCTTCTTAAACTAAACTCCTTTACCATAGGTCCATTAACAGCACTAACACAACTATTTATTTATTTTACACGTTGTCTATTTATGTATACTACAAGCTGCATGTACATTAGACACAGCATATAACATTTATGTATACTCTTGAACTTCTAAAAGCTCAAACTACTATTAGTTTACAACGATATAATTTATATTAGACATTCTAGTATAGACTGACCCTTGCATTTATTAGCGGCCTTATATATATATATATATATATATACTCTGAGTTAAAGATATGACTCATCCTCTAGTAATTACGAGAAGCTTCTCGGTCCATTGAGAATAAGCGGCGTTTTGTGTGATTGATTGCTAGAAGGATTCTCGAATCCTAGAGACTATGCAGACCCTACAACGTCTGTGTGTTTGACGGGTTAGCTCGCAACAATATAGAAAAATTAGAGACGTGTAGGAGATAAAACACTGACAATGTAGTAAAAGAAGGTATACTCCATTCCAGTTAAGAAGGTAGTAGATGGCGCTTGTGCTTGAATCAGATTTACACAGATCAAAAATTTATTAGTTGGTGTATTTGAAAAGTTGCCGGCGTCGGTTGTATATTTACTATTTTGTGACGATAGTCTTTCAAAAATAACAATGCAAATGGCAGACTTTATTAGTTAATTTTTAAGTATTATTGCATTCAGTAATTGCAATTTGGTGTTCTTCTTAAGGAATAAGACCACATTGCTTTTTGAAAATGATTTTATTGACGTTTCGATCCTTCTCCTAGGATAGTTGTCTAAATAATAACAAGGAGTATTTGTAATTTGGTATTAAATTTCAGAAGATAAAATTGGACTTGGAACTACATTAAGTTTAAGACGGACGAATTAGCAATTCATAAAGCACATTGTACACTCATACTTAATCAATGTTCCATCTCAACTTTTAGTATTTTCCGAATACCAAAATTGAGATAGAGCATTACTTAAGTATGAGTGTGGCTTAATGTGCTTTATGAATTTGCCCTTAGTCTTTACTTAACAATTATGGTAGAAACAAACATTCACCTGGAGTTATAGAATGCTTTAATAAAATTCTGTCAGTTTCATTTTTTCGAAAGGTTGTAAGTTTGTTAACAATGATTGAAATTAAAGCAATGCATCGATGTTTATACAGATTTTTATTTATATTTTTTGCAAGATTGAGGTTTTTGAATAAATACATCCAAGAAACACGGTTTTAAAACATATCAAGCATTATTGAACTTTATTTTCTACCTGTTTGGTTAAAGTTTAAATAAAATATTAATATAGAACAATATATAAGCTATTTTTAATTAAACACATCACAAAATATCAAAACAATGATATCACAAATTTATATTTAATCTACGTCCATATCATCCCCAGAGGTATCTTCGTCGTCTGTTGTACTTTCATATCCAACATTTATTACAATTTGTTCGACAAGTTCTTCGACAATGCCATCCAATTTCCACATTTTTCTTCTTCTTTAATTGTATGGCTAATACAATTAACCCAATGTCCTTTATCTATGGCTGCAATTCCTTCATCCAGAATCACCTTCACGTCGTTAATTTTAAAAGTAGAATTGTTGGTAGCTGCATGCTGCTTTACTCGAGCCCAAATCAGCTCAATTGGATTTAGATTGCAGTGGTATGGGGGTAACCTTAATACAGTTCTGCCAGAGCGTTTTACAATTTCGTCAACAACATAAGGTGCCGGGTGAGCTAGAGAGTGCTGCTTTACTAAGGCTAATAATTCAACTTTTAATAGCTCTTTGGTAACTTTAATGTGTTTTGCGTTTAACCAATTATAAATTTGTTCTTTCCGCCAACTTTGATTTGGAACCTTATCGGCTTAGACGCTGTGATAAGGAGCATTATCAAGCACGATTACACTATCATTATCAAGAAGAGGTAATACACCTTTCAACCAAGTTATAAACGCTTTACCGTTCATGTCTTCGTGATAATCTCCTAAAACGATAATTATGAACTCAGGGTCCTAAGTTGTTTATAGTGTTAATACGCTACCTGTTTTTTTAGATTGAAAGTTTAAATATGCACCAATGACAAATCCCATATCACTACCCATGTGCGCAACAATTAATCTCTTGCCCTTACCAGAGGGATCTCGTATACCAGTCGATAAACCTTCGATTAATGCCTGCCTTGCTGTTTTTACAGTGGTGTCTTGCCATACCTTGTTCTTTACATGTCCAGCATTCACCCACGTTTCATCAGTATAATAAATTCTTTTGCCTTCGGCTCTATACTTTTAATTGCAGTTAAATATTTTCTTCGCCATAACACAATTTCAGGTTTTCAATTAAAATTGTTTTCGGCTACGCTTTCCATATTTAAAACCCAATTTCATCATTACCCGATAAAGTGATGTGCGACTGAAGTTTGGTAAAGAGTCATCATTGTTTATTGCATGTAATACTTTCTCTAAATTTGGTAATTCATTTCTAAAGTAAAATGCATGAATGCCGTCGAACCGCACATCTTTCAAATTCTTCAAGTTCGTCGTAGATTGTTGTACGCACTCTTGTAGTCTTTGACGAGGAAGCAGTACTAGTAGTTTCCATTTCTTTTACAATATTCCACATTGATCGAACACCTAAACCCACTTCTAACGCAGTTTGCTTCACAGATTGCGTTTTGGATGCATTTGTGGAAATTTTCAAATATATATTATAGGCAATAAGCTTTTGCCCGCTCATAACATGTTTGCCCTCGGATTCTTAATAGGTTGGTGATCCATAATTAAATAAAAGTCTGAAAAGAATTCATTGTTAGTATTATATGTTTATCTTTAATGAGACATGCTTACCTTATTATGAAGACACTGGTGTTTTATAGCTCTGACAAGAACTGTTTTGATACTAAATATAAAATTAACACAAATTAATAAGGCCGAGCAAAATTTCAAAGGCAAACTAATAACAGAATACAATAAATAACAAAAACGAAAATATGAAAGGGCAATAGCAAATGTCAAAATTCCAATTGACAATCTGTCTTATAATAAAAATGTTCAAACAACCAACACAAACATACGGGATATTTATACTTGTGTACACTTGGCTCATCCATCCACCAATGAGAATCCCTAAAATTCAGTCCTATCTTTTTCTTCAGTACTTTCTTAACTGGAATGGAGTATAGGTGTAACAGACTATTCTACTTGTGATTCTTCCCCAAATAAGGATGGGGAAAAGTGAATAAATTGACAGACCCTTTGTAAACAAGACGGCGATTCTAAGCTTCGTAAAGTATCTTAAAAATTTCCTGATACAAATACACCTTTACTATTTGCTTTCTTTCTTAATTCGTAGTCACTAGTAACGCCCTACGCAAGTTCAAACCTGGTTTTCATTACGTGCTAAGGAGTCCGTGATGTATGTGTGCCGTATTGTCTTCTATCACTTACATTTATAAGAAAGTTTTTACTTTTGCTTCTGGTTCTTAACATACACAACGTTTATAACTCGAAATAGATAGCGGAAAGAACCGCCAAACTTTTCCATGAGCAAATATCGATCGTAATTAAAAGGGCAATTTAAAAGCCTATAAAACGTTTATGTAATACTCCCTCGCTTATTGCGTTTTAGTGTTATTCTCATCGCTAAAAATGAAATAGACTAACGGTGGGCGGCATATTGCATTTATTGAGTTTCTGTCCATATAGAATGTTTATCAACAGGGATGGCGGCGACCGACACACGCGTGTATTGTCATTTGCCATAAATAACGTATGTTTTAATTGGATTTTACTGAAGTATCTATTAAAATTATCTTATCAGAGCCTTCCGCTTATGCTATTTTTCTTTTTTTGAAAGTAGGTTACGTATGTTAATTATAGGGTGGCCGAAAGTGGGTGTTAAACTAAATTAAAATGTCAAGTTATCAACGGTTGATTACAAAGTTAATTTTGAGTTCCATCGATTTTAACCTTTTCAATCATGTTGATTGAGGTTAAACAGGGGTTTGGTTAGATGGGATGTCATAAAATGAGAAAACTGATAACAACTCTGAAGTTCATATTTAAAATTACCTTTGTTAAAGAAGGAATGACAGAATTACTGATTGTGTACAAGAAAACGTTCCGAATGAGGTAAATTCTTGTTATTTCCTTGAATTTACCAAAATTGTCTCAATAAGCGTATAAGGAATTTATGTTCACATTCATTTGTGCATTGTCGGATTCTGCAGTGTTTATTTAAATAAAATTTTAGAGCTTTACCTTATTTTAGTTCTTATTCAATCAGTATTTGTTTTACGGAGAGACCGGGCAGTTGCCTGAAGCGACACTCGTGAAGTGCACCGGAAAACCGATTAACACATTATATTAAAAAAAAAAATAAAACGAAATTTAAAAAAGTTGGTGCCGTCTTACGTACATTTATTTTTTATATTTCTACATTCTACGAAACGGTTGAGCAATATAGTTACCTTAACCTTACGCATTACATACAAGGGACACTATTTATGTATTGAGAATAGAAAGAATAAACAATTGCATTTGATGAAAAATACTTTTATTGCTTTTCAAATTAATCGCCTTTAAGATCTATACACTTTTGCATGCGATTCAACCACCCTTCAAAGCACTTTGTCCAGCCAGAAGATGGTAGCTCTAAAACATGCATTTTGAAGGCCTTAACCGCTTTTTTGGCCGTGACAATCGTAGTCCACGCAGTTTACCTGTGAATACTGGAAACAAGAAGAAGTCATTCGGTGCCAAGTCGGGGCTGTAAGGCCGATAACCCATCAATCCGAACTTTTGTGTGTTCAAATACTCGTTTGTTGTATGTGATGTGTGTGAGCTCGTATTGTCATTATGTAAAATGATTCGTCGTTTTGGGTTGGTTTCTCTCAATTCACCGAAAATCTTCGTGCAAAATCTTATGTATGCCGGTCATACTAATGCTTAAACATCTCTCGATTTCCTTGATATGTCACATGACGATCTTCTTCAATTAGTTTTCGCACAACATCGATAATTTCCGGCACAACGACCTATTTTGGACGGCCTTCTTTAACTTCGTCCATGAGCGAACTACGTCCACGTTTGAATTTAGTGTACCAGCGATATACAGTGGTTGTGGATGGCGCTTCATCGCCAAAAGTTGAATTAAGTTGATTGATGCATTTTTTTTGAGTTAGATCACGTCGAAAGTCATAATAAATTATAGCTCGAAAAGTTTCGTGAGTTAATTCTATATTTTGACTGAGATGAAATTTTAAACACTGCAAAAAACACAAATAGTGCTCGCACGTCAAAATGTTCTGAGTACCTATGTGATGTATATTAAATCTAATCCACAATAAAATAAATCGTGGTAGATTTTTACTTTACCTATCGAGAATTCTTATGTAACAGTAACAAGCCCAGGGTAAGGTTAGGATGAAAATTGGCTTTTAGTAAAAGAAAACTCTTAAGACTTTTTAGCTAACTGAGTTTTTACCCACGGTCGCATGAGATTGGGTCATTGGATTTGTTAAAGTTGGAAAATAAAATAATGGACGCCACCTAAATTTTTTTTAATGCAACTGACAGAATCAATTTGCGAGAAAAAGAAAATTTGGAAACCTAGATTACCGCTAACCACTTTAAATACAAAGTTTGATTGTCACAAATATGTTACTTACATCTGGTCGTCTTCTTCAATGAACTAACGATGACTAGGGCGGCTCTGAAACATAAATACTGCCGACATAGATACTCTATATATATCTTACGAACCAGTATAAGCATGAAATCTTTGTTTTAGTTTCAATTAGTTTTCATTGTATCGTGGTACACATTCGTGTAAGTTTAACCTTGTAACGTAAATATATTCTATAGTAATATGATCATAAGAACCGCTTCAACATAAATATATTCTGTGGTATTTAATCCTTGTGTTTGAAGTTATAAAATCTTAAAGGAACAATTCTATATGAAAGCGGGAAGTCGTGTTCACTTAAAGAACTTAAATGTTTTGTACGGAGATATTTGGTATTTTTATAACTATCAGGAAACGTATTTATATGGAGTTTGGTAGGTTGTGTTGTCTATCTTTCAGGCGGATATTTCCTATACATTCGTTACAATCAGTACAGCGCGTGTGCATACCGGTCACGGGATACGACACGCTGATGATGTGTCGCTAAAAGGGGCGGCCATTGTCCATATAGATGTAGTCGCGTTGGCATTCTTTTGCTTGTTAAAAAGAAACAACATGAAACTCCAGGCCTTACCCAAGTGGGGCATCCACATCGGCTGGTATGAGTTATGGGAGAAGGTGGCGAGTTTGCTTTGGGACGCGGAAGAAGTGCCAAGCTCCTGCGAAACCGGCAAAGCACTAAAACACGCCATTCCTTAATGATTGTTTTGAGATTTGTTAACGTGTATGACATTACAAAATGAGTGAAATGATGGTTTATGTTGTAATTGTATCCAAGATTAGAGAGCAGTTCATTTGTCGAGGCGATTAATGTTTAGTAATAACCAGTTGAGAAGCAGATTTTTGGAACATGTGTGCTGGTAATCAATAATCAGATTTGGAAGCGACAAAACCTGCAGGTATCAAATCTTTCTTTGTTCTATTTGTGAAGATTCATAAATGCTCGAATAAATAAATTTCGAAGTCCGTTTGATCGAGTTAAATTTTGTATGCTTAGAGCAGTGTGAAAGAAAACAGTTAAAAATTAATACAGTAATAGTATTATAAATTTGCATAAAGTCACTTGTTAACTATGTGATAGTTCAGTCCACTTTTTTGCCTTTAAAATATTTATTTACTCATATTAAAATTTTTATAAGCCTCTAATACCAGATGTAAATGAAAAGTTGTTTGCTTAAGTTAAACACATGTGATTCGTTTTTAGTAGAAATAATGTTTGTAAAACATGTAAACCAGAACTCAGATCTGAAAGCTTGGTACTAAAACTTGTTTGATACATGATTATTAATTTAAAGATCTGTTATGTCAAAAACAGATGTATTGAAACTTAATTTTATTTGTACAATTTATTATCACATTTAAAGAAACATTCAACAAAGAGAAACCATATTAAATTTTATTTTTAGACTCAAGTTTTTTATTCCATGCATATTTAGATTTACTAAATTCTTAAAGTATACGAGTTTGTTAATCTTTGAAATTATACAAGGCTGAAGTAATTTAAAAGGCCCTATTTGCTTCAAGTGGTTTGTTCTAGGTATTTATTCCTGATTTAAAAGCTTTGGTGTGTTAATCTCAATATTATCCACCTACAATTATCAGCAGGTATTTTTATCGGAAAGCACAAACTGTGTTTTTCTCGTATAGAATTTGTTGTGTATTTTGTTCCAGGTTCATCGAGATCGGAGAGGTTGTAAGTATGTTCCAGAGATTTCCAGATACATCAGTTTAGTAAGTTGTAAGTTTTAATTGCATTTATATCCCGTGAGTTTCTGTATCTTCTCATAGGAGTATTGAATCTTTAGTGTAATCGTTCATACAGATACAGTGGCGCTCAACCCATTTTCCTTTTGTTAGTTTATCGTAGAGTTTAGACCATCACCACACCCTTTTCTCATTGCTCACCCTTGGGGTAATTCCCAGACTTAGCCGCGAATAGTTAAAGCTTCACTTTATCCATCAAAAAAAAAAAGGGAGAAGAATTCAAATGTTGCTTCAACCTTTCAAATACCTAACAAACTTTGGAGAAGTTTAATGATTATTGAGTAATGAACTGAAGTCAAAAATAATTTTATATTCTCTTTTAAGATAAGTAATGAACATTTTAAATTATAAGTGTACTTAATAAAAAATAAAATTCTTATAAATGTAGTTTCTTGAATTGGATACTTAACTTTTGAACATTATTTTTTATAATTAATAGTCTGGAATAGCGCTACTAAAACATTACAGTTCTTTAAAAAAAATTTACATTACTTGTGGCAAAAAATTATTAATTAATTAATTAATCCGAGTTTAAACTTCACTTTTCTGGACTGAGGCCCTATTAAATCAACATGTTGGTATTTTAAATTGTGGTAAACAAGATAACTATTAAACATGTAGCAAACATGTCATGATTATTTGTCTGCATATTTTACTATCGTCTTATATACAACCGGTAAGGTGCAATTTCCAAGGTTGAACACATCATTAATTACAAAAAATTGTACTCATTGTAACTTTACATTTTAACAGAATAAGCTTTTAGCAAATTAATTAACAAAATTATTCATGACGAGCCATAATGAATTGTATACAACAACCTGAGTTAGTTACAAGCTTCAAGAAAGAATTCATTACATACATAGATACGTAATGAACTTTGCTACGGCAGCCTTATCTTAAAAACTTAAACAGTCTTACCCATAGCGGCAATGACCTATAACCTTCAAATGACATGTCGTTCATTAACTAAACACGCCAGGTGTAGCTGCATAGCGGAAATCCACCATTTGTCCAACAAAATTGCTTACGCATTTATATTTTAAACGTGTTCCATAAAATTTGCTTGAACGAAACCAAATTGAATATGATCAAGATAACCTAAAGTTGTATCGGAGTTGCACTGTAATAAATTTCATAATTAATTTTAATATAATTACACATTCAAACAAACCGTTGCCAAGATGAGTTTGTACACTACACATACATACAAGTTGTCCCAGACAACTTTTAAATAACTGTGCCTTTATTACGGCGTCTCTGCCAGGAAAACTTAATTTCCCGCACCATCTTGAGTGTTTTTAAACACACCAAGTGACTTTTCTGTTCAACGAGGAAACGAAAAGTGACTATCTGTCACGAATCGTCGGAACAACTTGAAAATCTTAGATATTACAAAGAAGTAGGAGCACGCGAATAGGTTTGTATACATGTTATCAGTAAGGACGACGTGATACGTAGTAGATTGTAATTGTCATTAAAATTGTACTGTGCCTCGAAGTTTGTTGGGTTATTAAATATGCAAAATCGAATAAATCAATAATATAAACGTTGTTGAATAAATACCAAAATAATAGATGCATAGCAGTAACGTCAACAAATAAATTTGCAGGAAAATTTATATGTTACACCTTTAACCTCAAAAATGTCAAACTTTACGATGACAATTTCAGATTTCACCTGGCAATACCAGTGTTACCAGTTCTCAATACATAATTAGTGTTCCTCGTAGATGTATTATTAGATACGGGAAACAGAGTACCAAAAGCTGGTAAAACCATGTTAAAAGACAAAGTAACTAATTTGGCTTTTAGTATGGCACAACTGAAAGGGCAAAACGATATGTTACTTAAACGAAATAAAGCTTACCAAGCCGAAATTGAGCAATTTGAAACGAAATTACAAAGTATGCCACAAGAGCCAATAGTGACATACGCTAACATTTTAAAAGAACCAAAAATAAAACTGGGATCCAAAAATGCTACCATCGAAAGAGTCAGCAAATCAAGTAACCATACCTTATTTATCACATCCAGATCAGCCAAAGACGCAAAAGAGGTGCAAGAGACTTTTACAAAAATAATTAAACAAGCAATAGACAAAGTAAAGATTAAAAGTTCGAGATCCGTTCAAAACCGAAACAGAGAAAGACCTAGAAAAGGTAGTGTACATGAGGGGTTCATGCAAATACTAAGGTGCAAACTACCAAAAAACAAAAATCTGCTTGTCATTTTTATGATGTTCCTACCGTATGACAGAAGAAGATGATTTTTATCTCAAATCTAGTTGCTTTGAAACGTAAAGTTTATTCTATAATTAAATAGTCAGTAGCTTGTTTTAGGTATCCGTTAACTGGTTATACAGTACGACCGCGTATAATTGATTCTTATGTGATTTCCATCTAAAGACTCGTCGAACTAAGATCGCTTACTATCCGATAAAACCGTGTTTTCCAGTTTCTAATCGTTTGATAACACCTATGTTACTTTTTGAACTATCGTTATTTAGTTAAACCAATTAATATTCACTTGTTTTTCCTTATACACGACGAAAACAGTCATTGTATTTTTGCTGTTTCTTTTTTCTTCACGATATGCATATTGTGATTACTACTTATTTTAGTTTTTATTTGTTTTTGGTACTAGTGTACTGATATAACATGTTTTTTTGTTTAATTATAATTTTTTTATGCTGCGTGTGGTTTATAGAATGAGTGCGTGTATTTGTTTTTCAGGCCTTCTTTACTTTTTGTAGGCATTATACGTCAATGTACGTAGCATAAATAAATAAAAAATTTATGCTACGTGCATTGACGTGGCCGAAATGAAAAGGAAGAAGAAAGCAAATAAAGAAATTGACCGGGCTCATTCGGTGAGTAGGCGGAGTATAATACCTACAAAAATTAAAAAAGGCCTGAAATACAAATACACGCAATCATTCATTAAAACCACACGCAACATAAAAAAATATAATTAAACAAAAAAAACATGTTATATCAGTACAGTAGTACCAAAAACAAATGAAAACAAAAATTAATAATCACAATATGCATGTCAGGAAGAACCAAGAAAAAAATCAATGCTCAACATAGCGAGAAGCCGTTTTTAGGTATCTACTCCCATATTAATTACCAAAGAAAGAAAAAGAAATCACAACTCTAAAAACCGCAGCTTTAAATCGTCATCTTAAATATAAAATTAAGTATATACAATCGTTACAATATCAATAATACGTGTCAAGCCTCCCCCCCCCTCCCGTACAGATGATAATCATTCTAGAACCACAAGGTGTAATCATCCAACAAAATGGAAATATAATGGTTCAACCAGTTCATGAAACCCATACCAAAAAAAATAGTGGATAAAGACTCACCCACGTGTCGAATAGGTTGGACATATGACACCCTCTTTAGGGCCGCAGCGGGGCAGCAAGGCCTAGGACCACGCAATTGGTGCCATGTACAAAGGGGCGGCCATCGCCTCCTCAATTAGGTCCACGGTAACAGGTAAGTCTATCCACCGGAAGAAGAACGCTGTATTGCGGGCGGGAAAATCCCATGAAGAAAAAAAGACAGCAAAAATATAACGACTGTTTTCGTCGTGTATAAGGAAAAGCAAGTGAATATTAATTGGTTTAACTCAATAACGAGAGTTCAAAAAGTAATATTGGTGTTATCAAAAGATTATAACTGGAAAACACGGCTCTATCGAATAGTGCGCGACCTCAGTTCAAAGAGTCTTTAGATGGAAATCACATAAGAATCAATTATACGCGGTCGTACTGTATAACCAGTTAACGAATACCTAAAACAAAATACTGACTATTTAATTATAGCATAAACTTTACGTTTCAAAGCAACTAGATTTGAGTTAAAAATCATTGTAAAGTGGCCTTATGAGGAACCGGTAAAATACATAGGATGTTGATGAAGGATTTAAGAATAGCAACGGAATCGATTTAACAAAATTATTGTAAAGCGGGCTTATAAATTAACAAGAGAAAAAGGGGTATTTAATTTATCTCGAAAATAAACGTAACAAGGTAAAAGAACGCACATACAAACAAAACTTGGAAGAGCATATGAACGTAGAAGACTTTTTTTAACAAAAACTTTATACTAAGATTTATAACCGGGGCAAAAGGTAGACCAACACCAAACCATGTAGCAAAAGTATCACCAAATATACGCAGACTACCTTTAGGTCAAGGTAAAGTCTACTTAGGCTTCTGATCACTAACCATTAAAGACTACATTATAGTCCCAAGCTGCGTAAGATGTCAGGACCTGGGACATGTGTCTAAACACTGTTCCAGAAACAAAGAAACATGCGGACACTGCGGTGCCGAAACAGAAAAAGAATCTACCCACAAGCGCCAGAACTGTCCAAAACTCAACAATCCTAGGGTATGTATACCATGCGTCAAAAGAAATAAAAGATTAACCGTATCCGGTATTGGTTATTTCATTTACATAAATTCCCTTTCCATTCTTAAATTCTCCAACAATACCCTATATAGTGTACCTGTTCAGTATAAGCCCGCTTAACATAATTTTAACTCAAATTCACTTTGCTTTTAAAACGAAAATTTATTCGATAAATTAAATAGTCAATACCTTGTTTTAGGTATCCGTTAAGTTGTTAAACATTCCGATACTATTATTTGATAGCGTGTTTTCCAGTTTGCTAATCGCGCTTTGATAACGCAAGGATTACAGTTCGAATTCGTGTTATTTGAACCCATTTTGAATTTGATTCTGCAGCTTGTGCGTTAATAGTATATTACATTACTAGCGTGGAAAGTGGAAAGTGGAAATGTCATTTTCCACGCGAGTACTGTACACTACTTTTCCGACGACCACCACTAAAAACAATTACGAAATAGTTATTTTTATGCTTATTTGCAATAAATGTGTACGCAATAATGCAAGACAGACAGATACCTATAAAATTTATTTGACGTTTTGATGTTGAAAATTCGAACACCGCGAATCTGTTGCTTTTAGCGTATGTATTCTCAATTTTTATTGAAGAAATCATTTCAATTACAAACTAATATGAGTAATTACATCTTTAAGTAAAACGGAAAACTGTCAGTATCGATTTAACTATGGGTATTTTAAACTGTTATTAGCCAAAACGAAACGAATGAATGCAAGAAGGTAGAAACCGGTAGTCGTTTGGGTTGCCTAGGTAACTAGCATACTAACATCAGTCATATCACTCTAGAGTTGAAAAGTATTTCAACACTAGAGTGATATGTACTTTCGCACTCTAGAGTGATATACTTTACTTTCTACATAAATAAGTAGTGTGTAATCTGTTGTTTTCACAAGTGGTCGTCGGAAAAATATTTTATACATCATTCGTTACAGTATTTCAAAAGCAATGCACGTTTTTTGTTCGACAAGTAGGAGGTATCTTGCGTATACCGCGCTTACCCATTCTAATCAGATTCCCTTTTTAGCTCTTAGCTGGAGGCCAAATTGGTCCTTTCTTTATGTAGACCCAACTGTTCGTTGACGTAAACCAGCTACTTTTGTTTGTAGACCGCTTCTGCAGTTACGGTAGCAGGGTGAATGGATCCTGACTGCCATGGCGTTGCTATGCTAACTCACCCCCGACGGTTTGCAAGTTACGTATCCAGACACATACAGGTATACAACTTGTTTTCTTTTGTGCATATCAATCGCATATTTCGTATCAGCGTTTGGTGTAGTTACGTGATAAGAAACGTGACACTGCAGAACTATTGTTTGTTGCTGCGAATCGATATTATCGCTTTACAGGTGTGATGTACCATTGTTAAAAATGTTTAAAAGACACACGCTTATTCTTTTCTACTGATTGGTTTATTTTACAAGCGGTATTATGTACAATTTAAAAGAATGTTGGACAAAAGCTCTCACACGTTAATTCTTTCCTACTGGCCGAGATTTTCAAAAATTCAACCAATTTACGCCAAATTTAGTACAGGGGGGTTTTCTTAGTTGCCGATTGAGATTCTGCACTCAGTTTTTGTAAAATCAGAATTTAGGATGCGGATCCAAGATGGCAGGCGAGATATCTTAACGGGTTCAAGTGAATCAAATGAAAAATTGTATAATTTTGAAGATCACTACAGAACATACTTACATCAACAAATTAAGAAGATGATCATGATGGGGAAATTGAATTTTGTCAAAACATGATGGAAGGGATTGTTCAGTATTTTAATTTTGAGTTACTATTTATTCAAGACATTTCAAGTCAATCGCTGCAGAAAGAAATGTGTCAATGATTCATGAAATAACTGTTAAAATTTCAAATTAATAATTATTGGATAGAACGAAGAGTAACTATGCAGCAGCTAGCTAATATACCTCATTTAACTTTCCTTAATTTTTTCTTTTACGGCTACTTAAAAATAATCGTGCACGCTACTAAACCAAAAGATAAGAAGTATCTGAGACAAAGATAACACGACGGTTGCGCCAATATAATATCTGATCCTTTAGGAGCGTCATTGTAAATTTTGTTGTCCGTCTGCTAAGGTTTTGATGGAGAACATTTTGAACCAAGATTGTTAGTCTTACCATAACTGGCCGGGTTTCCTCTCCTTCCCTTAACTAGCCGGGAACCTTCACCTCGCCTTGACTAGCTTTTCCTTAAATAGCCGTGATATCTCCTTGCTTTTATTCGCCAGGTTTTTTGCTTTGGGCTTAGGGGTTTCATTTGAAACAATATAGTTGACCTAGAAATGACCTTGATGGACAAGGTCAAGGTCAACCCCAAGGTCACTATTGAATAGCCAGGGAAAAATCCTAAAACATTTGTATTATCATTTTTCAAAAAATTTCATTACCTCAAAGTTACTCAGCGTTCCCGTTGCAAAAACAAATTTGACATTAGAACGACGTTGAAGATCATGGTGAAGGTCATGTTCAAGGTTACATTTGAATGCAAAGTTCCTGCTCTTTCCAAATCTGCAATAAAAGTAAGTGTTCCTATTCGAAAAAATCTAGTTAACCTTGAATTGACCTTGAAGGACAAGGTTAAGGTCAAATCCAAGGTCACCATTGAATAGCCAGGGAAAAATCCTAAAACATTTGTTCTTATTATTTTTCAAAAAATTTAATTGCCTCAAAGTTATTCAGTGATCCAGTTCCAAATACAACATTGACTTTGGAGTGACGTTAAGCGTAATGGTCAAGGTCATGGTCAGAGTCATGACCAAGGTCATAGCCAAGGCCATGTTCAATGTCACGGGCAAGGTCATGGTCAATGTAACGAGCAATTTTATGGTCAAAGTCACGGTCAAGGTCAAGCTCATGGTCAGGGTCATAGACAGAGATCATGGTCAAGGTCATATTTGAATGTAAAATTTCTTGTTCTTTTCAAATCCGCAATAAAAGGTAGAGGTTACCATTTGAAAAAATATAGTTAAACTTCAAGTAATCTCGAAGCACAAAGTCAAGGTTGAATTGAAGGTCACCATTCAATCGAGCGTCAAAAATCCTACAACTTTTGTTCGAGACATGTTTCCGAAAAGGCGTTTCAAGCGAAATATTTTACCGTTTTCAAACTTTTGGAACACCGGAATATTAAAAAAAGTCGGGCGTATCCTCATCTTTGTCGTATTTACAAAAATAAGGAGAATAGAATTTTTCTGGTTCGAACTATGCCTGTTAGATATTTAGGATTTTTAAAATAAACGTGCATTTTTCTAATAATATACAATCAAATTTTTGCTATCCGCGAAATGAGAAGTCGCGACCTGCAGTTGAAAAACACTGATATACACGCAGCATTCATGAAATACACGGTTGAATGCTTTGCTGAAATCCTTGTAAATGATATATAAGTAAGATAGCAAGATACATAAAATAGTAGTTGATAATTAAATAGTTTCACATTACGCATAGAAACGAAGTATTTTTATAGAGGAGGTTCAAATAATTTTAGAAGCCAATTCCCATACGTTATTTTTGTAACATTCTATACTAGTGTATTTTTAATAAAGTGCAATGTAATCGTAACGTTTGTGTCTGTGGTATTCAACTCACAGAACAATTATATACAATTACTCGTCCGTACAGTTTGTGAAAGCCATACATTTGCAATTAAGCGACACGGCTTTGAAATTCGATCCTGCGAGCTATTAAAATCCGTTGCGTTGGACACGAAAGAATCGACCAAAAGTTAACTAACAAAAAGCTATTGAAAGCAAGCTGTATCCTCTTAGGGACGTCGTTATTTCTTACTTTTATGAGATTCAGTCCTTCTGAGAAGAACTTCCTCTTCGAAACTACGTTTCAATCAGGAGCTTTATCTGATACTGAAGTGAATTGAAGCTTATACAACATGCCTAGAATTTAACATCCAAAGGAGAAAATGCTTATTCAGTGTCACATTTCAGAACGCCCCTTAATGGCGAGTTGCTCTTCGTTAGTGTCAGTATTGTTAACGAATTCTTCTGAATGGTTTTTTATTTATGAGTATTGTGTTTTGTATCCAGTTAACTATGATTGATACTTGGAGGAATGATGGAGTTTAAATAAAATTTAATATTTTCGTCTACATGCGGTGACGTTATGCTAAATATAACAGAGAATTACAAATGATAATTATAAACGATGTCTAATTATGGGTTGCTACGCCCGGATAGAGTATGCCTTGAGATAACCATTTCTAAAGTATTATCGTAACCTATCATTTAAACGGCTATTTTAACATTCTTTAGATTCTACGTTAGTGATACGGCAAAGTAGGTGAACTGAACGCAAAAAATAAATTTTGCGATGATATCCTATGAATATCAATAAACTCAGAGTAAAACATTATGACAAAAGATTCTAGAAAAAAAGGAAACCTCCTACGATAGCTAGTCGAGGGATTAAACTCCGCGGGAGCATGAAACAGTCGTGAAATTATCTTGAAGAACGCGACAACCCCCAGAACGCAACAAAGTTCACGAGATATACAATGTACAAATTAATTTACCATACTCTATTTACTTTGGACCTATAGAACCCCTCGTCGAACCTGCTCTATGGGACTGTCCCTAAAAATATGAATTCACAACATAGAATCACGTAAACTGAGGACACTGCATGCCTCAGCATAAAAGTATAAGTTTTTTTTACAGAAGATCAGAACCCTGATAATACCCAACATAAACAGCCTCTTAATTGAATGCTAGACCTCAATTAAATGTACTTTAGCACTTCCAAAATGAAGAATTATGGTTTGAATCTCCTTAAATTAAGCACAAACATTAGGTCTTCAGTCCTGGAACTTGTTAGACACGTACCTCCATTGTTTCCTATTCTAAACTAATCTACATATTTTCCTAAAATTTCCACAGTCTGCATCTTTCACTATCTGCGTGCAATAGTCTGATCTAGGTCTGCCTACACCTCTCTTTTTCGCTTTTCATTACTTCCAATATTGTCATGCCTTAGAACGCTCTCCTATTTTTTTCTGTTTTCCACAGACATACTTCCTTTCCTACTATTTCTAGGACCTTTTGTCTTTACTTTCTCCGTTCGGTGGTATCTTCATCTTACATCTGCACCACCACGTTTCAAAGGCTTCTATCTTTTTCCTGTCTGCTTCTTTTACTGTTCACATTTCATAGCCTTACTGTGCTGTACTTCAGACATATATTTTCAACAATTTTTTCTTTGTTTTTGTATTGTCTTCAAACATACTAGTCGCTATTTCTTGTTAAATACAGCATGGTGTTGTGCTAATTTTTTTTATATCTCCTGTTGTTTCCCCTTCTATTGTTTTCTAAAAATGTATCCTATTTCATCTATACTTAAAGGTAGGCGTAGGGGGTTAAGCAACCTGATGACTACCAAAACCTCCCACCACTTAGATATTTGCCGAATCAATAGTTTTCCAATAACTCCATTTGAACAATCAACATTTGTTAAAAATATGGCAAAACCAACACCTGTTGCAGTATACGATAATCATCAGGTTTAAATACAATTACTTTTCCATCATAAAGCTTTTCGTCATAAAACTGGATAGCCGCGTACCTTCATTGATTTTTACGAAGGCGTAAAACGGCCACAAAAAATGCTCTACTTATTATATTAAATTTCGATTTCTATGTCGAAATTTAGTTAAATTTTGACTTCGATCTCGAAATTTGGTTAAATTTCGACTCCTATCTCGAAATTTAGCTAAATTTTAACTTCGATCTCGAAATTTAGTTAATTTGGACTTCGATCTCGAAATTTAGTTAAATTTGGACTTCGATGTCAAAATTTAGTTAAATTTCAACTTTGATTTGGAATTCAATGTCAAAATTTAGTTAAATTTTGACTTCGATCTCAAAATTTCATTTTCGATGTCGAAATTTAGTTAGATACCAACTTAATGTCGAAATTTAGTTAAATTTCGACTTCGATCTCGAAATTTATTAAATTTCGACTATGATCTCGAAATTTAGCTAAATTTTGACTTCTATTTCGAAATGTAGTTAAATTTGGGCTTTGATGTCGAAATTTAGTTAAATTTTGACTTCGATCTCGAAATTTGGTTAAATTTCGACTTCGATCTCGAAATTTAGCTAAATTTTGACTTTGACCTCGAAATTTAGTTAATTTGGACTTCGATCTCGAAATTTAGTTAAATTTGGACTTTGATGTCGAAATTTAGTTAAATTTCAACTTTGATTTGGAATTCAACGTCAAAATTTAGTTAAATTTTGACTTCGATCTCAAAATTTTATTTTCGATGTCGAAATTTAGTTAGATATCAACTTAATGTCGAAATTTACTTAAATTTCGACTTCGATCTCGAAATTTATTAAATTTCGACTACGATCTCGAAATTTAGCTAAATTTTGACTTCGATTTCGAAATTTAGTTAAATTTGGACTTCGATCTCGAAATTTAGTTAAATTTTGACTTCGATGTCGAAATTTAGTTAAATTTCAACTTCGATTTCGAATTCAATGTCAAAATTTAGTTACATTTCGACTTCGATCTCGAAATTTAGTTAAATTTGAAATTTATTTTAATTTCGACTTTCGAAATCGAAGTCGAAATTAAACTAAATTTCGACATTGAAGTCGAAATTTAACTAAATTTCGACATCGAAGTCCAAATTTAACTAAATTTCGAGACGGAAGTCGAAATTTAGCCCAATTTCGAGATTGAAGTCGAAATTTGACTAAATATTGAAATCGAAGTCGAAATTTAACTAAAATAAGTAGAACGATTTTTTTGTGGCCCTATTACGCCTTCGTAGATTTCTGTTTGAGCTAACCTTCATATTTCTCTTTAATTCTCAGAGTCTACATTCTTTCGTTACCTATGTGTAATAGTCTAATCTAGGTCTAGTTTTAACTTTCCCTTTTCCCTTCTCTGCTTCTAATATATTCTGCGCTAGTCCCTCACGTCTCATTATGTATCCTATCATCTTGTTTCTCATATTTTGTACTATTTTCCACATATTTTTTTTCTCACTTAACATTTCCAGTACTTCTTTGCTCTTAACTTTGTCTCTTTATGATAGCTTCATCATACGTCTGTAGCACCACATTTCATAATTTTCCTATATCGGTCTATAGTATTTTTGCGAGATTTGGTAATAAGAAAGTGTTTTTGTAAATTGATTTATAAAACTCATTTTTGGAGAAAAGGTACAATACACCTTCAGTAAATGTTTATAATTATAAATTGAGAGAAGTCTATTTCTTTTGATTTTGTCTCATCATCACCATTAGGTTTTCAGTCCTGGAAATGGTTACACGCGTATTCTCATTGTTTTCTATTCTGAACTGTCCTAGAAATTTCCCTGAAATTTCTACAGTATACATCTTTCACTATTTGTGCGCAATAATCTGATCTAGGTCTACCTTTACCTCATTTTTTCCTATCTATGCCTGTAGTATATCCCGCACTATTCCCCAAAAATACCTTAGAAAGTAGCCTGTCCTTCTATTTTTCCTATTTTATTTTGTTTTCTACAGATATCTTTATTCTACTATTGTTTCTATAACCTCCTTTTATTAACTTTGTCTGTCCATGCTATGATCATCATACATCTGGAGCACAACATTCGAAAAAGCTTCTGCCGTTTTTCTGTTTGTTTTTCCTACCGCCCTTATTTAATAGTCATACTGTGCTGTGCTCCACCCATACGCTTTTAACAATTTTCTTCTTGTTTCTATGCTCTTTGTTTTCGACCATAGCCGCTGCTCTATCTTGTTACATGCAGTTCTGTTCCCCTTCTATTGCTTTGGAAATACATACCTTATTTCCCTGATAGTTAGTGGTATGTGAAGGGGGTTAAGCATCCAGCGGCAACTAAGTTTCCCCAACACTTGAACATCCGTCTAATTAATTGTTTCCAATATATTCTTTCGCATATTCAACACTAGTTCAAAATATTTCAAAACCAACACCTGTAGTTTATAATAAACATCAGATTTATGTGCAATTACTTTTTCCGTCATTAGGTTTTCCGTCTTAAAACTAATTGGACGCGTACCTATACTTATTTCTATTCTGAGCTAGCCTACACAGTTCCCTGAAATTTCCACAACCTAGATACAGGTCGGTTTTTTTTTTCGGTTGTTTCCTAATTATATGCCCTATATCACCGAGATTCAGTGGTATGTGAGGGGGTTCAGCAACCTGTGGCTATCAAGATCCTTTTGCACAATTAACATTAATTGAGATTATTGCAAATCCAATACCTGTAGTTGCTTATAATAATCACCAGGTTTAAGTACAGTTACTTTTTCGTCATTAGGTTTCCACCTTGGAACTGTTTGGACGGGTACCTCCATTGATTTCTATTCTTAGATAGCCTACACATATCCCTCCCACAGCCTATACATTTCACTATCTGTGTGCAATAGTCTAACCTACGTCTACCTCTACCACTCTTTTTTCCTATCACTGCTTCTAATATATTGAGAACTATTCCCTCATGCCTTAATATGTAGTTTATTATCATATCTCTTCAATTTTTTAGCGTTTTCCACATATTTCTTTCTTCCCCTATCATTTTAGGTACCTCTTAGTTCTTAACTTTATCTGTCCATGAAATCTTCATCATACGTCTGTAGCACCACATTTCAAAGGCTTTTATCTTTTTCTTGTCCGCTTCTCCTACTGTCAAGGCTTCACAGCTGTACAGTGCTGTGCTCCACACATATGTCTTAAGCAATCTTTTCCTTGTTTCTATGTTTGTTGTCTTTGAACACAGTAGTTGCTTTTTCTTGTTAAATGTAGCATGACCTTGTGCTAATCTTTGTTTTATATCTTTTGTCCTTTTCCAATTCTGCGTTATTTGGCTTCTAAGGTAGCAGAAATCCTTAACCTCTTGTAAATTCTTGTTACCTATTTGCATTCTTGTTTTTGATTTACTTTCCCCTCATTTGTATGCTAGCACTTTAGTTAGAATCGTTTCCATTTCACTAAGAACAGCTTCTAACTCTTCCTTGCTAGATGCTAATACCGCTATATCATCTGCAAATCTAAGCATATCAATTTTTTATCCGTTTATAGTAATTCCAGATGTCTTCTTGCATTTGACAGTATTCATTGCCTCTTCAATGTACAAGTTAAAAATTAGTGGGGATAGGGTACATCCCTGTCTCACCTCTTTTCTAGTGTCTACTTCTTTACCTTCCTGCTCTAATTTTATTACTGCTGTTTGCTCTTTGTATAAGCTATGTACTATTCGTCTATCCCAATAACTCATTCCAATCTTTTTGAGTATTTAGAACATTTTTTTCCATTTTCCATTGTCGAATCCTTTTTCCAGATCTAAAAACCCTTTATACACGCTTTCCCCCTTTTCTATTTTTTCTCATTATCACTATCATAGCTAAAATAGCCTCCCGTGTTCCCTTGTTTCGCCTAAACCCAAATTGATCTTCTCCTAGTATTTCTTCAGCTCGTTTTTCCATTCGTCATTGTACAATTCTAGTTAATATTTTTGACACGTGCGCTGTCAAACTTATTGATCGAAAATTTTCACATCTATCCACGCATTTCTTTTTTGGTATAGTTACTATGATGCTACTTTTGAAATCTTTGGGTATCTCGCCTGTCTCATACATATAGCGTACAAGTTGGAAGAAACGTTCTGTTACTGCTTGTTCAGCGACTTTTATAGTTTCTGCTTGCACCTTATCTGTACCCGGCGCCTTACCATTTTTCACATACTTTAATGTTAATTCAAACTCATCTCGAAGTATAGGATATCCCAGGTCATCATTTTCAATGTTTGATTACTGTTCTAATGCTGTTAGTTCCTTTTCTGAATATAAATTCCTTATATATTCTTGCCATCTACCCACTTTCTCTACATTTTCTATAATGACGTTTCCGCCCGCGTCCTTTATATTTTTGCTATGTGGTTTCATATCTCTAAAGTTGCTTCTAATTAGTTTGCATGCTTCATCTGTCTTTCCTATTTCCATCTTAGTTTGTACCTCTTTGCACTTTTCATCAATCATTTGTTCTTTAGCTTTCCTGCATTTGCGAATAATTTCCCATTTTATGGTTTTATATTTCTGTTTTCCTAGTTCGTCTGATTTATTTTTGTAGTTTTGATTTTCTTCTATTAAATTCAGGATATCCTTTGTTATCCATGGTTTCTGGGGGAACTTTGCAGCCACGAGCTGTTTAACTTTCTTCCCATACCACTTAATATCGAGTAAATAGATCATATAATTAGGAAACAACAGAAGGGGAATTTCAGGAAATGGTGTAGGCTAGCTCAGAACCGAAATAAGTGAAGATACGCGTCCAACAGTTTCAAGAAGGAAAACCTAATGACGAAATAAATAATTGCACATAAATCTGATGATTATTATAAACAACTACAGGTGTTGGTTTTGAAATATTTTCAAATAATGTTGATTGTGCGAAAGAATATATTGGAAACCTATTAATTCGGCAAATGTTCAAGTGTTGCGGGATCTTGCCAGCCACAGGTTGCTTAACCCTCTTCACATACTACTGAATATCGGGGAAATAAGTATATATTTATAAACATTGGAAGGGGAACCGAACTGCATCTAACAAGAAAAAGCAATTACTGTATTCAAAGACAACAAACATATAAACAAGGAAAAAATTGTTAAAAGCCTATGTGTGATGCACAGCACAGTACGTTTATGAAATAGGGGCAAAAAGAGAAGCAGACAGAAAAATGTTAGAAGCCTATACCGTGTTTCAGATGTATGAGGAAGATAGCATGTACAGACAAAGTTAATAACAAAGAGATTATAGAAATAGTAAGGGAATAAAGATATCTGTGGAAAACAAAAAGAGAAGAGAAATAGAAGGACAGGATACGTTCTAATGCATTTTTGGGGTATAGTGCGAGATATATTACAAACAGAGATAGGAGAATAATAGGTAGACCTATATCAGACTATTGCACACAGACAGTCAAAGATGCAGACTGTGCAAATTTCAGGAAACTGTGTAGGTTAGCACAAATTAGGAAACAATGATGGTACGCGTCTAACCAGTTCCAGGGCTGAAGACCTGTTGATGTCACATAAACATGTATGTACGATTTGCGGTAATTCACTGAGAGTATGAAACTGCATTCATGTTTATACGGGTTTCCCAGTTTGGTTCAAGGAAATACCCTTTCTACCCATTCCTAAAATTCTACTTGAACACGTATTTATTTTAGTTTAGCTGCATTAACTTATGTTGTACACTTAATAGCAATTTCTTTTATTTTGAACGTCGAGTGCTGTTACGAAAATACGTGATCCAAAGAGTCTTACTATTAGATTATGATGATTCAGAGTGATTCATAGTGATGAAAATGATGAAATTGCTGATCATAGTTTAGATAAAAGCAATAATGAAATTGATGGTGCAGCAAAAGATATGTAGCTAAAGATGGCACTGAATGATCAAAACGTTCAAAAAATATAAGTTACGAGATCTCGAACAGTTATATTGAATGTTACTTCTGGTCTAACGGCCAACAGTTCTGAAATTACTAGCGTCAGAGAGGCATTTTTCCTGTATTTTATCCCAAAAATCATAAATATTATTGCAACCGAAACAAACTGTAAGGCTACTGACCTCTACGAACAATGGAATGCTGGCAACCCTCTGAAACCAAGAACATTTGTTCCAACAAGTAATAATGGAATATTAGCGTATCTTGGACTTTTGCTTAAAATTGGTGCTCTCAAAAGTAGTAAGGAATCTATCACCATGTTATAGTAGATCTTGCATACAGTAAAGCTATCATAAGAGCTACTATGTCTTGTAATCATTACGACAAATTCATGCGATTTCTTCATTCTGATAATTTCAAAACTACAGAACAAAGAAGAGAAAACAACAAAGGCTGCGATTAGAGAGATATTTGATGTATGTGTTAAAAAATAAAAAAATATTTGTAATTGAAGTGCTCATATATGCATGGATGAACAACTTGTTCCCTATAGAAGTAAAGCTTCATTCCATGTGTATATGAAAAGTAAATCTGTAAAATACGGGATCAATGTTAGGACCATGGCAGACTGCGATTCTGCATATATAATAAATATGCAGATGTATCTGGGTAAGGTTTTCAATGTCATAAATTATCCGAGTATGAATTGTCTGATTGTTTTTTTAGGGAAAATGACCAAGCAACTAAAAAAGAACCAAGGAAAGAGAGTCGTTTTAGACTTAGTAAACTTACCTGCAGGGCATGGAATAACTACTGATAATATTTCCACAAGTCTGTAATAATCGGCTAAACTTTGGCTGTAGGAAATGATCTCTACGATATCCTTAGAAAAAATAAAGCGTTTATACCAAACAAATTGCTACCTAGACCATATAAAATTATAAATTTTCCTATGTTTGTTTACAGAAATAATCATACTCTGGTACTATCATCATCATCATTAGGTCTTCAGTCCTGGAACTGGTTAGACGCGAACCCTCATTGTTTCCTATTCTGAACTAACCTACACATTTACCTAAAATTTGCAGTCTGCATCTATCACTATTTGCATGCGCTAATCTGATCTAGGTCTACATCTACTTCTTCTTTTCCTTGTAATATATCCTTAAAATGCCGTAGAACGTATCCTGACCTTCTATTTCTTCTATTTTTTTTGTGTTCCACAGATATCCTTATTCCCCTACTATTTCTAAAACCTATTTGTTATTAACTTTGTCTGTTCATGCTATGTTTGTTGTCTTTGAATTTAGTTGCTGTTTTTTTGCTAGATGCAGTTCGATCCCCTTCTAGTTTACAATTATATACCCTCTTTCCCCAATATTCAGTGGTATGTGAAGGAGGCTAAGCAGCCTGTAGCTGCCAAGTTCCCCCAACACTTGAACTTTTGCCTAATTAATAGTTTTCCGATAAATCCTTTTGCACAATTAACATTATTCGAGCATTTCAAACCAATACCTGTAGTTGCTTATAATAATCATCATGTTTAAGTACAGTTATTTTTTTTCGTAATTAGTTTTTCCTTCTTGGGACTGGTTGGACGCGTATCTACATTGATTTCTATTCTGAGCTAGGCTACACATTTTCCTGAAATTCCCACAGCCTACATCTTTCACTATCTGTGTGCAATAGTCTAACCTAGGTCTACCTCTACTACTCTTTTTCCTATCTCTGCTTCTAATATATTCCGCACTACTCCCTCATGCTTTAGTATGTGGCCTACACATTTCCCTGAAACTCCACAGTCTACATCTTTCACTATCTGTGTGCAGTAGTCTAACCTAGGTCTACCTATTCTTCTTTTTTTATCTCTGCTTTTAATATATTCCGCACTATTCCCTCAAGCCGTAGTATGTGGCCTATCACCCTATCTCTCCTATTTTTACTGTTTTCCACAGATTTCTTTCTTCCCCTACCATTTCTAGTAACTCTTTGTTCTTAACTTTGTCTGTCCAGGATATCTTCATCATACGTCTGTAGCACCACATTTCCTGTCCGCTTCTTCTATTGTCCAGGTTTCACAGCCGTATAGTGCTGTAATCCACACATATGTTTTATGCAATATTTTCCTTGTATCTGTGTTTGTTGTCTTTGAACACAGTATTGAACCCAGTAGTTGCTTTCTCTTGTTTTATATCTTTTATACTTTTCCCATCTTGTGTTATTTTGCTTCCTAGGTAGCAGAATTCCTTAACCTCTTGTAAGTTCTTCTTACCTATTTGTTTTCGATTTATTTTCCCTTACTTTGAATACTAGTACTTAAGTTTCATTTTTGTTAATTTTCATACCGAATCTCTATGTTAGAACTGTTACTATTTCATTAACAACAGCTTCTAACTCTTCCTTGCTATATGGTAATACCGCTATATCATCTGCAAATCTAAGCATATCAATTTTTTTGTCCCTGCATAATAATCCAAACGAATTTCTGCATTTGACAGTGTTCATTGCCTCTTCGATGTACAAGTTAAAAATTAATGGGGATATGGCAAATCCCGGTCTGACCCCTCTCATAATATAGACTTCTCTACATTTCTACTCTAATTCTATTACCGCTGTTTGCTCTTTCTCTACGCTATGTACTATCCGTCTATCCTTAAAACTCATTTTAATCTTTTTGAGTATTTCTAACCCTTTGTCCATTTTACATTGTCGAATGCTTTTTCCAGATCTACAAACCCTATATATATACTTTCCCCTTTATCTATTGTTTTCTCCATTATCACTCTCAGAGCTAAAATAGCCTCCCATGTTCCTGATTTGCCTAAACCCAAATAGATTTTCTCTTAATATTTCTTCAGCTCGTTTTTCCATTCATCTTTGTACAATTCTAGCTAATATTTTTGACACGTGTGCTGTCAAACTGATTGTTCGGAAATTTTACATCGATCTGTGCCTCTTTTTTGGTATAGTTACTATCATGTTACGTTTGAAATCTTTGGCTATCTCGTCTGTCTCATTCATATAGTTTACAAGTTGGAAGAGACGTTCTGTTAGTGCTTGTCCAGTGGCTTTTAGAGTGTCTGCTTACACCTTAACTGTACCAGGCGCCTTACCATTCTTCAGACCATTTAATGCTAATTCAAACTCATCTTTTAGTATAGGATACCCCAAGTGATGATTTTCAATGTCTGTTTCTTGTAATAATGCTGATAGTTCCTCTCCTACATATAAAATCCCTATATATTCTTGCCATTTACCCACTTTCTTTCTATAATGACATTTCCTCATTCTAATTAGTTTGTATGGTTCATCTGTCTTTCCTATTTCCATCATAGTTTGTACTTCTTTGCATTTTTCATCAATCCATTGTTCTTCAGCTTTCCTGCATTTGCGAATAATTTCCAATTTTATGGCTTTGTATCTCAGTTTTCCTCTTTTGTCTAATCTATTTTTGTATTTTCGTTTTTCTTCTACGGAATTTAGGATATCCTTTGCTATTCATGGTTTCTTATTTTCTTTTTGTGTATACCCCAGAATATCTCTGGCCGCCATCTATAAGCTGGATTTTATGTAATTCCATTTTGCTTCCACTTCCTTAGAATAAGAAATTTTTCCGATATCCTTCAGCAATTCGTTTTACTTTTTTTCAAATCTTTCGTGGATATTTTTATCTTTTAGTTTCTCAAAATCGAAGTGCTTCTTCACGTTTCTTTTTTCAAATTTTTAAGTTTAAGTGCGGCCTTCATAATTACGATGTTGTGGTCAGTGTCTATATCTGCTTCTGGGTAGCTTCAACAGTTTTTTACTTCATTCCTAAACCGATGTCTAACAAGAATGTAATTTATTTGATTTCATCCTATATCTGCTGGAATCTTCCACGTATATCATCGTCTAGCATGATGTTGAAATAATGTGTTTGTGATGATTAAATTGTTTTTGTCGCAAAATTCTGCCAGCCTATTTCCCCTTTAGTTTCTCGTATCTAAACCAAATAAACCTACTACCGCTCCTTATTTACCCTCACCTGCCACTGCATTAAAATCCCCCGTAATTATTAAATTTTCATGTCCTTTTACGCATTTCAGTATGTCTTCGATATCTTTGTGGATAGCTTCTACCTCTTCGTCACTCTAGTTAAAGATGGGCATGTATACTTGTATCTAATCTAACCATGAGTACTCTTTCGTTCTCTTGTAAGTAATTTTCTACACAGTGCCGAATCTTTTTTCACATAACTATCCCCCCATCCGATTTTTTTCCTGTGCTCCTGTATTAATTATTTTGAAGTTTCCACTACAAAAATCCCCCACCTCTGGCCATCGAACTTCGCTGATCTCCACTATGTCTAGTGCTAACTTATCCATTTCAATTTTCAGGTTATCTAGGTTACCCCTTGCTTCATACTTCTAACATTCTTCGCTCCGACTCGTAAAATGTTCCCGACTCTTATTCTGAACTTTCCGATCGCATCTTCCGAAATAGTCTTCTCCCGGAGATCCGAATGAGGGACTATTTTAAGTCCAGAATCTCTTACCCCAGAGAATAATGCCATCATGCTTATTACAATTTAAGTACGCTGTGTACTTGGAAGGCAATGTGGTAGTTTCCTGTTGCCTTTCACATCGCGGTAGTGTGATTTAGACTGCCATACCGACCCCTATGGTTTCTGCCAATCTAAGTACCAAAAGAGCAGCTACCCTCTTTCGGGGACCTGTTTTAGTCTGGTTCCTCACTAAAGACCCTAATACTTTGGTTGAACCTGTAGTTTGACTCTTTAGCTCATTAGAACACGCAAGACATTCACCTGTAATAGTAATCTAGAACTTCGTCAAGGTCCAGGTCCGTTCGGAACGGCCACAAATGCATATAGCTTGTAAAATCCAGATGTAACTAAAACTGACACATAAAGTAATCTTTTAATTTTGATCATTTTCTCTAATAAGATGTTCTTATCCAACACATTTTTGATTGTTCTCGTATTGCCGCATTATTTTACATGTAGTCCAACTTTTGTCTTTTTGCATCCATTTCTTCTAATTCCAACTGTTTTTTCCTCCCACTTACAGCGTATGGCGTGCATATGCATAATAGGGCAATTTCTTTTAGCGTAATCGAATAGAGTTTGTTACTAATAGTTATGCGTTGTCTTACAACCTAGTGACAAATGTTAGGTGTATTAATTAACATGATCCCAGAATAATTGTTTTTGGGATTGTAGAATATGCGGCTGCAGATTGTGTAAAATATGTACCTGCTTTATTGTAGCACCTGTGTAAAATTTATACTTTATCTCGGGGTTTTCTTTCTCTACTATGTCCAAGTAATTTACAGGTAAATAGATACACCTAAAAGCCGAAAGCGCTTACTTTATCAATTTTTCCTTTTCTCCTAGGTTTTTGGTCAGCTTAGCCTGCAAGCCAATTATCTTTTTTGTATTACTGTTCCCTCAATATGAATACTGTAGAATTATGCACTAAACAGCAGCTATTTTGTGGCTTGTCCGACAGCTTACTCCACATTTTAGTAAGCGGTACCGAGTACAATGACGCACTTGGGAAGTATAACTTACATTTTCGCAATAAGTCTAAACAGCCTTTTAGTACATTACAGACCTGGTCTGCATTGACATAATTTATTAATTACCAGTTGTGCAATTGTATATTGTCGCTTCCAATAGAGTAATACCATGCTCTTTATCCAAAGGAGACGCAAATGTTTCCCTTAAACGTACATCTGGACAACAAGATTTAAAATATGTACAAAATTGGGGTTTTGCATCTTTGACAGTTGCATGTGTCTTTGAAATGATAAACAACTTGTATTTTGTAAACGGATTTTATATATAATTAAATCAACAGCTGACAGGTATGTGGGAATGCGAGTTGATAACATAACATCATCATCATTTTGTTTTCGACCTTACTGAAGGTCGGTTTGACGCAGCTCTAACTTCTTTTCTATTCTGTGCTAATCTAAAAAGCTCTACATACCCTTCACAACCTAAATTTTGTAATAATTTGACTAATATAGCTTGGTCTAGGTCTTCCTATATCCTTCTATCTTTTTCCTATCAACCTGGCTCTGTATAAATATTAGCAACCTGATGGTTGTTAAAAAACTCCAACATGTTTACATGATTCCAATTTATAAGGAAATGAAATATTACTTGGTTAACCCCTACAAAAAAGGAAAAATGTTAAATTATATGTTATGGTAAGGCTTAAGGGGTGAGACAGGGAAGTGCCCTATCCCCTTTGATTTTTAACTTGTACATAGAAGAGGTAATGAATACTGTCAAATGCAGGAAGACATTTGGAATTACTATGCAGGGACAAAAAATTGATATGCTTAGATTTGCAGATGATATAGCGGTATTAGCGTCTAACAAGAAAGAGTTAGAAGCTGCTCTTAATGAAATGGAAACGGTTCTAACATAGAGATACGGTATGAAAATTAACAAAACTAAAACTAAAGTTCTAGTTTGCAAAGGTGGGGAAAATAAATCAAAACAAGAATACAAGTATTTAACACGAACTTACAAGAGGTTAAGGATTTCTGCTACCTAGGAAGCCAAATAACGCAAGATGGGAAAAGCACAAAGATATAAAACAAAGATTAGCACAAGGTCGTGCTACATTTAACAAGAAAGCAACTACTGTGCTCAAAGACCACAAACATAGAAACAAGGAAAAGATTGCTTAAAACATATGTGTGGAGCACAGCACTGTACGGCTGTGAAGCCTGGACAGTAGGAGAAGCGGACAAGAAAAGATAGAAGCCTTTGAAATGTGGTGCTACAGACGTATGATGAAGATATCATGGACAGACAAAGTTAAGAACGAAGAGGTACTAAAAATGGTAGGGGAAGAAAGAAATATGTGGAAAACGGTAAAAAATAGGAGAGATAGGATGATAGGCCACAAACTACGGCATGAGGAAATAGTGCGGAATATATTAGAAGCATAGATAGGAAAAAAGAGAAGAAGAGGCAGACCTAGATTAGACTACTGCACACAGATAGTAAAAGATGTAGGCTGTAGAGGTTTCAGGGAGATGTAGGCTAGCCCAGAATAGAAATCAATGGAGGTACGCATCCAACCAATCCCAAGATGGATAAACTAATGACGAAAAGATAACTGTGCTTAAACATGATGATTATTATAAGTAAGTACAAGAATTGGTTGGGCAATAGTCTCGAATAATGTTAAGTGTGAAAGGATTTACTGGAAAACCATTATTTCGGCAAATGTCTAAGTGTTGGGGATCTTGGTAGCCACAGGTTGCTTAACCTCCTTCACTGAATCTCGGTAAAATAGGGTATAAAATTAGAAAACAATAGAAAGGAACGAGCTGAATACACATACTCCCTGAAAAGAAGAAATGAAGAAAAGAAGAAACCACCAAAACGCAAAATCAAAGTAGCTGCTTATATAACTCTACATAAAAATAACTGAGTTGCAAACGAATCCGTGACTTTCAGTAAACAATGGATTCTATTACTAAAAGAAATAACAAAAGAAATAACAAATGAAAATCAAATGCACCCAATATCTAGGTAGCATTGCAAGTTTTTCCTGGGTTTTCCTTGCAATATTAACATGAAATACAGCCTACATACATGATTTCTATTTATACATAAAATAACTAATTACATAAAAATAAGCATATTAACAATCCTTGTAAAACAGCATTGGTATCTGACAAGTATAAATCCACAATAAGGTTACCTCAAAACCATATACAATCTCCGTTAAACAGTATTTGTATCTGACAAGTGTAAACCCGCCATAGAGTCGCCTCAGAACCATGTTAAAATCTACCAAAGAGGTAACTTAAATCATAATGAATTTTCCCTCAAAATAAATATAAAAAACGACTACTTAAGCCTTTCAATAATGCAATCGCACACTCCTTTAATAACCATCCTCCCAATTGTATAAATAGAAACATGTTACAAAATGTTTTCTAATTCTAAGTTATTGAATTTATATAAAATTAAGGTTGAACGGTAATACATGTATAAATTAGTGAAAAGTATTGTATAATATGATTACAAAATGTACCAAACTAAATAGGAGAAATATTGAAATTGGACATTGGCCTAAACAGAGTAAAAGGGGTGTTAAAATAGATGTTATTATGTAAATTCCAGACTATAACGTAGTCTGATCCTAAATCATGCAGACCGCTTTACTGTCAGCTATAATCGGATACTCTTGAAGAGCATTTTAAAGAAATTGAATTGTAAGAACTTGATGTTTGATAATTATTCCTCGTAATAACTTACTTATTTGTGAATTACATTTTGAAGGAATTTTAAGATATAGATTGATGTTCTAATTATTTGTTGTAACACGTTAATTGTGTTTGAAAATATTTCTATGAAATTTACTTGGAGAAAACTTTATGTTTTAGACCACTACTAACTGTAACATCTAATTATTTTTGAAAATATTCTTAAGTAAAAGGAGATATTAATTGATGTCGTGACAATGATAAATTTAATTTGGAAGATTGCATTTCTGTTAAAGGTTAAATTAAATGTCACATATTTTATAATTTATTATACAGGCTTTATTCTGGTAAATGATCAATTACAAAACAAGGTACGAAGTTTAAGAAAGAGGTACCTTGATCAATTTGTTGTATGGTATTTATTAATAGTGTGGGAAAAGTATAAATTCCGACTTTTAAGTTATGTTTTATAGCTATTTATATATTAAGGATTTTATTTTACGAGAATTTCCAGTAAGCGAATAGAGCCCACGGCAAGTTCTGATGGAAAATGGCCCGAAGTTGAGGAAATCTCAAAGGCAAAGCGGCTAGTCGAACTATATGCTCAGGGTGGAACATGAGCTGTGGGTCGGGGTTGGATTGCGACCAAAATATGAAGAATAAGGCGCCACCGAATTTTTCTATACGAAGAAGACCTTACTTAAGTCCCTTGTACAAGGCGAATGCGGAAACCTTTATTCAATTAGCGCTATACAATTTATTAAAGACAACATAATCCCTAAAGTTTCTTACCTTATGGCTCGACTTTGACCTTTATACTTCACTGCTACACCTGTGAACAGATTAAACAAAGAATAGCACTGTTTGTGCATTTATACTCAAAATTTTAAAATTCAATTCGAATCAACTTTCATTCATTCTAATTAAAAAGAATAGTCTTGATCAAAATAAAAATCTATTCCTTTTGTATTCAGTTAACGTGCTTTTTACAAAACATCTTTTCAGTTTTAATATAATTTTGATTAATTTAATTCATGAAAATTATTTACAAAGGCACTGGATATGGTAAGTACCTTCCAGTTTAAAATGTGGTCATTTCTATAAGAAATATCTAGCCAAATTTTATTTAAAAATGATTAAGCCTGAAGTTGCTTTCTGAACAATTACTTAAAAATAACAATATCGGTTGGTTTGAGTAGATCTACCATAATCTCACAATAAATTATTCCAGTCAGCTATTACTGAAATAGTAAACATAGAAGTTTAAGTTCTAATGGTTCGAGCAAACCATGTTTCAAATAATAATATCTATTTTCATAAATGGGAGAATTTAACTTTATCACATAATGACATCTTCCATAATTTCAATGTATTAATAAAAGATTTAGAAATGAAAATTTACAGGTTCCTGTTGCTTAATATGAAAATATATTTAGTCTGTCCTTGACCTACTATGAAGTTCAAATAACTTGATTAAACAAAAAATTATCTATCTACTATATCCATAAGACAGCGGACATACGAAAGCAATTCTACATACCAGATGTTCATCTGACAGAAAAATACCTGCTAGGCGTCTTGCATCAGCATTTAAATAAAGGAATCTCCAATTCAGTACAAGTAAATTTGCTGCTTATTGAAGCTCCAAACTACATCACGGCATCCATTTTAAGTAATTGATACTCGTCAAATCCACACTCGAACAAAGCGTAAATTCTTAAATTTTCTTCTTGTGCATTTATTAAATTTACGTTAAACAAAACTTCTGTTAACTAAAGGTTGCATGTTTTTTCAAAGCTAAACATCATTTCCAATTTTCATATCATTTACAAATTGCATATTAATTAAGGTTGCGTGTAAATTAAAGTTACGTATAAATTAAAGTTACGAATATTATTTCCAAGTTAAATATTATATCAAAAGTTGAAAATCAAATGCACCCAATATCTAGGTAGCATTGCAAGTTTTTCCTGGGTTTTCCTTGCAATATTAACATGAAATACAGCCTACATACATGATTTCTATTTATACATAAAATAACTAATTACATAAAAATAAGCATATTAACAATCCTTGTAAAACAGCATTGGTATCTGACAAGTATAAATCCACAATAAGGTTACCTCAAAACCATATACAATCTCCGTTAAACAGTATTTGTATCTGACAAGTGTAAACCCGCCATAGAGTCGCCTCAGAACCATGTTAAAATCTACCAAAGAGGTAACTTAAATCATAATGAATTTTCCCCCTCAAAATAAATATAAAAAAACGACTACTTAAGCCTTTCAATAATGCAATCGCACACTCCTTTAATAACCATCCTCCCAATTGTATAAATAGAAACATGTTACAAAAATGTTTTCTAATTCTAAGTTATTGAATTTATATAAAATTCACCAATAAAAATTAATCAGCTGATTTCACGTTAAGCGTATTGGCTACCTAAAGAAAGCCGATCCCAGGTCGCAACACAAATTGAAGGCAATCTTTCTGTTAAACTATAAAAATTTTTTGCTTAGTATACTCAAACCAAATATTTCAAACATCAATAAAGCAAAGTCACCTTCAATTTATGTCATAAATGTCAAACTTGAAATTTTTATTATTATTTTGATGAGGATCCTAGGTCATGGATCGAAACGTAAATAAAGTTGATTTTAAAAACTATGAGTGGTTTAATTCCCAAAGAAGATTAACCTGAATACACATGCTGTGTGAGAATTTCAGGAACTATGTAGGCTAGCTCAGAATATAAATAAGTGCAGGTACGTGTCCAACCAGTTTTGAGACGGAAAACCTAATGACGAAAAAATAAGCGCAGATAAATCTGATGATTAGTATAAACAACTAGTTGGTTGCGAAATACCTGCAACTAATGTTGACTGTGCGAAAAAATAAATTGCAAAATATATTAAATCGCCAAATGGTTAAGTGTTGGGGAACTTGGCAGCCTCAGACTGCTTACCTCCCTTCACAACCATTGAAGGTCGGAGAAATAGGGCATATAACTGTAAAACAATAGAAAGTGATCGAACTGCATCTAACAAGAAAGAACATCGCCTATGAGGAAAGACAACAAACATAGAATAAGAAGAAAATTGTTGAAAGCATATGTGTGGAGCACAGCACAGTATGCCTATGAAATACGGGCAGTCTGAAACGCAGACAGAAAAACGGTAGCAGCCTTTTGAAATGATGTGCTTCAGATGTATGAGGACGATAGCATGGACAGACAAAGATAATAACAAATAAGTTACAGAAATAGTAGGGGAACAAGGATATCTGGGGAAAAGAGAAATAGTAGGGCGGAATACGTTCTAAGGCATTTTTGGGGAATAGTATGTGATATATTACAAGCAGAGATAGGAAAAAAGAGGTAGATGTAGACCTAGATCAGACAGTTATAGATGCAAACTGTGCATATTTCAGGGAAATCTGTAGGTTAGTTCAGAATAGGGAACAATGATGGTACGCGTCTAACCAGTTCTAGGACTGAAGACCTATTGATGAGGGTGAGGCTTAAGCAACGAATTGCTGCCAACATGCCAGACCCTTAAGTAATTATGAGTTATGTCATGGTGACGTTTAGTTAACTGATTTTTATTTATATATTTTTTTTGTTTTGCTTTCGAACTTACTTAAGGTCGGTTTGATAACGGTTGATAACGAGAAGACCATATTTTCTCTATGAATATCATAATAAACTGTTCGTATTAAACGAGGGTGTGGTTTGCTATCGTGTCTGTGATAGATAATTTGGAATGAAATGTGAGCGTTGCTTGTTTACGTGACGTCAAGGCATTTCTAAATATACAAGTTGTATAAATTTTCAAGGAACTCTTTTTGCTTTTCCGTTTTTTCTTAATTATGAAAAAAATTAAGGTTGAACGGTAATACATGTATAAATTAGTGAAAAGTATTGTATAATATGATTACAAAAATGTACCAAACTAAATAGGAGAAATATTGAAATTGGACATTGGCCTAAACAGAGTAAAAGGGGTGTTAAAATAGATGTTATTATGTAAATTCCAGACTATAACGTAGTCTGATCCTAAATCATGCAGACCGCTTTACTGTCAGCTATAATCGGATACTCTTGAAGAGCATTTTAAAGAAATTGAATTGTAAGAACTTGATGTTTGATAATTATTCCTCGTAATAACTTACTTATTTGTGAATTACATTTTGAAGGAATTTTAAGATATAGATTGATGTTCTAATTATTTGTTGTAACACGTTAATTGTGTTTGAAAATATTTCTATGAAATTTACTTGGAGAAAACTTTATGTTTTAGACCACTACTAACTGTAACATCTAATTATTTTTGAAAATATTCTTAAGTAAAAGGAGATATTAATTGATGTCGTGACAATGATAAATTTAATTTGGAAGATTGCATTTCTGTTAAAGGTTAAATTAAATGTCACATATTTTATAATTTATTATACAGGCTTTATTCTGGTAAATGATCAATTACAAAACAAGGTACGAAGTTTAAGAAAGAGGTACCTTGATCAATTTGTTGTATGGTATTTATTAATAGTGTGGGAAAAGTATAAATTCCGACTTTTAAGTTATGTTTTATAGCTATTTATATATTAAGGGATTTTATTTTACGAGAATTTCCAGTAAGCGAATAGAGCCCACGGCAAGTTCTGATGGAAAATGGCCCGAAGTTGAGGAAATCTCAAAGGCAAAGCGGCTAGTCGAACTATATGCTCAGGGTGGAACATGAGCTGTGGGTCGGGGTTGGATTGCGACCAAAAATATGAAGAATAAGGCGCCACCGAATTTTTCTATACGAAGAAGACCTTACTTAAGTCCCTTGTACAAGGCGAATGCGGAAACCTTTATTCAATTAGCGCTATACAATTTATTAAAGACAACATAATCCCTAAAGTTTCTTACCTTATGGCTCGACTTTGACCTTTATACTTCACTGCTACACCTGTGAACAGATTAAACAAAGAATAGCACTGTTTGTGCATTTATACTCAAAATTTTAAAATTCAATTCGAATCAACTTTCATTCATTCTAATTAAAAAGAATAGTCTTGATCAAAATAAAAATCTATTCCTTTTGTATTCAGTTAACGTGCTTTTTACAAAACATCTTTTCAGTTTTAATATAATTTTGATTAATTTAATTCATGAAAATTATTTACAAAGGCACTGGATATGGTAAGTACCTTCCAGTTTAAAATGTGGTCATTTCTATAAGAAATATCTAGCCAAATTTTATTTAAAAATGATTAAGCCTGAAGTTGCTTTCTGAACAATTACTTAAAAATAACAATATCGGTTGGTTTGAGTAGATCTACCATAATCTCACAATAAATTATTCCAGTCAGCTATTACTGAAATAGTAAACATAGAAGTTTAAGTTCTAATGGTTCGAGCAAACCATGTTTCAAATAATAATATCTATTTTCATAAATGGGAGAATTTAACTTTATCACATAATGACATCTTCCATAATTTCAATGTATTAATAAAAGATTTAGAAATGAAAAATTTACAGGTTCCTGTTGCTTAATATGAAAATATATTTAGTCTGTCCTTGACCTACTATGAAGTTCAAATAACTTGATTAAACAAAAATTATCTATCTACTATATCCATAAGACAGCGGACATACGAAAGCAATTCTACATACCAGATGTTCATCTGACAGAAAAATACCTGCTAGGCGTCTTGCATCAGCATTTAAATAAAGGAATCTCCAATTCAGTACAAGTAAATTTGCTGCTTATTGAAGCTCCAAACTACATCACGGCATCCATTTTAAGTAATTGATACTCGTCAAATCCACACTCGAACAAAGCGTAAATTCTTAAATTTTCTTCTTGTGCATTTATTAAATTTACGTTAAACAAAACTTCTGTTAACTAAAGGTTGCATGTTTTTTCAAAGCTAAACATCATTTCCAATTTTCATATCATTTACAAATTGCATATTAATTAAGGTTGCGTGTAAATTAAAGTTACGTATAAATTAAAGTTACGAATATTATTTCCAAGTTAAATATTATATCAAAAGTTGAATACTATATCGAAAGTTGTACTGAAAAATCTTTATTTAATATGGATACAGAATCAATACTACTTACTGTTAACCACCGGCCCTTCAACCAAAATAATTTCTCGTCATCTGTGAGCTATTTTCCAGCAAGTGGACAACAAAAATGAGCTTCGGAGACGACATTCTCTCATGAAAACAACTTTAAATCGCACGTGCTTCCAACACGTAGATACTTCAAACGCCATTGTCCTCGGATTCAAGGAACAATTCGACTTGTTCTCACTACAGCTGTATTGGAAGTGCCCACATCACGCGAGTTACCGCCCGGAAACAAGATTAACCTTACAATTGTCTAACAGAGGAAGCTCTAGGAATGACACTAATTGAAAAGTATCTTTTGTCACCGTATAAATTAAATTTTAAATTGAATTGAAAGCTAATATTTTATTGGACAATAGGTAATATTTATTTAGTGGATTGTGTAACATTATTATGCATTATATTGTTTTTTATTAAATAAATAGATTAATTATATGTACACATCTTGATAGGAAATAAAATCGTTACAGTTTATTTAATTAGGTAAGTAGAAATTATAGTGTTGTAAGAAGTTTTATTTTTGATGTTGTATAAATTTTTGGATTTTTGGAAAATGTTGATTTGATATTTCATGATATTTAGTCATAAATGTGCAAATAAATAACACGCCATATGTGCACATGGTGCTTGAAATAGATTTATTGAAGTCTTATGCTCTTAGCTGTGAGAATGATAAAAGAGCGATTTTGTGCTAGATCTTAAAAATTTTCAACCATGGCACTGACAGCTGGTGCGACATACTAAATGAGGTGGGTAACCAGTCAGCAGTTGTGAGCATTGTATTATAACTGCAGTATATACATACGTATATATCACGTCATTCACTAGAAGGGAAAAGCTGGTCTTGTAAAACTTCCTTATATTAATTTTAACTCTTTCCATACCTTTCCTATTCTAACACACTTTTGTCCCCTGATTAGCATTCATACATCGCTTCATGGAAACCCTTTTATGCTTGAAGCTTTCCGCTTCTTTTCTTTCCGCTCTTTCATTCAAAGCGTCTAGCATGCATTACCCTTCTAGTGTTATCGGATACGTTTCTCTATAAGCTCATACTGACTGAATTTAATCAGCCCTTTTGCTTATTCTGACACACCACGTGTCACACTCATATAACGTACGGATTAGCACACATCTTGCTTCTTGTGACACTATCAACAAACTATAAGGAATACACAAGCACTTATAATCAGTAAGAAATTAAACTTGCATCGGAGTTCTTATGTCCCTTTTGCAGTCTGTTACAGGCGGAAAAGCTACTAAGTATGTATTTTCTAGTAAAATTATAAAATGGGGGCGGCCTGTAAAACAAAAATTAAAGGGAGGTCACCGGCACTAGCTAGCGGAAGGTCGTGGATTATATAGAGGGTTAAAATTTTGCAGAAAGGGTTAAATTAATTTATAATATACTACAAAAAATTTTGGCACTTACCTTTCAGAAATATCGTGGCTTAATGACAATTACGAAGGGCGCCAGACAAGTCGAGAATGTCCAAATGTTCGTGCAAAACCTTGAGAGACTTGTCATTCCAAGGAGGACAATTGTTCCTTTTAATCAATTCCTATCTTTTTGAATACTTATGCAACTTCCATGATAAAAAAATACTAAAAAAACTATTGACTTAATCAACGGCAAATAAAACTATTTAATGAACAGAGCAATAAACGTGAACCTCTTACATTCATTGATTTTAATTTAGAAATTTAATTAAATAGGTGAATATGGAATTATGAAAATTTTGCGTACATAAGTAATTCCCAAACACTTGTATATGAAAGAAAACTTATATTATAAATTTTACACTAAATTAATCCTACGGTTTATGGCCAAAACGTCCTAACAAATAAACTAACTAAAAATTGGTCATGCTACTTAACTATAAAACTTACTTACTAAAAATCGTCCATTGTTTGATGGCTTGCCTTCCAACGTAGAACAGCTCTTAAATTAGGGGAGAAAATCTCGCTTGTTGCTCTTGTTTGTAATTTTTAAATAATTGAGAGTGGCACACGAACCCGGCAGGATCTTATTGACAATATCACTTAACTTGTGCGTCACACGCCTACAAGCTTTTTATTATTTACCTTGTATCACTATAAATCTGCGAACATACAGGCGTAACCCTTGCGAACTGGAAGAGTTATCACTAATTTCCAATTTTTACTATCGTGATACTAAGTGAAATATTATATCTGTGAAGCTGGAGAACGCTACCCGCAAACTACGTTTCTACTTCTTGACCACGGACAGCCCCATTGAAAAAACTCTCTGTTTTTTGGCTAAAGCCTTAAGTTATTTAGATTAATTCCTACCCTAACCATTATGTACGTCATATTTCTGTTATCCAATTACTGAACAGAATCTCCCACAAAACAAGATTTCAGAAACCAAATCCAACCCCTTTGGAGATGAGGGTCACGGAAGCAATTATTTTTCTAAGGGTTTAAATATATTGTATCTTCTAAGAATTTCTTAATTATTGAAATGTGGACCATACCTATGGCGACAGTGGTCTGCCATTAACAAAAGACCGGTTAACCCACTTGAGCCGAACTGAATTTTAAATACAATGGATGTCTCCAGACTACTTAAAATTACTTGCAATCTTTGAACAAATCAAATTGGAAATAGTTTTGCTATTTATAATGTTTCGTTTTCTATAACTCGCTGTCAACCAAAGAAAATATTAAGAAGATTAAGTTTTTTAACAGGAAATTGCTTTTCTTTATTTACGTTAAAAGGTACTATTCCATTTTAATTTTATCAGATTTGTCAATCTGTAACCGACCTAAGCTTTAAGTTTATTGTATTTGATTTACAAAGGTAGAGCTTTAAACTATGATGACCTGCCGCTGGAATTTCTAATAGTTTAACCCGAAGCTATTTGTAAACCTAATCTTTTATGAGGGATGCTAACTAAAATATGAAGTAATTTATTGTGGAATTTTTGTCTATAAGTTATGCAAGTTACTGAATTTTAATTAATTAATTGATCTGTTTATTTGTTAACATTACAAAATAATGTTACAAGTCACACAATACCTTATAGTTGTGGCCATTTTCTGAATGACATGAATAATAATGACAGTAGCAATGTTTGTGCATTTATACTCAAAATTTTAAAATTCAATTCGAATCAACTTTCATTCATTCTAATTAAAAGAATAGTCTTGATCAAAATAAAAATCTATTCCTTTTGTATTCAGTTAACGTGCTTTTTACAAAACATCTTTTCAGTTTTAATATAATTTTGATTAATTTAATTCATGAAAATTATTTACAAAGGCACTGGATATGGTAAGTACCTTCCAGTTTAAAATGTGGTCATTTCTATAAGAAATATCTAGCCAAATTTTATTTAAAATGATTAAGCCTGAAGTTGCTTTCTGAACAATTACTTAAAAATAACAATATCGGTTGGTTTGAGTAGATCTACCATAATCTCACAATAAATTATTCCAGTCAGCTATTACTGAAATAGTAAACATAGAAGTTTAAGTTCTAATGGTTCGAGCAAACCATGTTTCAAATAATAATATCTATTTTCATAAATGGGAGAATTTAACTTTATCACATAATGACATCTTCCATAATTTCAATGTATTAATAAAAGATTTAGAAATGAAAAATTTACAGGTTCCTGTTGCTTAATATGAAAAATATATTTAGTCTGTCCTTGACCTACTATGAAGTTCAAATAACTTGATTAAACAAAAAATTATCTATCTACTATATCCATAAGACAGCGGACATACGAAAGCAATTCTACATACCAGATGTTCATCTGACAGAAAAATACCTGCTAGGCGTCTTGCATCAGCATTTAAATAAAGGAATCTCCAATTCAGTACAAGTAAATTTGCTGCTTATTGAAGCTCCAAACTACATCACGGCATCCATTTTAAGTAATTGATACTCGTCAAATCCACACTCGAACAAAGCGTAAATTCTTAAATTTTCTTCTTGTGCATTTATTAAATTTACGTTAAACAAAACTTCTGTTAACTAAAGGTTGCATGTTTTTTCAAAGCTAAACATCATTTCCAATTTTCATATCATTTACAAATTGCATATTAATTAAGGTTGCGTGTAAATTAAAGTTACGTATAAATTAAAGTTACGAATATTATTTCCAAGTTAAATATTATATCAAAAGTTGAATACTATATCGAAAGTTGTACTGAAAAATCTTTATTTAATATGGATACAGAATCAATACTACTTACTGTTAACCACCGGCCCTTCAACCAAAATAATTTCTCGTCATCTGTGAGCTATTTTCCAGCAAGTGGACAACAAAAATGAGCTTCGGAGACGACATTCTCTCATGAAAACAACTTTAAATCGCACGTGCTTCCAACACGTAGATACTTCAAACGCCATTGTCCTCGGATTCAAGGAACAATTCGACTTGTTCTCACTACAGCTGTATTGGAAGTGCCCACATCACGCGAGTTACCGCCCGGAAACAAGATTAACCTTACAATTGTCTAACAGAGGAAGCTCTAGGAATGACACTAATTGAAAAGTATCTTTTGTCACCGTATAAATTAAATTTTAAATTGAATTGAAAGCTAATATTTTATTGGACAATAGGTAATATTTATTTAGTGGATTGTGTAACATTATTATGCATTATATTGTTTTTTATTAAATAAATAGATTAATTATATGTACACATCTTGATAGGAAATAAAATCGTTACAGTTTATTTAATTAGGTAAGTAGAAATTATAGTGTTGTAAGAAGTTTTATTTTTGATGTTGTATAAATTTTTGGATTTTTGGAAAATGTTGATTTGATATTTCATGATATTTAGTCATAAATGTGCAAATAAATAACACGCCATATGTGCACATGGTGCTTGAAATAGATTTATTGAAGTCTTATGCTCTTAGCTGTGAGAATGATAAAAGAGCGATTTTGTGCTAGATCTTAAAAATTTTCAACCATGGCACTGACAGCTGGTGCGACATACTAAATGAGGTGGGTAACCAGTCAGCAGTTGTGAGCATTGTATTATAACTGCAGTATATACATACGTATATATCACGTCATTCACTAGAAGGGAAAAGCTGGTCTTGTAAAACTTCCTTATATTAATTTTAACTCTTTCCATACCTTTCCTATTCTAACACACTTTTGTCCCCTGATTAGCATTCATACATCGCTTCATGGAAACCCTTTTATGCTTGAAGCTTTCCGCTTCTTTTCTTTCCGCTCTTTCATTCAAAGCGTCTAGCATGCATTACCCTTCTAGTGTTATCGGATACGTTTCTCTATAAGCTCATACTGACTGAATTTAATCAGCCCTTTTGCTTATTCTGACACACCACGTGTCACACTCATATAACGTACGGATTAGCACACATCTTGCTTCTTGTGACACTATCAACAAACTATAAGGAATACACAAGCACTTATAATCAGTAAGAAATTAAACTTGCATCGGAGTTCTTATGTCCCTTTTGCAGTCTGTTACAGGCGGAAAAGCTACTAAGTATGTATTTTCTAGTAAAATTATAAAATGGGGGCGGCCTGTAAAACAAAAATTAAAGGGAGGTCACCGGCACTAGCTAGCGGAAGGTCGTGGATTATATAGAGGGTTAAAATTTTGCAGAAAGGGTTAAATTAATTTATAATATACTACAAAAAATTTTGGCACTTACCTTTCAGAAATATCGTGGCTTAATGACAATTACGAAGGGCGCCAGACAAGTCGAGAATGTCCAAATGTTCGTGCAAAACCTTGAGAGACTTGTCATTCCAAGGAGGACAATTGTTCCTTTTAATCAATTCCTATCTTTTTGAATACTTATGCAACTTCCATGATAAAAAAATACTAAAAAAACTATTGACTTAATCAACGGCAAATAAAACTATTTAATGAACAGAGCAATAAACGTGAACCTCTTACATTCATTGATTTTAATTTAGAAATTTAATTAAATAGGTGAATATGGAATTATGAAAATTTTGCGTACATAAGTAATTCCCAAACACTTGTATATGAAAGAAAACTTATATTATAAATTTTACACTAAATTAATCCTACGGTTTATGGCCAAAACGTCCTAACAAATAAACTAACTAAAAATTGGTCATGCTACTTAACTATAAAACTTACTTACTAAAAATCGTCCATTGTTTGATGGCTTGCCTTCCAACGTAGAACAGCTCTTAAATTAGGGGAGAAAATCTCGCTTGTTGCTCTTGTTTGTAATTTTTAAATAATTGAGAGTGGCACACGAACCCGGCAGGATCTTATTGACAATATCACTTAACTTGTGCGTCACACGCCTACAAGCTTTTTATTATTTACCTTGTATCACTATAAATCTGCGAACATACAGGCGTAACCCTTGCGAACTGGAAGAGTTATCACTAATTTCCAATTTTTACTATCGTGATACTAAGTGAAATATTATATCTGTGAAGCTGGAGAACGCTACCCGCAAACTACGTTTCTACTTCTTGACCACGGACAGCCCCATTGAAAAAACTCTCTGTTTTTTGGCTAAAGCCTTAAGTTATTTAGATTAATTCCTACCCTAACCATTATGTACGTCATATTTCTGTTATCCAATTACTGAACAGAATCTCCCACAAAACAAGATTTCAGAAACCAAATCCAACCCCTTTGGAGATGAGGGTCACGGAAGCAATTATTTTTCTAAGGGTTTAAATATATTGTATCTTCTAAGAATTTCTTAATTATTGAAATGTGGACCATACCTATGGCGACAGTGGTCTGCCATTAACAAAAGACCGGTTAACCCACTTGAGCCGAACTGAATTTTAAATACAATGGATGTCTCCAGACTACTTAAAATTACTTGCAATCTTTGAACAAATCAAATTGGAAATAGTTTTGCTATTTATAATGTTTCGTTTTCTATAACTCGCTGTCAACCAAAGAAAATATTAAGAAGATTAAGTTTTTTAACAGGAAATTGCTTTTCTTTATTTACGTTAAAAGGTACTATTCCATTTTAATTTTATCAGATTTGTCAATCTGTAACCGACCTAAGCTTTAAGTTTATTGTATTTGATTTACAAAGGTAGAGCTTTAAACTATGATGACCTGCCGCTGGAATTTCTAATAGTTTAACCCGAAGCTATTTGTAAACCTAATCTTTTATGAGGGATGCTAACTAAAATATGAAGTAATTTATTGTGGAATTTTTGTCTATAAGTTATGCAAGTTACTGAATTTTAATTAATTAATTGATCTGTTTATTTGTTAACATTACAAAATAATGTTACAAGTCACACAATACCTTATAGTTGTGGCCATTTTCTGAATGACATGAATAATAATGACAGTAGCAATCACATTTTCCAATTGAAAATAAAAATCTCTCGAAATTCTACAAAACGATAAATACTTAGTGTTTGTATATTTCAATTGCTCTGTTGCTACAAACATCTTTGACTTAAGATTTTTCTACCATAAGGTTGTTAGGCGCCAAAATCGCTTCACAAAATTATTTTAGTAATAATTGTTGTAGGGGATTTTTGCATAATTAATTTAGAGGTATTATACGTATGTGTGTAATCTAGAATATAGATAATGTAAATTATTTTCGGAGTAGAAATAGCTTTATTATCGTAATACCGTCGGAGAAGAACACAAAACATAACTTCCCACAATTTGTAATAAACGTATGTCGCCTTTCCGATCAATCAAAACGGCGAGCAGAGAAACGTCGTGAGTAGTTATACAAGGCGGGTTCTAGAGCCACCCACGCACTGGTGTTCTCAAATCCACTTTGCCGTGACCAACTATAATATAAAACTTTTAGCTCGTAAGACACAGAGCTAGGGATTCAGTCCGAGGGCTCCGTTGGACGGCTATTTGATTCAATGATAAATGGATAAATACGGAATGGGGCGTTGAGGCTCTGCAGTGCTAGGACTTTGTCCCGCGAATTTCAAATAGAACGTGTATGTATTAATGTGAAAAATGTAGATGAATCATTTACGTAATCATCATATATAACGTTCAGCTCGGGAAGGCAGTGCTCGGGCTTCGGCGCGAGGGTCTTTGTTTTGCTCTTGGCAACACCGTGGGGTGGTGGCGGTGGATGTTGGATGGATTGTCATAGAATGCCCCATTGGACACTTATTCTTTGGTTATGCTAGGGGTTCGCTCTAAATATTTGTTTGACGTCGGCGTGGTTGAAGCTCTGTCCGTTGAGAATGGAGATTGGGGTATTCTTGAAGTTAAAAATAACATCCACGCTAGATTTGTCATAGCATCTAATGTTTCCTTTTTAAATAACTATAACATTTAGCTCGGGGAGCACAGCGCTAGGGCCTTATCTTGCGAATTCCAATTAACGTGTAGGTAAAAAAATTTAAAAGAGCCTGAGGTAATCAGCATATATAACTTTAGGTCGTGGCCTCCGCAGCGCTGGGATTTTACCCCGCCAAGAGCCTCTGTTTGAACGATCGTTTTTGTTCGTGTGGATACCAGAGTCGTCGTCGTCGTCGTCGTCAACGGCGTTGTGTGATAGGGAAACTAGTGCTCCTTCGGCGGGTGCTGAATTGGACTGTGCCCCATATAACAATCAAAAAGTTGAGAATGAAAGTTTAGGTTAGTGTAGAAGAATTAGAAAAGAGCAAAATTTCAAATAAACGGGCATCTATTAATGTGAAATTCAGATGAGTCATTGACGTTATCATCATATATAACTTTTAGCTTGGAGACCCTGCAGTGTTAAGACTTCGCCCCCGAGAGCCTCCGTTTCGAAGATCAATTTTATATTAAATATAAAATACCATGTAATTTTTAAAAGGTGGAAAGTAAGAAAAACAGACTTACAGTTTTGATCATCCTTCTCGAATTAGTAACAAGTAATTTTTAAAAGCTAAAAGGAACATACATTAATGTTAATGTTTTATTTTCAAAAATTATATTTTAATTGCATATTTTTGGAGTGTTTATTGGTTTTTGCATCTTTGCCACAGCTGGAGTCGTATCAAGTTAACATAACTCGTTTACTAATAAAAATTATATATTATTTTTACTTACCTTCATAGTTTCACTGTAGCGCAACGACTTTTCTCCTTTCATACAGTTAAACAGATTCACTGCAGAAATAAAACTTTTTTTACACAGCTGACAATATGTGTACCGTACAGTAATATTATTGGAGTTGGATTTGCGATTTCCTTATTGTTGCAAGTGTAATCATTATGTCAGCAACCTTTTACGCCAGTGCCAGAAACCACATACTTGTTAAGATTAGACAACAGACAGGAAATTAGGATCTGATGTACGTGATACTGAGATAAATATTACCTATTTCTTTGCAAAAAGAATTCATATCACTTTCTTTAACAAGGAGAGTCTATGATTTATACATTGAGTTAGCAGAGTATTCTTTTCTGGCTGTGTTATATTGCTCCGGTTACGTACGCCAGTTTCTAATATGCTAACAACTCTAACTTTAACTTGAATATTAATTTAATTTGATATAATACAAAGATGTTTCTTCATAAAGGTAACACAAGCGAAAGTGGCTTAGGTAATTATATTAATTTCTTTTAGTAATATATACAAAAACTCACGACTCCTCCGTACAGATAATCTTAAAGCTGCTATATACACATAACTTAAAACTAGGTGAAATCAAAACCGTCTATTTTTCGATGCTCCACAGGCGTACGTATTGGTAGTTCCGGGGATAATAAAACAGCAATGCTATTCTAAAGCTTCATTGTATAATTGTACATTAGGTACATAACGCAATTTAAAACCATCTAACCAGCCATGCAAGGACCCAATAAAACTTAATTTTAGTACCAAGTTACAAGCAGGAAATAATCATTTCTTTATGCTTGTTCGGGGCAGTTTTAATTTTATCTAGTTTTATTCGTAGTTTAAAATTAAAATCGATGCCTAAGTCTTCCATCTGTTTTTCTAGCCAATAATTGACTGTATAGAAACCGTCGAGATTTTCGAATTGTAAAATGTACCGAAGTTTGTTCCTATACATAAAGTTTTTGATTCCATAAACCACGAGATCCATTCCTTCGTGTAATTCTTGCAGCTTTATCCAAAGTAGAAGCAAATGCTTCCCTTAAACGTAGAAAATCTAGTATACGATTCCCAAGTTGTTTATCAACACCAGGACTGGTTATTTGACACACAAATTTGTTGTATATTTTAATTCTTGAATTGGCTGTTAGCCAAGTTTTGTAATCGATTCCTACAGCTTTATCGTTGTCAACTCGTTGTAAATTGTAATTTTAATTTTAATTATTATACTCGTTACGCCACCTAGTAAGTTTCAAGTACTGATTTAGTCAGCGATGTGTTCGCTGCACTCAATTAATAAAACCACTCGCATTCCCGCGCAATGGCATAAAGTTATACACACTGGTCCTGCAAGCATTTAGCTTCAGGAAGGTGTTTTATTTGATAAGATTTAAAATATGTACAAAATGTACAAAATTGGGGTTTTGCATCTTTGACAAATGCACTTGTCTTTGAAAAGATAAAAAACTTATATTTTGTAAACGGATTTTATATATAATTAGGTCAACAGCTGACAGGTATGTGGGAATGCAAGTTTATAACAGGAAGACCATATTTTCTCTATGATTATCATAGCAAACTGTTCGTATCCGACGAGGGTGTTGTTTGTAATCGTGTCTGTGATAGATGATTTAGGATTGGAATTGGGAGCGTTGCTTGTTTACGTGACGTCACGGCATTTCTAAATATAAAAGTTTGAGAAATTTTCAAGGAAATCTCTTTGCTTTTCCGTTTTTTCTTAATTATATAAAAAAAATTAAAGTTGAAAGCTAACACAAGTATAAATTAGTGAAAAGTATTATATAACATGATTATAAAAATGCGCCAAACCAGATAGGAGAAATATTGAAATTGGACATTGGCCTAAACAGAGTAAAAGGGGTGTTAAAATAGATGTTACTATGCAAATTCCAGAATATAAGTGGTCCGATCCTATAACATGCAAACCGCTTTACTATCAATTATACTCAGGTATTTTTGAAGAATATTTTAAAGAAGTTGAATTGTAAGGACTTGATGTTTGATAATTATTTCTTGTAATAATTTAATTATTTTTGAAAAACATTTTGAAGGAACTCGATGGTATGAATTGATGTTCTAATAATTTTATGTAACATGTTATTTGTGTTTGAAAATATTTCTAAAGAATTTAGTGGAGAGAACTTTGTTTTAAACGACTGCTAACTGTTTGTTGTGACAAGGATACATTTAATTTGGAGGATTGCTTTTCTGTTAAAGATTAATTAAATGTCACAGATTTTATAATTTATTATCCAGGTCTTATTCTGATAATTGATCAATTATAAACAAAGATACGAGGTTTAAAAAAAAAGTACCTTGAACAATGTATCATTGAGATTAAAGAGTTGTATGATATTTATTAATAACGTGGGAAAAGTATAAATTTTAATATTTAAGTTTTGTTTATTTGATTATATAAATAGCAACTGTAATTTTGTAAAAAGGACATTTTTTGGGGTGTATTGATTTTTGGAATTTTGGAAAATGTTAATTTAATTTTTCATAAATGTGTAAACAAATAGAACGCCATATGTGCTCTTGGTTTCTAAAATACTTTTTAAAATCCTATATTCTTAGCTGCAAAGATGATAGAAAAGCGTTTTGTGCTGTTTTCTGGTTTTTCGTCCGCGGCACTGAAAACTAGTTCGGCATGCTAAACGAGGTAGGTAACAAGTCATCAGTTGCGAATATTGCAATATAACAGCAATATATACATACATACTGGGGTGATAAGGAGGTTACAAGGGTCATTATACACCACATTCTGTGAAAAAACAAACCCAAACGTAAAATTTTCCAATATTTAAAATTTACCTTGTATAATATGTCTAGTAAGGTAAACTTAAGATTCCTTTTACACATAAGTGAAATCCCATGGAAAATAACACGCTCTAATTGTTGTGACACCATTTAAAAACGAAGCCTAAAATTAAAATAAGTTTAATCCGTAAAAATACAAAAGCATTTATTGATTTAAAAATCCTTGTGTAAATATTGATTCGTTTGAAAAATGTCTTAGAAACAAGTTTTAATTTAATTATGATTTAATTCAAAACATAATTGCGAATTTCTAAAGCGAAGTAGTTTACTTTCAAAGAAGGCACTGTCGGGATTGTAGCAGAATTCATTATATTTGCGTTAACTAGCAATGTGAATAAATGTACGCCAATTCATAGAACGCGATAACATTGCCAAACTACAAAACCAGATGAGATAACAAGTTCTAATAGCTCGTGAGAGAAAGAGCGATAACCAACGAATTGTTTCAGTCATTAAAGAAAGGTAGGAAACTTTTATGGTTGCAATAAATTTTTACCCGACAGGCAATAAAAGATATCAACACGCAAATTGCGGTTACATGTTACATCACGAGGATGACTCGCCTTCTAGAATATGATCCAAATTGGAGGAAACCGAATTTTATTATATAAAGCCGGAATTTAATGAGAGCGGGCATTCAAGATTTGAACACAAGCACTTCGATATTTGATCATTGATAGTTACTGAATAGCTTTTTATGGGGGTAACGATGGTTATTTTATTGCTCCAATATGAATAGTAAGCTATCGTGATGCAAAGTCACCGACTATTTTTAATCTATTAAAAATAAAAGTACTTTCAAGGACATACTCCAATGTGCGAAAATTATTAAAATAGAGATCTAAAAAAATGGAGCCGGGAATGTTCAGATGCAGTTAATTCTAAATGGAACAGCGGTTGTTAGATAGCAATTATAATCAAAGATAGGCGGTCATAGAGATACGAATACCAGCAAGAATTTGACGATACGAAACGCAAGTATAACTTTCTTTTAAATCTAAAGAGGCAATTTGTGTACTATTAAGTAGATTAAGCTAGTATACGTTCTTCTTTCTTTGTGAATGGATAGTTTTTATTTTAGCAATTTTGAGGTCAGATCTTGAGGTGCTTGACCCTTTTAAAAGTTTCTGCTCAAGATCGCTTATCAGCTACACTGAGACGAGGTAATAGAAGTATATTTAAATTATCCACCAATATTTTAAAAAAAACTTTGTGACTTACACATAAAATATTTTGGGGTTTGCTAATAATAAACAAAGACTAAGTGAGGAGTGTATTAATATGTAAGTAGTAATAAAATGATGTTTATTTCTAAACTTAAGCTGTAAATTGTATTTATAAGTTTTCTTCATACCTGTGTGTGTAAAAGTAAATTTCTTAGGTTATGTGTGTATAAGAAAGATGTTTTTGAATGTATCAACAATTGTTCATAAAATTATACCTGTAATGTTGAGATTTCTTTGTTTCATTTCGTGCTCGTAAAATCCACAGCATATTTATCGCTGAGCTAGTAAGACAAAACGGGCATTCTAAAGTAAGAATCCACTCATATCATATAATTTTTTCAATTAATAGTCATTGCATCTTTATTGATCGAGGGCGACTGTACCCGAATATTCACAACTATTGTATCACGTCATTCAGTAGGAAGGGAAAGCAGGTTTTGTAAAACTTTTTTATATTAATTTTATTTCTTCCACACCTTTCCTATTCTAACACACTTTTGTCCCCTTATTAGCATTCATGCATCGCTTCAAGCAAACCCCTTTATGCTTGAAGCTTTTCACTTTTTTGTTGGCACTTTCATCCAAAGCATCTAGCATGCATAACTCTTCTAGTGTTATCGGATACGTTTCTCAAAAATCTCATACTGACTGGATTTAATCAGCTCTTATGCCTGTTCTGACACATCCACGTTTTACACTCATATAACGACCGGATTAGTACACATCTGCTTCTTGTGACAACAACGTTTCTTAGCAACAGACTATAAGGAATACAGAAGCACGTATAATCAATGGAAATTTAAACTTGTAGTCAAACAATACCTTATAGTTGTGGTCATTTTCTGAAAGACAGGAACAATGGCAGCAGCAATCACATTTGCCAATTGAAGGTAAAGGTCTCTCAAAATTCCACAAAATAATAAATACTTGGTGTCTGTTTTTCAATTGCTCTGTTGTTACAAACAGCTTCGATTCTAATTTCTCTGAAGTAAGGTTGTTTCGCGGTAAAACCGCTATTATTTTGGTAATAATTGTTGTAGGAAATTTTTTTTTTCAGGATGTGTTAATTTTGAAGTTAGAATAATTAGGAGCACGTTTATTTTTTCGCGTTTAAACCCAATGTAATACCTTCGGGTGGAGCATTGGGGACGTGACCGCAAGCATAGCGGCCCTTATTTAAATTATAATGTAAGGAATTTTTGTATAATTAATTAAGGGTTATTATACATATTTGTGTAATTTAGTTAGAATATAGATAATATAAATTTTCCTCGGGGTTATTTAAAAATAGTTTTATTATCATGATGTCGAGCGAAAGGAATGTTAAGCATAACTTCCCATGATTTATAATAGACTAAAAAGCATAAAAGGACATGGAAATTTAACAATTACAGGGGATTTTAATGAAGTGGTAGATGAGAGTAAGGAGGGAGCGGTTTATTTGGTTTAGGCACGAGAAATAACAAGTGACATAGGCTGGTAAAATTTTGCAACCATAACAATTTAATCATCACAAACACATTATTTCAACATCATGCTAGAAGACGATATACGTGGAAGATGCCAGGAGATATAGGAAGATATCAAATAGATTACATTCTTGTTAGACAACGGTTTAGGAATCAAGTAAGATATTGTAAAAGCTGCTCCGACGCAGATATAGACATTGACCACAACATCGTAATTATGAAGGCCGCTAGATAGGTTTTGGGTCTCTTGGAGCGGCTTTTTAAAAACTCTTTTCCAAAAAACCTTTATCAAATTTATTTTATACCGAATTACAATTAATTTTTAATTTACAAGTGGAAATCGAAATCATTCTAAGTTGAAATTCTCTTTGATTAAATTAATTAAAATTACGGTGAGTAGCTAACTACCAACAATGTTAAAGTTGTGAATCTTTAGACTGACTGACCATCTTGGGCTCTCGAGGGTATTTATGCTGTCCCTGCTCCTCACATTGCTTGTGGGAACTGCAGAACCTATGTCTGCTTATTTCTGTATTTAATACAATGTAGCAATCTTAATTCTTATAATTGCTGTCTTATAACCTACTGTGACCTGCACGTGCAGTATCACATTACGTCTGAAATACAGCATGTTTCCGTTCTTACTGCCTGAGTTGTTGAACTATTAACCTTTTTATTATGTCCTTCAATTTATACAATGTAACATTTAACTTTAGTTTTAATAGTTTCATTTAATTACATATATATTCTAATAATAAGAAATATGTAACTTGCTTTTAAATTAAAAATTTGAAAAAAACTGAAGAAAACACGTTCACTTGAAGAAACTAAAAGATAAATATATCTACGAAGGATTTAAAAAAAGTCAAATAAATTGCTGAAAAATATTGGATAAATTTCTCATACTAAGGAAGTGGAAACAAAATGGAATAACATTAAATTCATTCTAGACATAGCGGCCAGATATATTCTGGGGTATACACAAAAAGAAAATAAAAACCATGGATAACAAAAAATATCTTGAATTTAATAGAAGGAAACAAAATGCAGGTAAGCTAGAGAACAATGAATTGATAAAGAGTGCAAAGAGATATAAACTAAGATGGGAATGGGAAAGACAAACAAAGCATACAAACTAACTAGAATGAATTTTAGGGATGTAGAACCGTATAGCAAAAATACAAGGGGCGCGAAAGGAGACATCATTATAGAAAATGTAGAGAAAGTAGGTAGATGGCAAGAATATGTAAGAAATTTAAATGCAGGAGAGGAATTAACAGCAGTAGAACAAGAATGAGACATTAAAAGAGGCGACTTGGGATATGCTATACTTAGAGATGAATTTGAATTAACATTAAAGGCTCTGAAAAATGGTAAGGCTCCGGGTATAGATAAGGTGCAAGCAAAAACTCTAAAAGCCGTTGGACAGCATTAACAGAACGTCTCCTCCTTCTTGTAAGTTATATGTATGAGACGGGTAAGAAACTCAAAAATTACAAAAGTAACATTATAGTCACCATACCAAAAAGACAGGCGCGGATAGTTGTGAAAATTTTCGAACAATAAGTTTGACCGCACACAAGTCAAAAAGATGAACTAAAATTGTTAAAAAACGCATGGAAAAACGGGCTAAAGAAATACTAAGTAAAGATCAATTTGGGTTTAGACGAAAGAGGGGAACGCGGGAGGCTACTTCAGCTCTGAGGGTGATAATGGAGAAAACAATTAAAAAAGGAGAAAGCGTGTACATAGGGTTTGTAGATCTGGAAAAAGCATTCGACAATGCAAAATGGGAGAAAATTTTCCAAATACAAAAAAGGTTGGAATGAGTTTTAGGGATAGACGGATAGTACATGGCTTATACAAAGAGCAAACGACAGTAATAGAATTAAAGCAGAAACGTAGAGAAGTAAATATTATGAAAGGAGAGAGACAGGGATGTGCCGCTTCCCATTAATCTTTAACTTATACATCCAAGAGGCGATGAATACTGTCAAATGCAGGAAGACATTGGAATTACTATGTAAGAACCAAATGATTGATATGCTTAGATTTGCAGATGATGTAGCGGTATTAGCATCTTGCAAGAAAAAGTTAGAAGCGGCTCTTAATGAAATGAAACAATTCTAACAGAGAGATAAGGTATGAATATTAACAAAAATAAAATGAAAGTACTAGTATGTAAAGGAGAGGAAAATAAATCAAAAACAAGAAATCAAATAGGTAACGAGAACTTACATAAGGTTAAGGTTTTCTGTTACCTAGGAAGCCAAATAACGCAAGATGGGAAAAACGCAAAAGATATAAAACATAGATTAGCACAAGGTTGTCCTACATTTAACAAGTCAAAGCAACTACTGTGTTCAAAAACAACAAACATAAAAATAACGAAAAGATTGCTTAAAGCATGTATGTGGGGCACAATACTGTAGGGCTGTGAAACTTGGACAGTAGGAGAAACGAACAGGAAAAAGATAGAAGCCTTTGAAATGTGGTGCTATAGACGTATGACAAAGATATTACAAACAGACAAAGTAAAGAACAAAGAGGTTCTAGAAATGGTAGGGGAAACAAGAAATATGTGGAAAACAGTAAAATATATGAGAAATTAGATAATAGGTCACAAGCAGAGGTAGGAGAAAAGAGATCAGACTATTACACCTATATATTCAGAGATGTAGGCTGTGGGAATTTCCGGGAAATGTGTAGGCTAGCTCAGAACAGAAATAAATAGTGGTACGCGTCCCACCAGTTTCAAGACGGAAAACAAATAATTGTACTTAAACCTGGTGATTATTATAAACAACTACAGGTGTTGGTTGTGCAATATTTTCAACTAATGCTGATTGTGCGAAAGGATTTAATGGAAAACTATTAATTAGGCAAATGTTCAAGTGTTGGAGGATCTTGGTAGCCGCAGGCTGCTAAACATTCTTCACATACCACTGAATATCGTGCAAATAGAGTAAATATTTATAAAACAATAGAAGGTGAAGCGAACTGCATCTCACAAGAAAGAGCAGTGGCTATCTGCGAAAACAACAAACCTAGATACAAGGAGAAAATTGTTGAAAGCATATGTGTGGAGTATAGCACTGTACGGCTATGAAATAGGGACAGTAGAAGAAACAGACAGGACAAAGGTAGAAGTTTCGAATGTTGTGATTCAGATGTATGAAAATGATAGCTTAGACAGACAAAGTTAATAACAAAGAGGTTTCAAGAAATAGTAGTTGAAGGAAGATATATGTGGAAAGCTAAAAAAATAGAACAAGTAGAAGAGCAGGACACGTTCTAAGGCATTTTAGAACAGTGCAGGCTACATTACAAGCAGAGGTGGGAAAATTGAGAGGTAGTGGTAGACCTAGATCAGACTATTACACGCAGAAGGGAAAGGATGCAGACTTTTGGAATTTCGGGGAAGTGTGCGAGTTGGCTCAGAATGGTAAACAATGGTGGTACTCGTCTAACTAGTTCCAGGGCTGAAGACCTAATCATGGTGATGCAGAATGTGATCTCCTGGTATTTATTGATGGTTGTACTAGGTACTTTACGGTTTATGTCATATTTTAATATTATAATGAAATAGATATGTTACTAAATGTAAATTACTACTGATTTTTGTTCATTTTCGTGCTAAAGCTCATTTAACTAACTTAAATTAATAAATACTTTTCTCTAATCTAATATTTTGTAAATAGTGCACGAGCATTATACAGCTTGTACTTTCTTTTTGTATTCTTAATAGATTTTGCTTCTGTTTTTTGCCGAAACGAATGATTGTAATCTACTTTCTGTTCATTTTGTTGTTTTAAATGTTGCATTTTATCTTTCTGGACACAAAGTGTCTTTTCACACTCTTTCTTTGAATTTTTCTCTTGTACTTGAATATATTAGTTCTTTGGCTATCTTTATTACTTTTCCTTTTTAATACATCTCAATTATTAGCTTATTGTTTCTTTTCTTTTTGCCATTTTCGTGTTGTTAATTTAATTTGTATGGTAGCAATCAGAATTTTGGTTTGTAACTATGGCTACTTTAACTTTAATGGTTTTTGTAAAACGCTGTCTTTAATTTTTTTAAATTGTAATGACATCATCTTTATATTGTCTTGACTACTTACTTATAGTACGTACGAAGGTGATTTGAAAAGTTCGCGAAATGGAGCACATATGGCAGCATCAGTTCGAATAAAATATATGGAATTGATGGATCCAACCATCTAGTGCGCAGATGTTAAATTTGACATTATTCTGTCAAGTAGTATTAATTTTGTGCTATATGAAGTAAAGTTAGTTTTGAGAGTTTTCAAAATGTATAAAACTAAAAAGTGCGCTGTTATCAAATATTATGTAAAAAAGGGTTGGAAAGCAACAGAAATACATAAAGATATGCAGGATACATTAGGAGACTCCAATCCATCATTTGCAACTGTGCACTAGTGGGTGACGAAATTTAGACGTGGTCGTAAGAGCTTAGAAGATGATCCGCGCAGCGGACGACCAAAAGCTGCCACCACGCCTGAAATCGTCCAAAAAGGTAATGATATGGTTACGCAGGATCGTCCATTAAAATTCTCCGAAATTGCTAAGGATGCAGGTATCTCAGATGAAAGAGCATTTCATATTTTAACTGCGTAATTAGGTATGAAAAAGCTTTCGGCAAGATGGGTGCCGTGCATATTGACAATTGATCAAAACCTTCTGAGGAAGAGAATTTGCCAATAGAGTTTAGACCCCTTAACTCCAATAAAACCGATTTCGTTCGACGATTTGTTACGACAGATGAAACTTGAGTTCACTATTATACCCCTGAAACCAAGCAACAATCTATACAATGAAGACATAGGGGTTCTCCACCACCAAAGAAAGCAATGTCCGTGAAGTCGGTTGGAAAAGTATGGCATCAGTTTTTTTGGGATGCTAAAGGGTGTCCTACTATCTTCCCAAGGGTCAAACAATAAACGGTGAATATTACGCTAAACTTCTAGGCCAACTGGATAAAAATATTCGCGAAAAAAGACCTGCATTGTGTAAGAAGAAGATCATTTACCATCAGGACAATGCACGTCCACACACAATTGCAGTAGCAATGCAAAAATTGAATGATCTGAAGTACGATCTGTTGCAACGTCCACCTTATTCGCCTTCTGATTTCCACCTATTTCCACGACTAAAAGTTTTCCTTGGGGGAAAACGATTTTCCACGGACGAAGAAGTAAAAGCAGCTGTCGACGACTATTTAGGGGGCCTTGAAGAATCGTACTTTCGCGATGGCATAATGGGTTTGGAACATCGCTGGATAAAGTGTATTCAAACTTGACGGAGATTATGTTGAAAAATAAACTATATTTTAAAAACAAATTTTTTTATTTTCCCCTTCGTTTCGCGAACTTTTCAAACCACCTTCGTACATCCATTTTTGTTTTTCATTTCTGTTCTGATATTGCTTTTCTGTACCTTCTTTCTTTCCTAATTGTGCGTTACACTCTCTCATTATGATCCTTAGGTGTTTTCGATTTTGTACCTTACCGTGGTATTTCACTATTTATTCTATATCTCTCTTGTTGTCTTGATTAATTGGCGAGAGTTCATTAGTTATAGATATTTGTGTGTCTTATTTGTAGACTGGTCTTAGTTGTTCGTCTCCTACCGACAATCTTAACGTTAATAAGCGACTTATTGACAACAAATGCCATTCCTAGTACAGAGTATTTTATCCTACTTCCTATCTGCCATGTTTATGCCCAGTGTTATACTACTCTCCCCTTCTCTTCAATAACCCCCTAACTTTTTAATTTAAATTCTTTTTGTTTAATTAATAATAATAATTTAATTAAAGATAGAATGAAACTTTCTCTCTCTCAGGGTCAACTGTGGGTATCACCTTGTTTGAAACCTTAATCCTTTATAGGTATAACTGGTACACCTACATGCGTATTTACAAGAAAACTCAAGAATCAATTTTAATTATAATATACTGAAATAAAAATTAATAATGCAACAAAAGCAAATTTTCAAATACCAAAAACTTAACCTAAAATTAATGTACCACGATAGGGTTCAATCTTAAAATAGATCGTGAGTTTTTTAATTAGCGCAATTTTAAAAGTTTTATGTATTATCAAATGAGCTCACTAACCTGTTGCTGGTGACTTCATGTAACAACCATGACGATTGGTGCACTTTCAATCTTTTCCACTGTGATAGTATTTACATCAAAGTTATATTTTAATCAAGATAGCCAGCTCTATCGTGCATTGTTACCCTATATTAAAGTACACGTGCCGAACATAGAACAAGGGTCTAGAAAATCGGGATCTCCAACTCATTCTTTGTGCTACTCTAAAGACAGCAAATCTATTGGATGCCCATTCCACTAATCTTTTTTCAACATACCTTGCATAGGGGAAGGAAGCATACAAATACGATTGCGGATCCTGCAAAATTCAGTACCCTTAGTGCTCACCACAGCTTGAGAACTCAACTATAGTGCTCACCATGGCCTGTAAACCGCCTCAACAAGCAGTACTCTCCATAGCCTGATTAATTCTTGAAGCCGTTACGCTGCCCGACGCCGTACCTGGGGCATGTATAGCAGTGCTCCTCATAGCCTGCTCAATACCTGACCAGTTACGCTGCCCGGCGCCGTACCTGGGGCACGTCGCCATAGTTCAGCACGCAGCGCTCCTCATAGCCTGCTTAGTATCTGGTCAGTTACGCTGCCCGTCGCCGCACGTGGGGCACGTCGCATTAATTCTTTATTACTTCACGTTATTTCACAAGCGAACCGCGACTTCCGAAGAGTCCCGAAGACCTCCGAAAACGTCTGCACCTCTTCAAACACTAAATACTTCCTTATCTTCGTTATTCAAGCTCTTACTTAGCCTCACGAGACAAATCCGAGGATTTCCGAAGACTTCCAAAGCCTACCGAAGACTTCCGAACTTCTCAATATTGTGTATATAGTCAATGTATAGTTTTTGTATGTATATCATTATTCTTTATAACTCCGCGAGTTAAGGTACTTCGGTTACATTTGGTATTAATGGATGTGCGTCAGTTTTTTTTTTGGTTTATTTTTCGGTTTGTTTCAATAATTGTAATGAAAATTTCTTTAAATCAAGTCTTTTTTGCTTTAAAAATCTCTTTAAAATTAAAATTTTTTTCAATATAAATTCTCGTTTGAAAATAATTTCTCTTTGTAAACTATTTTCAAAAAAATATTGGAATAAATTAACAATAAAATAATAAAAAAATAATCATCAAATAATAAAATAATAAAACTAGCATATATCAATTATAGTTTGTGAGATCAATTGGTTTTTGGAATGAACTTACATTAATTTCTTCATCTGTTTCTATTGTGGGCTCGATTGATGCTGTATCTTGTCCACGTTGGTTTGTTGTGCTGGATTCGGTCGATTTGTGTACTTCCTTCAACCTGGTTTGAGTTCTGTCAAAATTGCGAATTGAAATTCTTGGTCACCAATCTTCCGATTTTTGGATTTTCAGTGCCCTTTTGACATCCTACCGACTGCGCCAGTTAAGGTTCGGGCCTTTGGAGCGGTGTTTTTAAAAAACGTTTCCAAACTCTTAACAAATTTATTTTATCTTAAAACAGAAATTAACATGGAATTTTGAATAACTGTAAAATATAACTTTAATTCGAAAACATTTAATTAATTGTAATAAGGTGAGTAGCTTGAACAACGAAGTATGGAGTTCGAAGACTGACTGCCGGGCCTTGAACTCCCGGGCTTCTTATAATAACCTGCCCCTCACATAGCTGTGGGAACTTGCAGATCTCATGTTTGCTTTTCTCTTAATTCTACACTTTATTACATTGTAACAATCTTATTTCTAGGTAATTGCGGTATGTTAACCGTCTGTGACCTGCCACCTGCAGTATCACTGCCCTCTCGGATACAAAGTTGCATATCCGTTCTCATGAACTGTTAATAACCTCTCTGGGTTATCTTTGTATTACATTGTTGCAATGAACTTATACTTTATTTAACAATTTCTAATAATTCCTATAAGATTCAATATATTCAATATATATATATATATATATATATATATATGTAAATTGGGGGACGATGACGATATGTGTTATCTTGGTATTTTGTCTGGTGTTACCAGATGAGGTATCCATTGGTGTTGGTTTATAATAATTATTAGGGTTGTTATGATTATTATTCATCGGTGTATTTCTACTGGGGTTCGCGCTGAATGCTGGTCTTTGTCGGTTTAGGTTTTGATGGAATCGTGGTTGGAATGTGGGTTTCGTAAAATTTGGGTTAAAGGTTGGTATGGAAAAATGTTTAAATTGATTATTAAAGTTCGTATTGTTAAAATTTGGGTTATTAATTCGCGGTTGATTTGTTTGTGTGTTAAAGAGTGTGAATTTTTGTTGAGGGATTGTTTGTCTCGCGGCTTGCATAGTTTTTAGTGGAGAATAGCTTTTATTTGCGTTGGAATTGTATAGTCTGTTGCGGTAATACATTACATTTTCTTATTCTATTACTAGGTTCATGGCTTCTTCTAGGTTTTGGGGACGTTGGAATCTGATCTTATCTGATAATCGTTCTGGTAAAGCGTTTATATATGTGTCCAGTGCCATTTCGTCATACATTTTTGTTTTTAAATGTCGAATATTTTGATCGGACTCTTCGATTTTTAATTTCGTTAGGATTAGACTTTTCACGTCTTGGCATTTTATTCCGAATTGATATGGGGATTGGTTGTGTCCCATCTTAGGTTTATCAGGTCTCGTACCAAGCATTTTATGTTACGTTGATCCCCGAAATATGCAATTAGTATTTGTTTAAATTCTTGCCATATCTGTAGATCGTCTCTACTGGCAATTAAGGTCAGTGCCCTTTCGGTTAGTTTACTTATTACCAAGCGTATAAGCAATGAATTGCTTTCGTTATCTCCGGGTTTGTAGAAGGTTTTCAGAAACATTACCGATGCTCCAATGTAGTTTCAGAGATGCGCTTGATTGCCATCAAAGTTTGGATTGTCTCCAAATAAAGTTTCATGTCAGTACTACTCATTTTGGTTAAGGGTTGCTTTCGCTTTTGGGCAATTTCAAAATTTTTTTTTAATTGAGGTTTATTTCGCTATTTGCATCGTTATTTTTGCTTGGGATTTATTAATTTTCCGTTTAGGTTGGGTAATTTCAAATTTTGTAATAATTGATTTTGATATTTCTATTTGTGTCGTTATTTTTGGTTTGGATTTATTAATTTTCAGTTTAGACTGCGTCGGGTTATTTTTAGAATCGTAGTTGCTGTTATTTGTACTTAGTTACACGGTGTGGTAATGAATTTGTGAGATTTATACTCGATAATGTTGGTTTAATTACTGTAGCCTTGAATTTGCTTGTTTATATCTTGCGGGCGTTAATTTGTCGTGAGTTCTGCGTTAAGCTTTGCTTCCTGAAAGAATATGGAGTGAATAAATAGTTTCTCGCGGTATTTACTTCGCTTTGTATGTTTTGCGTTAGTTAAAGCTTGTGTTCGTTCAGTTCTGCTGATTTTATCAGTCCGTTTTTCCGTGGGTTTTAATTAAATTGTATAAACGTATAGTTTGTTTTCTCGTCTTCTTGAATTCTAAATATAACTTGCCGGTTTCAATTAATTGCTTTGTTACACTTTATCTTTGTAATTTAATCGCAAAGTTATGTCTAGTTGAAGATGTAGTTTAGTCTCTTGATTATTTAATTGCGTAAATGCTGTATAATATGTAATTGTACTTGTTAAAGTAATTAATACTTACTCACAGGTGTTAGTTTCAGTTTATGTGGGAATTAGATAATTTGCTTCTTTACTCGTTAATTGCTTGCATAAATGTCGAGTTTGATTATTTTTAGATATCTCCGAATTCAGTTATGATGCACGTCTTGTAATTGTATCTCTCCGTAATGTAGGTTTAAGTTTCTATGATGATCGTTTTAATTATAGCTTTTATGATAAACGTTTAGCTTTATTCAGTATTTGTACTGAAATAATTATGTTTTCATAATGCAATTTATTTATAAATGATGAGTAGTTTTAGTTCAATGCTGGTCGTAATTCTATGCGCTTTTTCTACTTGTAGATCGTGATGCAAAATGCGTTGCGTTAATTTATACAAAGGTTAATTGTTTAAATAGCAGTTTCTCTGTGGTTTTGAGTTTGTAATAAATGATTGTTTCATTCGCGAGCTTATCTTAGATGAGGATTGCGTCAATTTGCACAGTGGTTTTAAATTACAGTGGTTTAAGTTACTGATAAATTTGCAAAGTGCTTTGCTGTAGTTTATAAAATATGATGGAGGTCAATATTTTAAATAATCTTTTCTGTAATTGCTTGTTTGAAAATTACGTTTAGCTTTGGTGTTGGAGTTAATTTGCGTTCTGTTCTTTAGTTTACTGGATTAACCGTGTCGTTTTTTGTATTGCGCTAGTTAATTTCTCCTACTTCGGTTACGTTTGGTATTAATGGATGTGCGTCAGTTTTTTTTTTGGTTATTTTTCGGTTTGTTTCAATAATTGTAATGAAAATCTCTTTAAATCAAGTCTCTTTTGCTTTAAAAGTCTCTTTAAAATTCAGATTTCATAAAATTCTTTTCAATATAAATTCTCGTTTAAAAATAATTTCTTTGTAAACTATTTTCAAAAAAATATTGGCATAAAATAACAATAAAATAATAAAAAAAAATTCATCAAATAATAAAATAATAAAACTAGCATATATCAATTATAGTTTGTGAGATTAATTGGTTTTAATAGAATGAACTTACATTAATTTCTTCATCTGTTTCTTTTGTGCGCTCGATCGATGCTGTATCTTGTCCACGTTGGTTTGTTGTGCTGGATTCGGTCGATTTGTGTACTTCCTTCAACCTGGTTTGAGTTCTGTCAAAATTTGCGAATTGAAATTCTTGGTCACCAATCTTCCGATTTTTGGATTTTCAATGCTCTTTTAAGATCCTACCAGCTGCGCCAGTTAAGGTTCGGGCCTTTGGAGCGGTGTTTTTAAAAAACGTTTATAAACTCTTAACAAATTCATTTTATCTTAAAACAGAAATTAACATGGAATTTTGAATAACTGTAAAATATAACTTTAATTCGAAAACATTTAATTAATTGTAATAATGTGAGTAGCTTGAACAACGAAGTATGGAGTTCGAAGACTGACTGTCGGGCGTTGAGCTTCCGGGCTTTTTATAATAACCTGCCCCTCACATGGCTGTGGAAGCTTGCAGATCTCATGTCTGCTTTTCTCTTAATTATACACTTTATTACATTGTAACAATTTTATTTCTAGGTAATTGCGGTATGTTAACCGCCTGTGACCTGCCACCTGCAGTATCACTGCCCTCTCGGATACAAAGTTGCATATCAGGTTCTCATGAACTGTTAATAACCTCTCTGGGTTATCTTTGTATTACATTGTTGCAATGAACTTATACTTTATTTAACAATTTCTAATAATTCCTATTAGATTCAATATATTCAATATATATATATATATATATATATATATATATATATATAAATTTTGCTATGATACTGGAATTATCGAGCCCCTTCGTTGGGCTGTTATATTATTTGCTATGTACTATATAAATTATTCGCGCTCCATCATTTCTGCGAACATATTAATATTACTATGTATAAACAAGATTGTAATTATCTCCGACGTTGGGCTGTTTTATTAATATTGCTATCAATTCCCTCCAGAAACTTAACTGGATTTTGTCTTGAACCAACCCTGTCAACTAATAACAAGATTCGATATGTTACCGCATTACTTGTTATCAATTTCCTATTCAACTCGTAGCTCCTCCTTGAACTATTTAAATTAACAAATTACTCCCATTGACTTTATCTTATGACCTCGACTAGCATTTATTTGGAATTATAAAATTCAGTTAATTTCGATTTTATATAATGAAACCAATATTATGTACAGCTTTTGTAAATTATTTGAAATACACTTTTCAATTAGTTAATGTAGTAAATTTCATTTATTAAACATCATATACTATTTACTCAAAACCCAAAGTCACCAAAGAACGTATTATCTTTATCAACGAAGTGTAGAATGTTCTAAACCTGTTATCATATTACTCACTTTATACGTATGCAACTTCTTTTGTTGACTTTTTACATTCATATTATATTAAGCAAATTCAATAAAAAATAAAAAATATATAGAAAAATAAAATGTCTTATAACTAAAAAATCTGACCTGGTCTATTTTCTTCACATCGACGCTTCCATTTGAATAAAAATTATCTTTCCCAATGTGGGATTATTACATGCCCATTCGAAATATACGCTTGAACCATTGCATTTAAATTATTGCTATCACCCTCTGAACTACCATTAACTTATGCACCCCAATTTTTGTCGTTTCATATCCGACTTATTACTTCTTATCAATCAATTTCCTCAAACTTAGAATAGAATTCTTATTATCATTCTCCTCTGACTTGAAATCGTAGTTTATTTTCTTCCCTTACTCAAATATCGATTTTTTTCCCCGGCTTTAGAAATTGTAGTTTGTTTCCCTCGGATCTAGAAATCGTAGTCTATTTTCCCCGGACTTAGAAATTGCATTCTTCTTCCCCCCCCCAGACTTAGAAATTGTATTATTCTTCCCCCAGACTTAGAAATTGTAGTTTGCATCTTGGCACTTATTTTATCTTTAACTTTTAAAATTATTACGTATCACTTTATTTCATAGTGGCACACTTAGGCCTTTGTTGAGTTGCAAAAAAACTGACTTCGTTATCACTGTACCTGCTAATATATTATCCAGTTCCCAGTCCGTCAGTGGGTATGGTCTAGAACTCGTCGCTTATTTATAACCAATCAAATAATTACATTTAAAGCAGTTTCTGATGTAATTCTCCACGATTCCCAATAATTGTAACCTGCTTGCAGCTGTCTTCGTTATCAACATGCGGTGTTTTGATAGATCTAATTGCTTTTCCGTAAACAACTGATGCAATTCGACTTTTAATTTTCATATTTACATGTTATTCACGCAATTTTTAATCTACTTCCTTATCAAAAATGGTTAGCTATTTGCACGCATTTATATTATGCTTCCTGAAGCTCTATTTCTATCTCCGTATTAATCTAATCGTTTGGAACTCTTTTGAATGCGTGTCTGCTTACACTTTATTATATTTACATATAAATATACGCGTGCTTCCACTGAAAAATATCATTATTTGCTTTACCCAAATTAACTAAAACTTTATCTATAGGGTATTAAATATTTACTATTTACTTAATGCATGTGTTCCTGGTTTCTACGCTAACTATGCGTCTTCCTGTGTGTATTTGCGTCGCTTAAAACTATTTATACTTTATATACAGGGTGTTGACTGCTTACTATTTACAAACTATCTCCATTTCTCAATTCCTTTCCTAAATAAGTGCAGTTTTCTGCTGCCTATGCTAATTTCTCATTTATAAATGACCTTTACTATAAAGTACACTCTTAAACAACCCCTTATCACAGCAATATATATATATATATATATATATATATTACTCATATTTAGACCAGGGTAGAAAATTAAATAATCACATCAAATAATTTTAATCACCGTGTATAATGAATATTATTAGATAATACGCGTTATTAAAACCGTGAAGCATAAAAATTTATTAGTTTCATTAAACATAAGAGATTTAAACCATGTAAAAGACGCTTTATATCAAAAGAAGCAGTATTAAAAAGCTCTGCGTGTAATGTAATTATTCCTAAACAAATGGAAATTACGTGCAAAATTTATATTAATTAACCCTATTTTAAGTAACCGGTATTAAACAGAGTGTACACATAATAATTAATATTTAACTTGTATTCGCTAAATATGAAAGGATAGAATTCAATTTTAATTGGAGTTAATTAAACCATTATTAATAATAAGCATAAAAGTCGGTGAAAATCCAAGATTATAATACCAGAAAATAAAGCTCTGAGAATTAATATTATTTTGAACACCTGCGTAGTTTAAATATCACGTACGGCGAAAATTGTGTAGATAACAAATGGTTTCAAAGAATCTTGGAGAAACCGGGGCTTAATATTCACGAGAATGTGCGATACGGGGTTATTTAACCCAGATAGTCCACATGGACTAAAATATAATCGATAATAAAGAATATCAATTTGCACCAATACGAACAGGTTAGAAAAGGAAAGAGAAAATGCGTCAAGCAAAGACACATATAGTAAAAGGCGTGATTTAAGCAACGTCACGAGGGTCACAATTGGTTGAAAATAGGATGCAAATATCAGAGGTAGAAACAACAATTTCTGTACAAAATTAATTAGTTTTTCTCGGACATGTGTGTGTGCCGTGTGAGAATTTCTGAGATTTAAATGGAGCGAGTGAAAATTCGTAAAACCGACGCGCGAGCGACGGACTGGGAACATAGAATGAGAAATTCTTTAGAATTACCCGTTTTGGAGAACAGACCGACAGACAGGCTTTTTGCTATATATACCGAGGTGAATATAAACAATCTCTCTGAGACTTTTGACTATTCGATGCGTTAAAAGCTCTTACATCCGCGACTTGATTCAAGATGTTAAACAGTGCATTTTAGTTTGATAAAATAATTTAAAATTTTGCTCGTATATTTTAGTGATTCAAAATAGTTTGTTATTTACGTGCTAACATGAATGTACTTCAGTGCACTTAGATACAAGGTAATAAAATTTAGTATCACTGTACCAATTAGCAAAATTTACAACGACAAATGTATACACAAAAGTAGGCAGTTTTGGCGTATATTGGTGAAAGACGCATGAATTTCTTTGCTATTTTTCGGGGTGTTAATAATTAAATGGTTCAAATACGTGTCTGGATCTACGAAACAAGGGTCAGATATACACAGATGAGTTCCGGAAAAGCCCAGAAACAACTTTAAATAAATGGTGATGGAGAAAATTTTAAAAGCGTTGAGAATTAGAAGCCGTAAATATAATCCTGTTGGAATGGTGTGATTAACTAAAGGGACGATGTACATTGAAGCTACGAGGACAGTAACCTTCAGGTAAATTATACTATTTTGTTTGACATTTTTGTGTGTGTTGAATTACTTTATAATTGATTTACTTTAAATGGACATTAGTGAAATTGTACTAACCATAAAATTTTAATTTTAAGATGAAATTTGCTTGTTTAAGTAGAAAGGGGTATTTAGTATTGATGTTCTGAATTATGATGAAAATATGGGTATGTCTTTGAGCTCAATTAGACGAACCTGGTTAATTAACGTAAAGGGGTGGTAGATGCTCCCTTTATACTTATATTGTTATATTAATTAGTAGGCATCCAACAAGGACTTTAATTCTGGATGCACGTTAAAGTGATAATAAAATTAATCTTGAAATTCTTTTTAAAACTGAATTTTATGCTGAAATTTAATTTGAAAATTTAATGTATTCTGAATATTGATGTAAATAGAGTTAACGTTGATGTTTGTGGTAGGAATGTGTTGTTTAATTTTATGAATGAGGAGGTTTATAAAATTAGGTGAGCAGCCGAGGCGAAAAGAGGATCACAGCAGTTTATGACGCCCAATCTGTGGGACTAGAATTTTTTGTTTAAAGGACCCAGTTCCCGCATTCACAGGGAGTTTTTCACAACAATATATATATATATATGTAAATTGGGGGATACATAACTCGCGTTGTTCCACAAGTGAACCACAAAGACTCTCGAAGAGTCCGGAAGACCTCCAAAGACGTCTGGACCTCTTCAAACAATAAATACTTCTTTATTTTCGTTACTCGCGCTCATACTCAGCCTCACGAGTAAAACCCGAAAATTTACGAAGACTTTCAAAGCCTACCGAAGACTTCCAAACCTCTCAAAATTGTGTATATAGTCAATGTATAGTTTTATAACTTTTACTTGGTTCCACGAGCAACCACGAAGCTTTCCGAAGATTACTGAAAAAGTTCGAAGACTGCCGAAAACCTTTGGGCCTCCTCGAACTCTGTATATACCTGTCTGCTTGGTATTTAAACGCCTATTTGGTTCCGCGAGCAACCACGAAGCTTCTCGAAGATTACCGAAGAAGTCCGAAGACTACCGAAGACCTTTGGACCTTTCCAAACTCTGTATACCTGTCTACTTAGTATTTAAATTTTTACTTGGTTCCACGAGCAACCACGAAGCCTTCCGAAGATTGCCGAAGACTTCCAAAGTGCTTCAAAGTGCATAAACTGTTCATTTTACTTTTTACTTGTATATTTGTGTACTTATGAACTTTCTTTATTTTTATTTGCTTGTGAACATTAAAGATAACAGTGCTAAGTCTACATACTTTCAGACGCCGCCCACCCCGAGGATAACAGCATCATAATTAAATTGCATGCGGTGCATTTAACTTTATGTGGGATTAGTAGAGTGACTTCCAATTTTCACCCGCTCACGTCGACTTGTACTACCCGTCTGTCTGATAAGTTGTTACTCTGTTACCTGCATGAATACATGCAATGTACTAAGCGAACTTCGACACACACGAGTTTGACTATATCAGATTACACGTGCTGAGCACAGAACAATTTCAACTAAAAATTGTATAACCAACATTTTTATAATCTTGTTTGGAAATCAAAAATCGACAATGCAATTCATTGGTTAATTCTCTGCTAAGCGTTTTTCAACACACGATGGATAGCGACCTGAAGACTATAAATACAAATTCGATTTCTGCAGAAGACAGTCCTAGTGCTCATTATAACCTGGGATTCTCCTCTTCTGCACAGTGCTCATTATAGCCTGTGAAAACCTTTCCAAAGCGGCGCTCGCCATAGCACGCTTAATCCTAGCGCAGCGCTCACCATAGCCTGCGTCCTGCCCTAAACGTTACCCTATCCGCCGCCGTACCTGTAGGCCGTCATCGTAGTAAATCAATCCACAACTAACAAGCACGTACGAACGCTCAACTCTGTTCCTTACTGCACCGACGTCGTTATTGTGGTTGCATCTGTCAAGCTCTACCACACGGACGACATCCCCGTAGAAGCTCATCCCCCACGACGCCGCCGAAGACTTCTGAAGACACCGAATACCTTCTGAACCCTTTGCTTTTGTATATATTGTGAATAGTAGTTTTTAAGTGTATATAATTTTCATTTAATAATTGCTTTAACGTAACTTTGACCCACCACTAAAAACACAAAGATTACCGACAAGACCCGAACACCACCGACGATGTCTGGACCTCGCCGACCTGTATATATGTCTTAATCTTCACCGTTTAGTTTACACTGGGCCTCTTAAGCGACTTCCGAAGCTTCCCGAAGAAAGCCGAAGCCTTCCGAAGACCGATACACCCCATTAAATGGTGCATACAGTTTACTCCTGGCTCCACAGCCCCCATGAAGCTATCCTAACTGTTAATTCATTTGATTTCATATTTATTATTATGTAAATTTGGAACTTATACTGATTTTTCTTATGTTTATTAAACAATGAACTAAGCCAAGCCTACTTGCTTACAGACGCCGCCCCCTTTGAACGATAACAACTCTCCACTATTATTCACTGCACTAACGGGTCTTTTTCCGCCCCTCGATGACACATACACAGCGCTGCATTAACTACATTCTAACATTTTCAAATGCTAATACAATATTTTACAAATGTACATTCTCATATAAAAACAATAGGGACATTTATAGTCAAAATTTTATCAAGAAATCACAACTATTATAAGTAAGTGCCATTACACCAGACTGTAATGCTAAGGGTCTATTATGGTTCTCGTCTACTAAATTTCCTAAGAAACAAAGAAAAATCACCAAAAAATCTAAAAGTACATTTACAATCCAATTTAGAATAATTATCCGAAATAAAATGTTTTAAAGGATATACCATTACAGATAATTCGCTAACATAACCATAAACATTAGGTTAATTGACCGTTATGCAAATGAGCGGATGAAAAGAAAATGTGTAAACCTGATTGCCTTCGGGCAAAAATACCATTGCCTTATTTATGTCAAAAGCATTAATTTTAATGGTAAATGAAGGATGTATATGATATCAGCAGATAATCCCGTAATAAAACAATTACAGTAAATTAACGAAATGTTATTTAACAACTTCTTTATTTTTAGAGTAATTATATGTTTTTAAATGGTTTTTCTGTGGCAAATTTATTGCGCTAATGACGACTCTAAGTATGAATGATGAATGACGTGTGGCGCATACAGATAATGGAAAATGATATCTATTTTTAGAAAGCGCGTACGTACATATTAAACAATTAATAATTGTTTATTTATCTCGTCATCTGATGAACAGACAGACCAATAATACATGTTTAATTGTAGATATTTTTCTATATTTCTGTACTTAGTCTGTCAGCATGTGGTGCGCATTGTTTGAGTATAGATAAATACACCGAGTGGCGACATGTAATATTTTATAAAAATAGTTTGATGAGCGCAGCGTGTGGGGGATTTATGAAGAAGTGACGGTAATAATGCTATAGTGAAATCGCTATTAAAAACCCACACAAAATTATAAATAACCATGCAATTCACTGTCGCATCGCCTTTGAATAAACGGTACAATTTTACTGCACAAATAGTCATTGAAACAGTTGTACCTATATTAGGGAAATTCTCACCATCATGAATATTACTCACATTGTACCATTTTGCACTTATCTACATATAACTGTGTTTGTGTTATTTTAACTTCCGACTGCGTACACAAACAGGTTAAAAGTGCCTTGTCTGCTACAAGATGATAGCAAAGGGGGTGCACCGCACCCGGGCGCCACGCCAGGAGAGCCGCAAATTGTTTTTATAACTTCAATCGAGTCCGAATAAATCCAAGTTTATAAAATATAATAGGGTAAATGCGCCGGTTGTTGGCTAGTTTACGTAAGGTTATACACCGTGTAATATTTACAACTATCGTTTTTGTATGTAAACAATAATGTTCCAACAAATTCTTTATTATGATTTTTAATGATTTTAATCATAAACATGTCAAATTTGATGAAGAAAACAAAAGTGCGGATTTTTCCCTGTTGTCGGCCAGTGATGACCTAATGTCGGCTATTCGTGTACCAGTTCCTGACCAGCGACCGTGTATAAATGTGTCATTTGGTGGCCAACTAAAGAAGACTACTTCCTACCACTTAAATATATACTTGTATTTAAATGTATAACTTTATTTTTATAGAAATAGATAATAAAAACAAAATAAACAAAAAATGTTAGTAGTGAGGTAAGGCCGGTCTGAATTCAAAACGGTGTACGCGTATGTTTTTTCCATGTAACATACACGTGCACCGTTTTGAATTCAGACCGGCATTATATACTTTCAATGTAAAATACTTGTGGGCACGTTTTGAAGTCAGACCGGCTTTATATTACTTTCAATGGAACATACATACTTCAAAACACACGTATGTTGAAAAATGTAAGTGCAGAGAAGAATGTGTGTAGATGTTTTGAATTTGGTTTTCTAGCGAGAAGTTATAAAAAGTATGACAGATGCAAAATATCGCATTCAAGTCAATTGTGTTTAATTAAAGTGGATTCTGATTTATGTTTAGAGGCTGCAAATACACATGGGCCGGTTTCAATTCAAATAGTGTTCACTCTTGTGATAGGTTGAAAAGTGGGTTGGCAAAGTACGCAGATGGTGGTGAAACATATTTTCTAACTGGGCTCAGCTAGCCTCACACATGGGCGCTAGTGAAACAAATTTTTGAAGCACTAAAACACCAGTCCCACTTTGTGTGCCAGTGAAACGTTTTTCTTCTCTAAAAGCACAAGCTCCACGTTGTGAGCCAGTGAAACGAATATTGTTTTTTGAGGCACCTGCCCTACGTTTATTGGAAGCCAGTGAAACTAATCTTTCTTATATAAAGCTGGCCTCACGTTATGAGCAAGTGTAACGAAGTCTTCCGACATAACTAGGGGTCTATTCCTCGGGTAGAGCCATGAGAAATGGGGGGGGGGTAAGTCGAATTCTGATTGTAAGTTGAACTTAATCCAAAACAAATAGGCGCCACCAAGTCCTGACTTGTTTATGATAATTGCGTAGTATATTTCTAGGGGCGGACGTGAAAACCCAAAGAAAAAAATCGCCTTCGATGACAAAAACCCGTCTTAACTGAATAAGACGCTGCTCCTGTAAGAAATTGCAATAATTAGCTTAATAGAAGGGTAGAACACTATTTGTGTACCACAAACATACCTAAAGAAATATTAAAAAAAAAATCTCCTATATAAGTTGACATCAAAATTCCACTCTTAAGGATATTAGTTTCTTGTAGTTAGTTTTGACCATATTTGATCAAAATAAAAAACTTTAATTTTGAACCAATAATTTACTCAAAAGATTCTCTTTTAAAACAAAATTCAATGCTACAAAATTTCATAAATAATTAAATGAGTTCATGGGTTTTAAATTAAGGTTTATCAAAATAGTTGATAATCAAACATTTTAAAACTTAGTGTAAACTTGTTACAAAAACAAAAGCCCGACCCGTGCAGATCTGTTCGAGAGGGTTACAAATTAAAACATAGTTACTCAAGTTTCCTTATCTAAATTATTTGTGTTAGTTTCAATTTCTAATAAAAAAAGATCACAAAAATATTCTTGTTTACTCAACTAAGGCAAACACTGTTCAAAGCATATGTTTATTAGAACACAGGTGTCAGCAGTATATTACAGACAAACAAGTGACGTCAAAAACACCTGTCGCTGTTACCAACAGAACAAAATGAACCACGTGTATGGTTTCTTAAAACTTTAAAAATTGTGCATTATAATTTTTAACACTGAAAAATTCAGCTCAACTAATAATCGAAATTTTATAACATTCGTGCTTTTATGCACTCAACAAAATAGCGTGTTTCTAATTTGAAACACAAAAGAATTTCTTAAAGTTATCTACGAACCAGAACTGAATTATTTGGATGTTAAGAGGTGTTGAAACATCAAACGTAATCACCATACTTCCATCAGGTTTTGTAGTAGTAAGTTCTTCTATTAATTATTCAAATTCTCCATAATCAAAGCCGCTTCCTACGGACTGCAATACAAAGTGGTTTTACATCTGTTGTTGGAATAGTTGTTTCTACAGTTGGTTTTATGGTGGTTAATTACGCGCTAAACAAAATACCTCAATTAAACAAATCAAATACTATTCATAGGATACCAACCGCTATTTAAAGATGGATCTCGACTCTTCAAAATGTAACCGCAAATTGGCGGCCTGCTTCCAGTCGTACATTTTGATTTAACAAGCTTGCAGGGCCGACTGGTTATCACCTCGCACGAGCGACGACGTGTTCCCGGCGGAGGCCTTCAACCAAAACGCGCCTGCGAACAGTTATCGAAGGCACAGACTGACTGACTATTTATAGAAAACTATCTATAGATACAACTTTAGCGTATTACTAAACTTGTTGCATGTATTTTAGTAATAATTTGAATAAAAGCGTTATATAACCTTGCACTTTTATGGTTGGATTTAGTAACTAAGAAATAAAATTGTTACAGTGGTAATCTGCTATATAAGGAGATTGCTCCTAATATTAATTTAATTAGTCGAAGAAAAGCAATATGGATTTTAATACTCTTAATAAAACCACATTTCGCAAACCTTATGTAAATTCAAAAGATATTGTAGTGAATAAGAGGTTTGAAGTTTTAAAAGTGGAAACAATCAAGACAAAATATGGAGAAAGAGTATTAGTGGAAACAGAAGAGTTCAAGAGTATATTGCCATTGAGATATTTTGAATAGCTTCAAGCACATGGAGTGAAACAATTAAATGAAAGTATTGGCTCGAACAAACACGTATACATAACTAGTAAGGGATCGATCGGTCTAACTGTCAACATAGAATTTTCAGAATAATATGTCACTAATCTAAGAAATTAGTTTATTATAATAATAGTATACATCTTGTTCTTTACTGTTTATTTTATTATAACATATCTAAGTCGATTGTATAAAGAATGATGTATTTAATTAAAGTGGGTTCTGATTTATGTGTGTTTTACTTTAAGGTTACTACCTTGTTTAGAGAAAGTCTTGTTTCAAAAGAGAAACTTTTATAAAATACTTTTATTTACAACTTGTTGAATATTTTGATCTAACTATTTACAATTAAAATCTAACTATTTATAAATGAAAAAGTATTTATTAACTCCCGTTCTTGAAGTATCTGCTGCTCCCTTGCAGCCAGTTCCTCTCTTTTTTGCTTTATTATTTCTAGTTCCAAATCTAGACGACGCAGTAGCTTCTCTCCACGCTTTTTAAATGCGTTAAGCAACTCTACTGTGTCATCTTCGTAGGATTTGTCATCTTCACGGCAAACAGCCATATTAAGTCCTGCACATAACTTTTTCATAGCCAACATGTTTTTGCCGGATCTGTGAGCATAACATAAAAGATTATTGTAGGTTACCTTTTCTTTTGTATACTACCTTATGTTTCTGAGAGGATCAGAATGTGCCAACGATCCAACGATAGCCTCAGAATTTCCAGAATGATTTTTTGATCCTAATCTAATGTAACTTATAAATTAGTAGTGTTTGCATAAACATAAATATATTCTAACGTACATGTATGGTTCTGCTTTACTATGACGTTGATCATTGGTACATCTAATTTCGAGTATAGGAACTGGCTGCGGTGGAACAACAACAACAGGAGCGGCAGACTCGGACATTTCATTGCTCAAATCTATCAATATTAGAACACATGTATAAATGTGAAAAAGCACTTACCGTGATATATCTATTACGTCACTATCAAAAATAGCAGCAGTGTCAAGTTGAGGTGAAGAAGAACCAAAAACTTCTTTAATCAAGTCTTCGTCAGAATGTAATATAAATTGTTCTAGAACTTTTACGTTGGTACTACTACAATTTTTGATCGATGATAAGTTACTCATTTTTTAAAGTTGCTAGTAGTAGTAACTAATAATTATACAAGAGATCTGATTGAATACTGTTGGTAAAATCTACGTGAAGTATTTATATTAAATAATAAACTGACCTGTTAGAAAAAATTAAAAATTTGGATCGTTTTCTGAAAAAATTCAGCTCTGTAATCTATTCTAATGAATAAAAAACAGTATGTAAGCAAATATAATTATGCCTCAGCAGAGATAACGAATTGGATTCATTGTCTGAAAAAAAATTGCAACGAAGGCACATAGTAAAAAAATAATCCTAAATTAGTTTAATTTCGTTTAAAATAATGCAATGCAAATGGCCCTTAACTAATACAGTAATATATAGAATAAGTTTTAGATTACTGGTGGCATAATTTATTTTTCAGTAAAACTTAACAAAATTGACTTGTATATGCATATATAGGTATGTAGTAATTGCGTTTACACGATTCATGCTGCATAATAAAATTCTTTAATTGTCAAGGTACTGCTATATATAGCTTCCAACAAATTAAAAATTGCATGATGTTAATTATATTACAATGAAAAACAGCAGAATGTTTTTTTAATACTGGTTTTTTTTTAAAAAAACCATGAGTGTGTGTAAATTATTAAACAACATTGACAGTTTAATCTGAAAACATTTCAAATTTGCTTTATTTTTCTGAATTTTTTTTTATGTAACCATAAAAATAGCACAGTAATGCTAGCGTATTTTCTGTACACACAGCACAAATCAAAAGTCGTATAAGAATATTTTATTACTGTACCGCGAGCAAGCATATTTTTTCCGTAAGCGCAGCTGAATGAAAATGATGCGAGGTTGTTGTGTCAATGCAAGTGTTAATAAAAACGCAAAAATCAGATACTTTGCTTATTAAACTGGATTTATTGTTGGAAATTAAAATTCAGTATTAATTTTTCTGCTAAATATTCTTTTAAGACTTAAACCATTCAAGCTTGAAAATCATCTTGAATAAAAACGTAAATAAAGGTGATTTTAACAATTACATTCAAAGCAATTCGCTGATGTCAATTGTATTATGATAAAACTGCAGAATGTTTTTTTAATACTGGTTTTTAAAAAAAAAACATAAGTGTGTGTAAATTATTAAACAACATTGACTGTTAATCTGAGACATTTCAAATTTGATTTATTTTTCTGAAATTTTTTTATATGTAACCATAAAAATAGCACTGTAATACTAGCGTATTTTCTGTACACACAGCATAAATCAAAGGTCGTATAAGAACATTTTATTACTGTACTGCAAGCAAGCATATTTTTTTCCGTAAACACAGCTGAATGAAAATGATGCGAGGTTGTTGTGTCAATGCAAGTGTTAATAAAAAACGCAAAAATCAGATACTTTGCTTATTAAACTGGATTTATTGTTGGAAATTAAAATTCAGTATTAATTTTTCCGCTGAATATTCTTTTAAGAATTAAACATTCAAGCTTGAAAATCATCTTGAATAAAAACGAAAATAAAGGTGATTTTAACAATTGCATTCAAAGCAATTCGCTATGCAATTATTTTGATTGTTTTGTGTGTTTTGAAGTCACACACGTATGTTCCATTGAAAGTAGTATAAAACCGGTCTGACTTCAAAACGTGCGCACACGTATTTTACATTGAAAGTATATAAGGCCGGTCTGAATTCAAAACGGTGCACGTGTATGTTACATGGAAAAAACATACGCGTACAACACCGTTTTGAAGTCAGACCGGCCTTACCTCACTACTAATGTTTTTAAAAACATATTTTAGAGTAATAGGTATATAGTGGAAGGATGACAGGCTATCCAGCTCCGCTTTTCCACCAGCATCCACATTTCCACACACATTCTGGGCCAAATAGTTTTCTTCGACTAACCATTTCATCTTTCGCGATAAATATATCTTGTTCGGTGTCAATTAATATTAGATTTTTCTCAGCTATCCGAATTTCTAGGAATTTTTGAGATTGCATCACCCCCTAAGGCGGTAACCCAATTTTAAGATTTTTTACCAGCAGCGATTTCTGACCGTCCTTATAAAATTTTTTAGCCATGCGATACATCGGATTAGTCTAGAATTTTACGCAGAATCCGAATATGCAAACAGATTTAAAATTCGACCACCCCTTACCGTTTTACACATATACCCTCTAGCGAGCATATAAAAGATTATTTTTTGTTTCTTACGAGATAAATGTACCTTGTTTGGTATCAATTAATATTAGATTTTTCTCAGCTACGTGAATTTCTAAGAATTTTTTAGATAGCATCACTCCCTAATGCGGTACCCCAATTTTAAGGTTTTTTTACCAAGGTCGATTTCTAATCACCTCTCCTTTTCAACATCTAGAGCCCTTTAACCAAACACTTAGAAGTATTAACACAAAGAAATTAAGCACACAAAAGTTTAATAATTTATTTGATCCGATTTACAGTTAAATAAACTAATAGAATATAATTTTTGCATTGCAAAGTATAACATTATTTTATTTTTTTCGGGTAGCCGAATCCAAGCAGCTGAAAGTAACATGCAACAAAAAAGACATTAATGTGTTTAAAAAGAGAGGAAACGTGTTTTCGGTCAATAATACATACTGCCATTAATCTAACAATATGTTTTACCGTCCAGCGACACCGCCTGAAAATAAACGCGTCGCTGGGAGCGAAGGGATTATTAAGGATGAGGATGGTGGGTATGTCTTATAACTAACTTACATGCTACTAGAAACAAAAACCTAAAAAAAAACAACCTATATCTTTATGCCCCCATGCGTAGGTAGCTGTACTATTATGGATGACATACCTTTTGTCATCCTCGCCCGACAAAGTAATTTTATTAGTTAATTGAGTATAAAGTTGGGGTTTATGACTTCGAATATACACTATGCTATGCATAAGAGTACCAGAATTATTATGTACAAAGTCCTTAAAACTATTTACATTAATACTCTTAACTACACTTCGTGAGACCCCTTTAATCTTTTTAATCGTGCCTTTCTTGCTTACAATACACTACATACTACATTTGATTTTCCAATGCTCCACCCGAAGGTACTACATTGGCCAGGAAGCGAGTTTTTTTTTACCTGGAAAATTTTGAATTTTGCCGAACCCTTGCTGTTCCAAGCAAGGTAGGGATCTTTAACGTGCGTGACAACACTCACACACGGGACCTCCATTTTACCTCTCATCCGAACGAAGGTGTATTTTTGTGAAAAATGCTCGCCTAACATTTTTCAAGCGGACCGTGTCGGGATTCGAACCCGGGAGCTTGGGCGTAGTAGTCACACACATACCACTACGCCACGGAGCCGCCTGCTTACAATACAGTAGGACTTAGCCCTATTACCAACAAATTCTAATACTAGATCCCCATTAAATTCGGCTTTGAATTTCCCTACAACTTTTTTGTTGACAAGCGGTATATTGTGTTTATTATCCGCGGGATAATCACTCTTTTAAGATAAACGTATCTTGTTTGGAATCAACTAATATAAGATTTTTCTAGGGAGACCAAATCTGTACATAGATTTTAAATAGGGCCACCCCTTACAAAGTTACGCTTTTTGCTCATCTATATTTAACTACATCTTTAAAACCTTTTTTTTTCGCTACCCAAGACATAAGGTTTAACCAACCATTTTCCGAGAAATCTAAAACCACTGTGTCCAGCGAAAACCACGTGGATATAACACGTATCCTCTGTCCACCAGGATAAAAGCAAAAAGGATTTGGAAGAAGGGACGGTGGGAGAAGAACTTAAAAATTATAGAATCTTAAAACTAATATATACCATAGACCTACAAAATCTATACAAATATAAACAACTATCTTACACCTATATCTTAATGCCCCCATGCGTAGGTTGATATGCTTCAGGGGATGAGGTAACGCTTATCATATTCGCTCGATAAACTAACATTATTAATAAGTTGCGTGTACAAATCGTGTATTTTACTCCGGATACATACACCGGCAAGTACTCGATACCACCCAAATAAGAATTAGATGCTTGGTAACTGTTAACTTTCGCTTCCTTCGTGTACGCCCAGACACATACCTACCCCAAGCGCACCCCTGCCCATCCGCACCCCTCTCTGTGTGACTGCTATTTCGTGGTGACGTCATAGCCTTTTGTAAATAAAGAGCAATGTAATACTATTCTAAACTTCATTTGAATACAAAGTAATACACAGAAAAAGTCCTTTCTTTATGTTTGTTGGGAGTGGTTTTAATTTTATCTAATTTAATTCGCAGCTTAAAATTTAAATCGACACCCAAGTCCTCTATCTCCTTTTCTAGCCAATAATTTGATACATAGAGACCGTCTAGGTTCTCGAATTGTAAAATGTACCGAAGTTTATCTCTATATATAAAATCTTTGATTCCACCGACAACCAGATCCAGTCCTTCGTGTAATTCTTGCAGCTTGTGACAATCTTTTTATCGCAACTCTCTCACTATATCCGGCATACGTATTTTGTTAGCTTGATCGACTTCTTCTTGCCGGTATTAGAGGTAATCCTTATTCTCCCACTCACTGTTGCGTAGTTGCATGTCCACCACTTTTGGGAATATATGGTCGTTATAGGTTGTAAGACTCTCGGTTTTAAATGATACGAAAGGTTCTTTGTTAGGCAAATATACAATGTTTAGCGGAAGCCCCTGCTTGTGGTGTGCGCCAAGGTTACGAAACCCGCATTCCTTAGTTCGTCTATGTTATCTACCAGATTGATAAATACGTTTTCAGAATAACCTTTTAAAAAGTACACTTCCTGTATTTGACAGTATTTTTTGCCTCTTCGATGTACAAGTTAAAAACTAATGTACAAAGGGCACATCCTTGCCCCACACCTTTCCTAATATTTACTTTTCTACGTTCCTGCTCTATTTCTATTAGCGCTGCTTGCTCATTGTATAAGTTATGAACTATCTGTCTATCCCTAAAACTCTTTCCAACCTTTTTGAGTATTTTGAACATTTCTTCCATTTTACATTGTCTAATGCGTTTTCCAGATCTACAAACCCTACATACACGCTTTCCCCTTTTTCTATTGTTTTCTCCATTATCATCCTCAGAGCTGAAATAGCCTCCCGTGTTCCCCTGTTTCGACTAGACCGAAATTAATTTTCTCCTACTATTACTTCGGTTCGTTTTGCCATTAGTCTTTGTACAATTCTAGTTAGTATCTTTGACATGTGTGCTGTACAACTTATTGGCGGCTCCGTGGCGTAGTGGTATGTGTGTGACTACTACGCCCTAGGTCCCGGGGTCGAATCCCGACATGGTCCGCTTGAAAAATGTTAGGCGAGCATTTTTCGCAATAATACACCTCGTTCGGATGAGAGATAAAATGGAGGTCCCGTGTGTGAGTGTTGTCACGCACGTTAAAGATCCCTACCTTGCTTGGAACAGCAAGAATTCGGCAAAATTCAAAATTTTCCAGGTAAAAAAAAACTCGCTTCCTGGCCAATGTAGTACCTTCGGGTGGAGCATTGGAAAATCACATGTAATGTACAACTTATTGTTCAAAAATTTTCACATCTATCCACGCCTCTCTTTATTGGTATAATGACTATGATGTTACGTTTAAAATCTTTGGGTATCTCCCCTGTCTCACACACATAGCATACAAGTTGGAAAAGACGTTCTGTTACTGCTTGTCCAACGGCTTCTAGAGTTTCTGCTTGCATCTTATATGTACCTAGTGTCTTACCATTTTTCAGACCCCTTAATGTTAATTCAAACTCATCTCTAAGTATATGATATCCGAAATCATCCTTTTCAATGTCTGATTCCTGTTCTAATGCTGTTAGTTCCTGTCTTGCATATAAATTCTCTAGATATTCCTGCTATCTAACCACTTTCTCTACATTTTCTATAATGACGTTTGCTATCGCGTCTCTTATAGTTTTGCGAAAATTCATTGTAATTAGTTTGTATGCTTCATCTGTCTTTCTTATTTCCATCTTTGCACTTTACAACAATCCATTGTTCTTTGGCTTTCCTGCATTTGCGAATAATTTCTTATTTTATGGCTTTGTATTTCCGTTTTCCTGTTTCGTCTGATCTATTTTTGTATTTTCGTCTTTCTTTTATTAAATTCAGAATATCGTTTGTTATTTATGGTTTCTTATTTTCTGTTTGTGTATATCCCAGAATATTTTTGGCCAACATGTCTAAGGTGGATTTAATGTTATTTCATTCTGTTTCTGCTTCCTTAGTATAAGAAATTTTCCGATATATTTCAGCAATTCATTTGACTTTTACGTGGATATCCTTACCTTTTAGTTTCTCAAAGTCAAAGTGTATTTTTTCGTTCCATTTTTTCAAATTTTTAAATTTAAGAACAGCCTTCATAATTACCATGTTGTGAGCAGTGTCTATTCTGCTTCTGGGTAGCTTCTACAGTCTTCTACTAGATTCCTTAACCGTTGTCTAACAAGAATGTAATCTATTTGTTATTTTCCTATATCTCCTGGCATCTTCCACGTGAATCGTTTTCTAGCATGATGTTGAAATAATGTGTTTGTGATTGTTAAATTGTTTTTGTCGCAACATATTTCACTTGTTGTTCTTACGCCTAAACCAAATAAATCTACTAGCGCTCCTTCCCTATCCTCACCTACCACTGCGTTAAAATCACCCGTAATTATTAAATTTGCATGTCCATTTACGTATCTCAGTATGTCTTCGATACCCTTGTAGATCGCTTCTACCTCTTCCCCGCTATAGCCAGAGGTGGGCATGTATACTTGTATTATTACTGTATTTATCGGTTTAGATTCTAATCTAACCAGAGTACTCTTTCATTATTTTGTAAATTGTTTTCTACACAGTGTCCCATCCTTTTCCACATTACTATCCCCACACCTGAATTTCCTTCCTCTGATCCTGTATGAATTACCCCGAAGTTTCGACTCCAAGAATTCCCCGCCTCTGACCACCGAACTTCGCTGATCCAAACTATTTCTAGTGCTAACTTATCCATTTCAATTTTTAAGTTTATTAGCTTATCTACTTGCTTCATTCTTCTGACGTTCCACACTCCGACTCGCACAATGTTCCCGATTCTTTTTCTAAATTTTCTGATCACATCTTTCGAAGTAGTCACTTCTCGAAGATCCAAATGGGAGACTATTCTACCTCCGGAATATTTTACCCAAGGGGATGCCAGTATTTTAAATACAATTTAAGTACGCAATGTACTTGGGAGGTAATGTGGTGGTTTCCCGTTGCCCTCCACATCGCAATAGTGTGTCTTAGAGTGGCATACCGACCCTATGGTCTCTGCCAATCTAAGTACCAAAAGAGCCGCTACCTTCGTTCGGGAACCTGTTTTCGTCTGTTTCCTCACTAAAAACCCTGCTATTTTGTTTGTACCTGTGGTTAGGCTCTTTAGGTCACTGGAATGCGGAAGCCATTCCACCCGTTCCAGTAATCTAAAACTTCTTCAAGGTGCAGGTCCATTTGGAATAGTGGTGCAAAGCAAAAGAAGTTATTTTGTACCTTTCTCTTTAAAAATACTTTGGAGAATTTATTTTATTTGTTTGATATTCCGAACTCTTGGGATTTATCATCAAAGGATGGATTTATTGTATTAATTAAAAAAGTCGATCTGAAGTTAACTTTGTATTTTTGTAGGGTAGGATAAAGAAATGTTCTATCGTTAATATAGCATCGCTGGCCAATTTGTTAGCGTAAAGTTTTTATTGCTGCAACATATTTTGTATTAATTTATTTTGAATTAAAACAATACCGTATAGTACATTTAAGTTTGAAGTATTTAAGTTTCTTACACTCTGACTAATTTGATGCGGTCGAAGTGGCGGCAAACAAGGCTTTTGTGCGCTCAGATGTTGTAGCCTGGTGATCGGGTAGCTGCTTATTTCCGTTTCGTAGTATCGTAAGATTGCTACGATTTATAAACTAGGTGACGTCTAGAAACATTATTTGAAATGTAAGTTTTCTATGTAGTATCAAAGAAACTCTTTTTTGTTTTCTTGTTGGAGGTTAGATGTGATTGTTCTGCTTTATTTGGCCACAGAATAAATTAATTTTAATAGTTAACCTAAGAAACTTTTTCTTGAAAAGATAAGTAGGTTATGACGCGCTATGTAAACGTGGTTTTAAGTTTCTAGCACTGATCAGGACTTTTAGGAATAGCTTTATTATGTTAACTATGTATTTCGTGGGAATGAAATGCTAAATAAAATATTTCGCACAGTTCATACAATTATACATCGTTGTCTTTGACCAATCAGGACGCACAACAAGGAGGGTGATGATTTGAGCAAGTGAACAAACCAGCATCCAGAATGGCAGAGTAGATTGGGCTACGGTAACGAAAAGACGAGTGACAAATAGTGCGTTATAAATATAATACAGTAAAATTTACTTTATCTACTTTCTATCTTCATTTCCTTTACTGTACCTGACTGTTTTTGTACGTTGTAGGTAAACAACAAGGAATTACGCTGCAATTAAATGTAAAGAGGTTGTTGAAACCTACACACCAAAGAGTACGTTATTAAAGGAACAATACATAGTATTTGCCGCGTAGTGATGGCCGTAATACAAGGATTCAGTAATCGGCTCTACCTTAACTTAATTATATAGATTAATAAAGGTAATAATGAATAATATAGCGTGGCATTTGGAAAATTAATTCGAGCATAGTGAAGGAAAATTTATGTAAGTTGTTGGTTATTTTGCAAAAAGAGAAGTTCGTGACCGGTTTTGCTGTTGCTACAGCTCGTCAGACAGACGCATCTCTTTCTGTAAAACAACCAACCAAAATTTTAAATTATACACAAATTAAGGTGTATTTATAAGTGCATCCGCCTTCTATACTCGAATGTAAACAACTAACTATCGGTGACTGTTTCAAGTCTTCGACATGATAGTATAGAAGACATTGCCAGACAAAATTTTCATAGCTAGTCAAAAGACAGGATGAAAATGAAAATAAACAAATGACCGATTATTTATTTAAAACTGGCGAACCCTCTAAGAAAGTACTACACCCAATGCTAAATGATGAAGTTGATTAACGGAAACCAATACGTTTCCAGTTGGCTATGCGATCTATAATCATGCCGGAGACTTGAAAGAGTCGCCGATAATTAGTTGTTTACATTCGAGTATTGAGGGCGCATAAGAAATATTTTACACTTATAAATACACTTTGATGTGTGTATAATTCAAGAAAGCGATGCGTCCGTCTAACGAGCTGTAACAGTAGCAAAACCGGTCACGGCCTTTTCTTTTTGCAAAATAAACAGCAATTTACATTAATTTTCGTTCACTATGTCGAATTATTTTCCCAAATGCCAAGCAAAATTATTCATTACTATTTAACTGGGAATGTATTGAGTAACGTTTATTTTAAACATCCCGTACATTTTTTTCTGTTAATGAGAAATACGCGGTCTAATAATTTTCAACTCAAATCGCTTTGGCGTTAAAAACGAAAATTAATTCAGTAAATTAAAATAATACTTTCACGTGTTAATTCATTTATCTATTTGTATAAATTCGATTCCTATTGTTTCATCCTAGAGCCTTATTAATAATAAATACTCCTTCTAAGAATTCCCCAACGTAAAGTTTATGCTAAAATTAAACAGGCGGTAACTGGTTCAAAGTGTCTGATAATTGATTCTTGTGTTTTCCATTGAAAGCTTCGTCAAATTAAAGCCGCGTATTATCCCAATAAACCGCGTTTTTTCAGTTTTATTTCCTTAATAACAATATTACCTTGAGCTCGGGTCATTAGTGAAACGAAATTTATATTCACTTGCTCTTCAATCTACACAACGAAAACACGTGTAGAATAGTTTTTCCGTTTTTCTGTATGAAAAGTTCGCGCACGCCTTACAGCGTGCTCCTTCCGGTGCATCTTAAAGCCACAATGAATGGTCGCCCCTTGTTGTGAATGGAAAGACCACCCCAAGGTGGAATCACGCGCACCTCTGTTTCGCACCGTTTTTACAGACGGTAGGAGCCAACCCGACGGTGAGTGCTTATACACTAATTTTCTTATATGGGTACCCGGTAGTTGTTGGAAACAACATATGTACACGGGTCTACGGATGCATCACCTTGTTGGTGGTAAAATGACTGGTTGTTTGTATGTGCGGGGATATTACTGATTTCTTTATTAGGATAATTTTATGTATAGAATTCCGTACTTACAATGCTGATTTCGAGCTGTGATTTTTAGTGGGGTAATTTTGTTCCTTTTTCTTGTTTGAAAATTAATATAGAGGGTGGCCTAAAAACTGCAGCTTGCCAGGTTAAAAATGATTCCTTTATTTATTCGTAAATATGTATGTTGAGTACCTACGAATTGTTTATTTTTGGTACTATTGTGTTTTGTAATTTTAATTAGAGGTTTTTAGTTTGTAAATGTTTAATTGTGCGTGAGTGAGTATATTTTTATTTCAGGCTTTGCTTATTTTTTTTTGTAGGTATAATACCTCGCCTACCTGCCGATTGAGCTCGGTCAATTTCTTTTTTTTCTTCCTCGTTCGTATTTTGGTTTTTTTAGACAACGTCGCTGAATGTAGCATAATTTCTGACGCCCTGACGTGGTCTTGCGAGTTTGTTTAGTTAATTTTCTTGTGCTCCGATTTTGTTTCGTGTAACTTTGTCTCCGATTTTGTTGTAGTTAATTTTTCTGTTGCTTCGATTTTGGTTTTCGTTAATTGGTGTTCCGATTTAGTTCCGCTTAATTTCTGATCAAATTTCTGTTTTGCTTCTGGCCTGATTTTTTTTTTGTTTGCGGCCCAAGTCACTACCGTATTCTTTTCTCGGCCTGATAATACTTATGTTTGCGTCTTTTACGCTCGACCTTGCATTTATTTCTTTTCTTTATTTATTGTGTGGGTTCGATCTTCTTAAATTTTAGTTTTGTTTCTTTCATAATCGCTCAATATTATCGGTTGATTAATTTCAGATTATTGGACTTGTGTTTTCGCCAATAATCCTAGTCCATTGAAAACGCTGGCGTCCAAGATTTTTTTTTCTTCCTTCCCTCTCTGTATATGTTGTTCTCACCATCAAGTCTAGAGTTGTTTTTTTTGCTTTTTCTCCGATTTTTCTATTCTACCGCGCGTCCTTTCGACGTGGTGGGTTCTAAACTGTGTTACGGGTCACCAAATTGTTTGAAATATCATTTATTAATCGGTTGTTCCTTTTTCTTGGTGTACCATCGCATATTGACGCATCCATGTAAATCGGTTGCGAAAAACCGAGCTACAATACGAACTAGCATTTTGAGACTTTGACTCCGAGGATAATGTTGACGAGTTACGAAGGTCCGTACAGAGTGCGTACCGCATGGAACGGGAACCAGGATTTAGTATTGTTCTCGCGGAGCCTGATTTCGCTTCCGAACTGGCAGCGGTTACGGCCGCTGTTCAAGAACTAAAACAAACTTTGACTACATTTTGTGGGGACAAATCTTTCCCTGCGTTTAAACGCATTAACTCCCTATGGTTACATACCGAACGACGCTGTTTGAAGATGTCTCCAACGCAGGAGAAACGCCAAGCCCAAAACCAATTACTGCTGCCCTTAGCTAATCTTCGCGGCGCCTTCGACACAAAAATCCAGAAATTTCGTCATACTGTTACATTATCCGAAACTCCGATAGCTATTTCTAGTCCGGCGCACACTACTAGTGTCGATTCCGATGAACCCCCTTTGCTTACTTCCGACTCGGAATCGGAACCTGATCAGGAATCCGCATCTGCTACAGTGCCTACGAAAACCGCTACTCCTTTGTCAGCTTTCCACTAATACTACTCGGTGTCGAAGTGGAATTAAAAATTTTCTGGCAACCCGAACACCCTGTCTGTACATGATTTCTTAGAACGGGTGGAAGAACTCCGACGAGCTCGACATGTGTCGGAACTGCAGTTATTTGTGTCTGCGGCAGATTTGTTCGATGCCCAAGTGTTACTTTGGTAACGGGGTAATTGGCATATGTTTTCTGATTGGAAGTCTTTGTGCGATTTACTGATCCAACATTTCGAACTCGCGGATTATAACCGTCGATTATTTCAAGACATATTAACACGAACTCAGGATTCAACGAAAGAAATTATCGAGTACCTAGCTTGAATGGCTGCCATGTTTCATCGCCATGGAAGTATACCGGCCGATGAACAATTAAATGTTATTTCCAGAAAATTATCTACCTTTTATCTCACCCGGTTACCTCCGGTTCTATCTCTACAAGAGTTAGAAACTGAGTGTTTACAACTAGAACGCAGAAAATTTCGCGTTGAGAACTACGTACCCCCTAGCCAAGACAAAAACTCATACGTAAAACCAGATTTTGCCTTCGCACCCGCTTTGCTTCCCACACATAACTCAAGGCCCGTCCTACATTTCCGATTCGACATAATGTTTCTGTTACCGTATCACCTGCTGCTGTCCCTATGTCTGCTCCTATTCGTCAGGTCACCTGTTGCAATTGTGACCAAACTGGACATATTTCTACGCGTTGTCCTAGTCCGCAAGTCCGACATTGTTATGGTTATGGTAAAAAGAGAGTTACCTGACCTAACTGCCCAACATATACGGCGTTGGTAAACCGACGATAGGGTTCTTAGGCAGAGGCGAAGACCCTATTCTTTCTTTGTCCTCGGATATCCCGTTTTCTGGTCTTGAAGACCAATAGCGTTGGGTGCTATCCTTTTTGTGCACTAGTGTCTAGGGCGACCAACGCCCATATTCATCGGTCCAAATCTTTGAGATTCCCTTTATTGGGCTGTTGGATTCAGGAGCCACTCGTACAATCATTGATGATCCTGGTTGGCACCAATTAAGTCCTTTGAACCTTCTTCTGCATAAGTATCCACCATCTTTCTGCAGCCTGGCCAACAACTCGAAATATCCCATCCTAGGTTTCGTCTGCCATCACTCTCCCAGAGTCCGTGATTACCTTTGATATACTAGTTATTTCCGATATCTCCTACTAACTTATACTCGGAATTGATTTCTGGCAGTCTATGCAGTCCGTACCTGGTCTTTTGGATGGTGAATGGACTTTTGCTCCTCCTTCCTCCTTGGCCATCACTACTTCCCCTCGTACCCACATTATTTCCGACCTCGGTCCCGAACAACAACTTCGACTCGACTCCTAAATCATCTCCTCCTTTTCCAAACAACCTCCTGGTCTCAGCTGTACTTTCTTAGTACAACACCACATCCGCACGTCAGACGAGCCCATCAAACAACGTTATTATCCTCTTTCCCCTCCGCTCCTTGAGATTGTGAATTCACTCACCACGCCTGAGTGCAACTACTCAGTTACTGAGGAGTGTCTGGCGGTGATGTGGGCGATTGAGAAGTTTCGTCCTTAAGTCGGGGGTTCCCATTTTTCTGTTATCACTGATCACCACTCTTTCTTTTCGCTTAATAAATTCCAAAGTCCTTCCGGTCGCTTATCCCGTTGGTCGCTCCGCCTCCAGCAATATGACGTTGCCATTACTCACCGTAAGGGCAAAGATCATGTTGTTCCTGATGCCCTTTCTCGTTCTGTTCCGGTCCTTGAATCAATTTCTATTTCCACAGTCACCTCTCTCAAAGTTTCCCTTCCCACTTCGGATCCCTGGTACAACGTCATGCTCCGAAAAGTTTCTATCGCCGTTACACAATTCTTTCCTGGTCCGTGGTGGAAAATGTCCTTTTCCGTCGTCACAAAACTTCTATCGCTGCCGATTGTCTGGACGATTGGAAGATCATCGTACCTTCTGAAACAGCGTAAAAATCTGATATCCCTCCATCACGATTCTCCTACTTCCGGTCATTGTAGCGTTACCAAAACTTCTGCTCGTCTCCTTCAAAAATATTACTGGCCCTGTCTCAGAGCTGACGTCGCTTGTTACATCCAACGCTGTCCGATTTGTGCTGCTGACAAAGTTGAACAGTTAGCGCCTTCTGGTTTCTTTGCTCCTGTGGCCCAACCATCCTATCCCTGGCAAGTCCTTTTCTGCGACATAGTAGGTCCTCTTTCTCGTTCCACTCGCGGTCACTCCTATATTCTTGTAGTGGCTGATTATTTTACTAAGTTTCCCTTTTCTTTCCTTTACGTACAGCCAAAGTCCTCGAAGATTAAGTCTTCCTTATTTTCCGTGTCCCGCAATACCTTATCACAGATAATGGTGTCTAATTCCGTAACCATCGGCTTGCTTCCTTGTGTGCCCGTTAGCACGCCAAAATCCTTTTCACCGCCCGCTACCATCTCCAAGCTAATCCTGCTGAACGTGTTAACCGTGTCCTAAAAACCATGATTGCTTCCTATATACGCGACGACCAACGTCATTGGGACCCAAAAATTTCTTGTGCAATCCGCACCTACAAACACGAAATCATAGGCTGCACTCTGTTCTTCGCTCTTGGTCGTGATCATATCCATTCCGCCGATTATTTGGATAGTTGTCCGAAATAAACGACATGTATATTCCTGATCCCGAACATTCTTTCCCAGATCCTGACCACTTTAAGAATATCCGTTCCCACATTCTCAAAAAACTTTTTGCCGGTTATCAAAAAATTCACAGACGCTATAATCTCCGTCGCCGTCCTGTCTCTTATCAACTAGCCGATTCCGTTTGGTGCCGTAATTTCGCTCTGACCGACGCTTCACGTCATTTTAACGCCAAACTTCCCCCTAGATTCATTGGTCCTTTTCTCATTTCTAAAGTTGTTTCTCCCTGGACCTACGAACTTACTGATCCTTCCGGTCACAAATCCATTTGGCACGTTAAAGATCTGAAACCTGCCCATCCGGACAATCCTAATGCCCCCGATCTCGCTCTGTTTTCCTTCTGGCGACGTAAAAGCCGTAAGCCCAATACCTAGTCCTTGCGCTCCAGATTATGACGACTTTGCTCTCTTTCGGACATGATTTCTTGACATTACGATTTCGGTTTACTTCCCGGTTTTGCTGGGTTTTATTTCGTTTGCTTTCTTTTTCTTTCACCCGCGAGGGTCCGGGAATAGAATAACCCCATGGTACGACCTGCCTGTCGTAAAAGGCGACTACAGCGGTCCAACACATACACACACGCACACTTTATACACGCAAAACACATACACACGCACTTCTTACACACCCACCCACACACACACACACGCGCACGCACACGCACCCACCTACTCATACATAACTACACTGGGAGTCCGTTTTATCTTCTTCTATACGATTCTGACGGGTTTTTTTGTTTTGTACTTGGTGTTCGTGTTATTCTTTTTGGTTTTCTTCTTTTTTTTCTCTTGTTCCTTTGGTTCCACTTTCCTTTTCCTATCCTTTTGCTGGTCTTCCTTGCTGTCGGTCCCTAGTCCGATTATGTTTCGTTCATTCGCTCTTGTGGTAGGTGCATTCTAGTCCGTCTTTCTTTTTTCGGAAGCCACGACTCAGTCGACTGTAGGACTAGTTAGCATTTCTTTTCTTCGGTTCTTCGACTTCGACTACCACAGCTGATAGTACATCGTTTCTTTTACCAGCACTCCTCCTCGTTTCCTCTCGGTCTTCCTTGTTGTTCCCTTACATACTTGAGGCTTGACTTTTAGGTCCTGTTTTGGCTTACACTGTTGGTTTTTCTTCCTCGGTCCGTTTCTTCTTTTGAGGTTGAAGGCTTCCTGTTTCTTTACAAGAAACATCTGTCCTCTGACAACTTTTCTTCAGTGCTCAGGTCGTTCCACCTTAGTCCTCCTTGATTGTGCATTACTCGTCCTTCCTTCCTTTTTTGTTCTTTCTTTCTCTTTTTCTCTTCTATTATTGGTCCGTCGACCCGGACTAGAGTTATTTATTTTTTTGAGGTATCCTTGTATTTTTCTGCGTTTTATTTGTTTGGTTGTTTTCGTAACGAGTTTTGTTTTAGTTTTTTTGTAAGCGAATTTTCTTTTTGATTGTTTGGGTTTCTTTTTTTGTAGTTTGGTACTGTCCGCTCCTTACTTTGGCTTTACTACCCAGACCTGTTAATTTTGTTGGGGGGGGGGATTTGTTACGTTTATTTAAAACATCACGTACATTTTTTTCTGTTAATGAGAAATACGCGGTCTAATAATTTTCAACTCAAATTCCTTTGGCGTTAAAAACGAAAATTAATTCAGTATATTAAAATAACACTTTCACGTGTTAATTCATTTATCTATTTGTATAAATTCGATTCCTATTGTTACATCCTATAGCCTAATTAATAATAAATACTCCTTGTAAGAATTCCGCAACGTAAAGCTTATGCTAAAATTAAACAGGCGATAACTGGTTCTAGGTATCTGATAATTGATTCTTATGTGTTTTCCATTGAAGGCTTCGTCGAATTAAAATCGCGTATTATCCTAATAAACCGTGTTTTTCCAGTTTTATTTCCTTAACAACAATATTACTTTGAGCTCTGGTCATTAGTAAAACGAAATTAATACTCACTTGCTCTTCAATCTACACAACGAAAATACGTGTAGAATGGTTGGTTGTTTCCGTTTTTCTGCATGAAAAGTTCGCGCACGCCTACAGCGTGGTGCGTATTTTTGGACCACCCTAAGGCGGGACCACGCGCACCTATGTTTTGCACCGTTTTTACAGACGGTAGGAGCCAAGCAGACGGTGGTGACTCGAGGGTGTGTGTTTATACACTAATTTTCTTATATGGGTACCCGGTAGTTGTTGGAAACAACATATATACACGGGTCTACGGATGCATCACCTTGTTGGTGGTAAAATGACTGATTGTTTGTATGTGTGAGGATATTATAATGTTTACTGATTTCTTTATTAGGATAATTTTATGTATAGAATACCCTACTTACAACGCTGATTTCGAGCTGTGATTTTTAGTGGGGTAATTTTGTTCTTTTTTCTTGTTTGAAGATTAATATAGAGGGTGACCTAAGAACTGCCGCTCGCCAGGTTAAAAATGATTTCTTTTTTTATTCGTAAATATGTATATTGTGTACCTACGAATTGTGTTCATTTTTGGTACTATTGTGTTTTGTATTTAATTTTGTTTTTTAAATTCGAGGTTTCTAGGTTGTAAATATTTGATTGTGCGTGAGTGTGTATATTTTTATCTCAAGCCTCCCTTAATTTTTTTTTGTAGGTATAATACCTCGCTCACTCGCCGATTGAGCCCGGTCAATTTTTTCTTTTTCTTTCTCGTTTGTATTTTCTTTTTTTAGACTATGTCGCTGAACGTAGCAATTGGTTTCCGTTAACCAACTTCTTAATCTAGCATTGGGTGTGGTACTTTATTAGAGGGCGTCGCCGTAGATCAATGTAGTAAGTGAAAGACTATGGATCCCAAGGTTCTGGGTTTGAATCCCGACACGACCGACTGCTTGAAAAATGGCAGGTGAGCATTTTTGAGAAAAATTACGCACTCGTTCGGATGAGAGGTTAAATGGAGGTTCCGTGTGTGAGTGTTGTCATGCACGTTAAAGATCCCTACCTTGCCTGAAACGGCAAGGATTCGGCAAAATTCTAAATTTCCAGGCAACAAATAACTCGCCTCCTGGCCAATGTAGTACCTTCGGGTGGAGCATTGGAAATGTAAGGTACTTTATTAGAAGGTCTGCCAGTGTTAAGAAGGTAATCCGTCATTTGTTTATATTAATAAAGGTAAACTCAATTTATTCATTGAGTTAATTATTCCTCTTGAATTGTAAAATTTGTGTAATATTATTACGCCCTCTGTACGAGTACGGAATGCATTATTGTACCTTATATATGTCAGACTGACAAGTAACAAACAAAGTACGTGACAACACACATACGCGAGCGTGCATGCGTGGCTTAACCTCTCAACCGAGTAAAGGCGTATCTGGTTAACATTCTTCGCGTGTTCCTTGTACGGAAATCAAACCCATGATCCGGAAATTCGGGTCCTTGTGAGTAATAGTTGCAGACCCAATTTATCCACGAAACCGCTCGCAAGTTCGATAACATCGCATATTAACGCTGTAATAAAAGAACGGTTACCAGGCAGCCAATATTCAAGATAGGCTTGCAAATTCCCGATAAACGTGTTTCGATTTATTCAATAAAGTATACAGCAGTTTATTCATGTCCAAATAAATCTCTTCGTCATGGAATCTTATGCAGCTTATCCCAAATTAAACATTTGAGCCGAAGGATATGTGACGTAGTTGTGAGCGTTTCACGATTCAGCAACTTGTATATTCAATACGAAACTGCGCCTTTCTAAAACACCATGAATTATCCAACGAAATATTAAACCACAACAATAAATCCGGTTATAAAATACGAGCAAATAATTTTTAATCCAATGCGGTTTCAAAATTACATCGCGAATTTGTGGTATTTTTCTTTTAACTGATATCGATTTATAATACAATTACGTACACTGTAAAAGGATAATAAATCTGTATGCTACGCAAGTTTCACTCCAGGAATCTATGATCGATGGACATTTCTAGAACACGATGCGAATTACATTATCATCATATTGAGAAAAAAATTCTTGGATAATAAATTTTTTTACGCTTTAATAACTTTCGGGGTCGCAATAATCTTGCCAGCTAAACTTAATTGTAATTTATCGAACGGCGCAAGTGATGCGCCGCAACACTTTGGAAAACGACAAAAAAGAATAGACATCAGCACCATGTGACTGTCGAGGGCGCTTGTATACTTTCTACTAAGCAAGGCCTTTGTATCCTTGAATATTTATTGTTCTCTCATGGCTTATCCGACCTGACAGGCACATAAAACGAACTATATCCTCGGTCTCTTTTTACGACGTCCCTCAATGACTACGGCGTAAATTTTTATAATGAGCTTAATTTTAGTATAAGGGTCTATTATGTAAAAAGAAGTGAAGTATACGTCTGAACGCATGTAATTGTTCTCTGGCAGCAGCTTTGTAGGGCTTTAATAGTATGAAATACGAACGTTTGGATTAGATTAAACAACCTCATTTAGGAATATTTATGTATTATTTCGGTGTAATATATTCAGCCAAGTAGCATCAAATGGGTTTACTTTGCTCGAATTTCGGCATTGTAGTGGATTAGATTAACTCAATTGTTTGTTTTCCTTAGTGGCGGCTCGTACCCAACATATTTCTTAGTGTTTTAGCATCGTTACTGTTTTTTCTTGAACATTAGTGGAAAATGTCCATCTTATTTTTTTTTCATTTTTTTTCAATTAGTAAACATCTATAACAATTCCTGGATAGAAATCTATACCGGTTAGTAAAATATATACAGTTTAAATGAAATACATGTAACCAAATAAACGGCGATAATTTCAAAATGAGAGTTCTTCTTTAAAGATGATGGTTGATCGTGGTGTGTGGAGATCTGTTGTTTTTTGTTTTTTTTTCTAGTTAGCGCTTGAAGTGAGCAGACGTGTTTTGCGGAGCTCCTGACTACAAGGCTACATTTAAGTTTTTATGTAGGATTTATTATTATATTTTAAGCGTTTATATTTAGTGTATTATACTTTTATTGTTGTGTGACGTTAATTTTAATACATCATCATTAGGTCTTCAGTCCTAGAACTGGTTAGACGCGTACCATCATTGTTCCCTATTCTGAACTAACCTACAGATTTCCCCGAAATTTGCACAGTCTGCATCTATAACTGTCTGATCTAGGTCTACATCTACCTCCTTTTTCCTATCTCTGCTTGTAATATATCACATACTATTCCCCAAAAAAGCATTAGAACGTATTCCGCCCTACTATTTCTCTTTTTCCCCAGATATCCTTGTTCCCCTACTATTTCTGTAACTTATTTGTTATTATCTTTGTCTGTCCATGCTATCGTCCTCATACATCTGAAGCACAGCATTTCAAAAGGCTGCTACCGTTTGTCTGTCTGCGTTTCAGACTTCCCGTATTTCATAGGCATACTGTGCTGTGCTCCACACATATGCTTTCAACAACTTTCTTCTTATTCTATGTTTGTTGTCTTTCCTCATAGGCGATGTTCTTTCTTGTTAGATGCAGTTCGATCACTTTCTATTGTTTTACAGTTATATGCCCTATTTCTCCTACCTTCAATGGTTGTGAAGGGAGGTAAGCAGCCTGTGGCTGCCAAGTTCCCCAACACTTAACCATTTGGCGATTTAATATATTTTCCAATTTATCTTTTCGCACAGTCAACATTAGTTGCAGGTATTTCGCAACCAACCACTAGTTGTTTATACTAATCATCGGATTTATCTGCGCTTATTTTTTCGTCATTAGGTTTTCCATCTCAAAACTGGTTGGACACGTACCTGCACTTATTTATATTCTGAGCTAGCCTACATAGTTCCCTGAAATTCTCACACAGCATGTGTATTCAGGTTAATCTTCTTTGGGAATAAACCACTCATAGTTTTTAAAATCAACTTTATTTACGTTTCGATCCATGACCTAGGATCGTTGTCAAAATAATAATAAAAACTTCAAGTTTGACATTTATGACATAAATTGAAAGTGACTTTGATTTATTGATGTTTGAAATATTTGGTTTGAGTATACTAAGCAAAATTTTTTATAGTTTAACAGAACGATTGCCTTCAATTTTTGTTGCGACCTGGGATCGGCTTTCTTTAGGTAGTCAATACGCTTAACGTGAAATCAGCTGATTAATTTTTATTGGTGAATTTTATATAAATTCAATAACTTGGAATTGAAAAACATTTTTTAACATGTTTCTATTTATACAATTGAGAAAATGGTTATTAAAGAAGTGTGTGATTGCATTATTGAAAGGCTTAAGTAGTCGTTTTTTTATATTTATTTTGAGGGGGAAAATTCATTATGATTTAAGTTACCTCTTTGGTAGATTTTAACATGGTTCTGAGGCGACTCTATGGCGGGTTTACACTTGTCAGATACCAAAACTGTTCAACGGAAATTGTATATGGTTTTGAGGTAACCTTATTGTGGATTTATACTTGTCAGATACCAATGCTGTTTTACAAGGATTGTTAATATGCTTATTTTTATGTAATTAGTTATTATACGTATAAATAGAAATCATTTATGTAGGCTGTATTTCATGTTAATATTGCAAGGAAAACCCAGGAAAAACTTGCAATGCTACCTATATATTGTGGGCATTTGATTTTCATTTGTTATTTCTTTTGTTATTTCTTTTAGTAATGGAATCCATTGTTTACTGAAAGTCACGGATTCGTTTGCAACTTGGACTATGCTCCCTCAGAAAGCTCAGACCTTACAGGAGGCGTGGAAGCAAGTGGCTGCCCTTGAGATGTCGGCCCGGTCTAGCGGCAACCCCTCGCATGCGGTATTTCCGTGATCCTTATTACAACCTGTAGATATTTAATAATAACTCGTAGATGGATTTATGTAGTTTAATGACTTGTAACCAATATTATTACATAGAAAACAAACACAGCTAAATAGAAATTCGCAGCATATACCGTAATTACAATGCAGTTAAAAAAACAACAAAGAACAAATACTACGCTATAACTTATCTGTAAAATACAATCCAACTGATCCACAACATTAGCATCCTCTCATTGCCACACTCTTACGGATCACTTTACGATTTAATTCCAACACAAAGTTCACAAATTAACTAAGTTCTACAACACTCGACACGCGCTAGAATAAACGTGCCGCACTCTTTCGCACGCTTAACTCGACTCACTGTTACCTACCGGACCACTTAAACATTAGGGATACTTCTCCCTCTTATTATAGGGGCGGCCTAGTACAAACTCAGTTATTTTTATGTAGGGTTATATAAGCAGCTACTTTGATTTTGCGTTTTTGGTGGTTTTCTTCTTTTCTTCTTTTCAGGGAGTATGTGTATTCAGCTCGTTCCCTTTCTATTGTTTTCTAATTTTATACCCTATTTTACCGAGATTCAGTGAAGGAGGTTAAGCAACCTATGGCTACCAAGATCCCCCAACACTTAGACATTTGCCGAAATAATGGTTTTCCAGTAAATCCTTTCACACACTTAACATTATTCGAGAATATTGCCCAACCAATTTTTGTAGTTACTTATAATAATCATCATGTTTAAGCACAGTTATATTTTCGTCATTAGTTTATCCATCTTGGGATTGGTTGGATGCGTACCTCCATTGATTTCTATTCTGGGCTAGCCTACACATCTCCCTGAAACCTCTACAGCCTACATCTTTTACTATCTGTGTGCAGTAGTCTAATCTAGGTCTGCCTCTTCTTCTCTTTTTTCCTATCTCTGCTTCTAATATATTCCGCACTATTCCCTCAAGCCGTAGTATGTGGCCTATCATCCTATCTCTCCTATTTTTAACCGTTTTCCACATATTTCTTTCTTCCCCTACCATTTTTAGCACCTCTTCGTTCTTAACTTTTGTCTGTCCATGATATCTTCATCATACGCCTGTAACACCACATTTCAAAGGCTTCTACCTTTTTCTTGTCCGCTTCTCCTACTGTCCAGGCTTCACAGCCGTACAGTGCTGTGCTCCACACATATGTTTTAAGCAATCTTTTCCTTGTTTCTATGTTTGTGGTTTTTGAGCACAGTAGTTGCTTTTTCTTGTTAAATGTAGCACGACCTTGGGCTAATCTTTGTTTTATATCTTTTGTGCTTTTCCCATCTTGCGTTATTTGGCTTCCTAGATAGCAGAAATCCTTAACCTCTTGTAAGTTCGTGTTAAATATTTGTATTCTTGTTTTTGATTTATTTTCCACACCTTTGCAAACTAGAACTTTAGTTTTAGTTTTGTTAATTTTCATACCGTATCTCTCTGTTAGAACCGTCTCCATTTCATTAAGAGCAGCTTCTAACTCTTCCTTGCTAGACGCTAATACCGCTATATCATCTGCAAATTTAAGCATATCAATTTTTTGTACCTGCATAGTAATTCCAAATGTCTTCTTGCATTTGACAGTATTCATTGCCTCTTCTATGTACAAGTTAAAAATCAATAGGGATAGAGCACATCCCTGTCTCACCCCTTTCCTAATGTTTACTTCTCTACGTTCCTGCTCTAATTCTATTACTGCTGTTTGCTCTTTGTATAAGCTACGTACTATTCGTCTATCCCTATAACTCATTCCAATCTTTTTGAGTATTTCAAACATTTTTTTCCATTTTACATTGTCGAATGCTTTTTCCAGATCTACAAACCCTATATACACGCTTTCCCCTTTTTCTATTGTTTTCTCCATTATCACTCTCAGAGCTAAAATAGCCTCCCGTGTTCCCCTGTTTCGCCTAAACCCAAATTGGTCTTCTCCTAGTATTTTTTCAGCTTGTTTTTCCATTCGTTTTTGCACAATTCTAGTTAATGTTTTTGACACGTGTGCTGTCAAACTTATTGTTCGGAAATTTTCACATCTATCCACGCCTTTCTTTTTTGGTATAGTTACTATAATGCTACGTTTGAAATCTTTGGGTATCTCGCCTGTCTCATACATATAGCTTACAAGTTGGAAGAGACGTTCTGTTACTGCTTGTCCAGCGGCTTGTAGAGTTTCTGCTTGCACCTTATCTGTACCCGGCGCCTTACCATTTTCAGACTCTTTAATGCTAATTCAAACTCGTCTCGAAGTATAGGATATCCCAAGTCATCATTTTCAATGTCTGATTCCTGTTCTAATGCAGTTAGTTCCTCTCCTGCATATAAATTCCCTATATATTCTTGCCATCTACTCACTTTCTCTACGTTTTCTATAATGACGTTTCCTTGTGCGTCCCTTATATTTTTGCTATACGGTTTTATATCCTAAAATTCATTCTAATTACTTTGTATGCTTCGTCTGTCCTTCCTATTTCCATCTTAGTTTGTACTTCTTTGCATTTTCATCAATCCATTGTTCTTTAGCTTTCCTGCATTTTCGAATAATTTCCCATTTTATGGCTTTGTATCTCTGTTTTCCTGTTTCGTCTGATTTATTTTTGTATTTTCGTCTTTCTTCTATTAAATTCACGATATCCTTTGTTATCCATGGTTTCTTATTTTCTTTTTGTGTATACCCCAAAATATCTCTGGCCGCCATGTCTAGGCTGGATTTAATGTTATTCCATTCTGTTTCTACTTCCTTAGTTTCAGATATTTTCCCGATATCATTCAGCAATTCATTTGACTTTTTTTCGAATCTTACTTGAATATCTTTATCTTTTAGTTTCTCTAAGTCCAAGTGCCTTTTCCGTTCCTTTTTCAGATTTTAAATTTAAGTGCGGCCTTCATAATTACGATGTTGTGGTCAGTATCTATATCTGCTTCTGGGTAGCTTCTACAGTCTTTTACTTGGTTCCTAAACCGTTGTGTAACAAGAATGTAATCTATTTGATATCTTCCTATATCTCCTGGCATCTTCCACGTATATCGTCTTCTAGCATGATGTTGAAATAATGTGTTTGTGATGATTAAATTGTTCTTGTCGCAAAATTCTACCAGCCTATTTCCCCTGTCGTTTCTCGTGCCTAAACCAAATAAACCTACTACCGCTCCTTCCCAACCCTCACCTACCACAGCATTAAAATCCCCCGTAATTATTAAATTTTCATGTCCTTTTACGTATCTTAAAATGTTTTCGATATCTTTGTAGATGGCTTCTACCTCTTCGTCACTGTAGCTAGAGGTGGGCATGTATACTTGTATTATTACTGTGTTTACCGGTTTACATTCTAATCTAACCATGAGTACTCTTACTTTACTTTATACACAGTATCCTATCTTTTTCCGCATAACTATCCCCACACCCAAATTTCCGTCCTCTGCTCCTTTATGAATTACCCTGAAGTCTCCACTCCAAAAATCCCGCGCCTCTGGCCACCGAACTTCGCTGATTCCTACTATGTCTAGTGATAACCTATTCATTTCGATTTTTAAGTTCTCTAGCTTACCTACTTGCTTCATACTTCTAACATTCCACGCTCCGACTCGCAGAATGTTCCCGACTCTTATTTTTAACTTTCCGATCGTATCCTCCGAAGTAGTCCCCTCCCGGAGATCCGAATGGGGGACTATTTTAACTCCGGAATCTTTTACCCCAGAGAATGCCATCATGTTTGTTACAATTTAAGTACGCTGTGTACTTGGGAGATAATGTGGTGGTTTTCCGTTGCCTTCCACATCGCGGTAGTGTGTCTTAGACTGCCATACCGAACCCTATGGTCTCTGCCAATTTAAGTATCGAAAGAGCCGCTGCCCTCTTTCGGGGACCTGTCTTAGTTTGGTTCCTCACTAACGACCCTACTACTTTGGCTGGACCTGTAGTTTGGCTCTTTAGCTCATTAGAACACGCAAGCCATTTCACCTGTTCTAGTAATTTAGAACTTCGGCAAGGTGCAGGTCCATTCGAAATGGAATTTTTTTTTATTTTTAATACGTAGGACAGTAAATAAAATAAAAATTTAAACCGAATAAATAATAAATAAATCGCGTTTTGACTTAAAATTTAACTAAAATCCGCGTTTTAAAATAAACCAACTTAAATTTCGGGTTAATAAATCAAAAATCTACTAAATAAATAACCAAAAATAAATTCAAAATAATTTAAAAAGGCGTTTTAATAAATTTATTAAAAAAAAACCGAGTAAAACAGACTAAAACAGCGTAAAACCAACAAATAAATTCGGGAAAATTATATAACGTGCGCGTAATAAAATAACAATTTAAAAACCAAAATCTAGGCCCCTTTTGAATCAAACAAATAACTAAAAACCGTAAATTTTAAAATAATTTTAATATAAATATTCCATTTTCAAGTACTTTAAGATTTCTTAAAGTCGATCTTTGAGTTTAATTAGTGGTGTAACATTTGAAGGTCGAGTAAACACCGAGTAAACAAGCGGTAAGTGCTTCCGGTACCGCATTCAAACAACGCGTGTTTTAATTAGTTTGTTTCTAAATTTAAAGTCCAGTATTTTAAAATTTGTTTTTGAGGGAATTAGTTAGTTTGAATTTTAAATAAATAAATACAGTTTTGTTATAGTAGATTTTTAATTGCGTATATTTATTGGGCTTGCTATCTTATTTCGTCCTACTTGTTATTTTGACGTTAGTGTTTATTTTATTTCTCATAAATTTGAAATTTTATTTGGCGGTTTATAAAATTAGAATAAATAAATAAAAACAGAGAAGTTTAAGGGTCATTTGAAATCTAGGTCTTTTATTGGAGCAGCGTTTTTGTTCTGTACTTGTTGTTGTTTTGTCGTTTAGCTGTACATCTTAGCTTCGAGTTTATTTAGCGTCGTCAGGACATTTTGATCTGGGTTTTGTTTGTCCTTATTGTTTTTGTTATCAGATTTTTCAGAATGGTTGTACATCGAGATGAGGAGCCGTTGCCGAAGAAGAAGAGGGGTGGTAGGTCGGAGTCAGTTAGGGCTGAGCAGTCGGAGGCTGGGGCGGTCGATAAGGTCGGAGAGAAGGAGGTCGTGGTTAGGGAAAAGAAGTCGGAGTCGCAGCTCGACGGGGAGGTAGTCGTGTCGCAGAGGGAGCCTGGGTCTGTGGTGGTGGAGTCGGGCGGGGCTTATCAGGGTCTGACCGCGAGGACCATTAAGAAGAGGAGACCGCGCATCGTGCTCCCTGGGGTACAGAGGGAGATGAAGCAAGAAGAGCTCGTGAAGAGGTTGATTGTTCAGAACCCCCGCTTCAGGGGGCTTAGGTTCGAGGAGGAGATCAAGGAGAAGTTTTGGTTTGGCGGCAAGGGACTCAGAGATCCGTTGGCCAGCGTTGTTTTCGAGGTGTCGCCGGAGGCTAGGAGGTGTTTCTTGGTGGATTCGGCCAGTCTGGGTTGGCGTAAGGTCTGGGCTCGTGATCACTTCTCGATGATACAGTGTTATCGCTGTTACGAGTTCGGTCATAGGTCAGCGGAGTGTAAGTAGCGGATGCAGTTTTGCGGTAACTGCGCCGAAGTGGGGCATGAGTTCAAGAACTGTAGGCGGGCAGTTTCTTGTTGTGTTGTTTGTGTGAGGTCGAACGATAGGGTTGGTAGCCACAGGGTCGACACTCGTCACGACACCTAGTCCAGCCAGTGCCCAACGATGCAGCGTTTGAAGACAGTCATCCCCAGGAACATCGACTATGGATCCAAGGTAATTAGACGATATTCCGAGAAGCTCGAAAATGAAATGTGCGCAAATTAATTTAGGCAAGGGCAAAGGGGTCACAAATAATTTCGTTAAATTAATGAACGAAAACAAAATCGACATCGGGCTCATACAGGAACCGCACCTGTATAGCCATAAAATAACAGGTTTAGGGAGGGGTTTACCGTCTTAAACGCGAACAGCGAACTACCGCGCAGCGGAATAATAATAAATAATGGGGAGTGTGCCGGAATTATATTAAATAATTTATCAAACGAATGTCTAACGACGGCTGAAATCAAAACCGGATTAAATACGTTTTCCCGGCGGGAAAATCCTCAAACAGAGGACTTAATAAATCAAATTGAAGGAATTCTTCGTAAAATCGGTAGGAATAAAAATCTAATTATCGGGGGAAATTTTAATGCCAAGTCGCCACTATGGGGTAGCCCTATAGAAGACGATAGGGATTCACAGGTTGCTGATCTTTTAACGGAATGGGATCTTGGTGAGATAAACACTAATGATTCACCTACGTTTGAGGGCATAGAGGCAGCAGTTTTATTGATATTATTGCAGCCTCGCATGAGATGATAGAAATTATTTGTGATTGGAAATTGAAGTCGGGCGAGGAAACGCTCTCTGACCATAAATTAATAACATGGGACGTTGAGAACAAAACGAGCGCAAACGAGCAGCTAATTATATTTCCGCGGTTCTGTAATAAAAAAGCAAATTAGGAGCGGTTTAAACAAAAATTTGGCGAAAGTATCCATGCGCTCGAAAACGAGCTATTTAACTGCCGAGAAGCAGACGAAATAGAAACACTCGCGGAAAATTTAAACGACGCGGTGGTAGACGCGTCGTCGTACTCCATGCCGCGAAAGAAAACATTTAAAGAGAGCGTACCCTGGTGGACCCGGGGACTAACCACCAAGCGGGCAGAAACGCGTAACCTAAGGCGCCGCTATCAACGTGCCTCGGGAGAAATAAGAGAACAACGGAGAATAGAATACAATCAAAGTTACCGCGAATATAAGACATGAATAGAAGAAACGCGAACAAATAAATTCAAAGAATTTTGCACGCGAAACTTACAGAAAGAACCTTGGGGAACCGCACCGCGTAATAAGGGGTTAACAATAGAAAATCGCGCTAGGTAACATAAGATAGACAAGTGGTAATTATACGGAAGGTTATAAAACCACGGCGGAATATTTATTAGAGAAATTTTTTCTTTCGGATAATCCCGAGGAGGATGAGGGGTCGCATAATTTAGTACGCCAGGAAGCTACAGAGACGCAAGGAACAGGTGCCGATAAGGCAATCCTAGTTTACGAGGTCGTCAGGGCTCTTAGTAGGATGAACCCTAAGAAGGCACCGGGGCATGACAGAATCACTTCAGACGCAGCTCTGAAGGCGTGCCTGTTAGCCCCGCGTGTCTTTGTCAAGTTGTTTAATCTTTGTCTAGAAAGGGGCGTCTTTCCGCGTTGCTGGAAAGTCCAGAACGTGAAATTCATACCTAAACCTAAAAAGGCGGATGCGTCAGACCCGGGCAGCTATCGTCCAATTAGCTTGCTACCGGTGCTGGGGAAAGCTTTGGATCGCGTTATGACTACCCGAGTTGAGCACTTAGTGCGTGACAGCGGAGGTTTTAATAACCGACAGTTTGGTTTTATGGAGGGAAAGTCGACTATCGACGCATTAGAGTTCGTTGTCAGGGAAATTAAGCAGGCGAGAGATGCAAAGGAGTATTGTGTCGTTGTTGCTTTGGACATTTCAAGAGCATTTGACGCTGCCTGGTGGCCATTGATTGTTTGCGAGTTGGAAAATAGGGGTTGTCCGCAAAACTTGATGTCTTTGGTCAAGAGTTATTTCTCGGGGCGATTGGCACAGGTTGAAATTCCGGGGGAAGTTTTGTCGCGCGAGGTGGAAAGGGGATGCCCGCAAGGGTCATGCTCTGGTCCCACATTTTGAAAGTTGTTGTATGAGAGCATCTTTAGGGTCAAGTTGCCCACAGGATACTCAATCGTTGGGTTTGCGGATGATACACTTTTAATTGTCAGATCGCGATTGTTAATGGATATGCGCACAAAACCGAACGAGGCGCTTAATAAACTACACGAATGGTCGCAGGTGGTAAAATTAAAATTTAACCCCGCGAAATCAGAGGCGCTTTATTTCGGAAAAAAACCGGGACAGCGACCCCCTAGGCTAGAGCTGGGACGGGAAAAAATACCGTTTAAGGAAGCAATTACATATCTCGGGGTAAAGATTGACAATAAGTTAAATTGGAAAGCTCACGTGCAGTACATAAAAAGCATAGGCAGCGAAATATCAAACAAAATGATGGCGGCGGCGAAAATCAACTGGGGTTTCAGGGGCGAATCGCTGAGGACGATTTATGCCGGAGCAATTGAGCCGGCTATGCTGTACGCAGCTTCTGTATGGGCGGAAGGTTGTAAAGTCCGGAAGATGCGTCAATTGACGAGCGTACAACGCATAACCGCTGTGAAAGCGGCCAGGGCGTACAGGACTACCTCCACGGAGGCGGTTCTGGTGATCAGTAGGACACTCCCTATCGAATATGTCGTTAGGAAGATTATAGATAGGAGATTGATAAATATAGGGAAAGGGCGCGAAATTATCAAAGATATTCATCTTGGTAATAGGAAGGTAGAGAAAAAGATCGTTGTATCAGAGTTGGGGCACCCGGCCGATATTAGAGGAATCGAGTTTGTAGAAGGCGATGGGGATGCGACGGGTATCAGAATTTATACGGACGGTTCACGCATGGATGACGGGTAAGCAGGCGCGGCGTTTGTCGTTTTTAAGCAGGAAAGGGAGGTGTTTCGGTTTCAAACCAAATTCGCAAACTGGAGTACTATTTTCCAGTGCGAATTGGTAGCCATACGAGTGCTATCAATTACGTAATAAACCACGCGGGCAGAGATGAATATTATATAATCAGCGACAGTAAATCAGCACTGACAGCTTTAACAAGCATGAACACCTCGACAGACCTCCAGGCGGACGTCTGGAGGATAGCGCATACGGCGCTCGAGTTTCGACGTTTAAAGTTCTGTTGGGTTAGCTCGCACGATAGTAACGTAGGGAATGATAGGGCTGACGAATTAGCTAAAGAGGCCGCGACGGGCGATTTTCGGATATCACATTCATCGATACCGAGGCCCCATATTAAAAGGAAACTGCGCGAAAAGTCAATTCGACAATGGGAAGAGAGGTGGAACAACGCTGCCACGGACAGGCCGACCCACAAATTCATACCGAGCATAGAAGCTAGAGGTAAGATCGAGGTGAAGCTCGATCATAAAACGGTGCAACTCTTAACAGGGCACGGCGCCCTGAAAGCGTATTTACAAAGATTCGGTTTAACCGATAATGACTGCTGCGAGTGTGGCGAGGCCGCAGAAAGCGCAGAACACGTGCTTTTCGACTGTCCACTAGAGGTGGCAAATCGGGGGTTAGCTGATATGAAATTAGCTATGGCAGGACTAGCATGGCCAAAGAGCCTAGAGAAAGTCGGGGAAGTGGCTAACCAGAAGGCGTTCTGGACCGCCTTCAAAGAATTTTTTGGAAGGGTCGCGAGATTGGACGGTGATAACCGCGCGTAAATCGGAAGGTGAAGGGAGGGCGTAGAGAGAATTGGAAAACTTTAACTTTGACTTGGCGTGAGAAATGATATGAGCATGATAACCATAACCTGTAAAAAAAAGAGAAAAAAAATATTAAAAACAAAAAAAAATAAAAAATAATAAAATAAAATAATAATAATATAAAAATAATAATCAAAAGGCGAACCCCCCACATCACTAAAGCAATCGCTATCCCACCGGAAAATCGGTAATAAACGAAAACAAATAAATAATAACAAACTAAATCAGAAAACTTCATCAATTTAAATTCAGGATATCCTTTGTTATCCATGGTTTCTTGTTTTCTTTTTGTTTATACCACAGAATATCTCTGGCCGCTATGCCTAAGCTGGATTTAATGTTATTCCATTATGTTTGTACTTCCTTAGTATCAGAAATTTTCCCGATATGTTTCAGCAATTTATTTTTTCAAATCTTTCGTGGATATCTTTATTTTTTAGTTTCACAAAATTAAAGTGCCCTTTTCCGTTACTTTTTCTCAAATTTTTAAATTTAAGAGCAGCCTTCATAATTACGATGTTTATGGTCAGTGTCTATATCTGCTTCTGGGTAGCTTCTACAGTCCTTTAGTTGATTCCTAAACCGTTGTCTAACAAGAATGTAATTTATTGATATCGTCCTATATCTTCTGGCATCTTCCACGTCTATGGTCTTCTAGCATTATGTTGAAATAATGTGCTTGTGATGGTTAAATTGTTTTTGTCGCAAAATGTTGTTTCGTGCCTATCCCAAATAAACATACTACCGCCCCTTCCCTACCCTCACGTACCACTGCATTAAAATCCCCCCTAGTTATTAGATTTTCACGTCCTTTTACGTTAGTGTATCTTTGATATCTTTGTAGATCGTTTCTATTTCTTCCTCACTGTATATAGAGGTATGAATGTATACTGGTATTATTACTGTATTTAGCAATTTAGATTCTAATCTAACCATGAGTACTATTTCATTTCTGTGTACGTAGCTTTCTACACAGTGTCCTATCTTTTTTCTCATAACTATCCTCACACTCGAGTTTCCTTCCTCTGATCCTGCTTGAATTACCTTTAAGTCTCCGCTCCAAAAATCCTCCATCTCTGGCCACCGAACTTTGCTGATCCCTATTATGTCTATACATTTCAATTTTCAAGTTCTATAGCTTACCTATATGTTTCATACTTCTGACATTTCACGCTACGATTCGTAGAATATTCCCGACTCTTTTTCTAAACTTTCCGTTCACATCCTCCGAAATAGTCTCCTCCTGGGGATGTGAAAGGGGGACTATTTTAACTCCAGAATTTTTTACCCCAGAGGATGCCATCATCCTAAGCAGCAATTTAAGTACGCTGTGTACTTAGGTAGTAATGTGGTGGCTGCCCGTTGCCTTCCACATCGCAGTATTTTTAGAATGTCATACCGACCCTTTGGTCGCTGCCACTCTAAGTACCGAAAGAGCTGCTGCCCTCTTTAGGGGACCTGACCTAGTCTGGTGTCTCACTAAAGATCCTACTAATTTGATTAAACCTGTAGTTTAGCTCTTAAGATTACTGGAACTGTCAAGTCATTTCACCCGTTCTAGTAATCAAGAACTCCTTTAAGGTGCAGGTCCATTCGGAACGGAATTTATATTATAATAAATGTAAACATTACTAGATAATAAAATGTTTCACTATAAAAATACGAACAATTTTTGACTGGATAGATGACAGAAAAATTTTGTTAACAGATTCGTAGTCAGCGGGAATAATCCCATAAAAATACTCATCGCGATTTAGAAACCAAAATACTACAATTTGTTTTCGCTGTAATCTAACGAAAGTTTCGTTAGTTTTAGCAACTCGGTTTTGGACTTTTTTTAGGGATGAAAGCTATAAAACTTCGTTTTTGTTAAAAAAAAACATTTCCATTGTTTATTTTTTGCAATTTTAACTTATTAATTTCCATAACCTTCATAAGTGGTATGGGCATATAGAAAAAAGTGAATTTATTTGAGCAATGGTTCTTAAAATTTTTTACTTTGCCATTGGTTAGTTACATAAGTAGAATTTACTGGCAAAACTATAAACCTCATATTATTTTTTTTAACGTACTTGCATTACGTTTGCGTTTAAATGGGAAGACTGATTGCTCCCAATGACAATATAATGTCTTCAAATATGTTTGCAATGACGCGACGATGTTTTAAACCACTCTGTGAAACAACCAGTCGGGTTTCGCACCCAAAGACAATTTTCAAATTATTTCTCATTTTATATTTCAAATGGACCTGCACCTTGCCGAATTTCTAGATTACTAGAACAGGTGAAATGACTTGCGTGTTCTAATGAGCTTAAGAGCTAAGCTACAGGTCCAAACAAAGTAGTAGGGTCGTTAGTGAGGAACCAGACTAAGACAGGTCCCCGAAAGAGGGCAACATTACCACCACATTACCTCCTAAGTAGACGGCGTACTTCAATTGTAATAAGCATGATGGCATTCTCTGCGGTAAAAGATTCCGGAGATAAAATAGTCCCCCATGCGGATCTCCGGGAGGTGACTATTTCGGAGGATGCTATGGGAAAGTTTAAAATAAGAGTCGGGAAGATTTTGCGAGTCGGAGCGTGGAATGTTAGAAGTATGAAGCAAGTAGGTAAGCTAGAGAACCTGAAAACTGAAATGAATAAGTTAGCACCAGACATAGTATGGATCAGCAAAGTTTTGGTGGCCAGAGGTGGAGAATTTTTGGAGTGGAGGCTTTAGGGTAATTCATATAGGAGTAGAGAAGGAAATTCGGGTGTGAGGATAGTTATGCGAAAAAAGATAGGACACTGTGTAGAAAATTACTTACAAAAGAACAAGAGAGTACTCTTGGTTAGATTAGAATCTAAACCGGTAAACACAGTAATAATACAAGTATACAGTCCCACCTCTAGCTACACTGATGAAGAGGTAGAAGCGATCTGCAAAGATATCGAATACAGTAGGAGAAGCGGACAGGAAAAAGATAGAAGCTTAAGAACAAAGGGATACTAGAAATGGTAAGAGAAGAAAACATGTGGAAACAGTAAAAATAGGAGAGATAGGATGATAAGCCGCATTCTAAGGCAGGAGGGAATAGTGCGGAATAAATTAGAAGCATAGATAGGAAAAAAAGAGAGATAGAGGTAGAGGTAGGTTAAACTATTGCACACGGATAGTGAAAGATGTAGGCTGTGAGAATTTCAAGAAAATGTGCAGGCTAGCTCAGAATAGAAATGAACCGACGTACGCGTCCAAGCAATTCCAAGATAAACCAAATGACGAAAACAATAATTGTACTTGAACCTGATGATTACATAAGCAGCTACAGGTATTGTAAATTGTGCCAAACGATTTACTGAAAAATTATTAATTCGGCAAATGTCTAAGTGTTGTAGGATCCTTGGCAGCCACAGACTGCTTAACCCCTTTCACTTATTACTGAATCTTGGTGAAATAGGACATATAACTAGGAAGCAACAGAAGGAGAACCGAGTTGTATCTAGGCTTTAGGAATTTCAGGGACCGATGTAGGCTAGCTCAGAATAGAAGTAAACGTCCAACCAGTTTCAAGACGGAAACCTAATGACAAAAAATAATTGCACTTAAAACTGATGATTATTATAAACAACTACAAGTGTTGGTTTTGCAATGTTTTCAACTAATCTTAATTGTGCGAAAAGAGTGTTTGGGGATCTTGGTAGTCGCATGCTACTTGACTCCCTTCACATAAGTAGGGTATTTATGGGGCGACTGGACCCTCTTTTCCACCCGATTCCCTCATTTCCACACAGATTTATATGTAAATTCCCATAAGGTGGAAATGAGGAGGTGGAGGTGATAGTTTGGTGGAAATGAGGAGAATCCCTCATTTCCACACACATTTACATGTAAATTCCCATTAGGCGGAAATGAGGAGAATCCCTCATTTGCTCCCACAACCGGACCAAATAGTTTTCTTCGACTATATGTAAATCCCATAAGGAGGGAAATGCGGAGATGAACTCCACATTTCTACACACAATCCACATTTGCTCCCACATCTGGCGACAGTAATAAATAACATTATCATCTTAAATTTTGCACAATAGTTTTCTTCGTCTAACCAATGCATCTTTCGAGATAAACCTATCTTGTTTGGTATCAATTAATATTAGATTTTTCTTAGCTACTCGAATCTCTAAGAATTTCTTAGATTGCATCATCCCCCAGGGAGCTACCCCAATTTTAAGATTTTTTACCAGGAGCGATTTCTGGTAAGTTTTGAAAAATGATTATTTTTTTTTCTTATTTTTTAAATTTTAGGATGGACTCTGAAAAATACATTATACTTGGAGGTGAATATAAACAAGTACAACCCTTTGCGAGGATCTTCGTATATACCTTTACCAAAATGGGTAAGGAAGAAACATGCCATCGTCAACGTGCAGAACAACGATGACGCATGCTTTGTCTGGAGCGTTGTAGCAGCTCTTCATCCCGCTGATAAGCACTCTGATAGAATAGCTAGTTATCCGCACTACTCGACTATACTCGATGTAACAGGAGTGCAGTTCCCGATGCCCATAAAGGATATACCCCGGTTCGAGGAGCAAAATAACATCAATGTCAACGTTTTTGGTGTAGAAGGCAAGTCCATCGTGGCACCGCTTCACTTTACAGCACGCAAGAGGGATCGGTATGTCAACCTTTTGTACATCCAAGATGGGGATAACACGCACTACTGCTGGATCAAGAACTTGGGAAAATTGGTAGACAAGCAGCTGTCTAAGCATAAGGAGTATAAATGGGTTTGCGATGGCTGTCTTGTCTTTTTCCACACCGAAGACAAATTGCGTCAACACGCCGAACAAGACTGCAACCATGTGGCGACAAAGATGCCCAACCACTTCAACAGCGTATTAGAGTTTACGAGCGTTCACAAGCAAATGAGGGTGCCGTTTGTTGTGTACGCCGATTTTGAGAGCGTGTTGAAGCCAATTTCTTCGGCAGCACAAAATCCCTCCCGCTCCTTTACTAACAGCACCCACCAACACGAACCATACAGCTTCGCCTATTACATTAAATGCTCCTACGATGAGAATTTGGATAAGTTTGAATTGTACAGAGGAGTTGATGCCGCCAAAGTGTTTATGCAGAAGTTGAAGGAGGAAGCCCGCAGATTGGGTAAAATCCTTAAAACTAATGTACCGATGACAGCGTTGGAGCCTTTAGACGAGCTATTATACTATATGGTAGATGATTGCGGTATCTGCAAGAAACCATTGAGAGATGATCGAGTAAGGGATCACTGCCATCTTACAGGGAAATTCCGCTTCGCAGCACATCGCCAGTGTAACATCCAATACCGGATGCCAAATTTTATCCCTGTGGTATTCCACAACCTTACAGGATATGATTCCCATTTTATAATTAAGGAATTGGGATGCGATAGGGAGCGCGTTACAGTGATCCCAAATAACAAGGAAAGATTCATTTCTTTCACAAAGCATGTGAGACTATATGGCGAAGAACCAGACGTAGAAGAAGATGATGATGAATCTAACGATTCTACAGTACAGCCGCGATTCATCGATTCCCTGCGTTTCATGGCATCAAGCTTGGACAAGTTGGTGAAAAATTTAGAACCTGATCAGTTTGTTGAGATGAGGAAGTGTTTCCCCGACGACAAACAGTTTTCTTTTCTACGCAGAAAGGGTGTGTTCCCGTACAGGTATGTGACAGATGCCTCAGTATTAAATAAGACAAGTCTACCACTCCGAGAGGAATTCTATAATGATCTCACGAATACTGTGATGTCGTTGTCTGAATACGATCACGCTCAGAATGTGTGGAACGCCTTCAACATATGCACACTCGGCGAATATAGTGATCTCTACTTGAAGACCGATGTTTTATTATTAGCTGACGTGTTCGAAAATTTTCGGGGTGTGTGCTTGAAAACGTACGACTTGGATCCCTGTCAATATATGACAGCACCTAGTCTAAGCTGAGACGCCATGCTGAAATATACCGGAGTTAAATTGGATCTATTTACAGATGTAGAAATGCATCATTCCGTCAAGAAAGGCATTCGCGGTGGGTTAACCCAATGCAGTGCTCGGTATGCCGAAGCCAATAATAAGTATATGGAGAATTACGTTCCCAGCAAACCCTCCAAATACTTGGCTTACTACGATGCCAATAATTTGTATGGATGGGCCATGTCCCAATCGCTACCGATAAGCGGATTCAGGTGGTTGAAAGAGAAACAGCTTAACCTCCTGAAAGTCCACATCGACAACATATCTGTAACAGGGGAGAAGGGATACATCCTGGAAGTAGATCTGGAATATCCAGATGACCTACACGATCAGTACAACGATTTGCCGTTTTGTCCGCAGACCATGGTACCCCCAACACCATCCTCCAAGACTCCGAAGCTACTCACCACGTTGCTCGACAAGAGTCATTACATCATACACTACAGAAACCTGCAGCAGGCGCTACGTTACGGTCTTAAACTCACCGGCATCCATCGAGTATTGGAATTCGACCAATCGCCTTGGTTAAAACCCTACATCGATTTGAACACCACGTTTAGGACATCCGGTAGAAATGCGTTTGAAAAAGACTTTTTTAAATTAATGAACAATGCCGTCTTTGGAAAAACGATGGAGAATGTCGACAAGAGGGTTGATGTTGAGATCGTTACGCGGTGGGGGCACGATGGAAAAAAATTGTGCGCGAGTGGACTTATCGCCCGCCCGAACTTTAATAGTAGTATAGTGCTAGGTGAGAATTTGGTTATTATACAGATGGATAGGGTAAAAGTCACTTACAACAAGCCTATATATGCAGGTTTCTCAGTTTTAGATATTTCAAAGACCCTCATGTATGAATTCCATTATAATACCATGAAACATTTGTATGGATCCAAACTCTCACTACTTTATACAGACACTGACTCTTTAGTGTATAGTGTGGAAACAGAAGACTTGTATAGTGACATAAGTGCTATTATAGATAATTTCGATACTAGTGACTACCCTCGAGACAACAAATATAACATACCACTTGTGAACAAAAAGATTCCCGGCAAGTTTAAGGACGAATTCAACGGCGACTTGGTGTTACAATTTGTTGGGACTAGAGCCAAGTCGTATTGCATCATTAGTGAGAAGGATGTAATTAAAAAAATCAAGGGGGTATCGCGTGGTGTGGTGGCGGGGATTAGTGTAGATAGTTTTAAGGACATTGTGCATAATAATTCTGGTGTCCTTATGCATAGCATGGTATGTATTCGGAGTAAAAAACATCAACTTTACACCCAATTAATTAATAAAATTAGTTTATCGGCAGAAGATGATAAAAGGTACGTCATCCCTGGTCGTACTTCCACATATGCATGGGGGCATAAGGATATTAGATAGTAGTTTATATTTGTATTTATTTTAGTGTGTATATCTAGTAGTATATAAGTTAGTTATAAGCATACCTACCATCCCCATCCTTAAAATTCCTTCGTTCCCGGCGATATGTGTTTACCTCCACGTGGTCTCGCTGGACGGTAAAACATATTGTTGGATTAACAACAATATGTCTTATTGACCGAAAACACGTTTCCTCTCCTTTACTTTAATTTCTTTTTTGTTACAGGTCTATTTAAACAACCCATTAATCTCTTTTTTGTTACAGGTTACTTTCAACTGCTTGGATTCGGCTACACAAACAAAATAATGTTATACTTTGTAAAAATTGTATTTTATTAGTTTATTAAACTGTAAATCGGATAAATTATTAAACTTTTGTGTGCTTAATTTCTTTTGTGTTAATACCTCTAAGTGGTTGGTTAAAGGATTCTAGATGTTAAAAAAGAGAGGTGATTAGAAATTGATCTTGATAAAAAATCTTAAAATTGAGGTAGCTCCCTGGGGGATGATGCAATCTAATAAATTCTTAGAGATTCGAGTAGCTGAGAAAAATCTAATATTAATTGATACCAAACAAGATAGGTTTATCTCGAAAGATGCATTGGTTAGACGAAGAAAACTATTGTGCAAAATTTAAGATGGTAATGTTATTTATTACTGTCGCCGATGTGGGAGCAAATGTGGATTGTGTGTGGAAATGTGGAGTTCATCTACGCATTTCCCTCCTTATGGGATTTACATATAGTCGAAGAAAACTATTTGGTCCGGATGTGGGAGCAAATGAGAGATTCTCCTCATTTCCGCCTTATGGGAATTTACATATAAATGTGTGTGGAAATGAGGGATTCTCCTCATTTCCGCCTTATGGGAATTTACATGTAAATGTGTGTGGAAATGAGGGATTCTCTTCATTTCCACCAAACTATCACCTTCACCTCCTTATTTTCACCTTATGGGAATGTAAATCAGTGTGGAAATGAGGGAATCGGGTGGAAAAGAGGGTCCAGCAGCCCCATAAATACCCTACTCACATACTACTGAATATCGGGGAAATAGGGTATATATTTGTAAGCAGTAGAAGGGGAACTGAACTGCATCTAACAAAGAAGTGCAGCGACTATGTTCGAATACAACAAACATAGAAATAAGGAGAAAATTGTTGAAAGCATATGTGTGGAGTACAGCACAGTACGTCTATGAAATAGGGGCAGTAGAAGAAGCAAACAGAAAAACGGTAGAAACCTTTTGGAATGTTGTGTTTCAAATGTATGAAGATGATAGCACGAACAAACTAAGTTAATAAAGATATCTGTGGAAAACAAAAGAAATAGGAAAAATAGAAGCGCCGGATACGTTTTAAGACATTTTTGGGAAATAGTGCGAGATATATTACAAGCAGAGGTAGGAAAAAAAGAGAGGTAGAGGTAGAGGTAAGTTAAACTATTGCACACCAATAGTGAAAGATGTAGGCTGTAAGAATTTCAAGGAAATGTGCAGACTAGCTCAGAATAGAAATCAACCGATGTACGCGTCCAAGCAATACCAAGATGGAAAACCTAATGACAAAAACAATAATTGTACTTAAACCTAATGATTACTATAAGCAACGAAAGATATTGGTTTTGTAATACTCTCAACTAATGTTAATTGCGCCAAAAGATTTAGTGGAAAATTGCTAATTCGGCAAATGTCTAAGTGTTGGGGAATCCTTGACAGCCACAGGCTGCTTAATCCCTTTCATATATCACTGAATGTTGGTGAAATAGGGCATATAAATAGGAAACAACAGAAGGAGAACCACGTTGCATCTTGGCTATGGGAATTTCAGGGAACGATGTAGGTTAGTTCAGAATAGAAATTAGTGAAGGTGCGCGTCCAACCAGTTTCAAGACGAAAAACCTAATGACGAAAAAATAATTGCACTTAAATCTGATGATTATTATAAATAACTACAGATGTTGATTTTGCAATATTTTCAAATAATTTTGATTGTACGAAAGGATTTATTCGAAAACTAATAATTCGGCAAATGTTCAAGTGTTTGGGGATCTTGGTAGCCGCAGGCTACTTACCCCTCTTCACATACTACTGAATATCGGCGAAATAGAGTATATAATTATAAAACAATAGATGGGGAACAAAACTGCATCTATCTATATTCGAAAACAACAAACATAGCAACAAGGACAAAATTGTTGAAAGCATACGTGTGGAGCACAGTACAGTACGTCTATGAAAGAGGAGCAGTAGGAGATGCAGACAGATAAACGATAGAAAGCTTTTGGAATGTTGTGCTTTAGATGTATGAAGATGATAGCATGGACAGAAAAAGTTAATACCAAAGATATTATAGAAATAGTAGTGGCATAAAGATACCTGTGAAAAACAAAAGCAGAATAAGAGAAATAGAAGGGCAGGATACGTTCTAAGGCATTTTTGGAAATAGTGCGGGATATATTACAAACAGAGATAAGGAAAAATGGTAGAGGTAGAGTTGAATCGAACTATTGCACGCAGATGGTGAAAGATACAGACTGGAAATTTAAGGGAAATGTGTAGGTTAGTTCAGAATAAGGAACAATGAGGGTACGCTTCTAACCAGTTCCAAGATTGAAAACCTAATGATAATGGTGACAATAAAATTTATCGACAGTAATTTATATCACATCTTTCAAAATTTTAAACTAGAACACATTATAATCAAAGCTTCAATCAGGACTGAACTGCAGTATCCGCGATGACAATTATTATACATATTTAATATATCTAGACTATTCTATAACGTACCTGAAATTATGCAAATAACATCTCGAATGTATCTATTATAGTAAAAATAACTTTCAAATGCGAAACTCTAGTGCCTGTCAATCAAGACCATCTCTATGTTGAGGAGCCGCTATGACCTATCAATCAACGTTTGTGTACAAACACCTCGCTTACATTCAAATATGATTATTCCGATTAAAAGCAGACCGACTGGCGCTACAATATTTTATTGCTCTGTTTCGTTTATAATATTGTATATTAATTCTATATTACTTTCAAACGCAAATTTTTATATTCATTTTTCGGACTTAAAATTAAAGAATATTTATGCGTACGAGTGAAGTGGTGGAATAGAAAAGTTCATATATGGGCGGCACGAACCCTAGGAGCGGTCCAATTTCCGACTTTATATTCAGCGCTATAATTATGAACATCTGAGAAGTATTTAGAATGCATTTTTTCGTTGGAGAATACCAACTAACTATCAATCACTCTGCTAAAATGAACAAGCTAGAGTTAGTTTGATAAGGCGAGTTAAACCGTTCAACCTACTTATTTATTTGCTTTTTTCCTAGTGTATCATTATTTCTATCGTATCTCCAATTATGTAATTGTATTGATCAGTATCCCACTCACTTTTTTTCTAATCAATCAAATGTAGTAAAGACAACTTGACAATTTCAATGAAACGCATGGGAGTTTCCGCATCGAAATTAATTCTGGAATATTAAAGAGATTTACGAAAACAACTTTAGCATAACTAAACATCTTTTGTCGAAGGAGTAGTGACGCAAATACTCTTTTGTTACATTGTAAAGAGTACGAAACTACGTTTTCCGAAAATGGTTTCTATCGCTCTAACGAAATCTGGTTATAAAGAACGAACAAAACAATTTTTATTTAATGCGATTTCAAATTTATCGTACGAGCTACGGTACCTTAACCAAAATCGATTTATATGTAGGTTGTTTACTTACATTTATAGGGCAACTTTATTTTTCCGAAACTTGCTATAGGAATTAATAATGATCGAAATATAGTTCTAGAAAGAAATAGACTTTGAAATTTAAATGGCGACGACGCTAAAAAGCTTTGTGCAAGTAACGAAAAAAGGAGAAGCTCACATCAACACCAGTGATGAAGGTAGGGCGTTTTGTATACTTTGTATAAACTAAGGCATTTTACCTCCTTTTGAATATTTATTGTGCTCTGGTGGCTTATCCGACCTGACAAGCACATAAACGAACTCGGGTCTGTCTCCTTCCACAAAGACCCTTTCTTTGTTGTACGTTTTACGTATACATAGCTAGCTACTGCTTTAACTAGAGTAAGGGAGCTGTATCACAGGACAAAATGTACTTATGAACGTGTTTGAATAGTTCTCTAATTAGTGTTTTGAGCCACTCCAAGCTTAGGAAATACAAATTTCAATTGAATCAGATCAGAAAACGGTTTTCTCGAAAATTGTCTGAAGTGCTCTCACTATAGGCATTTCCTTATGAGTTAAAATATTCACTTAGCGATGTGAAAACATTTATATTCCGCTTAAATTCAGATTGGAAATCTTTAGTTTATGTTTATGTCGGAATACAGATTAGAAACATTAAACCCACAAAATTTAGATTATTTACAGTTTGTAGCGTATGAATTTCCATCTCAGTTATATTATCGTGGTGTGCTGTTTCATAGCCTTGTTTTTTGAAATATTTCTATCCTTATTCGACACATTTGCTTAAAACCACAATTTAGTTCTTGCTCTTGATGATATTTAGGTGGATAGATACATTATAATAATAAGGACCGCTATACTTATGGCCGCGTCCACAATGCTCCACCCGAAGGTACTACATTGGGTTTAACGCGATTTAACATGCTTCAAATGTAATCTAACTTCAAAATTAATTGATCCTAAATAAATATCTAACAAACTGAAACAAAACTAGAAATATGGTTGAATAATAGTACGGGAAAACTACATACCTATTTCTTAAAAAACTACCGCGCACTTAGATACTTGTTGTTTGTTCCATGTCTTGTGGCTTGGTGCCGCTTCTTGACGCGCGCACCTCCGCATTCCTTCTGCGCGGACGCACTCGGCGACCACGGAGGTTGGCGTATTGATTCGAAAATATGCGGCGATTGGCTTGCAAATTATATCTAGGCCTGAAGATGGTACATGGCCAGTGTGGCATGTAACAGGTTTCTGAGAGCGAGTAAAACTTTGTAAGGCTATCCTTGCTTACATAAAATAATAATTATAGCATATTTAAATTTATAAGGGATTACATTTTCCTGCAGCGTCAAAGCTTCTCAAATTATAATGCAAAAACTTACCCCGTGGAGATAATAAGCCTGTTTTGTTTTTCCTTTCAGATTGTGTCCAGGCGTTCATTGTTTGATTACCGGTAGCTTTTTTTTTCGACGAAGCGCTGGTATTTTTATATCAGTAGAGGAGAAAGGTAACAAAGGTAACAGTATCTAGTCCCGTGCCCTAGATTCTTATGCCGACCTTGCTCTCTTTAGGTTTTGATTTCTGGACTTTTAACTTTTCTTTTTATTTACTTCCCTGTCTACTGGGTTTTCTTTCTTTTTTCTTGCAACCGTGTAGGTCCGAGAATAGAATAGTCCTGCAGTACGACCTTCCTGTTGTAAGAGGCGACTACAGCGGTCCAACACATACACACATACACACACACACACACTTTATACACATATACACCCACGCATTTCATAAACACACAGTTCTACTTGGTTCTTCTTTTTTTCGTTTTTTCCTTGTACTCCTTGCACCCGTGTGGGTTCGGGAATAGAATAATCCCATGGTACGACCTACCTGTCGTAAGAGGCGACTACAGCGGTTGTTATAACTCCGTCGCCGCGCGGTCAGAGCAACTACCACCGTTTGCAACATTGATACTATCCACGTTCACATTATTGCACAACAAGTTGCACCTTAAAAAGATAAGAAGTACTCACTTAAAAATGTGGAACGCTTCACAATTTTGCGGGTCATCCTTGCGCAGGAGCCATGCTAATCTCCGGGTATCTCGTTTGGGTGTGGGTTGCGTTATGCCATCGTTGAAACCAAATTTAACGTCTTCCCTCTTCTTCGTTCGTAGGCAGGGCGAAGGAACAACCAGGTAAGGAACGATAAGGCAAGATAAGGAAAAACCTACATTCTAAACGAGAAAAGACAAAAGAACGACACAGGCAAACGTCACCATTTGACGTCTCATTGGCTAATAATATCGTGTCACACACCGCGCACTTGCGCCACCACTCCGCGTCTGCGCATTCTTTTTGCGCAAACGCAACTGTCCGAAATGACTGAAATGAACAAGTCTATTTTAAAAATAATGGAGTGAATTCAGTCACATATTTATACATAAACTAAATATGATACATAGCCAATTTTCAGCATGTAACACGGTCCAACAAATACGTACACACACACACACACACTTTATACACGCACACACATACTCATACATCAACACACTGGGGGTCTGTTTTATTTTCTTTTGTGCGATTCTTAAGTTTTTTGGTTGGTTCTGGTACTTGTACTGGTGGGTGTTATTCTTTTTGGGTTTTTTCCTCCTTCCTTTCGTTCCACATTCCTCTCCCTATCCTTTTGCTGGTCTTCTTTGCTGTCGATCTCTATACCGATTGTGTTTTGTCTATTTGCTTTTGTGGTAGGTGCTTTCTAGTCCGTTTTTCTTTCTTCAGAAACCATGACTTAGTCGACTTTAGGTCTAGTTAGCTATTCCTTTCTTTGTTTCTGCGTTTGTTGAGATTCTTGGTTACCACAGTTTGTAGTACATCGTTTCTTGTACCAGCACTCTTCCTCTCTTCCTCTCGTTCTTCCTTGTTGTTCCTTTGCATACTTTGAGGCTTGACACTTTTGTTATGTTGGCTGTTACTGTTGGTTTTCTTCCTCGCTTCTTTTCTTTACTTTTGGTTTTTCTGCAGGCAACCAATCTTCGTTTGAGGTCGAACACTTTCCTGTTTCTTTTCTGAAGAAATATCCGTCCTTTGACGACTTTGACAGGGTTGACGCCATTCTACCTTTGCCTTTGTTAGTGCTACTACCTACTTATTTTTCCCTATGCCTCCCTTCATTTTTTTTTTTTTGTTTGTTCATCGTTGAACGAATTTTTTTCTTTCCTTCTTTCTATCATTGACTTTTCGAACCGGATGAGTTATTTTTTTTGGGTGTGTTTTTTCGTTTCTTTTGTTTCCGTAACGAATTTTCTTTTAGTTTTTAATCGATTTTTTTGTGTTTGAGTTTTTTTCTTTGGTTTTTTGTCCTGTCTACACCTGTACTTTTGTTTTCCTACCCCGACCTGTTAATTTTGCAGGGGGGGATTTGTTACGTTTATTTTGGGGATCAATTAAATACCCCTTTTCCCTCGTTAATTTAAAAGCCTGCTTTACAATAATTTTGTTAAATCGATTTCGTTGCTATTCTTAAGTCCTTCATCAACCTTCTGTATATTTTACCTGTTCATCATAAGACCGCTTTGCGGTGGTTTTTGGCTCGAATCTAGTTGCTTTGGAACGTAAACTTTGTGCTATAAGTGAATGGTCGGTGTCTTGTTTTGGGTATCCGTTGTCTGGTTATACAGTGCGACCGCGTGTGAATGAGTCTAGATTACTTCCATCTGGGAACTCGTTGAAATGATGAATCCTACTTCACCGATGGAGCTTGTTTCGAGGTGCTGATCACCTTTGTATGTTTGATAACATCGGGAGGAATGTAGATTGGTTAATTTTTATTCTTTTCTGCATGCGACGGGAGCGATTGTCAATTTCGTTCTGTGAAAAATTTTCGAGCACACGCTGTGGTGAATGTTTTGTTTAGAAGGAAATGCTTTCCGGCGGCAATAAATTGATTTCTGCCTGAACTTATTGTAGCTCTTTCCGGGGGATAGAACCGTCTGTTGCTTTGGCCTTGTTTTTTTTATGCTGCCTGATTTCCGACATTACCCGCATTTGTCGGTCTGATGCTGCTTGTGTTATCTTCCCATACGTTCGAATTATTATTAATTTTTTTCGTTATTTCTTAGGTGGGGGTTCGATTTTCTTAAATTTAGTTTTGTTTTCCTTTTTAATCGCTTATTATCGTCCTTTAACTCTTGTAAGGAGTAGACGGTAGGCAAATGGGCTCGATAGAAGGAAGCACGGTTACGAAGCACAATCGACAATTGATCATCCTCCTTGAAACATACATACCACTGAAACAGGACCGTCATGTACGTGAAATAGTCAGTAATGCTCTGTGAGGGCTCCTGCTGTCTATTGCAGATACCCTCATACAGCCTTGTCTTCATATGTCATTTTGAATATTGTAACATCTCTTTTTAATTCAAATTAAAAGTAAATACTATAAGGACATGTGGCCCGACCACATGGCACCGTACAGCAATGTGGGTGCTTATGATTTATATTCACCGTCAATAAATATGCTGAAGTATCACCAGATTGGAATAACCCCCCATCTTTTTTATCAACACATAGGGGTTTTACCGCTTAATTAAATAACTAATCAAAATTCTATTCAGGAAGTTTTCTAAATCACGATTTTTAAAGTAATTTGATAACAAGTCCGAGTGAGGGGAAATTAAATTACGTTAGGTAATAGCAATAAATATTTTCATAAATTTATCGCCAGCATGTTTAAGTAGGTCAAGTTTAAATGTAGTTTGTAAATAAGGAAGTAATAGTAGGATATTATGTAGGAAACTGGACCTTAACACATCAATAAGGGTGCTTTCGAAAGGAAATTGATAGATTAAGAGTACCTCGAAAAAATCTCTATAGTAGGGGATAAAGAATACTACTATAGTAAGCCTGCTTATCGTAAAAGGCGATTAAAAGGCGCAGCAAGGGGCAGCAGCCTTGCTGGCTAAAAGATATTGGAGGAGGGTCGGTTGGTCTCGGGCGATCCTCAATAATTTACAAGCTTGTTGGGGGTTGGCCGTGACGGATACGGCTTTCTGCTAAAATCTTTAAAAACTGCGTTGTGGAAAGATATGGGAGCCTATCACAATATTTCCCAGGTGTGCGTGGCCTAAAACACGAAATACATATGATGGAAAGCTCACAAGTAAAATTCTTGTGCGGAGGTAAAATACTCCCTCATTCAAATCTCCGGGAGGGAGTACTTAGGGCTCGTCATCGTAAGAATATAAAACAACAGTTCGATTTAGTGATAGGGACTTGGAATGTAAGGTCATTACTTAGAGTAGATAAGTTAACGAATTTAGTAGTCGAAATGAGAAAGGAAAAGCTGGACATTTTAGGCATTAGTGAGGTGAGATGGCCAGATACTAATGACTTTTGGAAAGATAATTATAGAATAATTACAACTTCTTCAACTAATGGACAGGCAGGGGTAGGAATAGTGTTAGGTAAAAGATTAGGGCATAAAGTTAAAGAGTACTTACAATTTAGTGATAGAATAATTATGGTTAGATTGAGTACAAAACCCACAGACACTGTTTTAGTACAGGTTTACATGCCAACAACTCAGTACGAGGATGAGGAAGTAGAAAAGGTATACGAAGATATAAATAGTATAGTGAGAAAAGTAAAAGGAGATGAGAATTTAATAGTTATGGGCGATTTTAATGCGTCAGTGGGAGAAGGTAGTGAGCGAAAAATGGTAGGAAAATTTGGGTATGGCAGACGAAATGATAGAGGAGAAAGATTAGTTGAGTTTTGCCAGGAACATAGATTAGTAACTGTAAACACCCTATTCGAACAGCATGTTAGGAGAAGATATACCTGGAAAGCGCCAGGTGATAGGGCTAGATACCAAATAGATTATATTTTAGTTAAACAAAGATTTAGAAACCAAATTAAAAACTGTCGTAGTTATCCAGGGGCTGACATAGATAGCGATCATAACTTAGTTAAAATCAAGTGTAAACTAAAATTAAAAAATTGAGAAAGGTTAAAAGAGAGGGATGGGATCTAAGTAAGCTTAATGTTAGTAGGGTAAAAGAGGAATATAAACAAGTATTAGATAATAAGAGCAAAGAGATATCTGTAGGAGGGAACGTAGAAAATAGATGGAAAGAAATAAAACTGACTGTACATGATACAGCAACACAGACTATAGGTAACAAGAAAATAGAAGCGAGAAAACCCTGGGTAACAAAGAAGATATTAGATTTAATAAAGAATAGAAGAAAGCTTAAACCTTTCAGAGAAGTGGAAGGTGAAAGTAAGCAAAAATATAATACAGTTAGAAATAAGATAGTACATGAGTGTAGAAAAGCTAGAAATAAATGGACGGAGGAAAATTGTAAGGGAATACGAGATGATTTGAAAGTAGGTAAGACAGACAGGGCTTACAGAGCAGTTAAAAAGTTTTTTGGGGAAGATAGGAAAAAATATAATGGTAATAGAGACGAGAATAATGAGCTTCTAATAAATAAAGTTGAGGTAGCAGATAGATGGAAAAGATATTTAGAAGATTTATATAAGGGAGACGATATGGATGAGTTAGAGAACGACCAAGAAGAGGATGTAGAAATAGGGTTCTCAATATTAAGAGAGGAATTTGATAGAGCTGTTCGGAATCATAAACTAAATAAAGCGCCAGGGATAGACGATATTCCCGCAGAATTAATAAAATATGCAAGTCAGAAAACTTTAGACAGATTATATGAACTAGTAAAAGTAATATGTGACACAGGTGAGGTTCCAATAGATTTCGGACGTAGCAGAAGGGATATAGTAGCTAGAATAGCTCAAGCTAGAAAAATGTTTTTAAAAAAGAAAAACCTATTAGTTTAGATAATAGAAAAAGTTTCTTAAAGTCGTACGTATGGAGTGTTCTATTATACGGTATTGAGACTTGGACAATTAAAGAGGTAGATAAGAAAAAGATAGAAGCTTTTGAAACTTGGTGTATAAGAGAATGTTATAGATTAGTTGAACAGATAGAGTCACAAATGAGGAAGTTTATAGAAGGATAGGTGAGGAACCCTGTATGTGGAAACAATTGAAGGTCAGGAGAGATAGAATGATAGGGCACCAGTTAAGACATGAGGGAATATTTAGTAAAGTCTTAGATTATAGACTACCAAATAAAAATAGAGTAGGAAGGCCTAGACAAAACTATATTAGTCAAATTATTAGAGATCTAGGTTGTGAAGGGTATGCAGACCTTTTTAGACTAGCTCAGAATAGAAAAGAATTTAGAGCTGCGTCAAACCGACTTTAAGTAAGTTCGAAAACAAAACAAAAAAAAAAATCAGTTAACTAAATGTCACCAGGACATAACTCACAATTAGGTAGCGGTCTTGCATGTTGGCAGCGATTCGTTGCTTAAGCCTTACCTTAACATATAATTTAACACTTTTCCTTTTTTGAAGCGGATAACCAGGTTATATTTCATTTCCTTATAAATGGTAATCATGTAACCATGTTAGAGTTCTTTAACAACCATCAGGTTGCTAATCCAAATCAACGGCTATACTTTTTTATTATAAAATGACTGTCATAACCACTCAAATTGTGGAAAACTATAGGAATGGTATGAGAATCTTGATACTTGATATTACAGCTTTCATGCGCCGGTTATCTGTAATTATCAGTCGGTACCAAATGATTATGATCTCGAACTTTTTTATCCTCTAAACTGAACAACTCCTCACAAATATAACAATGTGTTGCGGTCGTAAATGCAGCTTCATGTTTTGGTGTCAACGGAGACATATCATAGAGACATATAAATACCATCTCAACGTCTTCTGCAAACTGACGTAGCTCCATAGTAAACCACTTCACACATTCTTCACCACGATATGACCGATAAAATGATAATGAGTCATCGTAGTCACTTTTCCCATAATATCCAACACTATATGGCACATGTTTTTGGTACTTCTTTTCCTTTCCAGTAGACTTTAGTATACATTTCAGACCTGAATATATCACAAACGGTACTTTAACTTTGTTTTTGAAATTTTTGAAGCGAAAGATCTTGTCTTCTTCTGTAGGCAGTCGAGGTAGACATAATTGTTTCATTTTGCAGTCATTAATATGATTACACAATTTTTCTTCTGTACTAAAATAGTGTAGACAACGATCACAAAAGTGTTTTTTGGTTGTTTTTGCACTGATCTATAAAACCAGCCGATTCAAATCTTTTATCCACACATAATGACAGTTGAATGTTTCAGATCCATTGATATGTATAAAGCACTGCATATCTTCATCATAATATTGGTTATGATTCATTAAGAGATTTACATGTCTATTTTTCTTATTCTTCGATACCAATATAAGAACGCTAGTGAACTTGTGATTCTTCAATTTTAAGGCGTAGATATTAACGCGTTACTTTCCACAAAGTCGGACGAGTTGGTGACTTAGTACGACAACTCTGCGGCCAGACAGGCCTAACCCCACCTGTCGGAGTTACACCATTTCACACTAATTTCGTCCTCGCCGTTGCCTTATTTGCACTATTTCTCGATTCAACCAATAATAGTGTTACTTTAATTATAAAACTTGGTCATAACGTCTGTTTAAATTCTAATGATTATGAATCCAGTTTGTATGATATTGTAATAATATTAAGCTATTCTCTGATTTGCGTTGTTAGATTAATATCTGACTGCGGGCGCTCTAGTGGGAAAATTCCCCTAACGCCAGATGTCCTGTAGAGGTCTACTAATCGCAATTAGATTAATATTAAATAAAAAGTGTCCATAAGGCTATCAAATTATGTTTTGTTAATATTACAGAATAGCATATCCGCTAGATGAATTCTGCCTCCCAGTTTCTCACATCATTATGATCTATATTTTCTTGGTTTTGTTTTTAGTAATTATTGAATTTAAAGTAGATATTCTAGACATTTCGGTGCAAGTCTAAACGAACATGTGTTATTAAAAAATGAATTTTCTGGATTGATAAATGAGAAGTTTAAATTGCTAACTAAAAAAGGTGTATACCTGTACGGTTTCATGGATTTGTTTGAAAAGCTGAATTACGCTTCACTACCTAATCAATAAGAGTTGTACAACATGCTGGAGGGTAGAGAAATTACTAAGAAGCAGTATGCGCATGCACAAAAAATGTAGGAACATTTAATATTCAAAATGTGGGGCAGTACTCTGATATATACCTTAAGACCAGTGTGATGGTATTGGCTGAAGTATTTGGACAATTCCGTTTAAGTGGTGATTTAACTTATGGCTAGACCCCGCCCACTATTACACCCTTCTAGGATACACTTAAGATGGAATGTTAAAGCATACTCATCAGGAACTTGAGTTGTTGACTGACATCGATCAGCTATTGTTTATGGAAAAGGGTATATGAGGAGGACTTTGTCAAGTGTGTTCGGATTGGTGTACATAGGCGAACAATAAATATTTACCAACGTATGATCCTTCCAACCCCGATGTGTATCTTATGTACTATGACCTTAATAATAAATATGGATAGGCGATGAGCCAGTCATTGCCCTATGGAGGATTTGAATGGGTGGACACAAACATCGACGTGACATCAGTTCCTGATATATGCGAATGATATCTATATCTTGGAGATGGATTTGGAGTGTCCGGAATCTATCCATGATGTATATAAGGACATCCCATTCTGTCCCGAGCACATTGATCCGAAGACTGGAAAAACCGCCTGTATTAAAAATTCAAAGTACCAAATTAATGACTACACTAAATGCTAAAAGAAGATATGTGGTCCATTATAAAAATCTGAAACAAGCTTTAGAAAATAGACTTAAATTAAAAGCTATTCACAGGGTGCTGAATTTAAGCAAAGTTGCTGGCTAAATTCTTACATTGATCTCAATACTGAATTTCGAAAACGAGCAAGGAACGAGTTTGAGAAAAACTTGTTCAAGCTAATGAACAATGCTGTTTTTGGAAAAACGATGGACAACACGCGAAAACATTGTAATGTGAAACTTGTGCAAAATTGGGACGGAAGATATGGAGCTGAAGCCAGGATATCCAGCCTGTTATTCAAAAATGTTACAATCTTCGATGAACACTTTGCGGCGGTGGAACTTCTTAAATCTGAAATATATTTTAATAAACCTATATATGTTGGAATGTGCATTTTCGACATTGAAACCTACGATTTTCACTACGGATATGTGTACGCCGCCTTTGGAGATGGGTGCAGAGTTCTTTATACAGATACGGATAGTCTAATTTATAAAATAGTAAATCAGGATTCTTATGAAACTATAAAGTGGAATTGTCGGCAACGTTTCGATACTTCCAACAACATCTATGGAATTCCGCTAGTTAACAAAAAAGTATTGGGTATGATGAAGGATGGAAATAATGGACGACTTATGACAGATTTTATTGGGTTACGATCAAAGATGTATGCGACGAGGATTTTTAAGACAGCCGAAGAAGAAGAAGCTGAACTCTTACGAGAAGAGGAAGAATCACCTGGCATCCGAGACTTTGGTATTACAAAGAAAATTAAAGGGATTAAAAGATCAGTGATAAAGAATAGAAATACTTTTGAGAAATATGTTGATTGTATAAGAGATTACAAGGAAGTATTTGTAACGCAAAATCTAATTCAATCATCCAAGCATCAAGTTCACACTATCGCTCAGGAGAAGATTTCCCTAAGCCCGCACGATAATAAACGCCACTTGCTTCCTTGTTCTTATGCAACACTACTTGTACATTATTCAATTATGGAGCAAGAAGAAATATAATACTTATTACAAATGTAGAATATTGATTGTAAATATATTATCCTCAATAAAATTTTATATAGTTTCTATTAGTTTTATCCTATTCTTAAAAACTGAATGTAATAGATTCCTCCATTGTGGTCGTTGGTTGAAAAGTAACCTGAATTGATCCTCAATTCCTCCTTATGGGGATTTCAATGTTTGGTACAAAAATGACCAAAACGGACCTTAAATTTTTCCATAAGAAAATACATGGAAAAATTGCACTTTTTGGCCTCGTACATACCCTGCTTACCTACTTTCTGGGCAATATACCTTACTGTAGCGGGCTACCACTACTGCGTTTCACTAATTTAAAACAAGTAATAGCAAGAGTCTTTATTACTCACTGTTCACAAGTCTAATTAACAGTATATGCCTTATTTATAGATGTTTCCAGTCCAATTAACAATGAAGCACTATTACACGAATGCTATTGACAAGCACTAATATCTTCTTAAACTAACTTCTTAACCATAGGTCCATTAACAACACTAACACAACTATTATTTATTACACTTTTGTCTATTTATGTATTCGACAAGCTGCATGTACATTGGACACATAATATAACATTTATGTTTACTTTTGGACTTCCAAAAGCTCAACTATTTTTACTTTACACGATATAATTTATATTCGACATTCTGATATAGACTGAACTCTGTACTTCATCATCGGTCTTATTTATACCGTGAATCAAAAAGGATGTCTCATCCTCCAGTAATTGCTAGAAGCTTCTCAGTCCATGGAGAATAAACAGTGCTTGCAACGCTTGTGTATTTGACGGATTGCCTAATAGTAGCTCGCAACATTACCAATAGTTTTGCGAACACGCGTTATTTACACCGTTTACTGGCACTACAAAAGAACACACTAACACTTCATCTTCATCGCCAAATTGTTGTGTACCTTGTAGGGTAATAAACATAAACAGAAAACGTCGTTCACGAGTTTTATTATTCCCGTTAGTTTAAGATACAATTGTACTTTTGACACTCACTGTCAGATGATTTTTGTGCGCTCTATGATCCTCGATCCAAAATCAATATATTAGTGAACTTTAGCGGAACTGTACACCACTTCAACCTCGCAAAAATACATAACAGTAATTATGCACGTTAGAAATCCTCTTTTCCTGGATAGCAATAGTTTAACAATATTCTTAATTGTAAGATAATTAATAGTCCTCGATTCCTAGAGCAATGGTTAAGAACAAAGTATGAAACTGATTAAAACTTTATGGTTGGTAATCTTGAGTATTACACTTAATTACCGGGTGTAACAAAATAAGTGTAAAACATTTCAGGGGGTGATTCCTCATCGTAAAAGAGATAGGGTCTTTCATATAAAGAAACTTCATTGGAGCATCCCTTGTTAAGATACAGCCCCTTAAAGGGGGTACATAAAATTTGTTTTTTATTTTTTTACAAACACTAAAGAAGTTACAAAATTGAAATTAAGGTGACATTTTTTACTATCAAAAATACACTTACTCAGTAATTTATTTGGTTTGCCCCATAGTTGTAAAGGGTGGAAAACGCAACCCCTAAAATTTATTTCCAATGTAACTTTTGTCTTATTATTTGTTTGCCATTTAAAAATTTATTTCCAATAGCTTATTTTATTCGAAATAAAAAATGTCTCTTGAATTTTTTGCCCAAAATTAACCAGATCGCAGAAAAAAATTATTTTACAAACAACTACAGAGATACATCGTCATAAATGCGAACTGGATTATTATTGTTATTTTGTAGTTACTACCTGCATCAAAGTATGATTAAAGATGAATAAACAAAACTAATTTATTAATTACAAAACATATAACATGTAGAAATCATAGTAAATGTTCAATATGTCTACCTTCAGTCATTACACATGCGTCTAGACGTCGACGCATTGAGTCACGTATTCGCTCAAATATTCCTGGAGTCTCTCTAATTACCCTGCACGGATCGATGATGCGGTTTCTTAAGTCCTCTACATTGCGAACCAAACTCTGTAAATGGCCCCAAGTAGAGAGGATTCAAATCCGGGGATCGATCGGGCCAATTCTGTGGTCTTCCTCGACTTATCCAATGATTTGCATATGTTTAAGTTAAATGCTAACGTGCTGCTTGACTAAAATGGGCGGGAGCCCCGTCATGCATAAAAAACATAACCCTTCTGATACCACAAGGAACCTCCTCCAGCAGTACTGGATGCACTTCTCTTAAAAATTGAATGTATGCCTCACCATTTAATCGAGGAGGTAGGAAATGAGAGCCAATTAAATAATACCCAATAACTCCGACCCACACGTTAAGACAAAAATGTTCTTGATGGTTAGCTTGGACAATAGCGTGAAGGTTTTCATCAGCCCATATGTGGTTATTATGAAAATTAATAATCTCGTCCCGAGAAAAAGTACATTCGTCTGTGAATTCAATCGTCTTCAGAAAGTCAGGATTTCTTCTAATCATTTCCAGCATCCAATTGGAAAATTCAAGACGGTTCGGAAAATCTCGCGGTAGCAGTGCCTGTACTCGTTGTAGATGATAGGGGTATAAGAGTTGTTCCTTTAAAATTCGAAATACCGTCATATGATCAACATTTAACTCGAAAGCAATCTTTCTAGTACTGCTAGTGGGTTGTTCTGCAACCAAATTAAGTACTGCTTCTTCAAACTGTGGTGTTCTAACTTCTCGATGGGGACCACCATCCTGCGATCTTTTTTCGAATGAACCATATTCACGTAATCGTTGATGAAGTTGGGCAAATATTCTATGCGAAGGAAGCTGCCGTTGAGGATACATCTCAGCATACCTTCTACAAGCTTCTAACCCATTACCCTGCGACAGACCGTAAACGTAATGCATATCAGCCATTTCCGCATTTGTGTATGCCATTTTAATAACAAGTGAATTATTAAACTAACAAATTAAGAACCGAACAACGATAGCGTGATAACAATTTAATTGTCACTACCACTAATAGCGGCCTACTAGATAAATTAGTTTCGCATTTTCGTCTTATGACGATGTATCTCTGTAGTTGTTTGTAAAATAATTTTTTTCTGCGAACTGGTTAATTTTGGGCAAAAAATTCCAGAGACATTTTTTGTTTAGAATGAAATAAGCTATTGGAAATAAATCTTTAAATGGCAAACAAATAATAAGACAAAAGTTACATTGGAAATAAATTTTAGGGGTTTCGTTTTCCACCCCTTACAACCAAATAAATTACTGAGTAAGTGTATTTGTGATAGTAAAAAATGTCACCTTAATTTCAATTTTGTAACTTTTTTAGTGTTTGTAAAAAAGAATGAAAGACAAATTTTAATACCCCCTTTAAGGGGCTGTATCTTAACAAGGGATGCTCCAATGAAGTTTCTTTATATGAAAGACCCTATCTCTTTTACAATAAGGAATCACTCCCTGAAATGTTTCACACTTATTTTGTTTCACCCTGTATAATTTAAAGAAAGCCACAATGTGCCAAGCGCTTTCAAATTTAGAAAAAGTATACTCAACCGAACCCATCCGTAACGAATATCTGGCAACGCTCTCTATACTTCTTGAAAGTAAATCCCGTAACTTTTACGTCTTTTAATATATATTGCACTCTTGAGGTTTACCGAGTCTGGTAACTACAAAGCGATATGCTTCAGCTTCTTTTGTAGATGTTCTCGAATTGTTACAAACGGGGACCGTAAATTCATGTATTAAGCAGGTTTGCAGCAACGAGATAGCTTACTTACTTACACCCCTGTCAATATACGTTAATCGTCATTAATTGTAGTTTTGTGTGACGAGAAAAGCTGCAGGGAAATTTTTAATTTGGGTTAGCTTAGAGAATGGCGAACATGAGGGCATTCCTAAATTATTCGGAGTGTCTTTAATTTAACATTTTCTCATTAACTTGCAAATATATTCAGTGTAGCAACGTGACACCATTTGCACTCCAATAAACACACATCCTGAATGTTTGGTTTATGCTAAAATGTAGATTGAAAAGCGAAACTATCAGAATACCAGCAAGTTGGTTCGTATATAATTTTCATATGATTAAGTCACAAAATATGATTTTCAGTTAATAATTGCACTATGATCTGTCTAAAATTGTATAGATGAAAATAAAATTCAAATTTTTACATTATCAACTAACAAACCTTGTTTAATACTTTAACAGTTTCCAAAGTCTCTAAAGAAAAGTGATTAAAGTTGACACAATGATGTATAATTTGCAAATTTAAAAACCCCTAAGGCTGTCCTGCCCGCACGCTGAAGCGCGACGAAACGAAGATAGAAAAGGAAATAGTTTTCGCTAGAAAATTTTCATTCATATGGGACACCGCACACAGACGCGACGTGCGAAGAAATAAAGCGAAGAGCAATCGCGAGAGAAGTCTACAGTGTGACCAAGGGATGTTTTCTCCTGCGCTTCTCTTCGTCATGCGCTAGTATGCGATGGGTAAGGAAACGAAGATCAAAATATTCCGTTATTGTAATTATTTGTATAGTTTCGGTTGAACAAGATCGATTGTTAAAATAATCAAAATTCTGAAGAGTATGGGGTAAATTAATAAAAAAAATTGTAAATTTTGTGTTAAGAAACAGTTGTGTATGATCTTTAGTCGTAATCTGCGCCGGAAGTTTTCCAAAAATTTGTACCTGATAGACAAGCATAAAGGTCGATAAATGTAGGTGTAAACATAATATTGGATAGAAGGGTTGGGAAATATTAAGGAGAAGTAAATACATTCCATATCTGTTCCTAAAGTAGGGGAAAAGAATACTACTATAGTAAGCCACCTTATCGTAAAAGGCGATTAAAAGGCGCAGCAAGGGTTAGCAGCCTTGCTGGCTAAAAGATATTGGAGGAGAGTCGGTTGGTCTCGGACGATCCTTAATAATTTACAAGGTTGTTGGGGGTTGGCCGTGACAGATACGGCTTTTTGCTAAAATTTTTAAAACTGCGTTGTGAAAATATATGGGAACCTACCACAATATTTCCCAGGTATGCGTGGCCTAAAACACGAACTAAGTATTATGGAAAGCTCACAAGTAAAATTCTTGTCCGGAGGTAAAATACCCTCCTTATTCGGATCTTCGACAAGGGGTACTTGGGGCTCGTCATCGTAAGAATTTAAAACAACGGTTCGATTTATTGATAGGGACTTGGAATGTAAGGTCATTACTTAGAGCAGATAAGTTAACGAATTTATTAGTCAAAATAAGAAAAGGAAGGCTGAACATTTTAGGTATTAGTGAGGTGAGATGGCCAGATAGTAATGGAAAGATGATTATAGAATCATTACTTCTTCAACTAATGGACAGACACTGTTTTAGTACAAATTTACATGCTAACAACTCAGTACGAGGATGAGGAAGTAGAAAAGGTATTTGAGGATATAAATAGTATATAGAGAAAAGTAAAAGAAGGTGAGAATTTAATAGTTATGGGCGATTTTATTGCGTCATTGGGAGAAGACAGTGAGGAAAAAATGGTAGGAAAATTTTGGTATAGTAGACGAAATGATACAGAAGAAAGATTAGTTGAGTTTTGCCAGGAACATAGATTAGTAACCGTAAACACCCTATTCGAACAACATGTTAGAAGAAGATATACCGGGAAAGCACTAGGTGATAGGGCTAAATATCAAATAGATTATATTGTAGTTAAACTAACTGAATCTCGGTGAAATAAGACATAAAATTAGAAAACAATAGAAGGGAAGCTAGCTCAGAATATAAACAAGTGCAGATATGTGTCCAACCAGTTTTGAGATAAAGATCCAATGATGATGATGATGAAGCATATTAACAACCCCTGTAAAACAGCATTGGTATCTGACAAGTGTAAACCCGCAATAGGGTTACCTCACAACTATATACAATCTCCGTTAAACAGTATTGGTATCTGACAAGTGTAAACCCGCCATAGGGTCGCCTCAGATCCATATACAACCTTCATAGAACAACATTGGTATCTGACAAGTGTAAACCCGCCATAAGGTCGCCTCAGAACCATGTTAAAATCTACCAAAGAGGTAGCCTAAATCATAATGATTTCCCTTTCAAAATAAATATAAAAAAACGACTACTTAAGCCTTTTAATAATGCAATCGCACACTTCTTTAATAACCATCCTCTCAATTGTATAAATAGAAACATGTTAAAAAATGTTTTCCAATTCCCAAGTTATTGAATTTATACAATAAAAATTAATCAGCTGATTTCACGTTAAGCGTAATGGCTACCTAGAAAAAGTCGGTCCCAGGCCGCAACACAAATTGAAAGCAATCATTCATTTAAACTTTAAAATTTTTGCTTAGTGTACTCAAACCAAATATTTCAAACATCAATAAATCAGAGTCACCTTCAATTTATGTCATAAATGTCAAACTTGAAGTTTTATTATTTTGAAAACGATCCTAGGTCATGGATCGAAACGTTAATAAAGATAATTTTAAAAACTATGAGTGGTTTAATCCCCAAAGAAGATTAAGAAGAATTTAGAAACCAAGTTAAAAACTGTCGTAGTTATCCAGGGGCTAACATAGATAGCGATCATAACTTAGTTAAAATGAAGTGTAATCTAAAATTCAATAAATTGAGAAAGGCTAAAAGAGAGGTATGGGATGTAGGTAAGCTTAATGATAGTGAGGTAAAAGAGAAATATAAACAAGTATTAAATAATAAGATCAAAGAGTTGCGTCAAACCGACCTTAAGTAAGTTCGAAAACAAAACAAAAAAAAACAGTTAACTAAATGTCACCATGACATAACTCACAATTAGTTAGCGGTATGGCATGTTGGTAGCTATTTGTTGCTTAAACCTTCCCATACCATATAATTTAACACTTATCCTTTTTTGGAAGGGATAACCAGGTTATATTTTATTTCCTTATAAATAGGAATCATGTAAACATGTTGGAGTTCTTTAACAACCATCACGTTGCTAATATCTATGTTGAGCTAGGTAGATACAAAAAAGATAGAAGAGTTTAGAAAGACCTAGACCAAGCTGTATTAGTCAAATGATTAGAAATTTAGGTTGTGAAAGGTATGTAGAACTTTTTAGATTAGCACAGAATAGAAAAGAAGTTAAAGCTGCGTCAAAAACAAAATGATGATGATGTGTTTTGTGTAGGGCGCAACTAACAGAATTTGTTAGGAAAACTACCAAAAATGTAGCAGTTCGTATAAAGAAGATTCGTATAAAGTGTATTAAATACGATATATTGTGGTGTTTGCGTGTTTACATGCAAAATTTGACTATCACTTTTGTTTTTCCCCTAATCAAGACAGCTTTCGTTTGATTCTAATCTGTACAGAACATTAATTTTGGAGCGCTTGCGTGTTTACACACAAAATTAGTCTTATTACTACAGTTTTCCGGCCCAATCCTCGACTGTGTTTAGATGTCTTTGATATTCTTCTAAAATGTATAAGACGATATATTGCCATGCCTACGCTCTGGCGGATTTACCTCAAAGTTTCATTTCTAACATAATCTTCGTCGTTGTTCGCATGACTTTGGCATCCTTTGGCTCTTGCTCTATAAAGTATAGATATCATCTTTTCTAAGTAGGTTGGTATTTGATGGTGGTAAAAACAGTTTCATCATCATTAGGTATTCAGTCCTGGAACTGGTTAGACACGTACTTTCATTGTTTCCTATTCTGAACAAACCCACACACTTCTAAAAAAATCTGCATCTACCATTATCTGCGTGCCATAGTCTGATTTAGGTCTACCTCTACCTCCTTTTTCTATCTTTGTTTGTAATAAATCCTGTACTATTCCTCCAAAAATGCCTTAGAACGTATCCTACCCTTCTATTTCTCCTATTTTTTTTTTGTTTTCCACAGATATCTTAATTCCCCCACCATTTTTATAACCGATTTTCTATTAACTTTGTCTGTCCATGCTAACATTTTCATACATCTGAAGCACAATGTTCCAGAACACTTCTATCTCTTTCTGTCTGCTTTTCGTACTGCCCATGTTTCATAGACGTACCAAATGCTTTCAAAATTATTCTTTTAGTTTCTATGTCTGTTGTCTTTGAACATAGCCGCTGTTCTTTCTTGTTAGATGCAGTTCGGTCCCCTTCCATTGTTTTACAATTATGTACCATATTTCCCCGATATTCAGTGGAATGTAAAGAGGACGCCTAAGGTTCCGGGTTGGAATCCCGACACTCTTCGCTTGAAAAATGTTAGACGAGCATTTTTCACAAAAATACGCCCTCGTCCGGATGAGAGGTAAAATAGAGGTCTCGTGTGTGAATGTTGTCATGCACGTTAAAGATCCCCTACGTTGCTTGGAACAGCAAGGGTTCGGCAAAATTGAAAATGTTTGAGGTAAAAAACTCGCTTCCTAGCCAATGTAGTATCTTCGTGTGGACCATTGGAAAATCACATGTAGGGGGTATGTGAAGGGGGGAAAGCAGCCTATGACTGCCACGTTCCCCAGTACTTAAACATTTGCCGAATTAATAGTTTTTTTAATACATCCATTCGCACAATCAACATTAGTTGAAAATATTTAACAAACAACACTTGTAGTTGTTTATAATAATCGCGAGATACGTGCACTTATTTTTTCTGCATTAGGTCCTCCGTCTTGAAACTGGATGCAAGGCGTACCTCCACTAATTTATATTCTGAGCTAGTAGCTACACAGTTCCTTGAAATTCCCAAAATAGCCTATATACAGCTCGGTTTCCTTTCTAGTGTTTTCTAATTTTATGCCCTATTTCACCAAGATTCAACAATATGTGAAGGAGGTTAAGCAGTTACTACCAAGATCCCCCAACACTTGGACATTTGCCGAATTAATCGTTTTCTAGTAAATCCTTTCGCACAATTAACAATATTCGAGAATATTGCACAACAAATACCTGTTGTTACTTATAATAATCATCATGTTTAGTTGTTATTTTTTTCGTCATTAGTTTTTCCATCTTTCACTATCTGTGTGCAGTAATCTAACATTGGTCTAGCTCTACTTTTCTTTCTTCCTATCACTGCTTTTAATATATTCCACACCATTCCCTCATCACATAGTATGTGATCTATCATCCTATCTGCAATATATTAAGTAAATCAATAACAAATACTTGTTTATTCATTGTTTGTAATAAATAAAGTACACTATACAATTACATTCCATGTTAAAACAATTCTTGACAAGACCATGGCTCTAGACAAAACTGTAGCCATCTTGATTAAAATTCCTTCCGCCCCTTTCTTCCCCCACACTATATATATGTTCATGAGTTGACAGACAGATTAGTGACTGAGCATGCGACAATGTGACTACAACATAAATACAATACATAACACACCCTCACCCTTAAGAGTGAACAAACATATTAAAAAAATAAACTTTTTTATTTTTTTACACCATTTAATTATAAGTTCAACTTTTCTGGTGGTTTGCGAAGTCTGGTGGGATACCTCCGTTGAGGCATATCCTTGTCCATAGGACTCAACCTCTGGGGTGGCGCAGAACACTCAGTGGGTGTCACTGTAGGCGAGATATTCGACGGAGAGGTGCTAGTAGCAGGACTATCAAAAGGTGAAATGACATTCTCTGGCTCTGATAATACCGTAGGTGATATATTTTCGTTATTAATGTTAACTTCGATAGGAATGTCCGACAAATTGTTTGGTACAGTTGATAAATTAGGTAGAGTAGGTAAAACTTCGACAACAGTTTCTACGTTTTGAAGTAGGATTGCAGATTGTAGCAGATCATTTTCACTTCTGTTAATCAATTGATCAACATGTTTTTTCCACACCACCCTACTGTCGCTCTCTAAAAGTACTAAATAAGAAACCGGACCTAATTTTTCTATAATTTTTGCTTTCTTCCATTTTTCCCCTGGCCTGTAACTTCTAGCTAACACTAAGTCATTCATAGAAAATTCCCGTAATATCCGAGATTTATTTGCAACTTTCGACTCGTAAGTGGGCCGTAAAAGATCTAATTTTGATCTAAGTGACCTACCAAACATTAATGAAGCGGGAGTTTGATTAGTAGTGCAATGTTCGGTATTTCTATATTGAAACAAGGTTTTGTAAATAGCATAATCTAATCTGAAATTTTCATCATGACTAGCCACGTGTAGCTTGCGTTTGAAATATTTGACACTATTTTCTGCTAAGCCGTTCGACTCTGGATGATATGGAGATATTAATGTGGAACGTATTTCTAAGGATTGAAGAAAATTTTTGAATTCATAAGAGTCGAATGGTGGACCGTTATCGCTAACAACTAGTTTGGGAAGGCCGAAACGTGCAAAAGTAGGAAGCAATGCTTTAATCGTGGCATCAGCTGAAGTGCTTGGAACAGGTAAGACTTCAGCCCATTTCGAATATGAATCAGTAACAACTAAATAAATTTTGTTCATAATAGGACCGAGGTGATCCAGATGCACCCGTTCCCAGACAGAACTAGTGGTAGGCCAAGTTATTCCTACAGATTTTGGAGGTTCGTTTCTCTCTAACTGACATGAATTGCAATAATCTTCGATATGTGTGTCTATGTTAGGCCACCATATGTAGCAACGTACTAAAGACTTCATTTTTACGATACTTAAATGACCTTCGTGCGCAGTACCTAGTACTGATAGTCTACAACAGCTAGGAATTACTAAACGGTAACCCCGGAAAACACAATTTGACTGAAAAGAGAGTTGCTCTCGTTTTTGGTAAAAATTTTGTAGTTCCATGGTTAAACCCTTACTTGAAGAGGGCCAGCCCATTAAGATAAACTGAATTACTTTAGACAAAATAGGGTCTTTCCTGGTAGCTTTTCTTATATCATCAAAATTTAGAGGTAATTCGCTGTTAAGAATGTGGTTAAGGTTAATATTATCTTCTGAAATCGACGCAGTGTTACCTTGAAGTGGTAATCTTGAAAGACAATCAGCACCAATATTTTTGTATCCATTAATGTATATTATATCAAAGTCATAACCAGTGAGAAAAAGGGCATATCTTTGTAAGCGATTTGCTATCATAGTAGGGAGATGTTTTTTTTTGTCCTAAAATAGACAAAAGAGGTTTATGATCAGTAACTAAAGAAAATTTTTGTAAATATAAATATTGATTGAATTTGGTAATACCAAATATCAACGCGAGGGCTTCTTTATCGATTTGGGAATAAGCCAGTTCAGCTTTATTAAGAGTACGAGAAGCGTATGCGATGGGTTTTTCTACCTTATTAGGGAAAACATGAACTAGCACGGATCCGAGTCCGTAGTTGGAACTATCACAATATAATTTCAAAGGTAGTTCTGGGTTATAGTGAACCAGAACAGGTGCATTAGTAAGCAATCTTTTTGCTGTTTTAAAAGCATTAATGCACACGTTATTAAATTGATATGTAACATTCTTTTACAACAAACGGTATAATGGGGACAAGATTTCAGAAACATTAGGAATAAATTTTCCATAAAAATTAACCATACCTAAGAAGCACCTAAGCTGTGTAATATTCTGAAGAAGAGGGACGTTATTTATCGCTTCAATTTTGCTAGCACTAGTTTTTATTCCAAACTTGACCGAGATATTCTACTGAGTCCATAAAAAAGAACATTTTTCTTTTTTTAAGGTTAACCCGTGATTTCGTAAAATGTTTAGAACTAATTTTAAATTTTCTAAATGTTCAGTGTCATTTCTGCCGGTAACTAATAAATCGTCTTGAAACACCAGCACAAAAGGCAAACTGTAAAATAATTTGTCCATAGTTCTTTGAAATTTAGAAGGTAGCGATTTGATACCATAAGGAGCTCTGTTGTATTTGAAGAGCCCAATATGAGTACTGATGACCAGAAGTTTTTGTGATTCTTCACAAACAGGCATCTGGTTATAAGCTGATTGTAAATCGAGTTTGGAAAATTTTTCTCCACCGCTTAATTTAGCGAACAACTGATCTACCCTTGGGAGAGGATAATGATCGTCCTCTATATATGAGTTTAACATCTTAAAATTTCCACAAATTCTAATTGTATTATCCTTTTTTAAGACTGGCACTATAAGAATAGCCCAGCAACTAGTATGTACTGGAGTGAGAATATTTTCTTTAACTAAACGACTAAGTTCATTTTCTGTTTTTTGTTTTAGTGAAAACGGTAGAGTATAGGGTTTGCAAAACTTAGGATCGACATCCTTAATAATTTTAATTTTTAAAGGTTCACCGTTGAACCTACCTACATTCTCAGTAAAAACTGTGTCGTAAGTTTTAAGTAAATTTTTTAATTCAGAAGAAAGATTGAAAGTAACTTGAGTATTATGCAGATTAATAAATTTTTTTGAAAAATATGATTCCATACATTTTCTGGGAATAACATCCAGAGCCCAAATCCAATCTCTACCTATAATTGCAGGTTTTTCACCATAATTTCTTGGTAAATCGATTACATATAAGTCAAAATTTTTTATTAAGTTTTTGAATTTTACGTTAACTTTAATTTTTCCTTTAGGAGTAAAATCATCACCAAAGTAAGGCGAAAAAGAAACAGATGTTGGTTCTAAATTATTAATGAATTTAGGAAATAAAGTAGAAAATTGCTGAAAGGATATAACAGATTTACCAGCACCGCTATCTATCTCCATTTCTAGAAGGGTGTTGTTGACCTCTAACTGGACTATCATCGGCGGAAACTTAGAAATGGACAATTGCATGGCACTAGAATTTTCGGCAACCAAATTGACAGCATTTTCTTGAGAATATAGATAATTCATCTGGAAAATACCATTAGGAGAATGCGAATCTTGTTCGTCCGATACAACAGATTCCATGAAATGATGCCTGGTTCTTTTAAAGCTTTTACATGCCGCCTTAATGTGCCCTGGTTTATTGCAGAACAAACATGTGTATCCCTTGAATTTGCAGTTTTTAAAATCGTGATTATTGCCTCCCCCGCAGGCGTAGCACTTAAATTTTATTTTGGAACGTACATTATCCTGTGTAAGTAATTTTCGGTTACTCGTATCACTACCTTCGTTAAGGTTTGGTATGACTGTACCGTGTCGTTGCGAATTCAACATAGTATTAGAATGTAGAGTATGCATATAATTTGTATTAAGTGTAGATGAATGTAATTTAACAGTTTCCATTTCTGCTGCTAAGTTTACAGCTTCCTTAAAAGATAAGTTTTCACCTTGACCGAGTAATTTATCCAAAATGCGACCTTGGCGTAAACCAACTATAAACTTATCCCGTAGATTTTCATCAAGATTTTGTCCGAACTTGCAATTGGTAGCTAAATTTAGTAATTTAGCACTGAAGTCGGCAACAAACTCACCACATTCTTGGCGGGCTAGATGGAATTTGTAGCGTTCAGTAAAAACAGATTTGCGAGGTACAAAGTGCTGCTTTAATAATAAAATCAATTGTTCGTATGTTTTTGCTTTAGGATGTTCAGGTAAACATAAATCCATCAATAATTTATAGGCATCGTCTTTAAGGTGAATACTTAAAATACCTGCTCTCCTTGGATCTGCAGTTCAATATTGTTTGCGATAAAAAATTGATCTATGCGATCGTTAAAAATAGCAAAGTCGTCTTTTGATGAAAATGTAGGCAACATACCAATTAACGGTATAGCACTTGTAGAACTCATTGTAGTGATACTAAAATCTGAAGTATTTGTAGAATTTGTTAAATTATTAGTATCAGGCATTAGATAACACGTGGTGATATAGCAGTTCAATTGTATAACCTTCAATTTATTCTTGACTTTCTCGTCGCCAGTGCAATGTATTAAGTAAATTACTAACAGACACTTGTTTATTCATTTTTTGTAATAAATAAAGTACACTATACAATTACATTCCATGTTAAAACAATTCTTGACAAGACCATAGCTCTAGACAAAACTGTAGCCATCTTGATTAAAATTCCTTCCGCACCTTTCTTCCCCCACACTATATATATATGTTCATGAGTTGACAGACAGATTAGTGACTGAGCTTGCGACAATGTGACTACAACATAAATACAATACATAACACTATCTCTCCTATTTTTTACTGTTTTTTTCTTCTCTTACCATTTCCAATACCTCTTTGCACTTAACTTTGTCTGTCCATGACATTTTCATCATACGCCTGTAGCACCACATTTCAAAGGCTTCTACCTTTTTCTTGTCCGCTTCTCCTACTATCCAGCCTTCACAGACGTACAGTGTTGTGCTCCATACATATGTTTTAAGCAATTTTTCTCCGTGTTTCTATGTTTATTGTCTTTGAACACAGTAGTTGCTTTTTATTGCAAAATATAGCACGACCTTGGGGTAATCTTTGTTTTATATCTTTTGCGCTTTTCCCATCTTGCGTTATTTGGCTTCCTAGGTAGCAAAAATCTTTAACCTCTTGTAAGTTCTGGTTACCTATTTGTATTCTTGTTTTTGATTTATTTTCCCCGCCTTTGCATACTAATACTTTAGTTTTATTTTTGTTAACTTTCATACCGCATCTCTCTGTTAGAACTGTTTCAATTTCATTAAAAATAGCTTCTGACCCCTCTTTACTAGGCTGATACCGCCGTATCATCCTCAAATCTAAGCTTATCAATCTTTTGTCCCTGTATAGTAATTTTAAATATCTTACTGCATTTGACAGTTTTCATTGCCTCATGCATGTACAAGTTAAAAATTACTGAGGATAAGGTACATCCTTGTTTCACCCCTCTCCCAATATTTACTTCTCCACGTTCCTGCTCTAATTCTGTTACCGCTGATAGCTATTTGTATAAGCTACGTATTATCCGTCTATTGTTAAAACTCATTCCAATATTTTTGATTACTTCGAACATTTTTTCCACTGTCGAATGCTTTTTCCACATCTACAAACCCTAATATATGCTTTCCCCTTTTACTCCATTATCACCCTCAGAGTTAAAATAGCCTCCTGTGTTCCCTTGTCTCGCCTAAACCCAAATTGATCTTCCCCTAATATTTTTTCTGCTCGTTTTTCCATTTGTTTTTGTAAAATTCTAGTTAGTATTTTTGACACGTGTGCGGTCAAACTTATTGTTCGTAAACTTTCACATCTATCCGCGCCTTTCTTTTTTGGTATAGTGCTTATGATATTACGTTTGAAATTTTTGGGTATCTCGCCTGTCTTATACATATAGTTTACAAGTTGGAAGAGACGTTACAGCTTGTCCAGCGGCTTTTAGAGTTTTTGCTTGCACCTTATCTATACCCGGCGCCTTACCATTTTTCAGACCTTTTAATGCTAATTCAAACTCATCTCTGGTTATAGGATATCCCAAGTGATTGTTTTCAATGTCTGATTCCTGTTCTAATGCTGTTAGTTCCTGTCCTGCATATAGATTCCCTATATATTATTTGCCATCTAACCACTTTCTCGACATGTTCTGTAAGACGTTTCCTCCCGCGTACCTTATATTTTTGCTATACGGTTTTATATCTCTAAAATTCATTTTAATTAGTTTGTACGCTTCGTCACTTTTTCCTATTTCCATCTTAGTTTGTACCTCTTTGCACTTTTCATCAATCCATTTGTTCTTTAGCCTTCCTGCATTTGCGAATAATTTCCCATTTTATGGCTTTGTATCTCTGTTTTCCTCTTTCGTCTGATCTATTTTTGTATTTTCGTATTTCTTCTATTAAATTCACGATATCCATTCTTATCCATTCTTTCTTATTTTCTTTTTGTGTATACCCCACAATATTTCTGGATACATAAGTTTAGTATTGGAAAATTAAAAATCGTTTAACGTATTAATTACAAACGTATAACTCAAATAAACGAAAATTAAATTACGGAATTTTTTTTGAATTTTAGTCGGAGTATTTAAGTGGGCAAAAAGGATCTAATGATTAACATATAAGTAGCAAACAGATAGGGAATCAAAGCGGATTTTATTAGCGGTCTGAATGCTCGGAGCGGCTCCGTGGCTTAGATGATTTCCGTGTGATTACTATGTCTAAGTGCCTGGGTTCGAATCCCGACACGGACCGCTTGAAAAATGTTAGGCTAGCATTTATCACAAAAATACGCACTCGCTCGGTTGAGAGATGAAATGTAGGTACACTGTGTGAGGGTTGCCATGCACGTTAAAGATCCCTACCTTGCTTGGAACTGCAAGGGTTCGGCAAATTTCAAGTAAAAAAATTCTTCCTGGCTAATGTAGTACCTTTGCCGCATTTTGTTTACCGGAAACTGTTAGACGTCGCAAGTACAAGGTTCATTTTGACTATCAACATAAAATGACCCAAAAAAGAATTTTAAACGAAATTATTATTTCACTATTTTAGATACGCTCGCTAGATGGCTGTGAAGTTAGCCCGAGCAAATCATCAAATCGAATTAAAAATACCACCAATCGTTAGTTCCGCGTTAGTTTCAGTTAGTTCCGTAAAAATTTTCCCTAATTCCTCTTTCCATATCGTACTTTAAAAAAATCATATTGAGTCGGGCTAACTTCACGGCAGCCCACCTACATCGATTAATAGTTTCCAAAAGTATGCAGTTTGATTCATTTTCGTTACTTTCGATTAGTTCCGGTTAAAAAAACGTTAGTTCCGCAAATGTATTAGTTATAAAGGGGCCTTGGGTCGGACTAACTTCACCCTAGCCCGACCCACTTCACCAAATCAAAACGAAAAAGGTCCTGTTTGATGTATTTTCGTTAGTTTTGATTAGCTCCGGTAAAAGAAACGTTAGTTCCGACCTAGAACTAATTGCAAATAAGGATGGACACGAACCGAACAGGTTCGAGGTTCGGCTCGATTTTTCGAACCGAACCGAACCGAACCGTACATTTTATTTTCGAACCGAACCTCGAACCGGACCAGCAAACTTTTCGAACGGAACCAAACCTAGCTCAAAGTTCGGTCCGGTTCGGTTCAAAAGGTTCGATTTTTTAAATAAAAATTAAGTTTAAAAATTTAATTTTCACTAAAACAATGTCAATCTTAATTTCTCCCAAATTCACATTTTAAAAGTCTCTAGTCGCAAGCATATAAGAATTAGAACGATTTTCTAATGTACATGGTCATTGAGTTTTAAGCCAATAGATAAAAAATGTAATATGTATTAGTGTTACATATCTAATAAATTTTGTCATCGAGGCACGTTTGTAGATCAAAAAATTCTAGATTGGTTCGATTTGTTTAATGCTCCTTATTCAAATTGTTGTTTGTTTATAACTAGTATTAGATATTAAATAAACTCGAAATGATTTGAAAATTTTGTTTTAAAAACAAGCTTATTTTATTTAATGAACAGAAGTCGTGTTGATACAAGCCGAGGTCACTGTCTAGACGCTACAGAAGTTTTCAGAATAAACGAAACAATTTAATTCTTAATTAAGCATGTATTACTAATCCATCATTTTGAATTTTTTACTTTTATATGAAAACCAGCTCTCTATTAATATTAAAAAATGTGACCTTGTACAAAAACTAATCTCCTTTTCTTTTGTACGTAATCGCTCAACAAATGGTGTTTCAAAACGCATGGTACCATAATATTTAGTACTGTTTATTTAGTGTGGCCATTACCACTAACGTCTTTAGAAGTAGCCGATACTCCAGAAAAATGACCCCGAACATTCTCTCAAAACCAAGGGTTG